>OX438806.1:22326848-22968616 GCA_949316475.1 Hypomecis punctinalis
CACTTTATTTAAACTAAAATATGTCTAATTTTCGCAAATCGAAAAAAATAATATACGATATTTTTTTGATATTTTATCTGTGACGTAAACGCTCTATGAAGGGCGGCAACTCTGGTGACGTCATGTGCTAGTAAACGAGAATTTCTCGAATGACTGTTGCTTGTGTAATTTGTGTTTTGTGATTTCGGATTAATATTATTGGATCTGTAAGTTACTTTTAGAGTATTTTTTGTCAATTTTTAGATGTGAACTAGCGTATTTACTAGTGTTAACTAACGCTATTTACTAGTGTGTGACGTCACAGACCAGCGTCATTACAGAATGTCGTTTTGGCGGGATCTTGAATATCTATTCTTTAACACTTGATTTTCATTGTTAATACAGTAGATCTCTCGGAAATATAAATGTAGTGTGCTTATTATGTACTAACGAATAATTTGATACAATTTCCAAAAACTAGTCAAATAGCCTATTACTCAAGGAAGTTTCATAATGAAACTTCCTTGCAATTACTATTTTGCTACTTTTTCCTTTCACTACATCAAATGAGTATCTATATGCAAAATCATGTAAGTGTGTGTAATCATGTATACACAAGTATGTATTTTGAGAGCAGTTGCACCGTTAAACTACCTTCTAACTACGGCCCTGGCACGGGAAAAGGGGTAAAAGCGGGGTAAAAATAGGTCATGCGGGTATCGGCCATAATCTGTTTAATTAACATGGCAAAGGTTCGATTTTCAAACCCCAAGGGTGATAGCTAATGATGTGTTAATCTCGGCTTACGAAAATAAAAAATATTTTTGAATTTAAATCGTTTTTTGTGGTTTTTGTTACCGCTAAAATGATATGGCTTAGATTTATTGATACTGAAATTCCAAACAGAATCTGTTCTAAAAATAATAAAGAACAAATAATTACGACATACTTCACCACTTAAAAAAAACTAGACCAAGCTTAGCTTGAGTTTTCAAAATGGCTTCATAAAACATTTACTGAAACTTCAGACTTTCATAGTCGCATGAAGCTGTGGTGGTATAATGACAATGACACCCGCCTTACAATCGCGAGGTCGTGGATTCAAATCCTGATTGCCAATTAATTACTTAGAATTTATGTACGGAATTTTACACTACTGGCAAAGAAGATATAATAATACTACGTATAGAACGGCCACTCGTTACCCCCCACCCGTTTTAGTCTTCCTCACTTCCACCCCGCGTCAGGACACGATTTACTACGCGCGCGGGCTGCACAGGCCGCTGCAAATACCCGTGTAGCGTTCGTGCGTATGGGTAGTGTCTGTAAATAAATATAGTGTTGTGTGCGTAAGACAGCAGATTTTGTATGAAGAAACGCGGAGTGTCCGGGCTGTGCTACTGGCTTCCCAGCAAATGAAAACATCGTGAGTCATTGCATTCGTGCGTAGAAGATATGCGTTGGCGTAGTTGGCAATCCGCACTCGGCTGGTGGATATGGCCCAATCACCCTTAGTGGATAGACCTACGTCTTGTAGTGGACTTTTAAAAATGCTGGTACATGTAGAGGTAAAATCGGATGCTGTGCTGTTGAATTAGCACGATCATTTATTTTCAATGCTTACTCTTGCGAACTGTACCCATTTTTGGGGTTTCGTACTTCAAAAGGAAAAAACGGAACCCTTATAGGACCACTTTGTCGTCCGTCTGTCCGTCTGTGTGTATGTCAAGACTCTTTATCTTGGGAACGCGTAATGATATCGAGTTGAAATTTAAACTGTATACGTATTTATATTATCTCTTACATTTGTGTAAAAGAAAAACTGCTCAGTTATCATATAAAGAAGTTAGAGTCGTAAAAAATCGCATATTTTGACACTCACAAAAATCAAATCCTACAGGGTACTTCCCGTTGACATAGTACTATGAAATTTGGCGAAAAGCATCGTCTTAGAGTACACATATAGGAATAAATCTGAAAACTGAACATTTTTGTGTACATCACAAAAAAGGGCTTCCAAATTCACAAAATATGGGTTTAAAATTCAAAGTACGTAAATCGTATCATGTAAGGTATCATATAAAAGAGCTTCATTAGCACATGCTTAAACAAGTTTTAATTATTTTAACAATTTTCGACGAATGACGAGAAAAGTAAAAAAAAAACTTTTGTCGATGATGATGATGAGTATAGAGATTTTAACAACGTACTTCCCAATTTTGTGAAATTTTCTGGATTTGTACGGAACCCTCCGTATGCGAGCCTGACTTGCACTTGTCCGGTTTTTTCTTGTAAGTTTCGTATAGCTATCTGTTCAAAATTAGAGTCCCTCAGTACAAATGGCTATTTATACCGTAATGTAAGCTTAACAAACTAAAAATATATGTATCCCTATTACCCCAATCCTAACCACAATGCGCTTAGAGCCACACAACCGTAACAATAACAAAATTCAAATCTTCAAAGGGTATCTCGGCTCCTCACATGAGTGGCTACATGACAAATTGCCTGTCTGCCAACCCTTCAGGTAATGTATGATTTATGTGTTGCAAATAGAAAAATGTCGTTTTCCTGTTTTCTATGGAGTTCAGAGGAAAGTCATTATGTGGAAATGATTTTTGTGATTGGATGCGAGATCGCGATTTTGTGGAATATTGCTAAAATATATTATGTAATGGCAAGTTGAAATAGTAGAGCATAGCTCGGACCTATGACTGATGGAGCCAAAAGTCGAGTGGAGGCCACGTACGCCGTACGCGCATTGTAGGACGTCCACCTACATTAAGTGATTTGACGACCTCATTTAAGAATTGCACTAGATGTAGTTCGTTTCCACTCGGCTTTATTGGAGATCTATAGGTTCAACAGAGGACGTTTTGTAGCTGAAATAATGATAGATGTTAATGACTACACTTTAGGGACTTTTTGGGTTTTTCTATCGTTGGATATTTTTGGATTCGGATGGATTGTTTTAATGTTTCTTCCGACGTCAAAATACACTAGCAGTAACTTATTATATAGCCGTTACTATTATTTTTTGGCTCATAAACTATCTGCGAGTTTATAGGTACTTACATGGTGTAATCGACAAAGCCGTAATTCCATCATCTCATCATTCCAAATTGATTAGAGTAAAACTGCTGCCATGAAATAAAACCACCCTTATTTCATTAACAGTAGCGAATCCACACATAATTACACATGAATCTAGATGGAACTATTTATATGGGTAGCGGTATGTTTGCTTTGGTCGGCAACTATGATAATAAAACTGTATATTTTGGTCAGCTAACTTATTACTTTGGATATCTATAAAGTGGTGCCATTGAACGTTAATAATAATAGTAATTATTAGACACGATTGGCAAAAGCCCGAGGCAGAAGTCACTAAGGAGAGAGGCCTATACCCAGCAGTGGGATAAAGAAAGCTGTGGATGATGATGATAAAAAATTGTAAACAGAAATATGTTCCAAATAAAATATTTACTGAATTCAGTTTATAAAAATCTTATGAGAATGCAATTCTCATTTATTTTAGGGTAAAATAACTAAAACGATTTATTTAGACCGGTTTGTATTTTTATTTTAAAGCCGATTTGGACTAAAACATTATCTTGAATGTATCCAAAGTGTGGTAAAGTCGTGTGATTAATTATCAACATTCTAGTTTTAATTTGAAACTCTAGTTCTTTCTTAAATTCTTACTTAAATGTTTAGTCGTATTTCGGAAAACTGCATTTTCCTATTGTCGGGAAAAATAATTGTTGCTAATCATAATTATTTAATCTAGTTCTTTTGCCGACCGTCTCCACCACACCCGACTCCAACCCGACAGAAACTAAAATCCCCACTCATCATCATTTACCATCTACGCAAAAAACTAAAGTGGATCATAACATTCGATTATCTCTCCCACTTTTACAGAATCGAGTGATTCGATTAAATCTCCCTTTTACTCGAATTTATCAGAAATAGTTGCATTTAACCACATTTTGGGGAGAAATACGGATTATGGCAAGTTAGGGTGAATATTTTTATCTACAAATTTCATTATCATAATTTTCTGAGTCTAATTCTGATCGGATTTTGAGACCGGTATTTATTTTAACATTGTATACATCTGTAGCTATTATTTGGTATCATTAAGAGAGAAAATGGTCCAATTACTATAAGATTGTCTTATTAGAGGCTTTTATTAGATACAATTATTGTCTATATTGTTTTCATTAGTTTTGTCTTTTGTCTCGAAGCGAACAATTAATTTTTCATCCACCAATCTCGGAATGAGTATTTTTGCTCTTCGAAATCTGAGTGCAAAAGCCGTTTTTATCCGCTAGAGGGTAAAGTTAAATTTAGAACATCGTGTGCACTAAGTTTGTGAATATAAAACATTATTTAACCTATTTACTTCTACCTCCATGGTGCCGAATTGATCATACAACCTTTTTTTAATTTGTTCAAAACCCAGACATGGAACCTTCTTGCTGTACCTATTTTTTTAATTAATATCACTATTAATATCACTGGTCTGTAGTACCTAATATTTTGTCTGCAGTTTTACCATTGCCTCTTCCACAATTTCTTTCTAAGACTTATATAATGCCTCAAAGTATACAACTTATGTAAGCATGAGTATTTACTTCACTTTTAAATGTTATTTCCTTTATTCTGTATTCTTCAGGACTAATATTACTGGTCAGTTGTACCGAATGTTTCATGTGCAGTTTTACCGTCGCAATTCTCCCACAATGTGTGCCGGCGCCAGCTGCCCCGCTATAATTCTTGTCAGTCCTCAATAGGAACCGTGATAATACCGGAGTGGAAGTATTTGGCGGTGTCCACTCGTGAATCTTGTATAGGGGATGTTCTTAAAAAATATCTCAAATCTATTTATCGATTTTGTTTTTTTTTCCTCCTTTTTGACCGACGAATCGGAGAGGAGGTACTCAATTCGACGCGTATATTTGTTTTTTTTTTAAATGTGTAATCACGCATAACTTTTTACATAGTGGTCTGATTTCAATAATTATTTTTTTATTGGACAGAGTATACCTTGAAATTGCAAAATATACAGTTTTTTACGACATAAACGGCTCTAACTTTTTTAAACGATAACTGAGAAGTTTATCTTTTACACAACTGCAAGAGATCATAAGTATACAAATACAGTTTAAATTTCAACTCGATATCTTTACGCGTTCCCGAGATAAAGTCTTGACATACACACAGACGGACAGACGGACAACAAAGTGATCCTATAAGGGTTCCGTTTTTCCGTTTGAGATACGGAACCCTAAAAACTAAACTCATGCGATTATACCTGGTGCAAAGGAGTCCAAAATGCTGGCCGCATTGCCCCGCTGAATGGCGATGGCCATCCTTTGCACCAAATACGAGCCAGAGCGGGAGTCATTGGTTTTCTCCCTTAGCCTGCGCCCTATTTCTGAAATGAACCTTTTTAGTAAATATTTTAATCAAATTATATTTCCGTCATAAATATGACGATTAGAATTTTGACAAAAACGAATGTAGATTGCATTTGAATGTGCCTATGCTGCAAGCTTGGTAGGCACGCGGCCAACTGGGTTGGGTTTGAAAATTTGGATAATATCTCGACTTTTAGTGATGCGGTGATCAAGATGTTTTTGATTCCGTAGTATTTTAGGTATGTGCTTCATATTTTGATACAAACAAAACCGTTGCTTCTGTTTAGGATAAAAGATACTATTTTAATATGCTACGGGACTAATGGCGCACTAAAATTACGAGATAAATAAATACTTCATCATTCCGACGTTTCGGCCGAGTTGCATCGACCATGGTCACGGGTAGACTGGAGTATGAAACAGCGGGTATCTCGTAATTTTAGTGCGCGATTAGTCCCTTAGTATATAATAATAATGTGTTCAAATCGCGATAGTTTAAAAACAACGATCACAGCATAGCTTTAATTTTATTTCACTTTGACCACATACTGGTACTAAGCAGATTTGCAGTTTTAAATTAACTAGACGAGTCTATCTAAAAGGTACTTACCTATATACTCAAGATTTGAAAATTGAGAATAAGCTAGTTGACAATTTTTTTTGAAGTTCTCTTGTAACAGCTAAAGGAGAAGATATTACCTCCATAAAATATAAACTAATACAAATCTGTAAACAAGCTGTCCGCCTCTCCTTCACGCCTGAATACATTTGAGCAGTGCCCGACGGGGCCCACAATTGTACATATTTTAAGTTTTTTACTATCTTTTTATAACATTGTGGAAGCAAATAAATATGAGTATGAGTATGAGCTAACCATAAACAGCCAATTGGCGAAAACGAAAATAAAATCAACTTAGAAATAAAGAAGTTACAAGCATTTTATTTTCTTACTAGACAAAGAGCGCACTATGGCAGAATATGACGTCACGGTCCGTAAGTGTCCCACATTCACCGTACTGTTATGCTTTGTAGGAAAGGGACAACGCATTTCCTCTTTATCCCTACCAAAATCTTTACAAGCTTATAATATATCTCTGAACTGGATTAGCCAATTTTAGTTATTTTTTCAGTTTACGAATCATAATTAAAAAAAAAATCTTTGACAGATAAATGCTAATTTAATTCGTCTCTGCTTGATTTAGGCATATCAGTATACACTGCTTGCCTATAAACAAAATAAATAAATAATTGCAGAATTCAGTAATCTTAATTCTTTTAATTAATTTAATAATAGTCAACTACCCTATTATATATATTGTAAAAAAAGTAAAAAACAAAATATATTGTATAAAGAAATGAAAAATTGCACACAGACCCAGGCCAACAGTTTCAAAACACATCATTGCTCTCACCATACTTTAGAACATTCTGTATAAGATTCCCATGAATGTAACATGACGTGGCGATATTATTGAGCACCCCCGCCATAAACCCGTCGGCAATGAAGACAAACTGCGCCGGACACTTGCCACTGTTTTTTCTTGACCCTCCGTGCTCGTGGTTTTCTGCACGATAATTTAATATATTAATAAATACTGGTCAGTAAGTAATATGAAAATGAAATGAAATGAAAAAAGTTTATTCGACAATAAAGATAGAATAGAACGAAGAATAGTTAACATAGAAATAAATGTCGAAAAGGGCTCACCTCATCATTAATGCTGCTCTGTATCGTTTATAATAAACTAAACATCTTATTATTATATACGAGGACTAATCGCGCACTAAAATTACGAGTTAAATAATTACCTCATCATCCCGACGTTTCGACCGAGTTGCATCGATCGTAGTCACGGGTAGACTGGAAAACATCTTATTGTGAAGATTTTGTTGTTTCAAAATCATCATCATTTTAAGGCGTAGGATGTCTACTGCTAGACATATGCCTGCTCTATAGATTTACACCAAACCCGGTTGGAAGTGGCTTGATCCCGTGGCCTTAATTACATCAGTCCACCTAGTCGGTGGACGTCCTACGTAGGTTAGAAAAAATAAGTATATATATAAGGTGAAACAGAAAACCAGAGCAAAATTTCAAAGAGTTAACTTTGTGATAAGCATTTCAAAAATCTGAAGCGAACGCAGGATTTGAACCTGCCCCTTCGGATCACTAGCCCGACGCTCTTACCAACTGAGCCAGCCCGCCTCCTACGCAAGCTTTAAATTTCTGAAGTGCTTACATTTCCCAACTTATAGCGTTGGTGGCGCCACCTGTGATACCCGTATTAGACAGGTTATCACTCAACTAGAAGTTATTAGAACTTATAAAGATTGACGAGATTTTTACAACACAATTCAGTTATTTATTGTAGACCTGGTCTCATGAGACCTATTATTATTAAGTTTGAAAACTATAGAAAAATTTATTAATTGAGCTCAAGACTCCTAATAACATGTCAAGTTACTTTACAATAGTTCTGTGAAATATACCAATTTTGCGAATAATAAAACTTAAAAAGTACTAGTAGACTACAGAAATAGGCAAAAATATATCCACCTCTTTTTCTCTGACATGAAACAGAAAATAAAGGAAAGAATTTTCTAAAAAAGAAAGTAAAATAAGAAATTTTCTGCAAGATAAGTATAAGTCGTTGAACATTAGTCAAAGAGACCAAAATATGCGCACTTTGCACAACTAAGAGGTAAATACAAATTTACATTTCAGGAACTTACCTATTGTCATTTCAGACCATTCAGGAGCAATTCGTTCCAGACTTACTCGTAAAGCAAGGACGGAAACATCATTTTCCTGTCTCCCATTGTACAGAACCCTTTGGCTCTTTAACCGGTGGAGTGTAAGATTGAAACTTTGAGTTTGAACCAAAGGAAACATTTTCAGTCTTTGAAACTGAAAGTTTGTGTTTACAGTTAACTGATGCGAAGAGATTGTTTATTTATAGTCTGTTTTGGAGATTGTAGCCATACCAATCAAATCCATTAAGAGATTTAGTAGTTTCAAATTATTATTAGCCTTTTATTCTGAGCGAGTTTTGGTTGAATGTATTCTGGTTATTATTGCTATAATATGTCCCTCAGCTCAGTGTGCCTTTTGGCATAGGTCTCCTCCAACTGTCTCCAATGTGGTCTATCTTCAGCGACTCTTGTCCAGTATGGTCCCAAGGTTAGTCTGATATCGTCGTCCCATCTTCGGATTGGACGTCCTTGCCTTCTAGTGCCATCTCTTGGGTACCATAGTGTGACTAGTTTAATAATAATAAATTAATAATAAATAAATTATTTATTTTCCAATAAATTAAATTACACGAAAATGTTCTGCAGCACCTACACTAAGTAATACTTGTGTCGTAGGTAACTGCATTCCCTTCAAAGTATCGTTTATCAACATAGAAAAATTACATTCAATATTATAAATTAGTTAAATTACAATTATAAATGATTTTATATAATATAAAATACATTAAATATACCTACTTAATATAAAAATACCACCATTAGATAGAAAATTTAAATTGTACATAATAAGTCTGTGATTGAATTGTAAGGTAGTTATCGCATTAAAATAAATAAATATAATTCTGTTTATTTAGTGATTGTAAGTAAACTTTCAGTTTCCTCATAACCCAAATTACATAGCCAGTTGTAGACAGCTAGTTTGGCCTCTCTATTGTTGAGTTCTAGTAAATTGCAGATGACTCGACAAGCCTATTATACAAGTAAGGGCCTAAAAAAGATTGATCGTGTTGAGCTGAGGTTGTTCTAGAATAAGGTATTTTGAAAACTTTGTCTTTCCTTCTTTTGTTACTGTTATTCTGTATTTCGGGCAGTATTGATAGTTTGTGATGAGACAATACAAATGCCGATATATGCACCTGACGTACTGATAGGACTCTACATTCTTTATACAGTTCCTTAGTAAGAAAAAGAAAGGGTTTATTTAGCGCCACTTTCATGACGGCTCGCTGAGCCCGTTCCAGAACCATCATGTGTGTCTTGCATGCGCCTCCCCAAGATGTGTTACAGTAAGTTATTATAGATCTACAGAGTGTATTATATACGTCTAATATCAGTTTTTTATCTGCCACGTCTCGTAAATGTTTGAAAACATAAATTAATTTTCGTACTCTCTTACTGAGTGCCAGAATATGAGGTTGCCATGTTAAGTGTCGATCAATAAGTACCCCTAAGTATTTGATATTAGATACTTCTACCAGTTTTTGACAGTTGCAGTCTGTATCCATGCAATTTACGTGAATAGTTACATTGAAATTTGGAATTTTTCGTCGTGAATATGTAAAGTTAATATATTTAGTTTTTTCAACGTTTAGGGTCAGTGTATTTGCTTGTAGCCAATGAGTCACTACTGTAAGTCCCTGTTCAGCATATGCCCGAGCCTCATCCCAGTTCTTTCCAACAAAAATTAACGCTGTGTCATCTGCGTACGAAAATGTTTTTCCATTTAAGAGCAGTTTATTACACAGATCGTTAACATAAATTAGAAAGAGGCTCGGGCCTAGGACACTTCCTTGCGGAACACCGTAAATAATTTCGTTCACTGCACTCACAGTATCTCCTATTCTAACTCTTTGAGTTCTTCCTTTTAGGTAACTCTCAAAAAGCAGTAAGGCAGTACCTCAAATCCCTATCTGCTCAAGCTTATTCACGAGTTTAGGTATAGAGACCGTGTCGAAGGCCTAGTTTACACCATTTCAGCATTTGTTTGTTTTGCAACGCAACATGTGACCTGTCCAGCCCCATTTCAGGTGATCTATACGGGCAAGTATATCAACGACTTTGGTTTTTTGTCTTATGGTTGTGTTTGGAATTTTATCTTTTAATTTTATTCCTAGCATGCTCCTTTCCATTGCTCGTTCGCACTTGCCTAGTTTTTGCCTGTGATTCTCAGTAAGAGACCAAGTTCCGCAACCATATGTTATGCAGGGAAGGATACAAGTGTTAAAAGTTAAAAGTTTTTGGAAAGAATATCAAAGTTTCAAATACCTAAGCTAAAATAATGTTTTCGTAATCTACAACTCTGGAATAAATAATATTTTTTCGCGAAAAATGGCAAAACCGACTTCCATCGTCTACAAAATCCAAATAGTTCGCTCGAATTGATAATTGTATACAATTTTTGCCATATTGTTGATTTTTCAAAAACGGTTTAGCCAATTTCGATAAAATATAAATGCAATCATCTCGGAAAAACTAAAAAAAAAATCGGTTCACAATTGGCAATGGCGAAAATAACGATGAACAAACAAAAAAAAATACATACAGACGAACAGAGAACCTCCTACTTTTTGGAATTCGGTTAAATGGACAAGATATGTTGAAGAACCAAACTAACGTAACCCAATAGAAAGGGTTTATACTTAACACTCATAACGGATAGAGACTAGGCACCAAGAAGCGCAGCGTAGGATGTGACAAACTGGATATACCATTTGGTTAGAATTCGCTTAGAATTGCTACTATTGAAAAAAATTGTGACGATAAAACATATGTTCAATATTTGTCATCACTACATTGTATAAAACAAAGTCGCTTCCCTGTCTAGCTGTCTCTATGTATGCTTATATCTTTAAAACTACGCAACGGATTTTGATGCATTTGTTTTAAATAGATAAAGTGATTCAAGAGGAAGGTTTGTATGTATAATACATCTGTGCAAAAGCCGGGACGGATCGCTAGTAGGTAATAATTGTTTGGTTAGTGTGGTCAAGACGTCATTTCAATAGAAAAATATAAAGGTACTTCATAGAAATCTATTTCGTTATTTTAATACTCATCATCGGGTTTTATGTCAGTAGTACCATTGATGGTACTACTCACGTATGTGTACCTGTGTACCATTATGATACTAGCGACGTATAATTTATTTATTACTAGTTTTTACCCGCGGCTTCGCCCGCATACGCAATATATCATTATAATTTATAGCCTATGTGTTATTCTGATATATAATCTATATTATTGTAAAGTTTCATCTCAATCCGTTTAGTAGTTTTTGCGTGAAAGAGTAACAAACATCCATACATCCATCCATCCAACCATCCATCCATCCTCACAAACTTTCGCGTTTATAATATTAGTAGGATGTGTTATTCTGATATATAAGCTATATTATTGTAAAGTTTCATCTCAATCCGTTTAGTAGTTTTTGCGTGAAAGAGTAACAAACATCCATACATCCATCCATCCATCCATCCATCCATCCATCCTCACGAACTTTCGCGTTTATAATATTAGTAGGATAGGATTTATATCCTCTACGTCGCTAGTACCATTGATCAGTACCACTGATGGTACTATTCACATACCTGTGAGTAGTACCATTAATGCCTTCACGCCCGGAACATAGAATTTGCCCAAAGGTTGAGTACCTATAAGGTTGCATACTACCTATATACTCGCAAGACTTCGACTTATCGACTACTGAATTATTAAATAGTTCGTTTTACGATAAACAATTTTAAAAAAGGCCATGACCGCAGTTGTTCAATTTTTGAATTGTTAGATGTTTGTAATTGTTCTTAGTGTCGGTAATCCAATAGATGAATAAGTTTCATTGTTGAATTCTGATATTAAACCGTTTAAAATTAACAATCTCCCAAAAGCGCAGTTAATAGCACCAAAGATAATCTCGTCATAAGTCTCAACATTCACAAGATCAATATGCAAAACCCTGCTTCACAATCAAGGAAGAAGATTGAAAAGGAATGTAATCCCCGTGAAGCGTCCTCCGACACGTGCTGTGACGTCACGGATGCAAATCTACATTTAGACACGCGTGACGCGCTGAAACTTTGTAATTGAAGTGAGTATTTGGCAGTATTGTAATATTTTTAAGTGGAAGTTTTTGATTTATTATTACAAAATGAACTTTTATCCTCTTTGAATGCCAAGAGATGAAGATCTTCTAGTACGACGTTGTCTAGTACCCTTAATTTTTTTTATTAGAGTATCTAAGCGACAACCCTTCGCCGTTGGCTATGATAATCGAGCTGGCTATGATAATCGAGCTGGCCATGATAATCAAGCTGACCATGATAATCGCGCTGACCATGATAATCGAACTGGCCATGATAATCAAGCTGGCCATGATAATCGCGCTGACCATGATAATCGAGCTGGCCACGATAATCGAGCTGGCTATAATAATAGAGCTGGCCATGATAATCGAGCTAGCCTTGACAATCGAGCTGGCTGTTGCAGCTCATTGGAATGTTTTAGATGTAGCACGATTAACCAGACGTGAGTTAGATGTTTTACGTGATAGATAGCGCATACCTCATAGATATGATTTAGTATATAAGCTGTTGTTATTCTTTGATAAATGAGACATTACACATTGAGAGTGAGACTCTAGTATCTTATTGTCTTCCTACCGCCATCTGGCAAATTAGTGACCCCGAGTGCAGTATCAGTGGGGGCCCCACTGCCATACCGGCAAAGTGGTGACCCCCGACCAGAGTGTCGCGCAATGTAGTGAACAAACAAGAAGATTTGGAGGGTTGACGATAAAACCGCTGGATGACGTCAGACCTGCACCCCCACACCATCGACCATCGACACTTGGACAACGAGAAGAAAAACCTATGGAAGTTTTTTTTCGACATTTTGAAGATGTGGACTCAACTTCGCAACAGGGAAACACAACAAGTAAGATGTACCTACAGACAACAGCATAAATCACATGGTCGACGAGAAGCACTTTGTCACGCTATTTTTGAAGTTATGAGTGAACGTCAAATCCAGGGTTCTGTAGCTGCAATGAAACGCGAATAACCCTTGGTATTTTGTTTACGAGTGAATTGATGAAATTAAATCAGCAGTCGCCAGCAGCCGAATATAGGACCACAGGAACTTGAGATGCCAATGCTGCCGCCGATGATACAGGTTGGATCTGCAAGTATTTTTTCAAAGTTGGCACCACCGCACGAGGACAAATCGAAGGTGGCGGAAAATTGCGTAGTACTGGAGGATTTGCCCAGACTCGTTTCCATTGCCAAACGACTGGTCAGTGATACATGGAGAAAATGTGATAATGGGAAATATGGCTGAAGCTGCGAACGCAAGAAGATGTTTGAAATGTTCAGAGATTACGGAAAAAGTGTGTTGTGACAACAATGTTTTAGTCTTTTGTGAAAATTCAGGATAAAATCAGTGAAAATGGTAATATAGGAACGTGAAATTAGACGGAAATTGTGTAATGTCAAAATAATCGAAGTCCAAGTTCATTAAGATTATATAAGCGATAGTATTTTTGTGTGAATTGTGTAAAGTATTTTTTTTGTTTTTAACGATAGGCTTATCTGTATAATTTGTATTGTTGCATTCAGTTAAAATTGTTTTGCAAACTGTAATTTATTAGGTAATTAGATCATTAGTAGTAAGTATTTCCTTAGTCAGAGCTATGTAATCACATTTCGAGTAGCGTCATACTGCAAATCGATTTACGTGATCAAAGGAATTCAGGCGATTTGAAGAATATTGTGTAACTATGCGGAATTTTTATAATGTATTAATAGAGTTATGTCAAGTTCATCAGTGAATATTCGTGCCTACGGAGCTGACTAAGCCAGTAGGTTCAGTTTTAGCTGATGCAAGCAAACTATAAACTGCAAATGTAATCAAACAGACGTAAGCAAGGTCGCTGCAACATGATTAATAGGATTTTTGTTAATTTTGGTACGACTATTTTTAGGTAATAATTATTTGTGAGTATATATATTTTTTTTCCAAGGGGGAAGTACTGTTGCATCTCATTGGAATGTTTTAGATGTAGCACGATTAACCAGACGTGAGTTAGATGTTTTACGTGATAGATAGCGCATACCTCATAGATATGATTTAGTATATAAGCTGTTGTTATTCTTTAATAAATGAGACATTACACATTGAGAGTGAGACTCTAGTATCTTATTGTCTTCCTACCGCCACCTGGCAAACTGGCCATGATAATAGAGCTGGCTATGATAATCGAGCTGTTCATAGTAATCGAGCAGGCCCTGACATAATCACGTAGTAATTACATTCTCTGTTTTTAATTTCGGATTTAGCTTGCTTTTCTATGAAAATGTGTAGGTAGGTATGTACATTCTAATTTGTTTGATTTTATTGTGAATAATACCAAGTTGCCTAGTAAGTACATTTATACCTACATTAGGTGAGGTTATGACGGTGTTTACTGTTATTCATATTCCTGGGTTTTTATTGTCTCATAGGACGTATGAAAAGTAAAGTAGGTATGCATCACTAGAACAAAGTCTATCTTCCCTGTGAGTCGATGTAAAAAAACACAGTACATAATTTTTTTTTTCTTTAATTAATCAATCTACTGAAATATTGTGATATAATTCTGTCACGTACAATTAAGGAATCATGAATTTAAGAATTAGAAAACTGATCTACATGTTCAAGACCTTAAGAAAAATAATTTATTAATAAATAAATTATAGCTATAGGGTATTGCGTGAGTGCATTGTCGGTTATTGAATTTACATTAAATAAATAAATAAAATAAATATTGGGGGAAATCTCACACACGGTATCTGACCCCAAACTAAGCAAAGCTTGTGATATGGCTGCCAGAGACTGATATACTACATAATATACATATTTTAAATACATACTTATATAGATAGTACCTAAATAACACCCAGACACAGAGCAAACATCTATGTTCATCACAAAAATATTGCCCTGGCGGGAATCGAACCCACGCCACTTTGTTCCAGAAGTCAGGGTCACTAACCACTGAGCCACCGAGGCAGTCAAAAGTCATTCAGGCATGGAAAGCAGTCGCCAGAAGTCAGGGTCACTAACCACTGCGCCACCGAGGCAGTCAAAGTCATTTAGGCATGGAAAGCAGTCGCCATAACTCACTTAATACCTACACCAACAACTACATGCTATGCACACCGTGAGATCTTGATGGTGCTTTTACACTTGCTTTTAAGACATCTTAACTTTTTAACACGCTTTTATTAGTTTCACCTGTATGTTTGTTTGCTTGCTTGTAGTTATGTTTGCTTGTAACCAACCCCTTTGAGCTCGATTTTGACCTACTTTGATAAATCAGATTTACTTCAAACTTTGCACACCTATCAAAGACCGATGACAATTAAAAAAAAAAACTAAGCGTGTTTTTTAATTTTTAAGCTATATTTATATTATTACATAATGTGGGCAAAGCTGTGGATATTACAGACATCTAGTACCTAGATACGTAATAATTATGTTAGGAATACCATTGACGACAACAACTTCGTGTGTTCTTAACACACGAAGTTTTCCTGTCTGAGTAATTGAAGGTCATAAAATAAGTGTGAATTAAGGAGAAGCCATTGCATTTTGGTTTGTCATGTCAGTTATAACACTAGTGATCTACTTTACTTTTTGCTTTTAGACAGTGTTCTAATAGTGCGTGATGAAGTGTTATATATTAATGATTATGTTGGTGGGACTTTGCCCAAAAGCGATGGGAACAGAAATGTCCGCCGAAGAACGTGCTATGCAGAGGTTCATATGGGGTGAAGTATTTGCTATTTCATATCATTATCATAACCATATATATATATATCATATATCATTATCGTAACTTCTGATAATTATATTAACTTGACGATGCTATTGCTGATAATGTAACTATGCTATCGCTAATAACATAACTGTTACTCGTTTATACTACAGGTTATTTATTTTTCATCTGTACTCTCTTTTCTTAATGACCATTATACCGGAAATTGTTACTTTGAATGACACTGACATTTCACTTTTTGTTAATTAATCTGATTAGTCCTGTGGACTAATCTCTGCCTAATAATTTAAAATTTATGTTATGTTACGTACTTTTATTTATTAAGACAAATTATTTATGCATAACTATTACCAATGTTATTTTTTAATGTTATCGGACGATTTCAAGTACATGTAATGTGTCTACGAAATAAAGAGATTTTGACTTTGACTTTGACTCATCATATCAATCGTAGAACAGTCACTGCTGGACATAAGCCACTCCTGTAGATTTATATTACAGTTTTTGGGATGGGTAAAAAATGTTAAACTCGTGTTAGGAGTTCAGGACACGTGACCTGATCGATAATTCGTAAGACGGCGCAGGGCGCTTGCGCGAGTGTGCGTGTGTGATATTGTATTTTACCACATAAATGATAGTACTTTAATTATATGTTCAAGTTTTCACTTCTGCCAGTACTCACGGAGTGCAAGCCGTTGTATTTTTTCGCTTTTGTTACTGTATTATGAATTGTTGATGTCTTAGATTAATGACTGGTCTTACTACGCTCGCCTAGATGCTGATGTGGGGCACCTTAAATTGGCGCATTTTTCAAGTAGGTATACCTATGAAAAAGTCGTGGTGACCTAGAGGTAGCGACACCCGCCTTGCAATCGTGAGGTCGTGGGTTCAAATCTCGGTCCCGTACCAATGAGTTCTTTGGAATTTATGTACGGAATTTCACACCACTGGCTTTTCGGTGAAGGAAAACATTGTGAGGCAACCTGCATACGTCCTTAGAAGAAATTCGATGGCGTATGCGAATCCACCAACCCGCACTGGGCCAGCGTGGTGGATATGGCCCAATCACCCTTCGTGGGTAGGCCTACGTCCTGCAGTGGACTATTAAAAGGCTGATACAGTACCTACAGTAAAGTACATACAGTACAGTATACCTATGACGGCGCTATTTGGTCGAGCATACCGAGACCAATCAGAGCTAAATCCGAAGTTTTGTATGCTTAGGGGTTTTTGTGAAAAAATAAGCATTCAGAATAAGTAGAAGAAGATAATATGCTAACAGAGCTGTTTGATTTGAAATTTTGAAAAATGATCATTTTTGGCAAACTTTACTCGGGGTTTTACGTAAAGATGATGGTCTAAGAGCCGCTGAAGATCGACCTTCACCTACGTGATAACCAGATGATACGTATTTTTTGTAAATTATTATTCATTTATAAACAACTTACAATAGCCTATCGAAAAGTATTCATGGCTATTTAATATTATATTTAAAATATGTTATACACGATATTTTGAAGGTCTGTATGATTAATTTTGTAGTTATAATACCAATTTTGACTGTTTATAAGATCAGTTTCGGACATATTTGTACATAGTTGCTTGCCAGGTAGTATTAACGAAATTAAGTAGGCAAACCTACTAAAGTATATTTTCTTTATTAAATCTGTTAGCTGGAATAAAAAAACACCGGCTATCCAAGGAGTGTAGGTAAGAAAAATAATTTTAATTTTTTCATAAGCACTTTTCGATAGGCAAGCTAACATTTTTAAAAAATATGTCTGATCTGGTTATCGGATGGGTAAAAGTCACTCTTCCACATCTCTCCCTCTACGATGATAGAGGTCCTGCAATTACTTTGATGATGTAATTTTACTAAACTGTTCTGTCCTGTATAAACATCGTAATGAAATTGTATTATTTACCTAATTAATAGTCTCTCTTTTATCTTACAGAATCAGAAAGATCTTCACAAGGTTATCCATTTAATTTCACAGTTATTGCAAATGACACAGTTCAGCTTATTTGTCCGCACTCCGATAATAATTATCAGTGGTTTAAAATGCCTAATTTAACAATAACGGAAGAAAATTATAATGATATGATGTTATCAGTTGCAGATGCCGTAAAGGTAAATTTTGTGGATCCATGGTAAAACACGGAACCTTTTACTGATTTAAAGCATCGTCTGCTTCACTGAATACCGGGTAAATGGGCATTTTTACCGAGTTCCAAAAAAATAAGGTGCTATGTTCGTCTGCATGTTATTTGTGTATGTATGTTGATGTTTTCGCCAATGGTGAACCGATTTTGATGATTCTTTTTTTGGTGATTCTACAGTCAAATATAACCATTTGTTTCTAAGTCAAGTAGTATACGTCCATATACTTATAATTATGTCAATATATAATAATCGAACGCGCTGTCATTAATCGAGTAAGAGCGAAAAATTAATAGGAGGGGGTATTATCTTTAAAAAAATGGGGAAAATTTGCTTTTGCTCTATTTATCAATTGATTTCGATAATATTTGGCAATATAAGTATTTAAATTCAAAAAGAAATTGCCAGTATGACCTAAAATTATTCTATTTTGCTTTTTTTTGTTGCCAATATCTAAATAATCTAAATCGATCAAGAGCGAGTAGAGATATATACATAGGCTTATGAAGATTCAGTTAAAGTGATGCATCGCGAGATCTACTGTTCCGAGAATTACTTTCCGAGAATTACTTTTATTAATTAGTGTTCGTATTTTTCAAACGATTGGTTTCAGGATCATACAAATAAATCGTATCAGCTGACATTAAGGAACGTAAGTAAAAACCAAGAAGGCTGGTATTACTGCACAAGTTACTTAGATGAGTACCGTAACAGAAGTCACTCTTTTCGAACTTACCTCACGGTCCTGGAAAATCTATCCTTGAAAAGTAAGTACAACAATAAGGCTGGCAATTTGTTATACTAGGTTAATAGGTATATGAAATGGCGCAGATCTGCCTCTTTTGCCACGGCCCTCAAATATTCGCAACCATTGAAAAGATGATGCTTGTGTTTGAGCTTAAGAATTATTTATTCATAATCAACATACATGCTTTCATATTATATTTCACGGAGATCAGTCAAGCGGTTCTTAATTTATTGTCGAAAAAAAAAACAAATATACAAACATATATACCTACAAGTGCCAGTTTGACCCAGTTGACTGAGAACTCGCTTCGCTTGGTCAATTATGCAAATATTTATTTTCATTAGGTATTAAGGGAAAGTATATGAGTATCGCGGCGAAGACGGATAGGGGGCCACTAGAGCTTATTACGAAATTGGGAAATGTGGTGAAATTTCCGGAGGCCGAAAATGAACCATATACAAAGATTTTGGAGACGCTCAAGCTTGTCGAATTGCTCCTGGGTTAAGTCAAGATGATGGGTGAGAGATGTAGCCGTGGTGGTCTAGAGGTAATGACTCCCGCCTTACAATTGTGAGGTCGTGGGTTTAAATGCCGGTCCCGTACCAATGAGTTCTTTGGGATTTATGTAGGTAATATTACACCACTGGCTTTTTGGTGAAGGAAAACATCGTGAGGCAACCTGCATACGTCCGTAGGAGAGATTCGATGGCGTTTGTGAATCCACCATCCCGCACTGGGCCAGCGTGGTGGATATGGCCTAATCACCCTTCGTGGGTAGGCCTACGTCCTGCAGTGGACTGTTGAAAAGGCTGATACAGTACACTTAAACTTATATTAAAGACTTATCTAGACTTAGATAAACTTGCCACTTTAAACTATCTTTCTTCTATCCCAATACCCAACTATTCCAAAGAGTATTTTATCCATTTCCTCGAATGCTGTTGGTAGTGACAAGATTAGGCGTAATATGACAGTCGCATTCCTTGATGAAATTTTATTTATTTATTTATTCTTTATTTCAGACGTACAAGTCCATATTACAAAAATACATTAAAATGTATCATGCCAAAATGTCACAAATATCAAAATTAATAACAAATTCAAAATTATATAATACTTAATGTCAAGTTTCATTAATAATATAATTATCTCCTATACTTCGGTTTGGATCTAGAGTGCTCAAGATGCAGCCTTGTCCAGTGTTGCATTATTGGGCAGTCCAGATCCATCCTCGAGGCGAACAGTTGCAGGTAGGTGTTGGAGCCGCCGCGCACGCGGCGCACTAGGGACACGACTCGCTTGCGCATGACCGCTGCGAACCCGTCGATCCGTGCGTCCGCGTAGATCCCTGATGCGCTATAGTACCGCGGCAGCTTCAACAGCGCCCTGAAGGCGTTGTTATACAGGACACGCAGAGCGCTATACGATCTTCCGGAGTATTTGACCTACAGGCTGCACGTTTAAAAAGACTGACAGTATGCTCTGAATAATGTAGCCTTGACTCGTTCAGTACACCGTGCAAACCTACGGGACATCATGTTAGCTCGAACCGCTAACGCTCTACGCTCCCTGTCGATGTCGAGGTCATCCTCGAGCGTCTCAGTGACCCAATGACCCAGATACTTGAACTTGGAAACTCTCTTCAGCGCGCTGCCTTTGAGAACGATCATACGCCATTGAAATTATTCTCCGGACATATGCAGGTTGCTTCACGAGGTTTTCCTTCACCGAAAAGCCAATGGTGTAAAATTAACTACATAAATCCCAAAGAACTCATTGGTACGGGACCGGCATTTGAACCCACGACCTCACAATTGTAAGGCGGGAGTCATTACCTCTAGACCACCACGGCTAAATCTCTCACCCATCATCTTGACTTAACCCAGGAGCAATTCGACAAGCTTGAGCGTCTCCAAAATCTTTGTATATGGTTCATTTTCGGCCTTCGGAAATTGTACCACATATCCCAATTTCGTAATAAGCTCTAGTGGCCCCCTATCCGTCTTCCCCGCGATACTCATATACTTTCCCTTCTCTACAGTATTCTCTTCAAACCTTCTTCTCCTTCATATTTACGCTCTCGCTTCACTTTTCTCTGTGACACTCACTCTGTCAATCTTAGATCTTCGAGCAATCTCCTTCTTTCCACTTCATCTGATTCTACTGTCTTTTATGATTTTTCTTTCAGTGTCCGAGCAGTAGCTCTCTGAAATGACCTTCTTGTGACCATCAGACATGCACAGAGCGTAGAATCTTTCAAGGCCCAGGTTCAGCAACATTATCTCTCAAAGCTCTCTCTGACTGATACTCAATGACTCCTATTTATTACTTTATTTGTAATTGTTTATTTTAATTATATCGTCGGTGGAAAGGAAAAACCCTTGAAGCGACAATTTTGGAACTTTACAGAAGAGCCCTTCAAAGTTATAATTTTCCTTAAAAAAATCATAAAAAATTAAAATTTTAAGTTAGAGCGACAGGGAAAAAAACAGTTTCTTATTTTTTTATTTACTATATAATATCAAACTTTAAAAAATATGCTAGCAGGATTAAAGCATTTATGCGTCGCTTAATTATTTCATGGCAAGTACAGCGCCAGGAAAAACACATTAAATGCAACCTCAGTATTTTGATAAACGCAAGGAAAAACACATTAAGCGACAAGTTATGTGTGATACAACTTAGAGGAAAAACAACTGAAGCATATCGAGTATAACATACATGATTGTAGAAAAAACAGTTAACTAACAAAAATATAGTATGTTAAATAGAGGAAAAATACGATAAGCGCTAGCTATGAAATAATTCAATGTTGTATTTTTAACTGAAGTATCTAGTTTGTTTCCCGAAGATGTAAATAAAAACAAGAATATAGTGGTAAACTAATGACTTTTATTGTTTTAAAGGTTACTGTTACAATATTTTGTACTTAAAAAAACACAATCTAGTTAGTAGTTTCATACCTACTATCTTCATGACATTCATGGCTTCTGTATTGAAAACGTACATAGAACTTATAAACCTTACTTTCATTATTATAACTATAAATTTTGTATCAAAATATTTCACACCACTACCTACTAGTGTTATGACTTAGTCAAAATTGCTAACACTAGTAGAATATTCAAAACAAAACAATTAAGCATTCGCTTCTGTATTGGAAACTTACACTGTACTTCTAAACCAAACTTTCAATATATGAGACTTAAATTAACGATAAATTCTGTATCAAAATAATTCTAATCACTACGTTTTTCAATCTTATGATACGACTTAATCAATATTGCTACTTACCACTTTTAATAAAATCTTTAAATCAAAATAATTAAGCATAGGCTAATCATAGCATAGCCTAATTAAATAATGAATAAGAACATTAAAATCACGTAATATTATCAAAATTTAAGGTTTCCAACGTTAGACGTTGCTACTTGTACCTGATATCAATCAAATCGAAATTATATATGCTACCTATACAAATAAGTCAATCAATCCTCAATATCTGTTTCTGCTAACGTATCAACACCAACAACGTGAGGCAAAGTAACATATTCGTTGTGGAACAGTCTTGGTATGGCAAAGCTTTCACAAAGTTTTGTTAAATCTTCATGTTTCTTCTGGGTTATTGGTAATAGTACATTGTTCACCGAGAGGAGAAAGTGACCGATTACCGTCGAGGTTGTCGTTTGATGCCCGAGCCGTAGGCGAGGGCTTTAAAACACCCGAGATCGGGAATCGCACTTTCTCTCGAGTGATACATAGTGCTTTATACTACACCTACGAGGAAAATAAAAAACTAAATCTTTACTAATTGAAATTTACATTGAAATTGTTGCAGTTAGTGAAGCTTAATGTAACACTTTTTCCATTATTTATTTTACTTTTCTACGAAAACTGAATCCTCAAACAACACACAAATTGAAAATGGCGCCAATGGCGTCTGCAATTTTCACATGTTCTTTTTTCAAATTGTTTGACACCATCCAACACACAGCTAGTGGCCAGTGTCATTTTGCGAACTTGGAGATAAAAACTCACTGTAAAAACTTTTGGCTTTTGATATTTAGGTTACCAGCGCATAGTCTTACCCAAAATTAAAAAAGAAAAACCACGTAAGAAATGGATTTTCATACACTTTTCTCTCCCGCTCAGATGCGTTTTCTCGCCGCATATTTGTTCGATATGCAATGACATACTTTCTACCGTAAATTTGATAAAGTATCAAGGTACTTTCCGAGCAGGTGTAGTATAAAGAAGTATTGTATAGCTGTTTTACAATTTGTGAAGTTGGAGCTCCATTTACAGGTATGATTTCTTCTTCAGCATTGGACAACATGGAGTATTTAACAGCTACCACGTTGAGATTTGACTTTTTGAAAGTGACAACCCTCAATTTGCTTATTTTTCCTGTCAAGTGTCCTCGAAAGTATTTATCGGAAAACTCATCATAACCTTGAAAGTCGGTGTGATCTAAATAGTGAACGATGTATGGCCTAGGTTCTTATCTAGCCAACTGACAAACTGTAACCCATTGAGAAGGCGCCCATACAATTTTATTTTTCACCGACCCTTCAATGACAGAGTGCATTGAGTCTACAGACATTTCTGTGTGTCCAGGGAACAAGTAGTTCATTTGAATACTTGTAAGGTTCTCACGAGTGTTTCAGTGCATTATGGACAGTGGCCAGTACAATCTTATTTCTGTTTTGACCAGGGCAGGAGTCTGAATATAGTATTAGTTTTACTGTGCCACGTGCATCCACCAACTGGATGTATTTCTGGATAATAGAACTTATTTCGTTACCTCATCTCTTTCTTTCAGATTCTCCCCATAAGAAACAAAAACCGTCTCTTGTACCATTTTCATAGAAGCAAAGATTATACATGCCATATTTTCGGGAATAGTACAAGAGCATACTCTCGCCATGTGGCGTATTTAAAACCTTTTGCAGATCGTATGACGCACATATTACGTCATTGCGCTTTTGGACGAGTTCCCGATGTTGACTATACCTCTCCTTGCAGATCAACAGAACTGATCGTTTGAATATTATATAAATCATAATGAAGAGACGTGACTTGCCTCGACGGCGGTTCACCGATGAATGATGCGCCACGTCACACATCATTTCCTTATATAGGTGACGCCATTCACAGAAAAGAGACCGAAATTCATTGCTTGTAGCGACAAGACTTTTTTTAATAGTTAATTTAAATACTCATGTCGTAAACAATGCTTACCTTAACCGACTATAATCTTCATTTAAAAAATCAGCGCGTTTAAATGAACCGACATTTCAGGAATAAATGACGATGTCGGTTAATTAAAAAAATTATGGAAGTGATTTTTTGTGTGTTTACTTTCACCGACACCACTGCTTTTTATAGTGATTGCCAAAACAACTTAAATCCATAATATCCTATTATAATCACGTAGGAAAAACACATCAACTCCATAATGCAGATATAGGGTAAGCAAGGAAAAACGAATGTAGCGACTGGGCATAATCGGAATAGGGTAAGCAAAAACACTTGTAGTATTTAAAAGATTATTTCCTATGACGAAGAAAAACGATTTAAGTAACTTATAATATCCGAAACAAAAAAAGAAAAACACATCAAGTGACAATCTATCTATAGAGTTGGTACTTCAAGCGGTAAATGGACTAAAATTGCTATAATTATTTGTCATTTCATTTAGCGTCTGGAAAAAATGAGCATTAAAGTACCATTACTTGAAGCGACACCAAAGTGGTCAGATCGCCACGAAACCAAGACTAATTGACGCAGAAAAATTTGCTGATTACAAATATGTATATAACTCATTTTCGACCTTAGTGTCGCTTCAAGGGTTTTTCCTTTCCACCGACGATATGTATTATTAGAAGTATTTATGTATGGCTATTATTATGTAGTTTATTTTATTGTTGATTAAGAATTTGTAGTAACTTTTTTCATTATTTTTCTTTACGTTCACACCACCCTTGTCGTCATTACGTTTCCATGCATTTATGAAAGGTTATCTGGAAGAAATCGCTTTTAACGATAAGACCGTCTTTTGTGCCTTTTCTGTCCTTGTTTCTTTTGTTATGTTTTCTTGTTGGTGTCAATAAAGTGTTGTTGTGTTCTATGACACTAAGGTGTTGCGTAGCACAGTACGCTGCGTTCACAAAGAGCTTCTAGCGTCGTTATGCCTTACACTTCCACAATGAAGCTTAAGTTCGGAGCTCATGCTGTTTCCATTCCCAGCCGAACGGTCAAGGCAAATCGCGAGTTAGAGGTCTCATTTAGCTCCGAGGAATTAGATGAAGCAAGATTAAATGGCAGTGGGCAGGGCACATAGCACAGAGGACTGATGACCGATGGGGTCGAAAAGTTCTACTACATGCCGTCAAGCGCAGTGTAGGACGTCCATCCGCAAGGTGGACGGATGACCTCATGAAGATAGCAGAATCGCGCTGGGTGTAAGCCGCTTCCAATTGATCTTATTGGAGATCCATAGGGAACGCCTATGTCCAGCAGTGGATGTCCTATGGCTGATGGATAAATGTATGTAATTAGTTGTAAATTGTTTTTCATTGTAAATTGTATTCTACTGATTACATGATTATAATGTTTTAGATAATACTGTGCTGAAACAATACCTTGTAAATCAAACGTACCCGTATCTTGAGGAAGAACAAACTGTGGGTTTAACGTTTTTATGGAAAGATGTGTTGGGACATGCAGCTGCTGAACTTCTGCGAATCGTTCTGAGTTTTTCTGGGTACAATTCCGATTTTATCAAAGTGGACAGCTACAATTCTAAAGAACCAATCACTTTAAATACTACAACTTTGTGAGTAATATAACCTTACGTCGCATTAAAAAAAAACCTGCCAAGTGCTAGCCGGACTCGCACACAAAGGGTTCCGTACCGTATGGGAGCCTCTTAATTAGCGTATAATTTAATAAACAACTAAAATATATTCTGTGAATATTTCAAACGTGTTGCCGCTATTTACATCACGGTTGAAAACAGTAAAAACATTACGTTTGTTTTATGGGAGCTCCCATAAATTAGTACATTGTTCACCGAGAGGAGAAAGTGACCGATTACCGTCGAGGGTGTCGTTTGAAGCCCGAGCCGTAGGCGAGGGCTTTAAAACACCCGACATCGGGAATCGCACTTTCTCTCGAGTGATACATAGTGCTTTATACTACACCTACAAGGAAAATAAAAAACTAAATCTTTACTAATTGAAACTGAATCCTCAAACAACACACAAATTGAAAATGGCGCCAATGGCGTCTGCAATTTTCACATGTTCTTTGTTCAAATTGTTTGACACCATCCAACACACAGCTAGTGGCCAGTGTCATTTTGCGATAAAAACTCACTGTAAAAACTTTTTGGCTTTTGATATTTAGGTTACCAGCGCATAGTCTTACCCAAAATTAAAAAAGAAAAACCACGTAAGAAATGGATTTTCATACACTTTTCTCTCCCGCTCAGATGCATTTTCTCGCCGCATATTTGTTCGATATGCAATGACGTACTTTCTAGCGTAAATTTGATAAAGTATCAAGGTACTTTCCGAGCAGGTGTAGTATAAAAGTATTTTATTGCATATTTATTATTTATTTCTATTTTTAGTTTATTATCATTTAGCGGCTACAGAAGTACATCATCTGTAACAACTGCCTAGCAATCATTGATTTTGTGAAGATAAATTCATATCAATTTTAGTCTTAAGCCCCTGATCGACGTACAAAATACTACGACTTTAAAATCGCGGTTTTAAGGTTGTAACGTTCCATTTGACAGTTTTCTCTTATGCAGTTTCTTTTAAAATAGCCGTGTTCAGTACTAAATTGTTGGGTAAAAAGAATACCTACATATTTTTTTAGGGTTCTGTACCTCAAAAGGAAAAAACAGAACCTTATAAGATCACTTTGTTGTCAGTCTGTCCGTCTGTGTGTATATCAAGACTCTTTATCTCGGGAACGCGTAAATATATAGAGTTGAAATTTAAACTATATATGTATATCTATGGTCTCTTGCACTTGTGTAAAAGAAAATTTTTCAGTTACCGTATAAAAAAGTTGGAGCCGTTTATGTCGTGAAAATCCGCATATTTCGACACTCACAAAAATCAAAACCTGCAGGGTACTTCCCGTTGATATAGAACTATGAAATTTGGCGCGAAGCATTGTCTCAGAGTACACATATAAGAATATATCTGAAAACTGTACATTTTTATTTCAATTTACAATTTTCGACTTCAAACAAAAATTAAAAATACTTCTGTTACAAAAAGCCTACTACAAAGTAAGCGAATTCCTAGATGACAAAAAAGCGTGGCAGATAATTGACATTAATTTGAAAGTTTTGTAGTATTTTTTTTAATGGATATACATATAAAATGAAACAGAATATTATGCTTTAAATATGTTTTATATTTATTTTATGACATTTAGTATTTTTGATTTTATTGATATTTAAATTATTTTTTATTTATTTTTTACATTTTTGCTTTTATAATTTGACATTCTATTTCATTTGTTACTGAATGACGAAAGTCTACCAAATTGGATGGATCTGGTAAGTTTTCGTCGTTTAAACATCTGGCACCTTGTTGTGATAACTTGTTTTTTAGTTAATAATACTACCTGAATGTAGGTAATCAATCAAAGATAATGTAATGTGATCTAATCGACTGATGTGAATCGATTAAATTATTTTTTTAAATGATTTTATTTATTATTATTACCTTCACGTTTTTACCATTGTACCAAAAATCTATTGTTGACTATTCAAAAGTGTGTCTCTGACACGCATTTGTCGAATAATTAACTATGAACTATGAAAAAGCCTTTGAAACTGCGATTTTATTTTGTACGTCAGGGGCATTAGAATTAGATACCTATTCAACATCAAACAAAGGTTTAGTTTTACCTACAAATTTACCCTTCTAGGGTCGGCCTACGTCCTACTCTGGACTATTAAATAAGGCTGGTACGGGTTTTGACGATCGGTTTCGATTGTGCCACCACTAACGCTCGTGGCACGAGTAACTAGCGCGAGCTGGAGAAAAAGCGAAGGCGAACGTCAGAAAGCATAGACAATAGAGGGAACGTAGGTCGATGTTTGTGTAGAAAAAAATGCACCGTAAAATTGATTTTGAATTGTAATAGAAAATATTCTTGGTTGCTCTACAGAACATATTCAAATCCACTATTTTAATTTAGATATCACCTGACGTCGAACGCCAATCTTGGATATAATTATGCGGTATACTTTGTCTAATAAAAATATACTTGACCTCCATAAAAAAGGCATGGAAATCGACTAATATTTATAACATTTAATGGTGCAAACTTTTGAATACCAACTCTTTTAAATGACCCTGTTGTAATAATTTTGTTTCAGCTCTGTAGAAGAAATAGACAATGTTTATTTTCAGGCAAAATTGAGTCCTCGAGCCGAACGCATGTCTTGTGATCTTAACGATCTTACTTTTTACAAGGATTTCGAAAGACTCCAACAATGCGATTTTGTGTTCTATGGGTAAGTATGAGACTAACCTCTGCAACTGCACAGTGTGTCCCAGAACTCAACGTTAAGCGAAAAATGCTGTAAAACCTTGTGTTTTTTGAGTTTTGAAGCCGCTGAACAAAAGTTGTTAATTTTGATGTACAGAATAAGCCCCTAAAAGGATGCTAATTAATTTGGAATAACCCTGTATATGGGCACTAGTAGCTCTGGCTGCCTAGTTCTTTAATAATAATACAGCTAAGATTTGAATTGATTTTGATCTTACTCTATTTATTGAGTTCCGTTTTTTTTAAGGCATGGAACCCCATAAACGCCATTTTTGTTTTTATTTTAATTTTGTGCCGAGCTAAACTCAATTGCTTTCTTATATTATTTAAACAATATTAACATAGCTAAAACTCTAACGAATAACAATTATTTAATAACATTATTTCAAAATTTTTTGCAGATCTATACATATTTACGCTGAAAAAGGAATACATTACTTTCTCGCTTCAAAACTCATCAGAAGCGAGTTATTTATAGGAAATTGTATAATTGTTCCTATAGAGCGTTCAGCTCTTACAGATATGATTAGAAACTCCAATGAGTCTTTTTTTTTCATAGATGCATACAAACAAAAAAACATGAAAAACATAAGGCTAGTAGAAGTACCACAGCTCCTAGAACTGGAATCCAATACATCAAGATCCAAAATAAAGCTCGTTATGAATGCCAATCAACCAATTACTGATTCATATGTTAATTTTTTTCCGTATCTAAGTGACTTGTACGGTATAATTGACGAATTTAAATCAGTAAATGGAAGAAACATGGAAGAAGCCGCTATTCGTTGGCTTTTAAAATTTGCAGGATACAGAAAAAGGCGAGAAAGATTTAACTATTTTCAAAAAGAATTTTTATTACACCGGAGGCAACGCCAAAGCAGAGTGGTTGTGATTATTTGTGAAAGTGACGCGTTAGATTTCACAGATTACCTCTACATGATACAATTGCTGGATCAATATTATCCTTTCATAAAAATTTCAACTATAACAAACTCATATTATGATTTTATAACTCTTTTCTTTCAATTAATTATTACCGATTGTGCTAAATCCGACTCGTTGTTGCTTAAGTTTAATGTCTGGAATAAGTTTAATTTACATCAACTGTTAGGTGTGATAGTGACACAAAATTTAGCAGTTTCAGCAGCATCCCTTGCAAATTTACATGACGTACCACTGTATACTTATGATATGTCCAGTGCTGATTTAAAGGAATACCCAAGAATATACTCGGCTACCGGGAGCGTGGAACACCTGGCCCTTGCACTACGGCGTCTTTTAGCAGACTGCGGATGGCAACGTCTAGCTATCTTATCTGATGGGACCGATTCTGCTGCAGCATTGCTAGCAGCATTACAAGCCTCTACTATGGGGCTCACATTACGAAATATTTATATCACGTCATCAACACTTGAAATAGAACGTGCGCTTCAAGACCTACTTGGAGCTGGTTCGCGAGTGTTTTTGGTAAATACTAAAGCTACAACAGCCGCCGCGGTCCTGAGCGCTGCTACTGAGCTTAACATGGCCCACAATAATGCTTTTACATGGATAGTGCGCGAATATAATGCGGCGGATAATGCCACGTCTGTTACGAAACCCATATCTGTATCTTATTTTTGGCGTGGTGAAAATGTGAAAGAAGCAGATATTGAAGAAATAATAACAAACACTACGGCAATTATTGAAAATGGGGACTACAAAGACAAATACGAAAAACTAATACGCTTAAAATTGGATGATAAATGGCGAAATCGTGCCTGGCCAATATATGCTGCCCCGTTATTAGATATCCTGCAGAACTTCATACGAAAGTTCACTAATGAGACATTGTAAGTATTGAACGTGGAAGTAATCTCTCTCTCTAGATGTATTTGAATGAAATGCGCTGCGTCCAAATTTCACATCGACAGTCGATAGCTACCTTCACTCCGCTCTGAAAGACCAAGAGACCTAATTTCTAATTACCGCGCTAATGATTACTATATTTTAAAGCAGATTTTATGGTTTCACTTAGATAGTTCTATAAACCTTTTCTTTTTTCGTGTTCGAAGAAGTAGACATTGTATATAGATCTCCTCACAGAAAATGTATCGCAACAACAAGTTAAGCTAATTTTGACAGGTTGGCCGTGTGCGGATGCGTCTACGTTATTTATTTCGTGTTCGACTGAAGGTTCATAATTACAAAAAAGGGTAACAGATCTTCATTGAGTACCTAATGGTTAATTAATATGAACTAGAAACGCAAATACTATTCAACCTCGTCCGATATTTTTCATAAAAATTCAAATAATATTAAGATCAATCCATTGTAGTTGCTCTTGGCGTCTCGGGCTGCCGTGTCATACATTTTAAAGATGATGCCAATTATTATAGTGAGAGGCTTAAGCCGTGTTTAAATTAAATAAATAAATTGACATTGTTATATTTTAGAGTATTTAATTTATTTCAAAGACTTTATTGAATCAATTCAATTCTTTATTTCCTTAATAAATAACATTACAGTTTACACCAATACGCTACTTATTTTACTCTTAATACTTAAAAAAAAAAATTTGGTATAAAAATGTGACACTGCTAAATTTACTCACTTAAATAAATAACTAACTAATACACAAGTTGGTTTAGCACATTTAACACTTAAAACCTTGTTGGATACATACCAAATTGAACGATGTATAATAGTACCTATCTATATAAATTCTAAAATATTATTCTAAAAGAGTTATTTATAAAAATATGGACCATTTGTCGGCGAAAACATCAACCTGTGCATGTGTGGACACCAGCGCATTAAGGTGTCGCTGTGCTCGGCAGATGGGGGACTGGTCTCGCGCCACGGTGCGCGGGGGCACGGGGGAGAACAGCGGTTGTGATGACTGACAGATACATAGTGAAAGGATGATATATATATTTTTTGGGTTCCGTGCCCAAAAGGTAAAAACGGGATCCGATTATTAAGACTCCACTGTCTGTCCGCCTGCCCTGCTATCCGTCTGTCTGTCACCAGGCTCTATCTCAGACACGGCGATAGCTAGCACGTTGAAATATTGACAGATGATGTATGAAAATACTAGAAGATTGTTGGGTTTGTTACCATACGGTGCCCAACCCTTCGTGCGCCAATCCAACTGGCACTTGGTTGATTATTAAATAATACATCTTAGATAATTTTCAAAATAACATGATCGACATAAAATACGAAATTTTATTTGTTACTATAATTGTTTTTCTTTTTCAGATTTAACAAAAGATATCTATCTTCATGGGTGAAACCAAATATTATGAAAAACGATTCGTTTCAATATAGGGATCGATTAATGTTTGTCCAGCAATGGGGCTCAGAGCCAAGGCCTCGTCTCCTGGCTACGTGGCGCGTGGGTGAGCAGCGCAAGCCTCATGAAACTTGCCCCCTGATAACTTCGCCACCTGATGATGGCTCTTCAACTTGCTTTTTACCTTCCGGAGACCCTTTTCATCCAATTTGTCACGACACTCTGTGGTTCATTCTTGGAATAATGGGTATTATTATTACCATTGTAGCTATACATTGGTCACGTAAAGGTATCATCAGGTATAAGGTTCGGGTGAAGCATGAGCTAACTAAACAAATACTCACACGACGTGAGCGTGTATTTGAAGCCCTTTCCGACCACATCGTAGACCGGACAGCAGTAAAACTCCTTAAAGAATTGGGCACAGGACGTTTTGGTCGAGTCTATGACGGAGTACTGTGTGAGATGGAGGGCAGGCAACGGAACATTGTTGTCGCTGTCAAAATACTGCGAGAAGAAGCGTCATCTGCAGAAGAAAGTGAGTTTTTAAGAGAAGCTTGCACTTTAGTTTCGCTGAATCACAAAAATATCATACGTTTTGTGGGAGTCTGTGTAGTTGGACCGCCTTTACTTCTTATGGAACACGCATTTTTTGGTGATTTGTCAAAGTATCTGAAAGCAAGACGGTGCCTTTTCGAACAGCCGGAAAACACCGCAACGTCAAACTGTTTCCCAGATGACGAAAAAGTGCACGTTTCAGCCAAAGCCCTGACGGCGCTGGCGTGCGAAGCCGCGACGGCGCTAGCATACCTCGCCGAACGCGGGATCGTGCACCGAGACTTGCGCGCCTCCAACTGTCTCCTGGACGAGAATCGCAGTTTGAAAGTGGGCGACTTCGGTCTTGCTCGCGCGACCGGCACCGACTGCGACGAGTACCAGATGAGCCGGCGCGGCATGGTGCCCGTGCTGTGGATGGCCCCGGAGAGCCTGGCGCGGGGCGTGTCCTCGGCCGCGTCGGACGTGTGGTCGCTCGGCGTGCTGGTGTCCGAGCTGGTGACGCTGGGCCGACGGCCGTACGGCATGCAGCCGCCGGCCGTGGTGCTGCGGCACGTGCTCGCGGGCGGCCAGCCGCAGCTGCCGTGGGACGCCAGCGCGGACACGCGGGCGCTGACGCGCGCGTGCTGGCGCCGGGAGCCCGAGGCTCGCCCGCCCGCCGCGCGCCTCGCCGCCTGGCTGCGAGCGCACCCCGCCGCGCTCCGCCCCGCGCTCGTCGAGGAACTCGTCTATATCGACAAACTCATGGACGGACAAGATATTGACGATCTGTTTTCTGCCGACACGATTGAGATGAAAAATATATCTCTATAAAAATAGTGTTGATTTTTGGGACTACAACCACCGAAGTCTCCAGAGGGATAATGTGGTCGACCAAGATTATTTTTAAGAAGTGCATTGTATTGAAATAAAATATATGCTCAAAAACAAAGCTCTGTAAATTTTTAGAAACACAAACTGTATCGTGCTTAAACTAATTACTTAACCAAAACAACACACAGATTTATTTCACAATCAAACTCCCTTGTCACCAAACCAATCCGAGCGAACCAATTTAAAATTCGAACATCCATCATCCCGACACCAAAAACACAAATACGCGAAAATATAAATATACCCTCAAAATTTGTAGCAGCTTTGTGTAAATCCATTGTAACGTATCACCCTAATACATATTCAGTGGGGCGGTCTGTTCGAGCGTCTACGGTGCTCCAGTGACAGTGGATTAAGACAGATGGCGAGATAGGTAGGTGCCTCTCGACTGGAGAGGCCATATTTCAAATTATGGTTCGGTTGATATGGCCTTAAAGATACCGCAGAATATTGGGATAAAATCCTTATAATATGCTTGGGCCTTAAAAGTGGATGGATCAAATCTCATACTTTGGTCTTAAGCATATGGAATAATGGATAAGATTGTTTTGTCGGAAGAGATTGCTTTTTTAAATTTATGATCTTCATATTTTTATTGATCGAGTTAAGATTTGAATTGACGATTTTGCGATTTTGCTTTCGTCTGTCTGTCTGTGTTTTTTAATGAATCAATTTTTTCGACTTCGTGGACTGGTTCTAAATTATTTGATTTTTGTCGTCGCCAATTGTATAGGGGTGATTTCTTCCTCGAAACGGGAAACATTACTATTCGGAGAATTACTAGGTAGTTTATTTTTTATAGAATTGTAAATAAAGTTGATAATTTTAACATTTGACCTGTACACTTCAGCGTATCCAGCTAAGACAAAGAAAAAATAACTGGTTGTGGAGTAAGAACTTGTAGAGGCAAGGCGTATAGAGTCAATATACGCAACGGCCATGTGTAATCATCTACAATACGAGTATAATATTTTTTTGCAAAAAATTGTATGACCGACTTCACCCGTGTTTAGAATTTTTGTGAATATTTCGCACGGTTCGATGTAGCATGTTTCACATTATTGTTAATTTATCAGAAATGGCTCCGCCGATTTCGATAAAATTTGGATGGGATACATTTTAAAGTATACTTTTTCCAATAAAAAAATAATTATTAAAAACGGATTACTATGAAAATGTTATGTGTGGTTACACATAAAAAAATACGCTTCGAATTGAGTACCTCCTCCGGTGGTTCGTCGGTCAAAAAGTGAAATCTAACAAAAACATTTTCATGTGAAATGTAGCCAAGACTTTTAAAAAGTTGACAGATCTCATTTAGAGTCAATCTTCTAACTCTACACGCCTTAACTCTACATAAGTCCTTACTTCACAAACTCTACACTTTAGTCAATATAATATGCGGCTTGGCTGTTTCGTTAAGTGCACTTGGGCGTAAAGTGAAGATTGAATGTTCATTAATTATGTTATAAAAATAGTACTTGTTGTAATGAAACGGCCAAGTTACATATATTGACTAAGCTGTAGAGTTTGTGGAGTAAGGACTTGTAAAATTAAGGCGTATAGAGTAAGAAGCTTGGTTCTGCATGAGATTTGACAACTTTTTGAAAGTGCGAACTGTCTTGTCTTGGCTACATTTCATCTCAGACAAAATTAAAAAATCAAGACAGATGTCGTGAACAGACAAATGAGGCCGGTTTTTTATAGGTACATGTGGTGAGTGCGTCAGTGTTGCTCCGCCATAGTTCCACTGACAATCAAAGACGTAGTTTCCTTGTACGTGTTTGTGTGAGTAATTGTGTCTGTACAGGGCGAGGCGTAGCTGTGCCGGCTACACTTGTTTTGATCACAATATTCAGTCTTGTTTTTTATTTATTTGCCCCGAGCATTTCACATGAAAATGTTTTTGTTGGATTTTTTCACAATTTAAATCACCTCCCTATAACCGGGGCTGGTTATACGCCCTGTAGCGTCCTAACTAGCGCGGTAACTGATCCAATTCACTCTGGAAGCTTCTATAGACTTAACCTCAGTAATTGATAGCAATAGAAGCAGAGGCGGGAGATATAGGCTTAATTAATCTAACAGTCGCAGGCCGATGTATAATTGAACGCGCGTGATGTTTATTGGACGTGAGGAATCCTGTACGCTGTGAGGCTACATGCTTAGGCGATTAGTGATGCGTGATAATCTCTAGCTTGTTACATATAATAGACCTGGAGCTCTATTTCTGAACCTATATTCCATTAGGACGTATGAGTGAATGGTCATGGCTACGAGTATAACCTATGACCGACTATCAGAGCAGAAGAGAGTTGTCGTGCTGAATTTTTCAGTATCGTTTTTAGTTTTGTAGGGTTCCGTAACTCAAACGAAAAAACGGAACCCTTATAGGATCACTTTGTTGTCCGTCTGTCCGTCTGTGTATATGTCTATACTCTTTATCTCGGGAACGCGCATAGATATATAAACTGTATACGTATATGTATATCTATGGTCTCTTGCAGTTGTGTAAAAGAAAAACTTTTCAGTTATCGTTTAAAAAAGTTAGAGCCGTTTATGTCGTATAAAACCGCATATTTTGCACTCACAAAAATCAAAACCTACATGGTACTTCCCGTTGACATAGAAATATGAAATTTGGCGAGAAGCATTGTCTCAGATTACACATATAGGAATAAATTTGAAAACTGTACATTTTAATTTAATTCACAAAAAATAGGGGGCCTCGAAATTCACAAAAATTATGAGTTCAAAATTCAAAGTGAGTAAATCGTATCACGTAAGGTATCATTTAAAATAACTTTGTTAGCACATGCTAAAACAGGTTTTTAATTATTTTAACAACGTGTTTGTACGGAACCCTCGATGTGCGAGCCTGACTCGCACTTGTCCGGTTTTTTTTCGTCGGCCGCCGCCTTCCTTCAATCACAAGTGAGTAGTGGAAAGCATTCCGTCGATCGCCTCGCTATAGACTCCTTCAAGTGTCTACAGATCAAATAAATATAACCCTGTATAAGATACACGGTCTCTGACCCAAAACAAAGCAAAGCTCGTGATGCCAGATATTGATATAATACATAAACATGTTTTTAAATACATACATAAATAGATAGTAGGTACCTAAATAACATCCAGACGGAGAGGGAACACTTATGTTCATAACAAAATGCTTGCCCTGGGTGTGAATCGAACCCACGCCTCATTGATCCAAAAAGTCAGGGTCACTAACTGAGCCACCGAGGCAGTCCATGACACTAGTGTTCTGGTTATTCGAATAATTACCGTGTTTTCGACTCGATTCTGATAAATTTTAACAAACCATCTCCACTGTCCATCCTCGTTAACGATTGCAAACAAGCCAAAATAACACAAGTCCCTTTGTTGTTGAAGGGGAAGTAATTAGAGCAGATTCGAGCGAAACGGATGGAAAAATAAAATAAAACAATAATAATTCATCAGGTAAAGAACCCGAGAGCATAATCCTCGGCTTAACAATACGAAAAAAGGGAATTTCAAGAGGGTAAGATGAGCCAAATTAGCAATTAAATTATAAAAATGTCGGAGCCTTATTTTGGTGTCGTGTGCTTTATTTGGGACCGGGAATCTGATTTTTTGGAAAATAATTGGACATATCACAAATAGGAAGGTTTTGTTGATATTTTATGCTGTTATGTTACTATACTAATAGCCGTGGAGCCGTGGTGAAGCCATGGTGGTCTAGTGGTAGTGACACCCGCCTTACAATCGTAAGGTTCTGGGTCCCGTATCAATGAGTTCTTTGGAATTTATGTACGGAATTTAACACTGCTGGCTTTTCGGTGAAGGAAAACATCGTGAGGCAACCTGCATATGTCAGTAGGACAAATTCGATGGCGCATTTGAATCCACCAACCCGCACTGGGACAGCGTGGTGGATATGGCCCAAACACCCTTCGTGGGTAGGCCTACGTCCTGCAGTGGACTATTAAAAAGGCTGATACAGTACATACAGTTACTATACTGCTCTACTGTACCAAGCTTTTTAACAGTCGACTGCAGGATGTAAGCCTACCCACGAAGGGTGACTATAATAATATGCACCACGCTGGCTTAGTGCGGGTTGGTGGATTCACATAGGCCTTAAAATTTCTTCAATGAACGTATGCGGGTTTCCTTACGATGTTTTCCTTCACCGAAAAGCCAATGGCGTGAAAATCCGTACAAATATTCCTGAGAACTCATTGATACGGGACCGGGATTTGATCCCTTGTCCTCACGATTGTAAAGCAAGTGTCACTAGTCACTACCACTACACCACCACGGCTGTCATGATGCTAGTCGTTAATAAAATAAATAGAGAACTTTGACGCTTAGCAGGAAAATAATTAATATAATATGGACTTTTGACATACGATCTCTGATCCTGAACTATATAAGTAAGTAACATATGTAAGTAAATTGACATAATTTGTCGTTGTTATAGGAGAAGACGCTGGTTCCCGTAGTACAGCCCCTGGCTAGTTCGGGAATCAGAGGCTTCAATAATTTTCATGTACCATATTTAAATGTCAATAAAACTTTTTGATTGATTGATTGGTAAGCAAACCTTGACTGACAGAGACTGATATACTACATATTTATATATATATTTTAAATACATACTTTTATAGATAGTGTCGCATCCCACACAACAAATACCGATATTAATTACAAAGTTGCTTTTCCTGGGTGGGAATCGAACCCACGCCTCCTTGGTACAGTTCTTACTGTACGTCACTAACTACTACTACTAGCGTCACTAACGACTGGGTCACCGAGGTAGTCAAACCTTATGAAACTTTAATGAGTTATTCTTCTAATATAAATAAAATAATCGTATCACAGTGTTTCTTGTCTAACTCATTCAAAACGGTTTCACGATAATATTAAGTTCTCTCATAATAAGACAGGCTGTTGATTCTAAGAAAATTGTACTAAGTACTATTCTACACAATTCACGCAACAATTTTTTCTTTACAATCCCGTATAATCCCTTTCTAAATCCTTACCATTTCAAACTTACAAACTAATCACTCAAACGTATCTCGAATATATTTCAAAAAGGTCCAACACAAAAAGTTTCATCAAAAACCACCCATCATCCGCGGCCATTGAAAAGTATCAATCCAAGCAACGGATACAACTCGACACTGATGTATCACTTATACAGTACTTGGGTCAGATATTACTCTGCACTTAAGAGACAGTAGTCTATCTTCTACTTTTTGATTCAATAAGGGTCTTGTCGGTGGAACAACTTCCAGGTCTCGCGGGACCAGGTCTTCCAGGACGTTTTGCCAATATTTTCACTACAAATTGACAGTAACAGTTCTAGTAACCGTAACGTACGTAACATCTGCTTTACAATCGTGATGTCACAGGATCAAGTCCCAGTTCCATACCAATGAATTATTTGGAACAAATGTAAGAAATTTGATACCATTAGCTTTTCGGTAAAGAAGTTTTTTTAAGCATTCTGTATACGTCCGTGGGGACGTATACAGAATGCTTAAAAAAACTTCTTTGAATTTGATGCTTTTTAGGGTTCCGTACCTCAATAACAAAAAAAACGGAACGAATGGTATAAACTATCACTTTGTTGTCCGTCTGTCCGTCTGTGTGTATGTCAAGACTCTTTATCTCGGGAATGCGTAAAGATATCGAGTTGAAATTTAAACTGTATACGTATATTTATAGTCTCTTGCTGTTGTGTAAAAGAAAAACTTCTCAGTTACCGTATAAAAAAGTAAGAGCCATTTATGTCGTAAAAAACCGCATATTTCGACACTCACAAAAAACAAAACCTACAGGGTACTTCCCGTTGACATAGAACTATGAAATTTGGCGAGAAGCATCTGAAAACTGTACATATTTATTAAAATCACAAAAAATAGGGTCTCAATATACACTAAATATTGGTTCAAAATTCAAAGTGAGTAAATCGTATTATGTAAGGTATCATATAAAAGAACTTCATTAGCACATGCTAAAACAGCTTTTTAATTATTTTAACAAGGTGTTTGTACGGAACCCTCGATGTGCGACCCTGACTCGCACTTGTCCGGTTTTTTAATTAAAGTATAACACAGGTGTTACTGACGCTTTATTTTAGTAGATAACTGTTACTTTTTCAAAAAAATCGCCAAATGCGATCGAAACTATAGTAAACTCTTTTAATTAAAATGTGGGAAAACCTCGCTAGTTTCCATAATCATATTTGATGCTGTATGTAAATCCACCAACCTGCACTAAGCCAGCGTGGTTGAAATTAATGGTCCAGTCCTACCTACCCATATGGAGACCTACATCCTGCAGTCACTGCAGGATTAGATGTATAGACCACTATGGTCTATTAAAAAGATGTATAGACCACTATGGTCTATTATAAAGATGTATAGACCAATGTGGTCTATTATAAAGGCTGATACAGAACTAATGTGTATAATTATTATGCTACGCGAACTTTCGTCACTGTTTTCTATAACCCCTGTCCCCCCGGTGTTGTAACCACCCTGCCCAGAGCAGGCAGAGTAATCTGACGCCAACATCTTCACAATTACTTGCCCTTACGTTCACACTCAAACACTCAATATTGTTGAACACAATAGGACGTGTCACGTTATAGAAGAACTGGATGAGATATTACAATACCTATGAAACTACCTAATTTTGATATTTTATTTTTGGCCGACGAACCATAGGATACGGAGGACCATACGGAGGAGGCATACAATTCGACGCGTATAAATATATATATTATTATATATTTACTAGCTGACCCGGCCACGCGTTGCTGTGGCTAAATAAATTAAAATTGCGACTATAATTTGAGATTTAAACTATTCTATCTCTCAAGTTGGATCGAATTGCACATGGTGTGCGAATTTTATTATAATCGGTTAAGTGGTTTAGGAGTCCATTGAGGACAAACATTGTGACACGAGATTTATATATATTAAGATGTATAACCACGCATAACTTTTTTCATAGTGATCCGATTTCAATAATTCTTTTTTTGTTGGAAAGAATATACTTCGAAATTGGTCCCATTTAAATTTTATCGAAATCGTCTGAGCCTATTTTGATAAATCAACAATAATGTGAAAAATGCTACATCGATCCGTGCGAAATGTTCGCGAATTCTGTACACGGGTGAAGTCGGTCATGGTAATTTTTGCAAAAAATAATCTTGTGATGTTAATGTTTATTGACATTATTTTGTAATAATTGTTTTATTATTTATATGTATGATACTAATTAAAATAAATAAATATTAAGATAAATCCTACACACAGGGTCTCTAGTTTTGCTTAGTTTGGGGGTTTGTTATTTTAGATTCTTTAGTCTAAGCAAAGCTGTCATGTGGCTGCCAGAGACTGATTTACTGCATTACTACATATACATAATATTTTCAAATCAAACACAGTGTCTAATTTTTAGGGTTCCGTACCTCAAACGAAAAAAACTGAACACTTATAGAATCACTTTGTTGTCGGCCTGTCCGTCTGTGTGTATGTCAAGACTTTTTATCTCGGGAACGCGTATAGTTAAAATTTAAACTATGGTTTTTTGCAGTTGTGTAAAAGAAAAACTTCTCAGTTACCGTATGAAAAAGTTAGAGCCGTTTATGTCGTATTTTATACGACACAAAAATCAAAACTGACAGGGTACTTCCCGTTGACATAAAACTATGAAATTTGGCGAAAAGCATTGTCTAAGAGTACACATATAGGAATAAATCTGAATGTTGAAGATTTAAAGTGATTAAATCGTATTATGTAAGGTAAGTATCATAAAAAAATTTGAGCTTTGACCAGAGTCGTAGAACAAAAGTTGTTAGTTTTGATGCACAGAATTAGCCCCTAGAAGGATGCTAATTGATTAGAAATAACTCTGTATTTAAAAAAATAATAAAAAACCGATATAAATAAAATAAAAATAATAAAACGACGAGATTATTATTGTTCTCTCTCTATATCCGTGAATGTGACACAATAGCGGACCCCAAGCTCCACGCTCGTAGCGCGTTGATTCAATCATAGATTCCTTTAAAATTCGACGGCTGGAAACCAATTCGGGATTATGATGTTAAAATACGAACTCAATTTATTGCGATATTTACTTAAGATAAATTGAATGATTCTTCCAGTAAATTAAATATTATATAGAAGTTTTTCTGGTTTTCGATATTTAATTCTTAGATGTACATAACTTTTCATTGAAAGAAATAAACATACTGGTTTAATACTAAATCCTACTAATATTATAAACGCGAAAGTTTGTGGGTTTGTGAGGATGGATGGGTGGATGTTTGTTACTCTTTCACGTAAAAACTACTGAACGGATTGAGATGAAACTTTGCATATATAGATTATATATCAGAATTAAATATTATAGAGAAGTTTTTCTGATTTTCGATATTTATTTCTTAGATGTACATATTCAGAGGCCTTCAGGCGGCCTAAAAACTCTGACACCAGGGCTAGCCACCCGGCCTATACGAACTTACTTACTTATATCAGAATTACACAAAGGCTATAAATTATAATGATATTGTGTAAATTTTTCATAATATAACGATAAGTGTTAGTAAGATCTGAAAACTCTGAGAAGCTATTCTAGAGTGCGCTTTAAGAAATGTCAAAAAAAATCAACTGTGGAATCGAACTACCGTCAATCGTTTTATGTTTTATTTTTTGGATTTTCCACATCCTTTATTAAGAGTGGTAAGGTAGGGCTTCGGGTTTGAAAGACGGAACGTGACATAGTCGACTTTTTATCACAGATAAATAAAGGGTTCCTATGGGATGGCACAAAAATCAAAATATTATGCGGGCGAAGCCGCGGGTAAAAACTGATTAAGAATACAAGTGTCTGCCAGGTATAACGCATAAGCACATGTCACCATGTTAGGAACCGTTAGGAACGTTTCGGGCACGGAATATAATACGATACACTCTTCGAGCAAATATATCTACAGAGTCACAGTCCCTAAGTTAAAGTTGTAAAAAATGTCCGAGCGCCATCAAACATACTGACTTAGATATTTAAAAATTCATAATGACCCGTTTTCTCGAAACTCGACATTAAAATACTGACGCCACTATACTTACGTACGAACTATATGAACTTGCTTAGTGCCAATATAAATAAGTAATAAGCCATAGACATTAAATTCCCAACAATATCAAGATACATTTATCCCCGTCTACCGCAAACAACGCCGGAATACATTAGCCGCTGAAAGCCAAAGGACATCGCTGATGGAAATTAAGCTTCAGAACAATACAATGTCTTGGAAAGCTCATTTCAATGTTCTGATGCTTGTCTTTGATCGTCTGTTTATTTTCTAGCTAACGTTGATATTGAAAGAAATTATTACATTGTAATTTCTATAACTACGAGTATGATGTATTTGACAGACTTGTAAACAGACAATTTCTTTAAACTGAATATGAGTATAAGTAGGTACGCGAAATAAAAAGCGAGTGTAGGCATTAAATTTTCCTTCATCTCTCCAGATATTTGTTATTGGATCTTCTTCTCTACAGGTTACACTTTTTAAGGAATGCTTACAAAATCCGGTTCACAGATTTCATATATTTTTAGTCTTTAGTCCCTAGGTGATTTTTATTAAGGTAGAGTTTTCTCAAAAAGCGAGGAAAAGGAAATTCACCGTAGCGCCATTTATCAGAAAATATTTCAAAGTAAAAGGCGCAAGGTCTACTACATGCTAATATACAGTGCAACATAAAAGACTTGAAAATAAATGAAGTCGCCACTATCGCTTTGTTAGCATATTTTGCATTATTTTTAGCATAATGAGACTGTTTTCATGTTCACAATTCACAAAATATCACAAAACGAGAAAAATGCTAGAATGTTAACAATGATTGACAGAGTGATAATTTAGTTCCCGAATAATTCATTTCATATCTTTTGTGTCGCACTGTACTACTATGTTAAACCATACATAATATCTTAATACGCCATAGAATAGAGGTGGCACCACACACCATAGAGCTGTCAAACTGAAATGACATCATAATACAGTTGTAAGGACCCTAAACACAACAAATCCACAGTTTAAGGCCAAGCATCCATACCATTGTCACCTAAATCACTAACGGGGTAGCGATTACTTAGCACCTACAAAGCACCTTCTGCCAAACTTTGGCTTAGGATTAATACCTTCAAAACGCCTTAGAATTGGAGTTGCCAGTTGATGAAATTTCCCCATTTTAATAAAACATTGTTATGGGTCTTGCGAGGATGCGATTAGCCTGAGATAGGGAAAATAGGACAAAGGATAGGAAGCCTATACCCAACAGGAAGTCGATACAGGCTGATGGTGAGGATTAATGGAATATTATTGATTGAGTTTTAACTAAAACTAATCATACTAAAATAAATATTCCTGATGTGTAGTGTGGAACGTTGTGTGATTTAAACAAGGATTTATTTATGATTACGGATAAGTAAAGTTAACAAGATTATTTTTTACAAAAATTAGCATGACTGACTTCAGCCGTGTACAGAATTCGCGAATATTTGGCACGGATCGATGTAGCATTTTGCACATTATTGTTGATTTATCAAAAATGGCTCAGCCGATTTCGATAAAATTTAAATGGAACCAATTCCGAAGTATACTCTATCCAATAAAAAAAGAATAATTAAAATCGGACTTCTAAGAAAAAAGTTATGCGTTGTTTTGCATAAAAAATACGCGTCGAATTGTATACCTCTTCCGGTGGTTCGTCGGTCCAAAATGGTTTACAGCTAGAGTGTAATCATGATTTTCTATCCACCTTGGTAATCCGATGCTGCGCTTGCCTCTACAAGGTTATCACTCGAACTTGACACACTAGGTGGTGTGGAAAATGCGTTCACAAATTCTACAGGATCGGGATTTGAACCCACGAGTCTCACGACCTATTGTAAGATTTGAAAAGAGAGGCTTCTCTCACTAAGCCACCATGGCATGACAGACCACAGCTAGTCGGACTACGTCGTTAGTTTTGGAACTAAGTATGCCTACCATTAAATAAGTAAGGGATAATTTTACACCATCAAGCTGGCAACGCAGCAAAACATCTTCGAACCTCTCAGCCGGATTACCAATAAGTCACGCGGACGGTCAAAAGGACAAGTTTGCGAGACGTAAATAATTAATTTGACTAATGGGAGTGTTCCGCAGGTATTTGTCACGGGACTGAAAGGAGGTGGGCAAATGGTGTCGAGTTAAGTTGATAGAATGGGAGGACAACGGATGGCTATATGTATAATATAGACATAGAGATGGTTGTTTTATCCATTAAGCAATGTTAGCAACTTTCAAGAAAAAACCAAGGAAAAAGAATTTGTGACCCTAGGACCAGCCATCAGCCATAAAACTTACTTTGCCCAAGAGCACTGAAACGAACCTAATCAAAATAAAATCTAAGTAATATCTCTATCATTTATGGATTTTATGTAGCAAATTTTTAGTCTTGGGTGGTGTGAAATTCCGTACATAAATTCCGAAGACCGGGATTTGAACCCACGGCCTCAAGATTGTAAAGCTAGTGTCACTACCACTCGACTACCACGGTGTACCAACCTGCTAGTAATATACCTAGTATGTTAAAAAAATACAACGGGTTACAATCCGGGAGTGCCGGCAAATCTGAATACTACCTACTAGAACATATAAAGTACATAATATAATAATTTATGTGGTATAATCATTTTTTGCTAAAAATAGCATGACCGACTTCACCCGTGCACAGAATCATTATAATTACATAATATAAAACAAAGTCGCTTCACGCTGTCTGTCCCCATGTATGCTTATATCTTTAAAACTACGCAACGGATTTTGATGCAGTTTATTTTAATAGAAAGTGTAATTCAAGAGAAATGTTTATATGTATAATACACCTGTGCAAAGCCGGGGCGCATCGCTAGAATGCAAATATTATACACGGATCTATGTAACATTTTTCACATTATTGTTGATTTATTAAAAAATGGCTAAGCCAATTTCGATAAAATTTAAATGGGACCAATTTCGAAGTATACTCTTCCCAATAAAAAAGAATTATTGAAATCGGACTTCTACGAAAAAACTTATGCGTGGTTATACATTAAAAAATATATATATACGCGTCGAATTGTATACCTCCTCCGGTGGTTCGTCGGTCAAAAATATAATATCACACAGGCACACTCGCGCAAATGATCTGCGCCGTCTTACGAATTTTTGATCAGGTCACGTGTTTTTTACCTATTTTAACATTTTTTACTAATTCCAAAAAGTGTACAACGCCGCTAAAGAAGTTTTCATATCAAAAATATTTTCCTGCCTTCTGTGCTGTTTTCCTTGCAAGGTTATTTAATTTTCCGTGTCAAAGTGTTCAGCACTTAGCAATACTATAAAATGGGTGTAAACTCGCTTCAATAAATCGGCCGGAGCGATCGCTGACGTGCAAACGGCCTATTTTGAATTTCACTAACATTTGCAATCGAGATTCGAAGCACTTAGACACGGTTCGGTTCAACTGGTACGTACGGGTTTTGAGACTGACAAGCATTTAAGTGCCCTGCTTGTGTGCCACCGATGTAATCAGTAATAGAGTAGAACAAACGACACAAATATGCAAACTTTGGCAGTGGTTATCTATTTTAGCCGTTTGGAGTTAAGGCATTGAGTCCGTGGGGGCCATGAGCTCATTTTGTCTTCTTAAATCTTGCTAAGCATCTGGTGGACGCGACGTGAGACTAAAAAAATGTTTATTTATTTGATGTATATGTGTATTTGACTCATCGTATAAGTATTGCCATTTAGCGTGGCAATGCTGCCAGCATTGTGGCCACGCAGACAACTAGCAGTATGATAGACGATCGCGTGGTCGTGTTTTTTTACGCAATTAAATCCGACTCGCCTGATTGTAAGCGACGTTGTAGCCGAAGATGAAGCACGCAGGCTTAATAATGATACCTAATCATTCTCATTTTGAAAATCTTTAGATTACATCTATTAGGAAATAGCAAAGCCGGCTGTCTGTTCTATTCTCTTGTCTCACATATCAGCAACAAATTTTATTTTGGTAGCTTCAACTACGAGCAATTTTGTGCTCTAACAGTTTGCCGCTCTAACAGTTCGTGTGTCACAAACATCTTGTAAATTCAGCTCTGAGGGCATTTCCCATAACAATAACCCATAGAAACAGGCAGAGTACTGCGAAGACATTTACATACAATGCGACAAACTTATCTTTGCAGTTCGATAACGGAACTACTGTCTCAGTTTTCAAACAAGTATAATCACGCCGGTTAGATAATTTTAGTTTCGTTATTTGGATAATTTTAAGATAAGTTTGTTAAGATATTTTGGATAATAGAATGTTTGACAGTTGGTAAGTATTTTGGATAGAGGTTAGCTTTGATGTATAGGAGTTTGAGATGCTGTCTTTAAGTAGGTGTGAGTGGTTTTAGTATAATTGTTATACGGGGTGTTTCTGAAAGGTGTGGCAATGTGGTAACCACGCATGAGGTATATCATATTGAACAAATATTACTATTGAACTAATATTTAAAAAACCGGACAAGTGCGAGTCAGGCTCGCATATCGAGGGTTCCGTACAATTCCAGAAAATTTCACAAAATTGGGAAGTAAGTTGTTAGAATCTCTATACCTTACATGATTTAATACGTCCGTTGCATGTATGAAACGATTGCTATCGAGCGCATTTTTTGAATAGCTGGGATTTCGCGGGTGGCGGTCGGCCGCTTGTCTCTGGACTCGCGACAGCGCGTTCGGAGTTGGGTTGGTGATGGCCGCTTGTGCATTCACTGCTATTTATTTAATTATTTATACTTTCTGTCTACTCGATCATCAACCTCATTTAAATTTACTCGTGGAACCCTGTAATTGGCCGTCAATAATTATTTTTTTTAATCTATTTTTGTAACATAGCTGTAAGGTTCCCAATAAAAATAAAATAAAATGATACGATTTACTCACTTTGAATTTTGAACCCATATTTTGTGAATTTCGAGGCCCTATTTTTTTGTGATTTAAATAAAAGTATACAGTTTTCAGATTTATTCCTATATGTGTACTCTAAGACAATGCTTCTCGCCAAATTTTATAGTTCTATGTCAACGGGAAGTACCCTGTAGGTTTTGATTTTTGTGAGTGTCGAAATATGCGGTTTTTTACGACATAAACGGCTCTAACCTTTTTCAAACGATAACTGAGATTTTTTTTTCACAGCTGCAAGAGATCATAGATATACGGGTTAAATTTCAACTCGATATCTTTACGCGTTCCTGAAATAAAGAGTCTTGACATACCTACACACAGACGGACAGACAGACAGACGGACAACAAAGTGATCCTATAAGGGTTCCGTTATTTCCGTTTGAGGTACGAAACCCTAAAAAACACTAAAAATTATTTAATTATTTTTCGCAAAAAATGGCACAACCGATTTCTATCGTAAGTATACAAAATTCGAATAGTTCGCTCGATTCAATGTATACAATTTTTAAGTTATTCTTGATTTTTCAGAAAAGGCTCAACTGATTTCGAAAAAAAGTAAATTGACCACGCCGGGAGTACATTCCTTGCCTAAAACATATTTTTTAAATGATTTCACAATTGGCAAAAATGTCGTTGAACATACACAAAAAATACATACCACATACGAACGTAGAACCTCCCCTTTTCTTGAAAGTCAGTCAAAAATTAATAACTCACACAATTTTAGATGCATTATTTGCTATTCACTTATCTCTATAATTTAATTTACTTCTAGATCTGCAACCTTACAACAATATCAACCTTACGACCAATATAACAAGTTTTATAGTTCTATAGTACTTATCCCACTCCATCATTATGTAACTTAAACTGAACTATAAAACATATTATTAAGCAAGTAAGATTTATAATCCTGTAGCATTTATTTGACATCATCACAGGAAGTGATCCTTCAAACTAAAGACGCGTGCTCGCGATTCATCAAACGAAATGAAATTCGTCGCTTTATCTGTTTGAATGATGGTCTTTGAATTTTGGATCAATTTGTTTCAATAACTGATTACTTATATATGATTATTTTTTTGTGAATTATGCAATAGGTAGCGTGAGGATTCATTATTAAAATTTATATGAATACCGGATACAACTCACGAATATTTGAACGGTCGAGCCCGGGCGTCCCGCGCGTATTCCCTGAAGAAGGAGTACTAACTACTCTGAAACCGGTCGGACGCATAGCGGCTCGACCGTTCAAATAATCGTGAGTTGTATCCGGTGTTCAAATAAATTTTAATATGCAATAGGTACGCAATTTTCGTACAACTTTTCGTGGTGGTCATACCTAGGAGGGAAACGAACATCTTAGGAAAACGAACAAAAACTTAGATCGTGGTTTTAAATCATTTTTTTTAATCAAATAGATTTTTTAAACGTTTTTTTGAACCTCTGTCTTTTCTGCGACGGAAAACATCACGAGACAATATTGTATGAGAAATAAATATTTACGAATCCACCAAACTGCTACAAGGCCAGCGTGATTGATCGGACCTTGTCAAATTGAATCAAAAATTACAGTTCTCATCATTCAAATGTTTATTTCCGATGTATGCACATTGACAAGGTTCTATCCCATTTTCGTCGCGTGCTGATTATACATAACAACTAAAACTAAATAGTATAAAACAAAGTCGCTGGCTTGTCTGTCTGTCCCTATGCATGCTTATATGGATCACTCTCTATAGATCCAGTCGATAGATCTAAGGTAGATCCAGTGAGACATTATTTTCTCATCGGATCTATTTTTTATATTTTATATTTTCCAGTTAGAAATGGATCTAGAGGGAACGATTTATGTCATTAGGTCTATCGTGTATTTGACTGTGTTAAAAGTAGATCTAAAGGGAATTTATTATCCTATTAGATCAATCTTGGCAAACATAAATATTTTATGGATTTATGGAGAACCTAAACTATTTTAAATATGTACAATAAATCTATGCGAAGCCGGGCGGTTTGCTAATTAAATAAAAAGAAGAATAAACGATGCTTGCAGTGAAATACAAAAATATTCTATTAGTTTTTTTGAACAAATTATTTGGTACGAGTAGTACCTCAAAGCTGATTAAAGCCTAGTAAAACACAATTCATACCAAAATGAGCTCAACTAATTAACTAAAACCTGACAAAGGCGACAAATAAATCAACACACCCATCACATACACTAACAACAAACAAAGTAATCCCTATCCCTTTAACAATAAAGGCCTTTTCTCTTATTTTGATAAAACGTAGCTTGTTTTTGTTCCCGCTTGTGTTGTGAAGATAAATAAACCGTGTAACATTTCAATCCTTTACTGTACACGGTTTAAAGCACAAAATCCTATAAAATTTAATTTTGATAGATGCAAGCGAAAATTCTACAATTACAAAATACATGTCATGGATATAGCGTGAAGCTGGAATAGACAGTGGTAGAAAAAAAATACAGTTAATAAACTAACGGAAGTTGTTTAACAGTGCGCATAAGCGGCTGCGTAGACTTTTAACATTTTGCCGTGTAAACGTAGAATACAGTCCATAAATAGCTGTTAATATTAGTGCATCCATATTATTATAGTATGATATTACATATATAGCTTTTGAGTTGGCTCAGGTTATGAAACTTTTTGCTGCAAATGTTGTTTGCAAATCAATTTATTTTTATTTGATTTTTAGGGTCCGTACCTCAAAGGGAAAAAACGGAACCCTTATAGGATCACTTTGTTGTCCGTCTATCCGCCTGTGTGTATGTCAAGACTCTTTATCTCGGGAACGCGTAAAGATATCGAGTTGAAATTTAAACTGTATACGTAGGTATATCTATGGTCTCTTGCAATTGTGTAAAAGAAAAACTTCTCAGTTATCGTTCAAAAAAGTAAAGCCGTTTATGTCGTAAAAAACCGCATATTTCGTACTCACAAAAATCAAAACCTACAGGGTACTTCCCGTTGACATAGAACTATGAAATTTGGCGAGAAGCATTGTCTCAGAGTACACATATAATAATAAATCTGAAAACTATATTTTTTTATTTAAATCTCATAAAATAGCGCCTCAAAATTCACAAAATATGGTTTCAAAATTCAAACTGAGTAAATCGTATCATGTAAGGTATCATATAAAAGAACTTCACTAGCCAGGTTTTTAATTATTTTAACAACGTGTTTGTACGGATCCCTCGATGTGCGAGCCTGACTCGCACTTGTCCGGTTTTTTTTAACGCAATAAAGTCTACCCTTGACTACCGACCCGCCCAATAGTAAGCGACATTGTGTTTAAAGATGAAGCACGTAGACATATAAGATACCTATTCACTCTAACTTTGAAACGCTTCAGATTATAATTATCTCTCAGGAAACAGTAAAACTGGCAAACTGCTCCATTCCATGGCAGCACGAATCAGAAATTTAGAGTCAAACTACTTTCGTTGTCACTTCCAGCGATCTAATTCCAGATTATACCATCGGATTTGCGTGTCGCAAAGCTGAAACACGGATCAAGTGAGCTTTGTTCAGTCCGTGCGACATTTATACTAATTGCAATCCGATGCGACACAATCCGACAATCCGATGCGACAGCATCCGACGATACGACGCGACGCGGCTGTCGTATCGCCGCCGTCGTTAGCAAGGGTTGGATTAGTGTTTTTGTAATGAGATGAATTTTGAATGCTTCTTTAATTACAGAATAAGTTTCCTGAAGATAAGTTTAAAGTGCGGCCGAACCAAAGTTACCGACATATCTCAGCGGATTAGCAAATTGAACTAGCAATGAACAAGGCACGAAGGACTGTTTGACAATGGGCTGAAAAATTCTAAAATGAAAACAACGCAGCAACAAGAGCAGCTTAGAATGTTCACCGATAAGATGGACTGGAAATGACTAGATGCAAGCTAATTCCAGCAAATTGCTAGATATTATTAGCTAATCAGTTTTACTCATGATATAGCTCCGACATATCTCGGTGCCTGAAATGGAAAGTTTTTAACCAGTGAGTTTCCAGTGTTGACTGCTATATTAATGTGTAAGCTCTAGAAGCCTATCGAGCTATACCGAAGGCTAAACTAAGAGTCTCAGATCAGAAGCAAGGAGATCCGTAGAAGAGTTGAGGTTACCGATGTAAAACGACAAGGTTGTCGCGCCGAATGCAAACCGCATATCCAATCCTATCTAATCTTATTAAATATCCTCCAGTCGTCATCCAGTGTCTTGTAGTGGAGATCCTACGGCTGATGATGAATGTAGCAAGTATCGTGGAATAAATATGTCCACTGTCTATAAAAACAAGCCATATTACACGCCGTCACACCCAATCACACATCTTGTCCACTGCTGGACATACTTGTCTCCGGGTAGATAAGTATGTTCAGCAGTGGGCATCCAAAATTAAGACGACGGTGATGATAAAATTTGGATAGCATACACGTTCTGAATGAGGCAACACAGACGCCATTGAGATGGCTAATTGTTGGACAAAAGCCAGAACATAATTTTTAGCACGCAACATCGACTCGAATAGAAGAAAGAATAAAACTAGGAGTCAGAATTTGCTGTTAGTAAAAAATTTAATAGAACTAATAATTTGCTACTCCAATTGAAAATTAAATATTACGACTATTTGCTACTACAATTAGTTTGAAAGTTAAACATGGACGTTAAATACTACACAGCAAATCTTCCAAGACCCGTATGTTGACTGACCGTAGAGTAAACCGGTGTAAGCACAATCGATCAATGTCCCCGCTAATTCCCGCTCGAGTGAGATAGGAAGTTAAACGTATACGTGCCTGTGGACGGGAATTGGTGTTTTTACCCCAATCCGCAAATTGTTTTGAGAGGACAAATGGTTCGGGCGGAGAGGACTCTAGGTGGATTTGTTGTTCATTGATTTTGTTATTAACAGGACTTTTCTGAATTATTAGAAAAGTTTCTTTTTATTATTACAAGCTTTTATTTAACTTGCAATGGATGTAAGTTCGGGTGGAACTTCCCGGTTTCTGATTGAGCTGAAATTTTGTACAAATATGTATATGGCGTGGAAATGCAATAATATGGCACCATGGAGCTGATCTGATGATGGATTTGGAAGGTGGCTATAGGAACTCATACTTAATAAGATAGATCCGTCATGTTTGGTCTTGTTTTACTTGTCTTGGCTAGCACTCTGCTGCTACGAGTGCATGATATCCAGAATCTCAAAAGCTTAGATTTTTAAAAAGTTATATTTTTAAAATAATTTATTTGCCAAATTTAGATAGATAGATTAACTCTTTATTGCACACCAAAAAATAAACAAAAAGAAGAAACAAAGATACATAAACAGTGTAACAATGGGCGGCCTTATCGCTGATAGCGATCTCTGCCAGGCAAAAGTACCTTTAGTACCTTTTTGGAAATCGGTTAAATTTATTTAACCGATTCCCAAAAAGGCACTACGTTCATCTGTATTTTTGTTGTGCAAAATATATGCTCCTTGTCAAAATGGCATATTACTCTCTATAAATTTTATCGGGATCGGCTGAGACGTTTTTAAAAATTCAACAATATTGTGAAAATGACTACATCGACGTCACATCGATCCGCGCGAACTATTCGAATTATGTACACGGTTGAAGTCGGTTATGCTATTTTTGGCGAAAACTAATTATTATAATTTAGTAAGTCATACAGCAGCTACTATTATCAAAATAATTATTATAATTTAGTAAGTCATACAGCAGCTACTATTATCAAAATAATTATTATAATTTAGTAAGTCATACAGCAGCTACTATTATCAAAATAATTAGTATAATTTAGTAAGTCATACAACAGCTTCTATTATCAAAATAATTATTATAATTTAGTAAGTCATACAGCAGCTACTATTATAAAAAAAAATTACTATAATTTAGTAAGTCATACAGCAGCTACTATTATCAAAATAATTATTATAATTTAGTAAGTCATACAGCAGCTACTATTATCAAAATAATTATTATAATTTAGTAAGTCATACAGCTGCTACTATTATCAAAATAGCTATTATAATTTAGTAAGTCATACAGCAGCTACTATTATCAAAATAATTATTATATTTTAATAAGTCATACAGCAGCTACTATTATCAAAATAATTATTATAATTTAATAAGTCATACAGCAGCTACTATAATCAAAATAATTATTATAATTTAGTAAGTCATACTGCAACAACTATTATCAAAATAAATTAGTTGGTTAATAGTTAAAAAATCTGGCACCGGGGCTAGCCATCCCGGTGTCAGATCTTTTAGGCCATTTGAAAGCCTCTGACACAAAAACACCGGGACCCACAAATAAACGTGCCATCCGAGTCCCAGCCAGTCTAATGATGAATCAATTAAATTACGCAATGAGTGCTACAGCTCAGTGGACAATAAAAATCGGCCAAGTGCGAGTCGGACTCGCGAATGAAGGGTTCCGTACCGTGTTGGAGCCCCCTTAACCCCATTCCTCTAGCTGTAATGAGCAAAAAACTCACTCTCAAATCAAGTTTAATGTATGGGAGCCCCCTTAATTATTTGTTTTATTCAATTTTTAGTATTTTTAGTTACAACGGCAACAGAAATACATCATCTGTGAAAATTTCAGCTGTCTAGCTATCATGGTACATGAGATATAGCCTGGTGATAGACAGACAGACCTTTTGGGTACGGAACCCTAAAAATGTTATCTCACGCGAAGCATTCGAATTGAAGTCATCAAATCGCACTCAAAACTTTAAACACGCGTACGACATTTCCCATGTTTTGCACATTATTTATGTTCACATCCCATTGCAGTGATCCCATGCGCAATCAATTGACTGTTATGAAAACCATTAAACATCTTTTAACTTCACATCATAGAAAGGTAGAACTTTATCGCAATAATAATTTCATACTCATTGTATAAATCGTATTGAAAGTGTAATAGCTGGTATTGTGACACCGTTGTAAGTAGAGTCATCTATTTGAATGTTGTTGACAAACGCCTTGTAGTTTACATTTCAATTCGATTTTAAGTTTTGTCCCGTTATTTACATTAAACTTTATGATCTACGAGTATGACTTTAAGGGTGTAATTTAATTGCGTTGCTGACATTTTTTCTATCAAAAAGCTATGTTAGTGCACGCGTCTTTACGCATGAGTGGATTATGGCAGTTTGTCATGTTTAAAGTGATTTAGATGTAATTATTTCCTAATGTTCTAGGCGTGAGAAGTTTTATATTTTTATTTCTCTTCGAACATTGAATTTTGAGTGGTCGTCCCTTTTATAGTAAATAAATATTATAGTAAATACACGAGTTACTCACACACATAATATGCACTTTTATTAGGATTTTATTGGGATTTCATTGGGACGTTGTTAGTAAAATTACAGTTTATTTGTACTCTAAATTATTGTAATCTGTTTTGGCCTTATTTGTGTTTTTTTTATATTAGTATGATAATTATGTATTGTAACGCTGTTAATTACAAGATAAGTGATGATAGTTTAATGGCCAATTTCCAAACTCTAATTGAGTAAAAAACTACTGTATACAATACGGTACGGTCTACAACTGAGCACACTGGACCAAAAGAACCGTGGAATTTTTATTTGACGCATTTATAGTCAACCACATAGAAAAATAAAAATTCACGCATCAAAAAAATAGACGTACATATCGAATGAAAACGAATTCAAAACCAATCAAACACATACCCGATTACTAAACGCAAAAATATGACGCGACCGCACGGAGTCCCCTAATCATCAATAGACGGCCCGCGGCTGCGAGGGGGCAGTCTCTCTGTAGCTAAGTGAGGGGTCATCGCTGGCAACGGTGACGTATGGGGTGACGCACACTTGGCAACAAAAGTTGTAGCGTAGCACAACATGTTACGCTTCTTTTGAGAAAATCTCATGTTTGATCGTAAAGTCGTGTATTGATTGACTTTAGTGTAGCTTGAGTTATTTGGAGATCATACAGATGCTCCTAATCATCAGTAGACGGCCCGCGGCTGTAAGGGTACTCTGTAGCTAAGTGAGGGGTCATCGCTGGCAAAGGTGACGTATGGGGGTGACGCACACTTGGCAACAAAAGTTGTAGCCATGGGTTGTGCTTGTATAACAGGACAACATGTTACGCTTCTTTTTAGTTAGTAGTAGTAGGTACTGTACTGTACTGTACTGTATCAGCCTTTTAATAGTCCACTGCAGGACGTAGGCCTACCCACAATGGGTGATTGGGCCATATCCACCACGCTGGCCCAGTGCAGGTTGGTGGATTCACATACGCCATTGAAATTCTTCTCCGGACATATGCAGGTTGCCTCACGATGTTTTCTTTCACCGAAAAGCTAGTGGTGTTAAATTCCGTACATAAATTCCTAAGAACTCATTGGTACGGGACCGAGATTTGAACCCACGACCTCACGATTGTAAGGCGGGTATCACTATCACTAGACCACCACGGCTTAAGTAAACAGTAGTAGGTAAAACTACATAATTTGGATGCAAAGTTGAGTATTGTTTATTCAGTAAGTAGATGAGTTGGAGATATTTGTCTTTGTAGACACTTATTCAGTTGGCTGTAATCATCAATAGACGAGGGAAGGCTGCAAGAGAACAGTCTAAACTCTGTAGTCAAGTGAGGGGTCATCCCTGGCAAAGGTACTTTGAGTGACGAATAGAGCGACTTTTGACACTCTAATGTGTCAGATATAATTAATAATATAGCATCTGAATTATTCAATTACTCCCAATCAATCCTTGTAATGTAACTACCTAAAGTATGAAAATTAAACTCATTTATTTCATGCCCTCTTTCATACCAATAAAATGCGCTACAAATGAAAATGTTCACACTGATTTACCAAAAATCTTGTGCCATGGCATAAGTTTTACATAACAATGCAAAAATCATGCAACAGTAGCAGATTTTCGAAAAAAGTGTCAACCATATTCTATTCATATATATTTTGTAGTACAGTATGCGGCGAGTCTTACGGGGCCGCCCTGTCCTAAGGCGCGGGGGTCAGTGTCCTTTGACACTCCGATATGTCAGATAGAACTAATATAGCATCTGAATAATCCAATTAGTCCCCGTCTGAATGGAGCCTTTGATGGCGGAGGACAGTGGGCGGTATTCTTGGAATCCAGCCTTTGAGGTCAAATCTTGTAAGGTATTGTAAGCCATTGTGTTAATTGATTTTACGTGATGTATGTGAATTGACTTACTTGTATGCTAAGCCTAAGTGACTTATATGATCTGATGCGGTCCGGACTCGTGGTTACACCGCTTTGTTACAGCAGTGTGACTACGAACCTGTAGCGATAAAATTCATTGCGAACGTCATTGCAAACAAGAATTTTCTATGAGAAGATTTCACTGTAATTTGGCAATGACCCCTTTATTTGAATCGAATCGCGATGAATATGTTATTTAAATGCACTGCGTTGGTTCGATCCTCACGCAGGGCAAATATTTATGTGATGAACATAGGTGTTTGCTCTGTGTCTGGGTGTTATTTAGGTACTATCTATATAAGTATATATTTAAAAATGTATAGGTAGATATCAGTCTCTAGCAACCATATCACAAGCTTTGCTTAATTTGTGGTCAGAGACCGTGTGTAAGATGTCCCCTAATATGTGTTTATCTAAATATGTCTATTTTTATCATGGTTGCTTATAAAACTATAAATACTCTGCATAAGTTTTGAATCACCAACTTAATTTTTAAATCATGTCTTGAGAAGTCTATAAAACGAATAAGGTCATAATATATGTAATGCAATGCATGTATAAGAAGATTATTCACCACCATTAAAGGACGTCTGCTACTGCCCCTACCTCCTCTGTACCAGCCTTTTTTAATATTCCACTGCAGGACGTAGGCCTACCCACAAAGAGTGATTGAGCCATATTCACCACGCTGGCCCAGCGCGGGTTGGTGGATTCACATACGCCATCGAATTCCCTCTACGGACATATAGAGGTTGCCTCACGTTGTTTGCCTACAATGAAAAACCGGACAAGTGCGAATCAGGCTCGCACACCAAGGGTTCCGTACAAATCCAGACAATTTCACATAATTGGGAAGAAATATGATACAATTTACTCACTTTGAATATTGAACCCATATTTTGTGAATTTTGAGGCCCTATTTTTTTGTGATTTAAATAAAAATGTACAGTTTTCAGATTTATTTCTATACTAGCGGACCCGGCGAACTTCGTACCGCGAAAGTTAATAAATGTAGGTAGTTAACCTAACGGAGATACCTACATTAAGATATTTTAAGTTTGATGGCTGTCATCCAAAATGTAGATCTCATTGAGCTATCTCACCTTTATGAAGATAGCATTTATCAAAAGTTGACATTTGCGGAGATAAACCACTTTTAAGTTCGACAGCCGTCATCCAAAATGTAGATTTGGTTTAGCTATCTCACTTTTGTAAAGACAGTAATGATCTAAAATCGGCAGATACGAAGATAAAGCACTTTTAAGTTCGACCGCTGTCATCCAAAATGTTGATCTGCTTCAGCTATCTCACTTTTGTGAAGATATCATTGATCAAAAGTTGGCAGTTACGGAGATAAACTACTTTGAAGTTCGACAGCTGTCATACAAAATGTAGATCTGGTTGAGCTATCTCACTTTTGTAAAGACAGTAATGGTCTAAAATCGGCAGATACGAAGTAAATGAGCCACAAAATATTAGCCCCAATTCAATGTGAAACGGTACACAAATATTGTAGCAAACAATCATTTCAAACCCAAGAAACAGTCAATCTCAACTAATTTGTTTCGTCATGGTTATCATCCGCAGCTTTCTTTGTCCCACTGCTGGGTATAGGCCTCTCTCTTTCTGTGACATCAGCCTCGGCTCTTTGCCGGTCGTGACCAGGCTCGACCGGCGGTATTGATGATATCGTCGAGATTGTCGAAACATCTTGCTGCCGCGCCGCACATAGCTGAGCGCTCTCACCTATTCAAGTACCCTAGTTGACCAGCTCGGTCACCACCGTCTATCTTGCTCAAGAAGCGCTGGTCGAATCGGTTGCCACGCCAGTGTAAACGATGTCATACCCGGGACATTTGCGACCGCCAATATAGCAGCCGTACTCGAACCGAATGGGTTTGCGCTTGGTGATGGCAAAAGGCCTGAAGGAATGAAGCTGGTCCCATGGAAGTGTAGACGGCCCTTAGTATAAGACGCGACTTGCGTCGATACTTTGGTGCCGTCACATCTTTCTGAGACTCAGAGAAGGGTTGGAGCGTTGGCCGATTCGGAGCAGCACAAACGGCGCAAATATGCTAACCTCGGCAGTGATTACATACTTGAGCCGTTTGAAATTGAGATATTGTGCCCGTGGTGGCCGGTCTTGTTTTCATGAGAAGTTTTTCTGAGCGTTTGGTGTACCCGACGTGTGACCAAAATGCTGGTGTTTATTTGGCTATCGTATAAGCATTGCCAATCAGCGTGGCAATGCTGCTAGCATACTGGGCACGCTGCTAACTGGCAGTAGGCTTGAGCATTTGGAATACCTTTAGACCTTCAAGGGTCTGTGGATGATCCAATTGCTTGTTATGTAGTAGTAGTTTATGAAATTTTACATTATAAGTCTTGTATTTAGTGGTAGTTAATAAAGGCACTTGCTCTATAAAAAAAAGTCAAGTACTCTTGCACCTTGTCACTCTCCAAACCTAACCTGACATCATAATACCTTATACTTATAAATGCTTCTGTTGATTAAGATAAGGTTAGAGTGTACGGGTTCCCGCTTGTCGTGGTGGGGGAACTTAGTAGCCGAGGCTTATGGGCGGCGCGGGAATCCCAGATAGAGCCGCTTCTCTGGGTTTTTACTCTCTCTTAGAAGTTTGCACTCGTGATTGGGCCGCTTTTCGGGGCTTTTTAATTAAAGCAGCTGAGAGGCTTGCCGATAAGTTGCGTGCCTCATGAGAAGTGCCGCAACTGAGGCGGGCTGCGCTTTTATTACTGTTCAATCCTAACCAAACCAACAGAAATGTATGTTCATGGCAAGGTCACATTTCACAGTCAAGGTTAATAACCTTAGAGTACCTTAGAGAACCAAGATACTTATACTCATGCCATACTACTCCACAAAAATCAAGTCGATCCGTTTCTTCGTATATTAGTATGGATTCTGGACCATAAAGGTAGAATAAAGAAACATGCTTAACCTCTAACGGTGGTATATTTAAAAATGTTTTTAATGTCAGATAAAATGACGGCCCAGTATTAAACGGCATTGTAATATGTAGCATGGCGTAGGGAAAAAAAAATTCTGCAATTTTAATGTCAGTTGTCATTGTCAATCCATACTATATTTCCTCTTCATACTATATGCTAAGCGTGACATTCATAAAAAGTCTTCAGTCAATGTATGTCACCTGTCATCTTATTACGTTTCGTCAATCCATATCAGGCCCAATTATGAACGCGCCATCTTAAATTTAATTTGAATATAAAATGTGTTCTCACTATCGAATGCCTAAAGTGAAAAAGAAACAGAAATATTCTAATTAGCTGTTATTATTACGATGGTGCCTTGAAATTGGGCCTATTAGCGTCGTTGTGATAGGTGACAGTTTCGCTAACGATTTCTTAAGGGAATAGATGATATGAAAAATATAATATGAATAACTATTAAAAAAATAAAAATAAAGGAACGGGATAAAAAGTATCCTATGTCCTTCTCCTGGCTCTAAACTACCTCCCTGCCAATTTTCAGCTAAATCGGTTCAGCCGTTCTTGAGTTATAAGTGGAGTAACTAACACGACTTTCTTTTATATATATATAGATGTCTACTCTGAGACAATGTTTTTTGTCAAATTTCATAGTATTATCAACGGGAAGTACCCTGTAGGTATTGAGTTTTGTGAGTGTCGAAATATGTGTTTTTTACGACATAAACGGCTCTAACTTTTTTAAACGATAACTGACAAGTTTTTTTACACAGCTGCAAGAGACAATTTAAATTTCAACTTGATAGCTTTACGCGTTCCCGAGACAAAGAGTCTTGACATACACACAGACGGACAGACGGACAACAACGTGATCGTATAAGGGTTCCGTTTTATCCGTTTCAGGTACGGAACCCTAAAAATCAGTGGTGTGAAATTCCGTACATTTGTTGCAAAAAATAAAAAACAAATTAGTACGAGATCTGGAATTGAACCCACAAAATCCCAATTGTGTTGTTGGATGTTACTGCCACCACGGCACCCCCTATAAATCTCCAGTAACATAATGGAAGCGGCCGGTTAATGCTGATTCTATCACTTATAAAAACTTCCATAAAAACGTCTGTTCAACTTATAAAAGCAATTTAACATAAAACCTGGACGATTAACAAACAAAACACAGCACCTACATGATATGACCCCTGTCCTAACACAACAACCAGACTCCTATGCATTAGGAGCTTGACCAGCAATTTATCAGCGCCAAATTTACATTGTCCAAGATTAATGATCACTTGTCTGTGATTTCGTATGCTATGACCGGGTGCCACGTACAGAAAATGTCCAGTAAGAGCTTCCATTGAAGAAATATTCAAAGATTTTATACATATGTATGCTAATTTTTAACCTCAGGTTTCAGGAGGTTCTCAAATCGACAAGTATTTTTTTTTTTATGTATGGCCACGCATAACTTATTTGTTATTATAGAGTAGTCCGATTTCAATAATATTTTTTTTGTTTGGTAGATCTTATTTCACAAGTTGTTTCGTTTAAACTTTATCGAAATCGCCTCAGGCGTTTTTGACAAACCAACAATAATGTGAATGTTACTACATTGATCTGTGCAAACTATTAAAATTATGAACACGGTTGAAGTCAACGTGGTTTTCACACATTTTATACTATATATAACGGGACTGCACTCACGTGTGGGGATAGTCGTAACGACTATAGTTTCGGTCGCATTCGGCGACCTTTCTCAAGTTGGCGAGTGCTAGCACGCGGAGCCGCCTCGCAATGCACTGCCAATGTCGCAGTGCATAGCGAGACGGCTCCGCGTGCTAGCTATGATTCTAATTCTAATTAACTCCGAATTAGAATAAGAATCATTATTGGAATACTATGTACAATGATGTTCATCATAACTAATTAAATTGGTATGAATAGTAAACGATGTTCATTACTTACATTATTTTTCAACAAATCTTGACAAAACTTAGTACATTAATCAAAAAGCCCAAAGTGGCGGCCCAACCCCGAGTGCCAGCCTCTCAACTGCCTTGAGGGAAATAACCCAAGGAAGCGTACACCTCGAGCGCCACCTTCTCAACTGCCTCAGAAGAGACCCAGAGAAGCGGCTCTACCTCGGATTCCGCTTAGATTTACCGTGGCCCACAGGGCTACGAAGCCCCCCTGCGACAAGGCCGGAACCCAAAGGGTCGGAGACCTAAAACCTACATTTCAAAACTTATGGTATAGTTTTAAAGCGTAATAGAATTACTCTTACTGTTATACATTGTGCAGGGCATAAGTAATGAAAGGGTGAAGTTTGAACTTCTTCACGGTCTATCCATCATTCTACTGACGTTTATTTTTATTGCTATGGCATTTTGTAAAGCAGATATTGTGGGATAATGATTCTTCTGCTTCTGACAAAGAAATTATGTAGAAAATATATTAAGTGTTCTAATTCGTGTTCGTAGCGTAGTTTGAATAGGTAGGACATGTTCAATTGTCTGTCTCGGGACGTGACAGCGCCTTTCGGGAAGCTTATAAACTCGGATTCCAGGTCTGACCACTTTTGAAATATAAATAATAATCACAAGAACTTTGTTCGACAGTATTTATTGTTGTAGAATTTATTAGTTACTGATTGTAAGACTAGATGGCGCTAGCGCCGTACATCGATTTTCTGCATCGCGGTGGCGTTTTGCTCGCAGAAATTACTACAACCTTTTTGTGATTTCAATAAAAAACCTACACTAAGGAAAGAGAACAAGTATTTTCTTTCTCCCTCACACACCCGCCTTTAGGACTTGTTCAAGGTCCTTCGGAGTCGGATAGTTTAGAGCTGGTGGACAACGGATTGTTGTCGCAACATCACCAAGCTACACCACACCGGTGGAGATGAGGCCACGGCAGTGGGCGATCGCATACCAGGTGCGAGCGTCTGACTGCACGCGCCACGCGCCATACACTAAACATCGGTGAGACAGCAGCGTGCTGTCAGGAAAACTACTTGGGTGACGTCAGTGGACGTCCGAATTTACAACATCAACGCAGACGGCGCAGGGAGCCCGTTCGTGTCCCGTCACGTGAAGTCACGTGCGAAGAAGTGAAGCGGCTAGGAGTACAAGTGCGGCAAATAGGATAAGTGAAGTGAAACAGTGAGTACTTTTACGTCATAAAAATGAAACAGCAAAAATTTATTGAACTGTGAAATCGAATTTAATAATCTTTAAATTTCTAGTAACTAAACTTGTGTTATTTTGTGTGCATGTTAGAACTTAGAATAGTTTTAAGAAAAACAGAATCACGGGGAATCTACGGCCAAATTTCAAATAATTTACTGCGACAAGGTTCCATACACTTAGAAAAAATTAGCTTCATCTCTCATTAACTTAGAAATATTTTTGTGAACTTGACACTTTTGACTTTAACTTTTAGCACATCAATATTCGTATTAAATATAAATTAGATTAGTTAACTTTTAATAAAAATGGAATCGGTTATCAATTTTCAGCGCGATTTGTTTTCCAGAATTTCAAAGGCTAAAGTTAACTTCGAAAAATCGGCAAAAGAAAGAACCAAAGAGTATTTAGAAGGAAGACTCGAGTACGTAGAAATGTTATGGTCTGAATTCTTGGCAGGCCATAAAGATCTGTTGTGTAACTACGACTCAGATAAAGTAAATGCTTCCGACTATACAAAATTTGAATTGTACGATAAATGTGAAGATTTATTTCTGGATTACAAATGCGAGTTGAGAACTTTAACTTCTAGATTTGATCAACAACAAAAGAGGAATGATGTTTTTCCAAACAACAGTCAATCGATATCTTCTCAAGTAAAATTACCAAAGATCAACATTCAGCCTTTTTCAGGTCAGTATTCTGAGTGGCGCTCATTCAAGGATTTGTTCCAATCGCTCATCGGCCAGAATGATTCTTTGGATAGTGTACAAAAATTACATTATCTAAAGAGTTATCTGACTGGTGAAGCAGAACAGCTCCTAAGACATGTGCCCATCCAAGAAGGTAACTTTGGTCGATGTTGGCAATTGTTAGAGGAGAGATTTAACAACAAAAAATACATTTCACATCAAACTTTGAAACGGCTACTGAGCCAAAAGAACTTAACGGTTGAATCAGCTAACGGCCTGAAAGACTTAGTAGATACTACGAATGACTGTTTGGCAACCCTCGCTAACTTAGGCATTGATGTAAACAGCTGGGATATATTAATTATACATATATTGTCATTGAAATTGGATACAGAAACAAAACGTCAATGGGAGTTTCATGTTAGTAGAAATTACCCATCGGATGAACTACCCACATTCAGACAATTTAAAGAATTCTTAACTCAAAGGTTCCGAGCAATTGAGTTTCTGGATCCAAGTTCAACGCCAGGCTTTAGAAGTTCGACAAATACAGTAAAATCTCTTCACTCGACCAATGAAACAACAATTTCATGTCCGTTTTGTTCGGAAGGTCACAAATTAAGTCGATGTAAGAGTTTTCACAAAGAATCAATTGACGCTCGACGCAAGTTTGTCCTTAACAATAAAGCGTGCTTCAATTGCTTGGGCAGCAATCATTCTGCCAAAGACTGCCGCAGTACTTTCAAATGTCGCATATGCAGACGAAGCCATCATTCGCTGCTACATCCTAAGGGTGCTGGATCAAGTGTGAATTCTCATACAGCTGGGGTCAATCACGGTGGGCGAGTTGTCACTTCGTCAGAAAGTGCTTTTGCTTCATCGGCATCATCAAATGCAGGTAAACGAACCCCAGATGTAATCTCATGTTTTTCTACTGGTAAATGTCAGCAACAAATTTTACTTCCCACGGCCATAGTTATGGCCAAGACCAAAAATAATAAACAACAACCAATTCGATCACTCCTAGATCAGGGGTCCGAAGGGTCATTTATTACCGAATCAGCTGTTCGGTATTTGGGATTAAAAAAATCACCAGCCTCAAATGACGTGACAGGTTTGGGTGGAGATAAGAATGTTTCTAAGGCGATGGTTACCATCAACATTCAATCCCGAATTAACCCAACTGTCAACTTTCCGGTAAAGGCTCATGTGCTCAACAACATAACTTCTCTTCTTCCATCTAGAAGAGTTGAGGCAATTGATTGGAAAAATATCAGCGGAGCGCTTGCTGATCCCCATTACTACATACCTAACAAAGTGGATATTCTTTTGGGAGCTGAAGTATATGCTCAGGTACTTCAAGAAGGAATCAAAAAGGGACCTCTTGGTACATCCATAGCACAGGCCACTAGCTTAGGGTGGATTTTATCAGGCATTACTCGCTTAAACGAAAATGCATTTTAACGTTAACATAAGCACTTTCAGCAAGTGGCAGCACGCTCAACCTAGATAAAAAAAAGAATTTCAATGTAAAAAAAACTGTACTAAAACTGTTTTGTTATCAGTGACGAAGGTTTAATTACATAGTATTTTTATATGAGTTTAGTCGTCACTATAAAATTATCTTAATATCCAATACAGATTTATGTTTTAGTATCTAAACTTCGCTATAAAATTGTTATTATATTGTAAGTAAAATTTAACTTTCGTAACATGTCACTGCGAATGTATCAACGTGACACTTTCGGTAACTGTTTTTGTAATATTGATTAAACTTTATAAATTTATAAGGCCAAAGGTTCCACTTTGCCCTTGGTGGGCGATGTATGTAGAATTTATTAGTTACTGATTGTAAGACTAGATGGCGCTAGCGCCGTACATCGATTTTCTGCATCGCGGTGGCGTTTTGCTCGCAGAAATTACTACAACCTTTTTGTGATTTCAATAAAAAAACCTACACTAAGGAAAGAGAACAAGTATTTTCTTTCTCCCTCACACACCCGCCTTTAGGACTTGTTCAATTGTAATAAAACTTATTTCGGTAAATTCACTAGTATTTAAGAAAAAAACAATGTCAGTTTTTAGTATTCCCCACGTTGGGCAGCACTGGCCCTGCTACAGTGATGCATTCCATACACTATCGAATTTCTTCTTTTTTCACACTTTCTTTGTAACTTATGCGTAACGCTTAACATCAGATAAACGCAAAGATCACATAGTCGCTCAGTCATATAAAAAAATGTAGTGTGTATTTCTCCTTATCACATTTTTCATCATAATTTTCGTGGCTCATTTTATTATTTCCTATAAGGACTATATTTTTTATAAGGAAATGCTTTATAGTTTTTTGTTACACAACGCTATAGCTTGATATTACAATTGAGTTTGTATGTAAATAAAAAAAAAAAATGGTTCCATCCATCAGCGAAGTCCACTGCTGGACATAGGCCTCCCCTATGGATCCCTAATAAGACCGGTTAGAAGCAGCTTGCATCCAGCGTGATCCTGCGGTCTTAATGAGGTCATCCGTCCACCTTGTGGGTGGACGTCCTACGCTGCGCTTGCCGGTACGCGCTGCGTGCCCTGCCCATTGCCATTTCAACTTACAAATCCGTTGGGCTACGAATATGTCCGTAACTTTGGTTCGTCTATACGGATCTCAAAGAAAATCGTTAGACTAGTTAAATACTATAACACTGGCTACGCAAGTGACGCTGACATTCGCATTGAGTAGAAACATACCAGATAGGTACATTTAAAACGAGCCATAGAAAGTTCTCAGCCCTCATCTGTCCACTTCTAATAAAACCAAAAGACCCGACACGAACCCATTCGTCCGTGGATTGCTTCACGCTATTATTTTCCCGTAAATCGTTCAGATTTAAAACCTTCCGATTTCCTATTCTACAAAACGCTTGTCCATCCTGATAGATGCCTGCAAATGTCCTTTAAAACTGACCACACGCTATTCAAAACTCAACTCTTATTCAGCAGGACTAGGGTGTAAATTTGCGTAATAAAAGCTGTTTAAAACAGATCATTCTGTAAACAAAATTCAACGTTCTATCTCTAACTTAAAGTGCAATTTTGCTTGTGAAACGAGTGTTAAAAACCAATCGACCGTTTTTTAAAGAAAAATCTACTTTATACCGACATGTTTAAGATGCAAATTTGCTTGTGTCAAAGATGTGCTTGGTCAGACTCGACCACGGAATGTTTGAGAAAAATCAGATAGAAATGTTAAAAAACGGCGCAATTACGGGATGGTTTTATCGGGAAATCCCTGGTTTTTAGATTTGTTAAGTGACAGATGTCAAGGTAATCTACCAATTAGAAATACGAGTAAAATCACATAGTTAATACAACCAGAGCTTAGCAGAGACATAGCGCTGTTGTCGCTGGAGGCGATTTTCAACCACAAAAATGCATGGAAAATCTTCCAAGCTGCTGTTTAAACTGTCAAATAAGTTTCGAAATTTGACGTTCTTTGTCTAAAAATCTAACAACAACCACCTAATCGAGATCTTTTTCGTGTCTTTTTCTAATTCGTGTCATATTAAATCGCTGCATCTCTTTCAAATTATCTCGATCGACCACAACATCCCTCTGGTTACTCTGTGAGTAAAATGGAGTTGTCACCGGCATTTTACCGGCCTTTTTAATAGCTCACCACCGAACATAGCCCTACCCACGAAGGATACAATCCTACATCAACCACACTGCCCCAATGCGGAGTAATGGATTCTCATACGCCATCGAATTTCTTCTACGGACATATTAAAATAGTTGTTTTCCTTACCGAAAAGTCAATGTGAAAATCCGTACAAAAGTTCCAATTCATTACGGGATTTGAAGCCACGTCCTCACAAATATAAGGCTATTATTACTACCACTAAACAGATAAGGAATGAAATGATGAAAATCATTTCATTTTACAATGTATTTCATGACAAAAAAATAGCTTCACAGCACATCAATTATTATGAAGGTAACTAATGAAAAACTCCAAGCACTTTCCGTTCCAGAGTCCTATTTTTAACAGTACCTCACCAAAAACCTAATACATAGTACATAAAACAGCACCTACTCGTACATCCTAGACAAGACATAGCTCATGACGTAATTTCCTGCATAATCCACAAATGGACAACTATCAATACCCACATACACACAAATACATAGATATGCGCACAGTACACCGGAAGTGTCCGTGTGGTTATCGCTACATAAGTTAGATTTGGATAAATTATGTATCTGGCACTTTGAAAGCAATTACTAGGTTTCCATTACATAATTCACTGATGTCTGCTCATTCAAGGTGGTGCTCAATAGTATGGATAGATTTAAATTAAAGCGACGGACACAATTTTTTTAGTATCTGTACCTGTAGCAGCCTTTTTAATAGTCCACTGCAAGACGTAGGCCTACCCATGAAGGGTGATTGGGCCATATCCACCACGCTGGCCCATTGCGGGTTGGTGGATTCACATACGCCATCGAATTTCTTCTAAGGACGTACGCAGGTTACCTCACGATGTTTTCCTTCACCGAAAGCCAGTGGTGTGAAATTCCAAAGAATTCATTGGTACGGGACCGGGGATTCGAACCCACGACCTCACGATTGTCAGGCGGGTGTCACTACCTCTTGACCACCACGGCTTTACGCTTCACGGCATTTTTTAGTATACACTATACATAATTATTATATTTAGTATTTAGATTATTAAAAAAAAAATATCATTCGACCGTAGGCACAGAATTTGTACCAAGCTTTAAAATAAGCGTCAAACTATGGAAAATATGTAGATTTCATTGTTAATTACAAATTAGTAGCGCTAATTTTGTAAAAACCTTTGTAGGAAAATATTTTCTAAGTATTTTTTTAATTGTATGACGGCCACATTTTTCAAGCTACCTACGTCATTACAATAAAAGAAAATGAAAAAAATAAATAATTGCAAACTCATGGTATAAATCAAATAAAACGAATAATGCATTACAATACAGAACAAAGTAAAATACAAGATGACCTAAGTCTTCTTGTAACATAAATTAACCCGCTATAAATTAATTTATAACTCAGCTGTTACGTATCATCTGATGCTGCCAGAAGTTAACGGTTTTAATTTTTGACCGACGAACCACCGGAGAAGGTATACAATTCGACGCGTATATATTTTTTATGTATAACCACGCATAACTTTTATTATAGTAGTCCGATTTCAATAATTCTTTTTTTATTGGAAAGAATATACTTTGAAATTGGTCCCATTTAAATTTTATCGAAATCGGCTGAACCATTTTTGATAAATCAACAATAATGTGAAAAATGTTACATCGATCTGTGCATAATATTCGCGTTCTAGCAATTTTGCCCCGGCTTTGCACAGGTGTATTATACATATAAACATTTCTCTTGAATTACTCTATCTATTAAAACAAATTTCATTAAAATCCGTTGCGTAGTTTTAAAGATATAAGCACACATGGGGACAGACAGCGGAAAGCGATTTTGTTTTATACTATGTAATGATTCTGTACACGGGTGAAGTCGGTCATGCTATTTATTTGCGAAAAATAATTATTAACACGTCAAAAGCTTGGCCACATATACGTAAAGCGCTAATTTACGCATTAGGATATGGGTGGAGCCGTAGTATAAGAGACATTGGAAAAATTATGCCATCTATCTTTAACCTTTCAAAAGCTAAAGTTCTAAGTAAGTACCTGACCAGCGTTTCCGGGTGTCACAATGTCCATTAGTAGTAAAAAAATCGGGCTCCATAATATGAATTTTAAACAATTTGAGGCGTGGCGGTTGAAAGGTTAAGAAAAAATCCTTCTCCACACTTAGCCAGCCAGCCGGTGATCCTTGTCCACTCCTCTAATAGCGGTCTACTGAATAATAATCAGGCGCACATAAAATTTCAATAATGGCGCCGTTAACTGCCGCTACATGCAAATGTAGGTGGAGTTCGATAGAGCTTACAACTTCATTCTGTGCGCTGATTGTTTTGTCTGTGAAGAGCACCTGTGGCACAGTAGATGAACGTTCGTCTTGTAACAGTAAGAGAGCGCCTTCAAATTTTGATACCACTAAGTATTTTGAATATTATCTTTTTAGAAGTAACACAAAAAAATCGTTGGATTTGCGGATTTATGGTTTTAATTTTAAACCTTTCCTGGACCTCGCCAAATGTGTTAGCATATTTTTAAAATTGTCGATCAAAGATTTTAGATTAAGATATTAACTAACCCACCCCTCCCTATTACTTACTAGAAGGAATAGGTTCAATAACCAGTAACCCTGTATGGGCACAATACTTATAAAATCTGTCATTTTTAGCTAATCGTATCCGGGCTAAGCCGGGGCGGGCAACTAGTATACAGGGTTATTTCTAATTAATTAGCATCCTTTTAGGGCCTTATTCTGTACAACTAAACTAACAACTTTTGTTCAACGACTTTTGGTAATTCTCAAAAAAAAAGTCGTTGTTCCATAGAAAAATATCGTTCACCCTCGACAAAATGTATGCAACAGCTGATATTTTTTTTTCAGTTTTGACAAAAGTCGCAGAACAAAAGTTGTTAGTTTTGATTTACAGAATAAGCCCCTGGAAGGATGCTCATTGACTAGGAATAACCCTTTATACTAAAAAGTGAATAAATATTTTTGAATTTAAGAAAAATCTTCTTGTACAAAATATTTTACAGAAATGGTCATATTGTATGTTCAGGCCACAGTTTAATAACGTACGTTTCGCTAACAATGGCGGCATTCCTTCCACGGATGCCTAAACTAGATTTAATTTAGGGACCCTTTACAGAGAGATAGTTACTCGAACAAGAAAGAAAAATTTGGAGTTTTACCGTCATGCCACAAAAGTATTACGCACGCTTTAGACAATGTTTAACAGTACTATTGCACGGTTAAACAGTGTTTAAAGCGTGTTTCATCTGTATGTATTGTTTAGCGTTTGTTCATGGATATTTTCGCCTATTGTGAACTGATTTAATAAATTATTTTAGTGCAAAATAACATACTTTCGAGGTGGTCCAGATTATTTTTTTTGGAAAACGGCTGAGTCATTTTTGATATATTAACAATAATGTACATGGATGATCCAATTGCTTTCTATGTAGTAGTAGTGTAGTATTGTCATTAAAGAATTAAAAATAAAAAATAAATTACATGGATGTCGCATTGATTCGTGCATACTATTCGACTGTACACGGCGAAAGGCAGTGGTTCCATTTTAGCGAAAAATAACTGTACATCTTCGGGATCGAATCAGAAATGCGGAGATCCGCAGACGAACCAAAGTTACCGACATAGCCCAGCGGATTAGCAAATTAAAGTGGCATTGGGCAGGACACATTGTTCGAAGAACGGATGGTCGATGGGGCCGGAAAGTTCTCGAATGGAGACCACGGACCAGCAAGCGCAGCGTAGGACGTCCACCGACTAGGTGGACTGACGACATAATAAAAATCGCAGGAACGCGCTGGATGCAGGCCGCTTCCAACCGGCCTTATTGGAAATCCATGGGGGAGGCCTATGTCCAGCAGTGGACATCGTACGGCTGATAGATAGATAGATAGATTCACTGGAACGCTACTGGACCAACATAACCACAAAATATTTCATCCGTTTAATATGAAACGGAATTATTAAGCCTGCATCATCCATTTGTCTCTGCAAAACAAAGACCTCCTTTACAGGCCTTTGGCCTTACTGAAATTCAGTTGACCATTGTCCATTTACCCTTCAGGACAAACCAGTTTGACCAGACCCCTGTCACCTCCAAAAATGCACGAGGTCAGAACAAGTAAGTAGGTCTGAGTAAACTGGTCGTCATCCGGTTCAAACCAGATGTAAGGGGAATGAACCGGAATATTATACGGAATAGGAACAGAAATGCGGTTTCCGTATATGCTGGTGACATCTGATAGGTGGATTGTATAGGCATTACCGTTGGGTAGGGTTGTCTTTTATCGATATTTTGATATTTGATAAAACAAATCATCTCACGCTTAAAACTACACAGTTATTGTGCTGCACCAGCCTTTTTAATAGTCCACTGCAGGACGTAGGCCTACCCACGAAGGGTGATTGGGCCATATCCACTACGCTGGCCCAGTGCGGGTTTGTGGAATCACATACGCCATGAAATTTCATCCTCGGACATATACGGGTTGCCTCACGATCTTTCCCTTCATCGAAAAGTCAGTGATGTGAAATTCCGTACATAAATTCCAAGGAATTCATTGGTACGGGACCGGGTTTGCACCCACGACCTTACGATTCTAAGGCGGGTGCCATTACCACATGACCACCACGGCTTTACACACTAATTAACACAGCAAAAACATTTTTGTAATTACAATTTGCTTAGATAACGATTGAAATATTGAACAACAAGAACAACAATAACACTTTATTAGACAACCACATTACATAAAAAAACAAATTACAGGGACAAAACAGTACAATTTATAGGTTTCTAACTGGCGGCCTAATCGCTTTAAGCGATTTCTTCCAAGCATTGAATTTGTTTTACAAAACTTTAACTTACAACTTTAAAGAACTGATTATTTATTAGATGTAAGTATGTTTTACAAAAACCGCACTTTTTACAGCTTTATAATTATAGTGGTTTTTATTCTTTAGTGCAAATTTTAGGGCGCATCATATAACTTGACCGTTGTTATGTTAGCACCAAGCTACGAATAACCCGATCCTTGGCAGCTGTTAAGTGAGCTTCAGGTGCGATTGGTCTATCCACAGCTTGGAGCTAACATTACAACCGCCAGATTGTATGGTTCGGCCTTTAAGATGATGACTAGTGACTGACGACCGACAAGTTCTAACTCAAGGTAGAACATCAGCCCTGAAAAGCGAGCAAAATAATTTTTTTTTCTATTCATTGATAAACTCACTCATTGCAAATATTGTAAAGGTGACGTCCACAAGTGGTATATTATTCAGAGAAAAATGGAACCAAGATGATATATACATAATTTGAAAGCCTGATTTATGGGCTTCTCAATAATATTTTATTTAGATTTTTTATCCCTCCGTTTTTTTAAAATGTGAAAAATAAATTGTATGAATAACAATAACACAGCTATGTATTTTTTCTAGTTTAGCTATTATAAAATGTTTCTATCGTTATTTTACTTGCAATCGTAGCTGATTCTTCCACATTCATCTCTTAATTTGTTAAAATTAAAAACTATAACCGAGCAGTGTGACCCAGTTAGTAGGTACAATGTGACAAATGAACACTTAAAAACTGTGTCTAATTGGTAAAAATGCTTCTATTCAACAATTTAGAGGTTACTTAATCGGTGTTGCTAGAGATAAACTACCTATTGAGCCAAATATATTTATTTATCCAAATGGATTCAAAATAATTAAAAAAACCAGAGAGCTATTTTTTGGATTTAACTGATGTAAAAGACTCAGAAAAATATGAACTTTCTCAAAATGTAACGAGTGTTATGGTTAGAATTTTTGATTATTGTTACATCAGCCTCCATACATTTTGTGGACAATATAGATAGTATTTACAAGGTGCATACACCTAAAAATAATTAAACCTAAATAAACATAAATTTGTGGTAATTCTATGCACGAAAGTGAATCAGATGATTTTCAGCTTAGTTTTTATCTTTTTAGTTAATGTACACTTGAGAGTGAATTATCTTTTTAACACTACCTCGCAGCTCAGATCACTACAGACGAGGTCGCATTAGGAGTTTCACTTCAACAGATATTCTCGTAGCAATTAGCTACATGATTCCTTTGATATCTACGAACTATAACTACGGGCTACGAAGTAATTAATATTGTAGCAGCAGCAGCTATTTATATGTATAACTAGGTCGTAGTCGTCGTAGACTCAAGTTGATGACTTTTCGTAGCAATACCGTAGAGCGTAGACCGTAGCTAATCTATTGTCTGTACTACGTTGTAGAATTGTAAACTCAAGTCGTAGGCTTTTTTAGCTCAACCTTATAAAAAAAATTGCTTAAATTTTTGACCGACAAACCGGAGGTACTCAATTCAAAGATATTAAGTATCTATCGAACGCACCTCCCTTGCAATGATATCCAAGAATAAATCCATGATCAAATGATACTTTAACACTAGAAGCGCGGAACATCCTGACATCCCTAGAAGCGCGGATGGGTCAACTTTGGCCAATTTTTTATTTTGCTAGAGTAATGTGAAGATTTGTATACGAATAAAACTCGTAATTATAATAAAATGCTTTTATTATAGATTACACATATCTTTGGTGTACTTTGGCTTAAAATAGAATAATAATAAATCACAATTACAAATAATTCCGGCATTTTCCTTTTATGTTAGAAGGAGGATCGTGCCCCAGCACTGGGGACGTAAATGGGCTATTGATGACAAATAATTCAAGTTAAAAATAAAATAAAATTATAAAAAAGGCAGTGTAATTACTCTTCCAAATCACATAATGAACAAATGGAAAACTCTTTTGATGTGCATTTCTTGCAAACAGTTTTTTACAAGCTGACATCCATGACTGGGTCAAAATTGACCCAACCGCGCTTTGAGGTAAATTTGATTAAAAAAAATATTTATTGCAATTACGTGGTTGAAGTCTCGTATAAACAATAATGATCACATTTCATAAAAAGTCATAAAAAATTAGGATTCTATGCATAATAAAACATTAAATAAGGCAGGAAGAACATCGAAATGGGTCAAATTTGGGACGCCCGCGCTTCTAGTGTTAAAGTATCGATAGTAAAGTTATCGATATATTTAACTAAGAGCAGCTACATCTCTACGAAATTGCACAACCATACGAAGATATTTAGTATCGAACGCACTCCCCTTGCAATGACTTTTCGTATCAGGGCCAGCTCCAGCGTTATCTGCCTTAATGATGATTTGGGAACTCTCCTGGCTCAGTTGATATCGCGTCTATAGGGTTAGCAGAGACCTGGGTTCAATTCCCGGCTAGATTAAGACTCGTATTAGGAATTCTGGAAAATCATTTTCAGTTTTTAGGGTTCCGTACCTCAAACGGAAAAACGGAACCCTTATAGGATCAATTTGTTGTCCGTCTGTCCGTCTGTGTGTATGTCAAGACTCTTTATCTCGGGAATGCGTAAAGATATCGAGTTGAACTTTAAACTGTATACGTATATCTACGGTATCTTGCAGTTGTGTAAAACAAAAACTTTCAGTTATCTTATAAAAAAGTTAGAGCCGTTTATGTCGCAAAAAACCGCATATTTCGACACTCACAAAAATCAAAACCTACAGGGTACTTCCCGTTGACATAGAACTATGACATTTGGCGAGAAGAATTGTCTCAGAGTACACATATAGGAATAAATCTGAAAACTGTACATTTTTATTTAAATCACAAAAAAATACACAAAATACGAAATTCACAAAATATTGGCTCAAAATTCAAAGTGAGTAAATCGTATCATGAAAGGTGTCACATAAAAAAACTTCATTAGCACATGCTAATACAGGTTTTTAATTATAATTATTTGACCCTGTGAGTTATAAAGTAAGTAAATTCGTATAGGCCAAAGTGGCTATCCCTGGAATTAGAGTTTTGAATTACCCGTTTTTTTTAAATTAAAGTACAGCACAGGTTTTACTCACGCTTAATTTTATCTGATAACTGCTACTACAGTGCTACGCGAGACGAGCCCGCGTGCTAGTACTCCAACCTTGAGAAAGGTCGCCAAATGCGATCGAAACTATAGTAGCACTTATCTACTAATTTTGAAGCGTGAGTAACACCTGTGCTTTACTTTAATAACAAGATTATTTTTTGCAAAAATTAGGATGACCGATTTCACCCGTGTACAGAATTCGCGAATGTATCGCACGGATCGATGTAGCATTTTTCACATTATTGTTGATTTATCAAAAATGGCTCAGCCGATTTCGATAAAATTTAAATGGGACCAATTTCAAAGTATACTTTTTCCAAAAAAAAGGATTATTGAAATCGGTCAACTATGAAAAAAGTAATGCGTGGTTATACATAAAAAAAAAATATATACACGTCGAATTGTATACTTCCTCCGGTAGTTCGTCGGTCAGAAATGTGTGAAAACCACGCTGCTAAAAAATATTTCTAAACGGTTATATAATATCCGTGACCCACAATTTAATTTAAGAAATCAATACTAATATTATAAATCCGAAAAGTTTGTTGGCATTTTCCTCTTTCACGCACCAACGGAGCAACGGATTGACTTGATTTTTAGCATGAATAGGTATAGTTCAAGGGCCAGAAAGTGAAAGAAGCTACTTTTTATCGCTAATAAGTAAGAGGTTCCTATGGAATAGCACAAAAGTCAAAATACCACGCGGGCGGAGTCGCGAGTAAAAGCTAGTAATTTAATAAATATCAATTAGTATTAGGAGCCGTGGTGGCTTAGAGGTAGTAACACCCGCCTTACAATCGTGAGGTCGTGGGTTCTAATCTCCAGTCCCGTACCAATGAGTTGTTTGGAATTTTTGTACGGAATTTTACACCACTGGCTTTTCGGTGAAGATAAACATCGTGAGGCAACCTGCATATGTCCGTAGAAGAAACTCGATGGCGTATGTGAATCCACCAACCCGCACCGGGCCAGCGTGGTGGATATGGCCTACACACCCTTCGTGTGTAGGCCTACGTCCTGCAGTGGACTACTAAAAAAGGCTGATACAGTAACACTACCAATTTCCAAACCTATTTTAAATATAAGTATTCTGTGCTGTTGTATTATATTATGTCTGGACAAATACTGGCCTATAATTACCATGACACCATTTGGTATTCATAACTATACTACCAATACCGGTACTTTACCTGCGCACCGATACGTACTAATGCGTATCTCATTAGCAATTACGCCGTGTCGGTATCAGCCTGCCCTCATTACGGACAAATTATAATAGACGCTGTATCCATATCGGTATAATAGGTATGTGTAGAGATACCCAACTAAATGAGTTTTGTTGTGCAACTGCCCTTAACGCAGGTATTATAATTACTGAGATAAACACAAAATATTTGAATTTATTGAATCTACAACAGTTTCTGCAAAAAAAGAAATGAGGCCACCCGTATGTCATTTTACTAATTTTGTTACGTTGACCACACTGCTCTGTCATTGCTAGTATAACTTAAAGTTAGTTTGATACTTGATAAACACCAATTCGTTTACATCGATAGACTCCGATACCTTGGCTGCTGATTAAAATCTTATTGTCAGTTCACCGTAACGCCACGACGCGACGGTTCTCCTTTTGCAAAAACTTTAGTCAAGGGTAGGTGATCCTTTTACACAGGACAGCTGAAAAACAAAAAGTACTAAGCCAAAAGAACTAGGTATGTCGGCACAGCGACCCAAATTGTGTCTTGGCCTACTTATATTACTTTTTGCTACCACGTCTTGGGTAAGCTCCTTCCAGGCATCAATCCAGAACTCGCGAAGATCTTTTCCTACTTCGTCTTTCCATCTGTATTCGGTACGGCCGACGCCGGGCCTTCCACCCGTTAGTTCAAAGTCAGCCTTTTTACGTCGCGACCCTCTCCTATGCTATTTGCTTCAAGTAACCGAACCAGCGGAGCCATTTGGATTTTATCTCACCAGTAATATAGCCAAACGAACAGTGTAAGTACCATTTATTTTTATACATCCTTATTACAAACAGAACACTACATAGATACGATGTGTCAGTAAATCTAATAAAACTACCCACATTTTCCTCAAAGAAAGCTTTTTCGTGTACCCCCAATTCTTCAAATCCAGACAATTAATCCACTTCGGCCTATAAAAGTAGATTAACAGACGGCCACTTGGACAAATTGTGTATTAATATTTTATGTAGCAGCAATAGCAGTTCACACTATGGCAACACAGTCCCTAGGCCATAAAACTGTCATCGCGGGAGATTTACGGGAGGACTTCTTATGGGTGATTTAAGGTGGGATTATGGCAACACAGGCTTAGTTTTGGGATGGATGGAGCAGTGTTTAATGTTGGTAAGCTGCATCAGGTTGGGAAGTTTGTGCTGTGTTTTAAGTCTTTTGAGTGGGTGTGTGAGAGGTAATAGCTAAGAATTACATTAGGCTAAACTAACAAGGTAAACCTGAGATTTTAGCATTTAAGTCCTATAGAACTTGTAAAAGAGATATCGTAGATCACAGAAGTTATAGTTTATTTAAAAGTTTAAGCCAGTTAACCAGTCCTCACACATTTGTGTGTTAACCCGCTTTATTATGCCTATCGTACCTACTTGTTATTCAATTGTTTTGTTCTTGTCATTAAGTAAGTGTACTTTTTAATTATAGGCATTTTATTAGCTAACTATTCGGTAAGGCAGAAAAACTTTTGATTGATACAGCGTCCTACACTTCGGCGTCCATTATGTTAAAATAAAACTATGGGATAACTTTCGGGTGCCCAAAATACAGGCTTAGTTTGGGGCCAACTGATAACCATTTCAATTTGTGAATAAATAATGCATTTACACATTCCTACCTATAGTGATTATTATTATAATTAATATTTTTTTTGTTCATAATGCATGCAATGTACATTATAAGATAAATTGATTGTTGTTTTGTAAATATATCTTGGAAATAAATGATTTATTTATTTTAAGCATAGCTAGTCTATCAATTCGTCTGTATGTTTTTTGTATGTATGTTACGCGATTATACTCAGCCCCGACTAGGAACTGATTTAGGTGATTCTTTTTTGTTTGGTAGATTTCAATTTTTGACCGACGAACCACCGGAGGAGGTATACAATTCGACGCGTATATATTTTTTTTGTGTATAATCACGCATAACATTTTTCGTAGTAGTCTGATTTCAATAATTCTTTTTTTATTAGAAAGAGTATACTTTGAAATTGGCCGCATTTAAATTTTATCAAAATTAGCTGAGCCATTTTTGATAAAACAACAATAACATGAAAAATGTTACATCGATCCGTGCATAGTATTTGCGTTCTAGCGATGCACCCGGCTTCGCACAGGTGTATTATACATATAAACATTTCTCTTGTATTAATCTATCTATTAGGATAAACTGCATCGAAATTCGTTGCGTAATTTCAAAGATAAAGCATACATGGGGACAGAGAGTGGAAAGCGACTTTATTTTATACTATGTAATGATTCTGTACTCGCGTGAAGTCGGTCATGCTATTTTTTGCAAAAAATAATTAGGTATATCGAAATCGTCTGAGCCGTTTTTGAAAAATCAACACTGATCCAAAAATGGTACACATTGATTCGAGCGAACTATTCGAATTTTGGGCACGTTTGAAGTCTGCTGTGCCATTTTTGGTAAAAGATAAATGAGCCCGTTTACCTTAAAAATCCCTGCCCTTAGGACTACAACACCTTGTATAGTTGGTATGCATCCATCCATCCATCAGCCATAGAACGTCCTCTGCTGGACACAGACCTCCCAAATAAATCTCCAATAAGACCGGTTGGTAGCGGCTTGCTGGTAGTTGGTATGCATGGATTATCAATTTGGTTATGTCACGTTTCTCCACAAATTCAGGCACAAACCAGCTTAATCTATCCAATATCTGTATAGAGCAGAATACGTGGAGTTACGTCCACCGGGCAGTAACGGACGGACTCGAGCATTTAATTAGACCAATCGCCGCCGGCCGGACTGTCTGAGACTAACTTCATTGATCAATGGAGATTGGACTATGTATGTCTAGTAAATATTCTACTTAATTACTGTTTTATTGTATGTCTAACTGTTGAATGTGCTGAAAACAAGCAGTAAATAAAGATGTAAATAAATAAATGAGGCTATATCTGTAAAAAAAACATGTTTATTGTTGTTTATAGTACGAGAGCCCACGACCAAAATTTTTGTCTCATAGCAATACAGCCAAAACCGTATTATTATTATTATCATTTGTAAGTATTTTTGTGCCCTATAAGAATTGTTTTATTTGACGTGACAACGTCATATAAATCGATAAACGCTGGCTGAACGCGAGTATTGCGGCGTTTCGCCCCGCAAGCGGTTAGACCCGCGGGGCGAATCGCCCAAGACTCTTTTTGAAGGTCCCCATTCGGCCCGCTCCAAGCAATGCGGGGCGAATGGAGACCTTCAAAAAGAGTCTTGGGCGATTGGCCCCGCGATTCACTTTACGCACAATAAACACATGACTATACTCTATAAAATTTAACTTGATCTCTGCGACAGCTGTCAGAAAATGTCACGCCTATGAAGTCCTGAATTTCTTAATAGTACAGACAGTACTTGTCAATGTCATACTTTATGGGCATGTCGATTAGTGATGGGCGACGAATGATCGTGACCACAGAGTTTTAGATAGAGTTTTAAATAAAATATCGATAGTTTATACTGACGACATTTCAAATAAAACTTAATTTATCATTAATTTTATTGTATATTTGAATATCATAACATTTTTTACATGTGTAATTAAATTAAACCCAATTATATGTTACATTATCATCGATAATATTGAAAAACGTCGATAAATACTATCGTTACATTATTATGAGTATTTAATTAATATCATAACATTATTTACATGTGTACATACTTGATCTTAAATAATAGTAAGTAAATAAAATCCAATTTCTCACCTTCAACTACTCATTCGATTTCATTACAACATTATTTGAAAATCGATTTTTACCACCACTATCTCAACTCTAAATATGTCAATATGTAACTGTCGCAGAGATCAAGTTAAATTTTATAGAGTATAATAGTCAAGTTCCACCTGAGCCGAGCGTGCAAGCGAGAGCGCTGAACAAGCGATAGAGATGTACGATCGGTCTAAGCTTTCGAGTTGTGACGCATATGACATTAACTTCTAAAATTATCGTCCGCAAGCCGACTTTACAGACAACCATTTTTAGGGTTCCGTACCTCAAACTCAACCAAGAACCCTTATCGAGGATCACTTTGTTGTCCGTCAGTCCGTCTGCGTGTATGTCAAGACTGTCTGTCTCGGGAACGCGTAAAAATATTGAGTTGAAATTTAAACTGTATCCGTATATCTATGTTTTCTTTCAGTTGTGTAAGAGAAAAACTTCTCAATTATCGTTTAACAAAGTTAGAGCGGTTTATGTCGTAAAAAACAACATATTTCGACACTCACAAAAATCAAAACCTACAGGGTACTTCCCGTTGACATAGAACTATGAAATTTGCCAAGAAGCATTGTCTCAGAGTACAAATATAGGAATAAATCTGAAAACTGTACATTTTTATTTAAATCACAAAAAAATAGGGCCTAGATTCACAAAATATGGGTTGAAAATTCAAAGTGAGTAAATCGTATCATATAAGGTACCATATAAAAAAACTTCATTAGCACATGCTAAAACAGGTTTTCAATTATTTTAACGTGTAATTTGCAACGGATGTATGATGAGAAAAGTGAAAAAAAAAACTTTTTTGTCGGTGGTTATAGTATAGAGATTTGTGCGAGCCTGACTCGCACTTTTCCGGTTTTTTTCTCATGGATATGTACTAGGTATATGTTTAGGTAAGTCACGCTTGTACACGATGTTACGTATCCGAAGAGACATAAACCAGCTTAATCTATCCAATATCTGTTTAGAGCAGAATACGTGGAGTTACGTCCACCGGGCAGTAACGGACGGACTCGAGCATTTAATTAGACCAATCGCCGCCGGCCTTACTGTCTGTGACTAACTTCATTGATGAATAGGGAACATTAGGCAGTGGGTGTATATTCTACGTGTGTGTTATATCTAAACTAGCTTTTGCCCGCATCTGCGCCGTTAACCTTTTGGAACTTTTTAATTTTCCTGAATAAAAGGTAGCCTATGTTTCTTTCCAACCTTTAAACTTCTTTTTCGTCGTGTCGATGTGTTCTAATAGTTTCGAATGGTGCTAACTATAGAAGTTTCGGCTAGTAGGTAGCCACTGCCACCCCAGAAGGGGAAGCTTCCATGAGGTCACCCAGTGTGCAGGTGGTTGGACACTGGGGGCAGGACAAAAGATGATTCATCATTTGCACTTCTCCACAGTCACACCTCACAGAGTCCGCGTCAGTGAGCCCCTAACCTTTAAACTATACTCATGCCAATAATCAAGTCCACTTGTTGATTTTTTACAGCGTAAAAGAGTAACAAACCAACAAACATACTTTAGGATTTATAATATTAGTGAGGATAAGGGTTACTTAGAATTAGTAAGAACACCTATGTTAAGCCTAAGTTACACAACGAAATTAGTGACATAAAATAATTTCACGAGAATAGTTTCATAAATAATATCACGTGTAAGCATTTAATTTTACAATAACACTGATTTAGTTTTATGTCCTGCGCATTTTTAGGGTTCCGCACCTCAAAAGGAAAAAAACGGAATCCTTATAGGATCACTTTGTTGTCCGTCTCTGGGTCAAACTGAGGGCTATTATCATTTTGGGATAAGTATTACGACAAGGCGAGCCAAACAGCGAAGTATAATCGTTTTAAGGAAGTACCTACCTGTCTACAAAATAACTCGGACCAAACCGCGTGCTACACCTAATTATTTTAAGTACAAAGCAACGCAGGACAAATTCGAGCGAGCTATTCTCACTTTAAGTAAGTACTAAGACAACGTAAGCTAAATCGCGGGCCATAATTATTTTATGTAACTACTAAAACAATACGAGCCACACCGTGGGCGAATATTTTGAAGAAAGTACAAAGCAACGCTGGATAATATAGCTTATTATTATTTAAAGGAGCACAAAACAGCGCGGGCCAAACCGCAGGCTAACATCATTTTGTAAGTACATACTTAGACAACGCGTTTAGACCGCGGGCTATTATTTAAGCAAGTACTACTAATACAATACGAGCTACACCGTGGGCGAATATTTTGAAAAAAGTACAAAACAACACTGCGTGATATAAACATTTTAAGGAAGTACAAAGCAGCGCGGGCCAAACCGCGAACTAATGATATTTTTAAAAGTACTTATACGACACGGAACAATACGCGGACTATAATATTTTTAAGAAAGAAAGAACATTGCAGACTAATCTATAGCTTATAATTATTTAAAGCAGTACAAAACAGCGCGGGCCAAACCGCAGACTTATATCATTTGTAAGTACATACGTAAACAACGCGTTTAAACTGCAGGCTGTTATTTAAGCAACTTAAAAAACGACAACGCGTGCGAAGCCGGCATTAAGCTAGTATACGAATATATCAATTTATACTGTAATTTTTCATAATCACAAAATTATATTAAGCACCGAATATAAAATGTCAACAAAATATAGCTATGCTTGTAGTCTCTATGCGAGATCGACTCAGAAGTTAGGAGAGCCGTAGGAGAACCAAAGTTACCGACGTAGCCCAGCGGATTGGCAAGTTGAAAAAGCAATGGGCAGGAAAGATAGCACGGAGGACTGATTAACGTTGTAAAAAGTTATCATGTTGAGATCACGTATCGGCAAGTGCAGCGTAGGACTGACGTAGGGTACGAGGTGCATAGAAGACTTCATCAAGACCGCAGAGTTGTGTGAGATGCAAACCGCTTCCAATTGCTCTGGTGGGAGGCAATAGACCTCCCATGACTGATGGATAAGTGAATAGCATTTGTAGCACTAGTTTCAGTTGTGTAAAAGAAAAACTTTTCAGTTATCGTTTAAAAAAGTTAGAGCCGTTTAATGTCGTAAAAAACCGCATATTTCAACACTCACAAAAATAAAAACCTACAGGGTACTTCCTGTTGACATAAAACTATGAAATTTGGCGAGAAACATTGTCTCAGAGTACACATATAAGAATAAATCTAAAAACTATACATTTTTATTTAAATCACAAAAAAATAGGGCTTCAAAATTCATAAAATATGGGTTCAAAATTCAAAGTGAGTGAATCGTATCATGCAAGGTATCATATAAAAGAACTTCATTAGCACATGCTAAAACAGGTTTTTTAATTATTTTAACAATATGTAATTTTCGATGTATAACGAGAAAAGTGAAAAAAAAATTGTCGATGGTTATAGAATAGAGATTTTAACAAAATACTTCCCAATTTTTTTAATTTTCTGGATTGTACGGAACCCTCGATGTGCGAGCCTGACTCGCACTTGTCCGGTTTTTTTACATCATTGTTGATTTATCAAAAATGGCGCAGCCGATTTCGATAAAATTTAAATAGGACCAATTTCGGTATATTCTTTCCAATAACAAAAGAATTATTGATATCACGGACTACTATGAAAAAAGTTATGCGTGGCTATAGATATACAGGGTTATTTCTAATCAATTAACATCCTTTTAGGGGCTTATTCTGTACATCAAAACTAACAACCTTTGTTCTGCGACTTATGTCAAAACTCGAAAAAAAAAATTTGATCTTCCATTGAAAAATATCGTTTACCCTCGACAAAATGTATGGAACAGCTGATTTTTTTTCGATAAGATTCGATATATATCACGTGATAATGCAATAATATGGTACCATGGAGCTGATCTGATTGTAGAATCAGAATGTGGCCATAGAGGAACTCTTGTACTAAACAAGATAGACCCGTCGTGTTTGGGCTCGTTTTACTTGTCTTGACTGGCACTCTGCTGCTGCATGATATCCAGGACCTCAAAAGCTTTTATTATTAAAATTATTATTAAAATTTAAAAAAGTTATATAATTATAATAATTTATTTATTATTATATTAAGCCCGATTACAGAGGCGCCAGCGTAACTAAATTAGCTAAATAGTATAGTTGTGTTTCTTTTTCACTTTAGGCATTCGATAGAGAGAACGCTTTTTACGCTGCTATTTAATTTACGCTGGCGCCTCTGTAATCGGGTCTGTATCTAGTTAAAATCAGTTGACTGTTCAATTCCCCGTGTCACTCTGTTTTGTAAGGTATTCTGGTTATTGCTTTGAACCGTGTGGGCATTACGAGAGAGGGTAAGAGTTTTTATTTACGTCTATTGAAACCAAAAATGAGAATTACTTTCAGGTGTTTTATACATTTTTCAAAAGGTAAAGTTTAACTTTTTGTACCAGACCACTGTTTTTTTTTCGCGACTTTGAAAATTTATCTGTAGTTAGAATTATTCGTATTGATAAATTCTCATGTCTGTTAGCCTATATATTCCCACTTCGCGTGTTTGGCGTGTGAGTGTGGCGTTTTCACTCACATAGTTGGAGCGTTCGGGATGTTTAATTAGTGTAATTTCATCCCAAATCCGCCCTATAAAATCAATAAGAACATTTAATTAAAGCCATCGCATAAATTAAACACACGAGCGGCGACGGACGTCACGCGTGTCACGCACAGCTCTAATTAGACGCACATCTGCGCCCGTGACGCACCACTGGCGACAGAAAGGTGCTATTGGCAGAATAAGAGACTGTTCATACGGTGCGGTGCGTTGTATTATAATAAGAGTACATTCCAGTATCATATCATTTGTATAATGTACCTTAGTTTAAGTTATGGCTATGTAACATTGTACTATATGGATCTGTGTTATCAGGTTGCCTGGAAGAAATTGATCTAAGCGATAAGGCCGCCGGTTGTCGCACTATTTTCATTATATTGTATTCTTTTATTGTTATATTGTAAATTGTGTGAACAATAAAGCGTCTTCTATTCTATTCTATAAAGTTTATATTATTATAATCATTATACGCTTACTGAACTCAAACTCTGTGAGAGAACGAGCAAGCACGAGCAAGTTTAGTGAGTTGATTCTCATTTTTTTACGCTATAGCATCTTGCTGTAGATGAAGGTGGTATTCTTGGTTATCATTTTACTCGTCATCATGGCTAAATGAGAGGCTATGTGGACGTCACGCGTGTCACATTGCGTTTTGTTTGCACTACCATGGTTCTGATGAAAAATAATCTTTTGAGCTTAAATCACGCGTAGCTCTAATTAAACACGTACTGCGCCCGTGACGCGAAGCTTGTGACAAAACCCACTATTGAGTGAGAGCTATTGAGTGGTCCACACAACACCCTGTTGAATCGTCTAACTAGAGCACTGTATTGTCTTATATACAAATATCTATACATGCATTTCAGCGGCGCCGGCGCCCTGTCCGAGTCGTACGCATAACGAACTCAGACTGCGAAACAATGTGAGTGTAGTGGATTCCCACTTGATATCATAATAATATTGTTTTTCTAGGGAACGGACGTCTCTTATAATATTAGTGTAGATACTCGTCATCATGACGAAATTATATGATGATGAGGATGATCCATATCTTTGATAGCGTTAAAAAGCTACATAAGCATTAAAAATGTTTATTTACTTAAAATAAAAAAAATGCTTAGCTGAAATAAATTAATAGCTTATTTTTTCGCGATTGTGGGGCTGATGACATGAAAAAATATCACAATCATTACATATTATTTGAGTAAGTACGCTGCATTATCACTGTACTGCATCATGTGGACCGGCTTTGATGTGACTAAATAGCTGATGTAATTTGATTCGATGTTTTTTTAATCACTGTAATAATAATGTGGTAATATGGCAAAAAATTATCGTTGATCTCGACTCTACTTAATTTCGCCAAAAATAACGTAACATGGTTCTGATGATATCTTTTATTACCTTAATACAAACAGCATTTCTTTTTTGCAAATATGTTGTCTTATGCTAATTGATTGACCCTGTATAATATACAGGTTTATACTTGTAACCCCGTATAATATACAGGGTTATACTGGTAATCAATTAGCATCCTTTTAGGGGCTTATTCTTTACATCATAACTAACAACTTTTGTTCAACGACTTGTCAAATCGAAATAAAAAAATATCGTTCACCTTCGACAAAATGTATGGAACAGCTTTTTTTTAAGTTTTGACAAAGGTCGCAGAACAGAAGTTGTTAGTTTTGATGTACAGAATAAGCCACTAAAAGGATGCTAATTGATTACAGTAACCCTGTATAGGCTGCCACTACAGACCACCAATAAGATCGGTTGGAAGCTACTTGAATCTAGCGTGATTCCGGAGTTTTGATGAAGTCATCAGTCCACCTCGTGGGTGGACGTCTTACGCTACGCTTGGCGGTAGGTACGTGGACTCTACTTAAAAACTTTTCAATCCGTCAGATCGGTCACCAGTCATCTGCCCACTGCCATTTCAACTAGCCAATATGAGCTGGGCTTTGTAGCAGCTTTGGTTCTTCTACTGATCTATTCATTTCTGATTAGATCTCGCAGAGAGACTCCAAACTTAGTCCTCATAGCATATAGCGTAGCATTTGTGTTGTATTATCTGTAAAATTGCTTGCTTGCATTATGAATGATGATGGTTATATAATTTTGCTAAAACGTTAATCATGTACTAACGAAATTATTGCTAGCCATAATTAGGTAGAGCATCATCCAATTGCTGACCTAATTCACTCAACGTGTAACATTAATCTGCGTAATGGTAATGACTTTTGGAAAATCGAAATTTACATGAAATCATTTGAAAATATTCACGGCAATTTTATAGAAAGTTTAGTAAAAAGCAGTAAGTTAGTATAGGCCGGGTGGCTAGCCCTAGTGTCAGAGTTTTTAAGCCGCCTAAAGGCCTCTGACATGGCTAAAGATAGCAGTAGTAAGCGGTAATTTAGTGTAGTGCAAGTGGTCAAGGATAAAAATCTGAGTGCTACGCCAAAGCGTTCTATAAAATGTCTCCAGATCCATATTTTCTCATCACTTTGGCTTTTCAGTAAAGAAAAACATCATATGGAAACCTAAATACCTACGTTATTATTATATACTACGGGACTAATCGCGCACAAAAATTACGTGATAAATAAATACCTCATCATCCCGACGACGGTCAATGCAACTCGGCCGAAACGTCGGGTTGATGAGGTATTTTCTCGTAATTTCAGTGCGCGATTAGTCCTGTAGTATATAATAATACACGTTATAAAGTTTAAAAACAACACTAAATACCTACGCCCACAGAAGGAATATGGCACTGCTGAATTATTGTGCACGTTCAACAGTGGACGATGAAAAACTATTGTCTAATGTGTCTAAAACAAAACCGGTGGTTGAATCATTTTAATGTATTTTAAAACAGTGAAGGTTTCAGCTCTCCGAAGCGTGTTCCATCGATTACCTTCCCAGCTAGGTGATAAATACATCGTCACTTAGCTCGATTAAACTGGCAACACCACGAGTTGTATCAAGCGACGGTGAATTTATTTTATGGAGCGGGATTATGGCAATTTATGAACTGGTTTGCGATATGTTTTAAGCTTTGTTATTTTATAAGGCACTACATTTTGTGTAGGTACGAGTACCTTATATTCTTAAATAGAAACCCTTTAGAATGGAAATGGAAAGGATCTTATTACTTTAAGGGTCTTTTGGTACTTTAAGAATAAGGAAATGATCTGTACGAGTACGTCGACATGAACAACTTTTACTATGAGATCATTCCTGAAATTACAAATATATTAGCTATCTTGATTCAAAAGTTTGATATTGATTATTAGTTTATATTTATTTATTTAGTACTGTACCAGCCTTTTAATTGTCCACTGCAGGACGTAGGCCTACCCACGAAGGGTGATTGGGCCATATCCACCACGCTGGCCCAGTGCGGGTTGGTGGATTCACATACGCCATCGAATTTCTTCTAAGGACGTATGCAGATTGCCTCACGATGTTTTCCTTCACCGAAAAGCCAGTGATGTGAAATTCCGTACATAAATTCCAAAGAACTCATTGGTACGGGACCGGGGATTTGAACCCACGACCTCACGATTGTAAGGCGGATGTCACTACCTCTAGACCACCACGGCTTCTTTTTTATTTAGTACGTTTGTATTTATTTAAGAAAAACAACTGATAGGTAGAAAAACAACTGATTGGCTATTCCATCAATAATATTTAATTTAATTTGTCATATGGGAACTTTTTTTAAATTATCACCGATGATTTTTCGAAATTTCAGGATTGATATCTTTGTAAAAATCATCAAACTATTATATCGTCGGTAGAAATCGGTTAAAATCACGAGTAAGATGGTGTAGGCTGAATTAAACTTTTTGGCAGCTGTGATGATGGTTACAAACTGTGCAAAACCCAATCTTGATTAGCGCTCATCAACGTTTGGGTTTCGCTCAGCTTGTAGCTAACATCACAGCCGTCAAGAAATTTGATTCGGCCAATATACTAGATTCTAGGACCGAGAATATTACTATGGTTAATATTCCTTGAAGTAGTTGACTCGTACGTCTACCTGGGACAAGTAGTCCAGTTAGGTAGGTCCGACTTCAAGAAAGAGGTCTATCGCCGAATCCAACTCGGCTGGGCAGCGATCGGAAAATTGCGTAACGTCGGACATACCTCAGTGCCTCAAGTCGAAAGTTTTAGACCAATATGTGTTGCCAGTAATGACATGGCACAAAAACGTGGTCTCGTTATGGGCCTAATTAGTAAGCTCCAAGTAGTCCAACGAGCCATGGAGAGGGCTATGCTCGGAGTTTCTCTGCGAGATCGATTCAGAAATGAGGAGATCCGTAGAAGAAACAAGGTTACCGACATAGCCCAGCGGATTGACAGGTTGAAGTGGCAATGGGTAGGACACATAGCGCGGAGAATTGATGACCGATGGGGTCGAAAGTTTCTCGAGGGGAGTAGACGGAGACCGCAGGGTCGCGCTGTATGCAAGCCGCTACCAACCGGTCTTATTGGAGATCTTTAGGAGAGGCCTATGTTCAGCAGTGGACGTCCTATGGCTGAAACGAACTAAATATTCCTAAATATTCTAGGACCTTAGAATATTTCCTTGGTTTAAAGAAATATCCGTGTACAATATCCTGATATCGCTGTCACCTTACCAGGAGACCATAAACCAAACGGCAGTTATAAAGAGTTTATAGTAAAACCGGGTAGTACGTGCCAATCAAATGTTTATGCTAATGGTGTCGTAACGTCTATGGTCTGGATGATGCCTGCTGAATAGGTAATATACCTATCATAAACCTTTGTTTAAATGGTTGTTATAATATTCTATCACAGCGACAGGAGCTAATGGTAATTGTGGTTTTAGAAGAAATATTTAAAAAATAACATACCTAATTTATAATCCTCACTTGGTCAAAACTTAAATATTTTTTTTGTCACTAAGCAAAATTTTAAAACTTTCTTAAAGTACAAACAAAAAACACTAAAATTAAACTAATTTAAAAACCTCTCAGCAGAAGGTAACATAGCCAATACGTTAAATCCTTACCATCATTATAAATCCGAAAGACTTTTTGTCGGTTTATTACTCTTTTGCGTAGCAACAGCTCAAATGATTGGCTTGATGTTTTGTTGGAATGGATAGGTAGGTATTGTTCAAAGGTCAGAAAATGCCCTAATACGTTAAATAAAAGCCATTAAAAAGGACATGAGCGTGGATTGCGCAAATATACCTACTTTTCTGAATTCTGTAGGTGGTGATTTCTTTATGTAGGTATTTGAAGGTATAAAGTCTACCAATCCATATTTGGCCAGTACTGCCGTGTAGAGTATAATAATCTTCTTCTAGTTAAAAGAGATCCGTGATGCGCAATGAATATTATACAGGAGTGATAAAATAGTTTTTGATCGACGAACCACCGGAGGAGGTATACAATTCGATGTGTATATTTTTTTTCTGTATAACCACGCATAACTTTTTTTCTTAGTAGACGATTTTAATAATTCTTTTTTTGTTGGAAAAGTATAGTTCGAAATTAGTCCCATTTAAATTTCATCGAAATTGGCTGAGCCATTTTTTGATAAATCAACGTTAATGTGATAAATGCTACATCGATCCGTGCATAATATTTGCGTTCTAGCGATGCGCCCTGTTTTGCACAGGTGTATTATACTCATAAACATTTCCCTTGAATTACTCTATCTATTAAAAACAAACTGCATCAATATCCGTTGCGTAGTTTTAAAGATACAAGCATACATGTAATGATTCTACACACGGGTGAAGTCGGTCATGCTATTTTTTGCAAAAAATAATTATTAAATAACGATTAATTTTATTACTAAATACCAGTGCAGTTAATTTATCATTCAAGCATAAATTATGCTCTTAGAATTGCTATAATGCAATAGCTCTAGTACGTCTTCTTACTATCGAGTTGTCATTAAAATGTTCACAATGAGCACGCTTAAAAAAAATCTGACTATCTTTCACTTATTAATTTTATTGAACAGTAGGTACTAGCTTTATAACATAAAAAAATAATGTTAAGCCAAATCTTTCGCATATACTTTAAACTCCCTACACAACTAACTACACCTTAGAGAGTGCTTTGCAGTGCTACATCTCGTAGACGTAAATTCGACGACAGCTTTGTGAAATTTAGTGCGCTTTTAGTCACACACCACCGGTCCACTCTCCTCACATTTGCTTGAAGATTGTAGGGAAGATGTTGTAATCTATAAAATGGATGTGGTTTTAGATTAATTATTTATCTCGCTGCGCTTGACTCTCAGAATAAGGTCTAAAGTAAGTAAGTCCTTAACTAGATAGGTAATTGGCATAGCGCGGGCGCGGGCCATATCTTGCAACTTGACAGATGTCACAAGACTTCAAATATGAGTTTTGCTGCATTCACGGTGTTATTTCCAAATAGTTCGGTATCGAGTCAAGCGCACCGAGACCAATAATTAACTTAAGAGATGTATATCTGTCACCTCAATTTAAAAGGCTCTGACTTATGAGATTACGGTAGCGTTACGCTGGTCGCGCTATAAATATCTATGCAGCTTTATGGAGTCATTGCACTTCTATTTACCAAGAAAGTGGTGCTTTGAAAAAATTGGATTGCAGTTGCATTAGTCACTTTTGAATGTTGCAAATTATAATATATACAGGGTTGTCCAGAACTGGTGTACTAAACCAAAAGGGGATGGTTAAGACCATCATTATGAACAACTTTTACTATGGGGACAACCCGGAATTCGAAACAAAAAAATCAGATATTTCATACATTTTGTCATCATGAGTTGCAGTTTTGTATGACACTGCTGCTTTTTTCCCGAATTTTGAGTTGACTTGATGTTAAAATTAAAAAAAAACCCTACACACAACTAAAATAGAAAAAAATAAATATTTAAGGTCGCCCTTTATAATAATCGTGATTTTTATGAGTTTATTGTTCGCTATTTCATTTCATTTTTCATTTATTCATGCTTCCATACAGTACAGGATGTTAATCACAAAGTTAAGGTACAAAGTTCAGTATGGACCCTGTCGGGCACTGCATATTCGAGTGAGAGTGGTCACTTATGTCAATAATAATTTGGTAAAAAAGAAAAACATTAAATTTAACATGACTATAAATTATATAAAATCTACTACTACTCACTTTCGACTCAAAAACTCAACAATTCCGGATTAATTAAAATTAATAAATAACATTACACTACCTTAAACGAAAACAACAATAAATAATAAAATTACAATTTGCATGTCCATAGAAAAGAATCAATAAAATAATGCAAATGTCAATATTAAATATAAAATGTCAAAGATAATATTAGGATAATTCTACACAATAATAATTATAATTTATCAGTCAAAAATTCGTCTATTGTATAATATGCTTTACAGATTAGGAATTGTTTCAATTTTTTAATAAATGGTATGTCATTCTCATTTTTCAATTCCGGTAGCAATTTGTTATAAATATTGACTGACATAGTTAATGTAGCAGATGAGTGCATCTGCAGTCGGGACGTAGGTAACAACAACCGGTTTCCGTATCGCAGTGCACAATTGATACCAATAGCTCGCCGTGTTCTATATAAATGAGAATTGTTACGAACAAATTTACAGATCTCTAAAATGTATAAGGATGCCATTGTTAAAACGTTATATTTTTTATTATTAATAACGCTAAGAGGAATGCAGCTCCAATGAACATGGAACGGTACAGAACCCTTCGTTCGCGAATCCGACTCAAACTTGGCCGAATATTTCAAATCGCTAACTTTTTGTTTCATTATGAGCCTGTAAGAGGTCTCGTGTTCAAAGAATTTCGAAATATTCAAAAACACTGCCGTGTCCAAAGAAAATCCCACTTCTCAGGCAAGTCAAAGTATCGAGTGCAAAGGGGATGATGTAGATTTTCCCTACATTAACATGTATATTGCCCTTAATTTATTGTTCTCAGCCTTTTGATAGCGGCGCGATCGTTTTATTCGCAATTTGTTCGGAATGTATTTCGCACATTTTGGATTCAATAGGTTCTGTCGCTGTTGTTTAGGATTATAGCGTTTTGAATTGTTTCGCGAAATGCGAAATGGAAATTAGATACAATAGTCTTAAAAAGCGACATGAACAAACTAAATTTCATTAATAATGAATAAATCATAATAATAAAAAATTTATAACATGCAATACTCAGAGCAAATAAAAAATCTAAAGAGAATGTTGTGAACAAACAAGTGAAGCCAACTAAAACTACGCTTCGCTGTGTACAGTCAATTACAAACACGTACAACGAAACTACGCCTACAAACCAAAATAGGCATCAATACAACCTACGAAATAAGGAAAAGCTTGATAAGTCTTACACTAGGCTAATTACATTAGAAAAACAAGGACTTAGCAACAAAATATCTATGTATAATAAATTACCAAATTATGTAACCAAGTTAGATTTTGAGCGATTTAAAAATACAATAAAAAAATTCTTTGAAGTTAATCCATTTTACAAATTAAGTGAATTTATGTCAATGCCATTTTCAGAATCCTCATTTTCATGTACCAGATTATAATTATGTTAGTAAGTAAGGCATCAATAATTGTAAACCATGACTTGCCTGTAACGTTTAATGTTATTTTATGGCCAATAAATATTTCTTATTCTAATTCTACGCCTTGGCTTGTCAGTCGAACTATGGCGGCGCAACACCGACGCACTCATACCTATATGTTTAAAAAACCGGCCTCACTCGACTGTTCAACGACGTTCTCTCTTGATTTTCTTATTTGCTCTGAGATGCAATATATCAATATGTATCATTGTTTAACATTTTTTTGCACAAATAATATCTAGGTAGGTTATATTTTATAATTGGTGGGTCTGTATATTCATTATTCATTGATTTGTTCCAAATCAACCTAAATCGATTTATTATAGGAATGATATAGGCACAGATTAAGGCACATTTATTTCTATTTTTTTAGATATATACGCGATTTATTCAATTATGATTTTATTGTCATATAAATGACAAAAAATACCATAAAAATTCAGCAGAAATACCTATTCTATTGTAAAGATTGCTAAATATGATTTAAGAAAAGATACTTCCTTCCGTCGTCTACAAATCTGTCATAAACAAGGAAAACCTCCCAAGTACACATTTCCTCAAAATCTGGAGTATCACTTAGCGAAACGCATGGAATAACAATAAATCGCGAATATTCACGAATACACGCCCATTTGAGCTCCAGTACGACCCGCTGGCTATGGTAATTGCGCACGAATTTTCGCCCTTCCCGATTGTAGGAAAAAAATCATTGGTCTCTAGATTTTCCTGCATTTTTATCCAAAGTTCATCTTTGTACCAGTAGTTATGGCTATGTTTTCATGACCTGCTATTGACTTTTAGTTGTATCCAGTCTATATTGCCGGATTACGCCAGTCAGGTTAAGTAGGGACCTAAAGTGGGGATCTGGAATCTTCGATTACCCAGTACATTGAACAATTTCGTGCTCGCTACGCTTGCGCTTTTTAAAAAGTGGCCAAATGAGATATGTACGCAATTTCTGTTGCACTTTTCTTATCTTTATTTCAAATAATCTACTTTTAATTGTAAAAATATCAAGAAATCGCACGCTATCCACACGATTTTTCGAGAGATGGTTAAAATGCCTTGTGTCTGTCTGTCCGGTATGGTGTCACGAAGTCGTATTTATGGACCAAATAGAACATTTCTCGTAGGTACACATTAGTTTCATCGCCATAACTATGTGTAGTAGATACCATCAAGTCGAACTAAACCTTAACAATCCACATAATTAAACACGGACGTAAAATTAGAACCCATTTTAAATCAAAATCTAATCGAAAATCAAATCAATATAGCCTACATACTGCAGTAAAAAATATGTATTTTTTGGTCAACTTGGCACCACCGATCCAATTTTAGTTTCCAAAAACGTTTTTTCGAGCTGGCGCTTGAAGCTCCACCTGGATCTATCAGCATTTTGTGCTTTTATGCTCAGTAAGTGGTCCTAAACAAAGAAAATATTTTGTAGAGCGGAGATCCTAAGCCCTATACAAAAAATATCGGAAATTTGTACAAAATTAACAATCACATCTCATATTTTTAGGCTGGAGTTCATCAAATGCAACATAACCGATAGTTACGCAAACGTTCGGTTATAATTAAACAATTGGTTAAAGAAGCTACTTTTTTGGAGTTCATCAACTGCAGATAACCGGGGTTAGATAATCAAACGTTTTCGAACGAATGACTCGTATATTAATGAATGGTATTATACTACTTTAAAAAGAATACATTTCGTCCGGATACATTTGTTTTCACCCAAATGCTTTCAAAAACTGTTGGGTACTATTATTATCGTACAAAATGTAATACTTGTGAGGCTAGTGTCATAAGCGTTTCATGTCACTTTTACGTAACTTGGTAACATTTTTAGGGTTCCGTACCTCAAATGGAATAAACAGAACCCTTATAGGATCACATTCTTGTCCGTCTGTCCGTCTGTGTGTATGTCAAGACTCTTTATCTCGGGAACCCGTAAAGATATCGAGTTGAAATTTAAACTATACACGTATACCTATGATTTCTTGCAGTTGTGTAAAAGAAAAACTTCTCAATTATCATTTAAAAAAGTTTCAGCCGTTAATGTCGTAAAAAACCGCATATTTCGACACTAACAAAAATAAAAAACCTACAGGGTACTTCCCGTTGACAAATAACTATGACATTGGGCGAGAAGCATTGAGCATTGTCTCAGAGTACATATATAAAGGAATAAATCTGAAAACTGTACATAAATACTGTAAATCACAAAAAATAGGGCCTCAAAATTCACAAAATATGGATTCAAAATACAAAGTGAGTAAATCGTATCATGTAAGGTATCATGTAAAAGAACTTCTTTAGCACATGCTAAAACAGGTTTTTTCATTGTTTTAACAACGTGTAATTTTCGATGTATGACAAAAAATGGTTTTACGATGGTTTTAGTATAAAGATTGTGACATCTTACTTCCCAATTTAGTGAAATTTTCTGGATTTGTACGGAACCCCCAATGTGCGAGCCTGATCGCACTTGTCCGGTTTTTAATTTGTCAATCGTTGGACCCTGCCAAGCCACGAACCACAGAGGTAGGTAACTATTAAATTAGGTAAGTAAGTATTTTATTTTTAAACGTGCGATTACTGTATTTAGTTAGTGCTTGGTGAACAGCAAAATTTCGTTAACAAGCCGTTTAAGATGTAACGAACGCTTACTAAAGTAAACATTTGGTGAACCCGGGCCTTGACAATCAATCAAACATTTTAATTCTTCACCGCGATCCGTCATCTCTAGTTATCTCGAACGAAACTAGTGGTTCTCGAACTCGAACGACAAATGACGTGAACATCCGAGCGTTGCCGAACCGCACCGGAAACTCCCGAGCATTTGTCATTGTCACATTTGAATACGCGAGAACGGATGCAGGAAAAACGATCGTCATCTGTTCACGGAATGAGGGTAGATTCTGGTAGAATTTCCGCTATAATCCCAGAACAAAAGTAGAGGACATCAGTCTTTTGTCAAAATCATTATTTATCGCAAAAATAGTTTGCAAGAATCGACGTGACATCAAGGTACATTGTTGATTTATCAAAAACAGCTTAGCCGATTTTAATAAAATTTGAACAAGACAACTCCGAGATTATACTCTTTCGAACTGAAAAATAATGTTTTAAATCGGTTCACAATTAGCGAAAAAATCGATGAGCATACACAAAAAAAAACAGACGAACATAGTAGGTACCTCCTACTTTTTAGAAGTCGGTAATAGATTTTATTATTAAAACGAACAGACCCGGCAAACGCTTAGTACGTATACTGAGCGCCACACAAATTGAAGGATGGGGAGTTATGCCAAAGAAGATATAATAATACGTTATGCGCAGCGTTCTGTCGAAATATGGGTTCGCGCGGTAGCCAGAAAGACGAAACGCCGGAGCACACCCGCCCGCCAACCTCATGCCTCCCGCGCGTTCCCTACGCTCGAGCTCACTACGAGTACTTCGCCATTTGTATAGGCATTGTGCACACATGCGCAATAATTAGCGAATCACGGCGACGTGTCATCTACGGCTAACTTCCCATCCTTTACTTTGTGTGTTGCTCAGTATAATATAAAATTCTGGGGAGGCCACAGTAATTTCCTTTGGCGAAAAATATTTTTAAAATAGCATAACCGTCTTCAACCGTGTACATAATCTGAATAGTTCGCATGAATCAATGTAGTACTTAATTTTTACATTATTGTTCGTTTTTCAAACGACTCAGCCGACCTTGATGAAATTTAAATGCGATAGCCAGTGAAATATGATCTAACGAACGAAGAAATCATCAAAATGAGTTCGTAATTTGCGGAGTAATCACATAACATACATAAGTACTTACATACTAGTAAAAATTGCAGTCTAGTCTTTTGGCCTGAGTCTGGTTTATACATGTTTTTAATTTACTTAACTCTTCTTCCTGGAGTTTATTTCTCTGGACAGCCAAGAGTGTATTTTGTTTGTTGGTTTGCCTTTTTGATATCGCTGATGTTGCGGAGTTTTTGCTACACATAAATCATACAGCCGGGTTATTGTGCCTGACTTCAAAGTTTTTTAGGGTTTCGTATTAAAACGAGGAACCCTGATACCTAACTTTTCGTTGGGTTGTATCTGTCCGTCTGTCAGTCCAAATGTTACAAAGCCTTATAACTTCCACATTTATGAAACAAATTTCACTAAAGGTCCACAAGTGGTATATTATTCAGAGCAAAATCTAATCTAGATTATATAATATATTTCAATTAATAGCCTGTTTTATGGGCTTCTCAAAAATATTTAATTCCTGTAGATATTTTCATTCCTCAATTTTTTTTTAAATGTGAAAAATAAATTATATGAAAAATAACAATACAGTTAAAAGGTAAAAAATGATAAACACTCACTAATTCGGCGCCTTCGCAGAGAGCGTTTCAGCTTAATTGGACAAAGCATCTGGGCCGGAGTCCCAGAGGATGCAGGTTCAAGTCCTGCGAACGCGTCAATTTTTAAAATTTTTAACACAATAAGAAAGTTTCTATACACCTAGTGTGTGAAGCACGATAAAAATAATTTCTTCGGGTACGGAACCCTAAAAAGCAGACTTTATTCTTTCCTCTTATAATTAAATCAAATACCCACTGTTATTAGTACCTAGAAGTCGCATATATTGTTACATTATTATGTATTTTGGTTATAACACAATAAAAAAAAAAAACTAAAGTATAATTCCACTTGCATTTTCAATTTCCCACTTTCGTCCTCAATTGCCTCCACATTTCATATTTTTAAAGTAATTTTGCTTTTAAAAATCAAAACATATTTTTGTTAAATCTCTAGTGATGAAAAAATAGCATTACCGACTGAGTTCAACTCGTGTAGAGAATTCGCGATTTGTTCGCACGGATCGATGTAACAATCTCTAATTATTATTGATTTATCAAAAACGGTTCAGCCGATTTCGATAAAATTTAAATGGGACCTATTTCGAAGTATGTATACCTTTCCAATATACAAAGAATTATCGAAACCGTACCAAAGAAGATATAATAATACTACGTAATCGTACTGCTCTTTAAAAAGTTATGCGTGGTTATACATAAAAAATATATATACAGTGTTAATTCTAATCAATTACCATACTTTAAGGGACTAAATTCTGTACATCAAAACTAACAACTTTTGTTCCGCGACTTATTTTAAAACTCAACAACCATACATTAAAATAATGGTTAAGCATTAACGCATAGAAAATATAGATGGCGTTAGTGGAAATATTAGCACCCACTTATGGATTCGTTCACCAGTCTAATGACTGTCTTCTGAATTCTGATAGAGTGTTATAAATATTCGGCACGTAAGAGATATATAGTTAATGAAGACGTGATAACTTGCTAATTTCAGCAATGTCACGACAGTATAACCCACAGGTTGGATTGCCATCCGTCCGGGTTATCCCGGATTTGTCCTAGTTTAGAGGGCGTCCGGAGAGCATCCGGGCGGGGTTTCATATATTATGTAGTCCGGGGTTTCACTTGTAGTCCGGGTTACGATGCGCTAAATTCCCTGTACATCCCCCACCCCCTCTTTCGTGGTTACCAGTATGCGCGTTAGCGGTTTCGCTTTTTCCACGGTTAAAAGATAAAAATCTGTTACCTAATCTGTTGACATGTCCGGGTTCTGGACTCTAAAATACGGGTCTCTAAATATGCTAAATATTTCACTGACTTGTCTTGGTTGTCAAATTTTAGAGATAGCAGCCCTACCCATAGAGCTATTACTACCAGAGGGAAAATGTGGTCGACCGAGAAAATCAGAAGGAGATGCATTGATTTCATTTATAAACGACAATTTATTTGCTAATCTAGTTATAAGACTATCTATAAGACATTTTCATGCCGATAACAAATAATATAGCAATGTGCCGATGTACCAAGCATAGTATCCACAAATATATTGAATTACATTAATAAAGTTATAATTTTCCAACACCACAGATACTGTGGTCTAACTGCGACTATCAAAACTGCTGTCCACTCCATTTATTTTTCATTCTTATACAGTTTTGTTCGCTGACAGGGGTCGTGTTGAGTTTGTTTTGTACGGAACCCTTCTCAATCAGTTTTATGGAAATTAATATTTGTAGCTCATCATTAACTATACAGGGTGGAGAGCTGACGCCGACATTAATTTGACCCACAAACACTGCTAGTAAACAATAATAATCATAAAACAACAAAAAAGTGAATTTTTTTTTTAAGTAAATATAATTCTAACACATAAGGGAAGTAATTAGGCATCATTTTTTCAATCATTCGTGCTATTTTGATATTATACAAAATAACTACTCGAGCCATTCAAATCGCTATTTACTCGTAGCTACAAGTTCCACCAAAATTATACTTTAGAAAATTGTACTTAATATCCTATACTAACTGCCCGTCTTAGCTTTGTCCGGTTACGGATGAATCATAGCTTCAAACCTTCCTGAGGAAATATTCTAAAAGATAGTGAAAACCGCAATCTGGTGTCAAGTTTGGAAGATTTAAGCGGATACACAAAAACCAGACAAGTGCGAGTCATGCTCACTATTGCTCACACATCGAGGGTTCCGTACAAATCCAGAAAATTTCATATAATTTGGAAGTAAGTTGTTAAAATCTCTATACTATAACCATCGAAAATAAAGTTTTTTTTGTCACTTTTCTCGTCATACATCGAAAATTACACATTGTTAAAATACATAACTAAAAACCTGTCTCAGCATGTGCTAATGAAGTTCTTTTATATAATACCTTAAATGATACGATTTACTCACTTTGAATTTTGAACCCACATTTTGTGAGTGTCGAAATATGCGGTTTTTTATCACATAAACAGCTATTACTTTTTTATACGATAACTGAGAAGTTTTTATTGTACACAAATGCAAGAGACCATAAATATACGTATACAGTTTAAATTTCAACTCGATATCTACACGCGTTCCCGAGATAAAGAGTCTTGACATACAGACAGACGGACAACAAAGTGTTCTTTTAAGGGTTCCGTTTTTTCCTTTTGAGGTACGGAACCCTAAAAAATATAATTTATGCCTCTTTTTTTAAAGTCGTTTCTAAAATTACAAAATACTTATTATAGCTTCTTAATCCCTTACCCCACTAATCTCTGCTTTTATTTATAATTTTAATTTTCACTAGTCACCCCTAAATATTATGACACGTTTTAATTATTGTGAGGCCGCCATTTTAATTTTTAAGACTAATCCGCTTTGGTGGTGGGTTTAAATTTTGGTATTAGTGATGTGGTATGTCGATATTATTTTATTGATTGCGTCACAAAAATAACGTGCGATAACGTTGACTGCTGTAATTAAAGATACCCGCTAAGCAAGCAAAACTTGCAATACTTAACATTACTGAACGTAACATCAACGAGTTTGTAACTTACAAATTTAAGGTTGTAACGTTCATGTAAGCTTGCAGAGAGCTTAAAACGAAGCCCTAACGGCAACGCTGTAGATGAACCCTGTAACTTGCCCAGAGCCGATCACCAAAACTTTTTACAATTTTAAATTGTTAAGTTGCAGTAACATTACACATAAAACATATCTGATAGATGCAAAGTTAAGTTTTCGAAAGTATTCAGTGTTATACATGTCCACAACTTAAAATTTGAAAGGTAGTAGTAACTTGTCTCAACTATCTTGCTTAAGGTCACAAATGAAACTTGCACGTACACGTGGCTTGCATTTATTAAGTTGTCGCAAAGTTACATTTGTAGGTTGTACTTTTAAGAAAGGATTTATTTCAAACTTACCTAAGGACCTGAAACTTGCACGCAACTTTCGTCGATTTAGTTTCGTACAGTTGCTAATAATTTTTTTTTTAAATTTTATTGATGTTGAAGTTCAAAGTCCTAAGGGCGGGTGTGTATGAGGGATAATGAGAGATTTTTTTTTTCTTTATCCGCAGTAACGTAATATTAATTTAATTTTCAAATGGGGATACTAATTTCTGCAAACACAACACTACCGCGATGCAGAATATCAATATGTGATGCTAACGCCATCTAGTTTTTCAATGTAAACTAAGAAAATCTACAGTTTCGAAAATTAAGTTCCAGTTATTTCTCGAGAACTTATTAGCTACCTACTCGCTTTGACGCAACTTTTTCTTATTGGATATCGATGAAGAACAATTTCTATGATGTTTTTTAAAAATTTTGATATTTTATCGATAAAATTAAGTAGGACATCACTATTTCGGCGACAGTGCGTGCAATTAACACGAACTAATCCTACCGCGACAGGTTTCTCATTTGTCAGCCGCGATTTTAACTAGTTCTATCTCTCTAAATCTCTAATTGGTGTCCAACTTACAACTTTATGTTCTAAGAAATTGGGTTGAAATTGTGAAGCAAAAACTTTCTTCTTGGAAGCAGTGACTTTAACTAAGATTTTATGTAGGTACCTAACAAAAGTACGACCTTCGAACCCTTGTGGCTCAAGAAATTGAGACGAAATTGCTATGCACAGAATTATCTTCTTGTCAGTTTCGATTTTGAGTACGAAGTTCTCTAATAGACGCACACATTTCACCCTTATTGCCTACGATATTAGAACTAAGTAGCAAAAATTGCTTGATTTAGATAAGCGAGGAACAGTAATAATCATTTGTAAGACAAGATCAAGTTTGTTTTGGTTTAGAAATGATCACGATATCGATATACTTAAGCTCCCATAAATATAATAAACTAGCTGCGCCCCGCAGCGTTACCCGCGTTAGCCCGAGATAAAAAGTAGCCTATGTGTTAATCCAAGGTCTAAGCTACTTTCATACTCATTTTTATCTAAATCGGTTCAGCCGTTTGTGCGTGAAAGAGTAACAAACATCCATACATACTTACAAACATTCGCGATTATAATTTTATATAGTAGGATTAAGAAGTTTTGTGTTACCTATTTTATTTTAATTATTTGTAGACCACTGCTGGACATAGTCCTACCCACAAAGACTGATCAGGGCATATTCACAACGCTGGCCCAGTGCGGGTTGGTGAAATCAAATATGCCATCAAATTTCTTCGACGTACGTACGCAGATTTCCTCACGATGTTTTCCGTCACCGAAAAGCCAGAAAATTAAATAAATAAATATTTAATTAATACATGAACTTCTTATGTGAAATTCATGAAGTTCACAAAGAACTAATTTATACGGAAACGGAATTAGAACCCACGACTGCACAAATTCAGCTTTCGTAAGTAGGTAGGCCTACGTCTTGCTATGTACAGTATACAGTAATAGATTTGCATAATTCGTAGGTATTTCTGTTCAAAAGGACCACGCAGGATGTAATTATCACCACTAGGGTGCAAAAGATTAAAACCCACCCCACTAAGCCCCCGTATTTAGTGAGATTGGAGTTTCACTTTGCATATTGGCAGATTGTCAGCGCAAAATTACTTTCAATACGGATTTATTAATATCTAGTTATTAAGGCTTTGAAAGAAGCAAGCTCCATATAGAGTTAAAAGATAGGTAGTCTCCAGACAAAAATCTGAAAGGCCACAGGCGTAGCAGATGTAAGCAACAAAACCGGACAAGTGCGAGTCAGGCTCGCACATCGAGGGATCCGTACAAACACATTGTTAAAATAATTAAAAACCTGTTTTAGCATGTGCTAATGAAGTTCTTTTATATGATACCTTACATGATACGATGTACTCACTTTGAATTTTCAACCCATATTTTGTGAATTTTGAGGCCCTATTTTTTAGTGATTTAAATAAAAATGTACAGTTTTCAGATTTATTCCTATATGTGTACTCTAAGACAACGCTTCTCGCCAAATTTCATAGTTCTATGTCAACGGGAAGTACCCTGTAGGTTTTGATTTTTGTGAGTGTCGAAATATGCGGTTTTTTACGACATAAACGGCTCCAACTTTTTTATACGATAACTTAGAAGTTTTCCTTTTACACAACTGCAAAAAATCATAAATATGCGTATATAGTTTAAATTTCAACTTGATATCTGTACGCGTTCCCGAGATAAAGAGTCTTGATATGTACACAGACGGACAACAAAGTGATCCTATAAGGGTTCCGTTTTTTCCGTTTGAGGTACGTAAAATAAAAAAGCGTTGGGTTGGGCATGTACTGAGAAGTAAAAAAGATAAATGGACCAAAGAGGTCATGCTCTGACCCAAGAGACGGGAGGCGGTTCAGGGGACGATCTCAAAAAGGGTGAGACGACGACCTACTGCCTAAATGGCGCAGGAAAGTCAGGGATAGGGAGCTCTGGCAAATTCTAGAGGAGGTCTATGTCCAGGGTGGACAATCTAGCATTTAAGAAATAGAAATAAGAGTTATGTTTTGTAAGGTCATATATTAGTGAGTAAAGACCATTATTTTGTTAATAATTTCTAAAGAACTCATTGATCAGGTCTGGGATTGAACCCACATGCTTACAGTTGTAAGGCCTTATAATAAAGGGGCTTTTTATAATAATTGTGAGGTCATAAGTACCTGTTACTAACATTAGACAACTAAGGTTTTTTCGGACATAATCTTTCTTTTAAAATGCGTTCCTTTGATATTGGTACTGCAGACCTATAGGTACCTACTTATACAGCGACTGATACAATTATGGTGAAAATAACTTCCACTTTTTTTCAAAGTAGTTTAAATGCCTGCTCATTTTTAGGGTTATGTACTCAAAGGGTAAAAATGTGACCCTATCTATTACTAAGACTTCGCTATCCGTCTGTTACCAGGCTGTATCTTAAGAATCGTAATAGCTATTATATAATATTTATATTTTTACTGATGACGTATTTTTGTTGCCGCTGTAACAAAAAATATATTACAAATCTGTATCTGTATCTGTACCAGCCTTTTTAATAGTCCACTGCAGGACGTAGGCCTACCCACGAAGGGTGTTTGGGCCATATTACAAATAGAAAAAAAAAACAGTGGCTCCTATCCTACTTATATCCTACTTCTCGTATCCTACTAATATTATAAACGCGAAAGTTTGTGAGGATGGATGGATGTTTGTTACTCTTTCACGCAAGAAACTACTGAACGGATTGAGATGAAACTTTGCAATAATATAGCTTATTTTTTTTTTTTTTTTATCCCGGATAATTAAAGGGTTCCCCTGGAATAGCACAAAAATCAAAATACCATGCGGGCAAAGCCGCAGGTAAAAACTAGTATGTTATAAATCAAACTAATAAGTCCATTATGATGTGTATTTGGTCACCATAAACTATTTTACATTATTTTCTTAAATAATTATAACAACTAGGATTGACTAAGAATACCTATGTTCTTTCGCCACGAGGCGCAAATCGAGAATGATCTCCCCTAAATATTAATATTTTTACATCTCTCCAGTTTCATTTCTCGTTTTCTGATTGGCTGTTTTAAAACTACGCCGGAAGCAATTATTATTGGTTAAAATGCGGCTGGTTGTTAAATCGGCCAATCATAAACCAGAGAAATGTTACCCTTACAAGTAGTAGAAAATATCATTCGACATATATATTCAAAAACCATTGAAATTTGATGCAACGCTTAAAAATCATGACATTTACAACAAACCCGAATTATTAGACGTTTTTAGCTCAGAGGTGACAGGTATTCACTTAAAAAAAATTAAGTGAGGCTTCCATACAAGTATTTTTTTTCTCAATACTAATAACGGCAACGGAAAGATACTTGAAATATTAATTTGTATATAATCCATTCAAAAATATTTGATAAATTAAAATAAAATATACTAAAGGGGTTTCCATACGGTGCGGAACCCTTCGTGCGCGAGTCCGACTCGCACTTGGCCAATTGTTAATTCCTGCTAACAAGGTGAATATTTCATACACCCCACCCCGCTATTACTCGTGCCTTCGTGCGTCATAGACAATCATAGACAATTTGTTTGAACAAGCTCATTCATTAAAAGGTTTCCCGTGTTTTGGCGTCATTTTCTGAGGCAATTGACTTGATTGCTCTAAGTGTTGGAGAGGACAATTTGAAAACTACTTCTTTACACTAGTAATGAAGGGAAGTTTATATAATTCAGTATTTGTTTTCAAACGATTTCGTACCTGCTTATTGAAACTGTTATTAAATAATAATTTTTCGCAAAATAGTATGACCGACATCGATCCATCGATCGATGTAAGTGTAACATTTTTCACATTATTGTTGATTAATCAAAAATGGCTTAGCTGATTTCGATAAAATTTAAATGAAACCGACATCAAAGTATACTCTTTTCAATAAAAAAAGAATTACTGATTTCGGACTACTACGTAAAAAGTTATGCGTATAAAATAAAAAAAAAAACAAATATACGCGTCGAATTGAGAACATCATCCGTTTCGTCGGTTAACCACCCATAACTTTTAACGTAGGTCACCAATTTTGATAACTCTTTTTTTATTGGAAATAATAGATATACTTCAAAATTAATTCATTTAAATTTTACTGAAATCGACTGAGCCATTTTTGATATATCAACAATAATGTGAAAAATGTCGATCCATACGAAATATTCGCGAATTCTGTGCATGGTTGGAGTCGTTCATGCCATTTTTTGCAAAAATAATTTTATCGAAATCAATAGGTCTTGAAAAATCATCAATAATAATCTAATCATGGATCACTTACATCGATTCGAGCAAATTATTCGAATTTTGTACGCAGATTGCATTAATTTGATTATTAACTTGTGGCGTTTTTTTTGCTAAGTATTTCAAAACCTTAGTAAATAGATGAAAATAGCATCACTCCACTTGCTTTTCGGTGAAAGAATACATCGTGAGGAAGCGTGGTAAATAAGACCCAACCAGAATACATTTTTTTTTTTCAGCCATAGTCCACAAATCTCCTTATTCCTGATTCAAGACTACGAGCATAACTTCTCTACGGTTTACCTACTTGAGTGAAAGACTTTATAACCCTCATGTCAGTGTCAAAGTATAAGTTAAGTAAAATCAAATGTGCGATCAAATTAACTAAAGATTCTATAAGGAAAGTATTTATTTAATATTTTCCAAAATACACCAAACAATTTATATGACAGCGTCCATTGAACACGACACGTGCCACCAAATTGCTGACCAATTTTCTTACCAAAATGTTTGGCCGCCCGAGTAATTGGTTTCTAATTCCTTAAGGTCGATTCACACATATCAGTGAACCCACAGTTCCGGCACAGTACCGCATCAGTGATAATTATTCTTTCAAATATTCTCTATGGATGTATTCACACTTGTCAGTGTCAGTGTCGTCTCAGTACCGTCAGTGTCAGTGCCGGCACCGGCCATCACGGACGTGATCGGCGACGACGATATTTTATCACGGATCACTGACGCCGCTGCATCAAAAACAAAATGGAGGACGAGATGTTGATTGAATTAGTTCGTGAGAATACTGTTTTGTATGATTTATTCTGTGTTATTGAAGAGTGCCATCAAAACAATCGACATCAACGCTAGTCTGAAGGGAACGTCGTGCACGATGACCCGCAGAGAACTGTACTGTGCCTGATATGTGTGAATTGAAGCACAAATGCACCACTGTAGCACGGATACGGAACTGTAACGGTACTGTGCCGGAACTGTGGGTTCACTGATATGTGTGAATCGACCTTTATTCTGTTTTTGTTATCTTTTGTCGCGTGATTTGGGGGATTTCAACCTTTCAAGCTTAGAGTATATTTAGTTATTTATACGCTAAGCTTTCAAGACTTTAAAAAAGAGGCAGTTCTCAATTCATTCGTATTTTGTTTTTAAGGGTATTTACTTCAGAAAGAAAAAAAACAGACGAATCAGGATCGCCCACCAACTTCCGCACAGATCTTAACAATTTTACGTAACCATGCAGTTTTATGTTTATAAAACTAAAAGTATACTGCCTCTGACGCATCTAACACGATGTTGAGTTATATGTACTGGCAGATTCGCCATTTTTTTCTCAGTCTGTTAATATTATATTATCTAAGTAAGTTAATTACAAAAGAAATATGTGTGAAATGTTGCGTCATACTCATACTCATTTATTGATAACAGTAGTTACATGTCAACTAAATTACCTACGAGTACATCGTAAAAAAAGTATACAATAGTTAAACACCAATTAAATGAACAAAAATAATAAACGTCTTTTCAAACCGGGACACTATAGTCGATGGCTAGTTTCGCTCTACTAATATTAAATTTCTCCTATAGCTATAGGAGAATCCGTCCTATAGCTCAGACAGTTTTAGGTGAAAGATACAGATGGCGCTAGTTGACAAGTTATCTCGCGCAAACGATTGTGTTCAGCAGACCAAATAGGTTAGCCATAATAATATGCTACATTTTAATATTCTAGTTCATTGTCCATTTCGTAAACAACTCAGAAATAGTTATTTTTAGACACTGTGGTTCTTGCTAATATCAGATCAGCAAATGCGCAGTTTTTTCAACTTTGTCGATTTATATCTCACAAATGAATGGTATAAATGACAAAAATATCGTCTAGAAAACTTTACATTTATTTTAAAAACCCTATTCAACGATAACCCATATAAGGGGGTGAGGTTGAAAAAAATGTAACATCCCCATTTTACATCTATAAGAGCTACCCCCATGTTAAAAAGTGATGTTCTCAAACCTGGCTCAAGTTTAACACAAATTTATATAAATACTGAAAAAATATCAGGCGCTTTTGAAAGGATGCACAATATTTATACCTATAATTATTACAAGCCTAGCAACTCATGTTTTAATTTTACTTTAACTGACATAATTTTGACAGTGACAAGTACACATAAATGTAATTCCTTTCGCGAAACTCAATGCGACCTCTTTGGAAATTCCCCATGGACGCTTCGATGGTATATGATAGATTTTTTAAGTCTTTGAATAATAAACCCTGCTTTGTACATATTAGAGATCCAACTCATAGTATTTCTATAATTATTTAAACTCGTCAGATTTTGAACATTGTTGCCGAAAGACTTCTTTCTTACATCCTTGGATCCACAACATGGTGGATGTGTCTAATGGTGGGCAGTATGGCAATAATGTAAACATATGTGGTTTTTAAGTAACTGTTTGATTACGAAACACTATGTCGCATCGAATTATGTTGTTTTTTTCTCCCTACCGTCAGTCATTGAACCAAAGCCCCGTACAAAAAAGAACATATCCTTTGAAATTTTATAAATTATAATTTTAACTGTGACAAATATTTCTACCGATTATAAAATGATAATAATAAAATCTACAGACAAATTAAGGACTTCCGAGTTCTATAAATCCATTGAAAAAAATCATAAAATCTTTTTGTTACAGGCATCAGTTTTAGCTAAAAGAATATAGATTGCGCTAGTAGTCCAGTTAGCTCGCGCAGACGGATGTGTTTGGCAGTCTAAAGAGTTTGTCTATGGGCGTTGTATTAGGCGACAAAAATCATGAAAATCCTGATGAAATAATTTTTGAACTGTGGTATTTGTTAATAGCAATTCCACGATTTCCACGTAAATCTTTGACTTTATCAAATTGCACGAGTGCTACAAATTGGACGATTGTATTTTACTATGATAAATATATTGATTATGAAGTGATTTTAACAAAACATACAGACTGAAACCTGCAGAAACAGACAGAATTGATAACCTGCTGAGTTTAAGAAGTATGTTGAAAATAAAAAGATAAACAGAGATTTTGTAAATATTTATTTTTTGACTGACGAACCACCGGAGGAGGTATACAATTCGACGCGTATATAGATATATTATTAATGTATAACCACGCATAACTTTTTTCATAGTTTACCGATTTCAATAATTATTTTTTTATTGGAAAGAATATACTTTGAAATTGCAATCATTTAAATTTTATCGAAATCGGCTAAGCCATTTTTGATAAATCAACAATATTGTGAAAAATGTTACATCGATCCGTGCGAAATATTCGCAAATTCTGTAAACGGGTGAAGTCAGTCATGCTAAATTTGCAAAAAAAAAATAATTGTAGCCCTGATAGTTTTATAAAAAGGATAAAGATGGCGCTAGTAGTCAAGTTATCACGCGCAAACGGATGTGTTTGTTAGTCTAAAGAGGTTGTTTATGTTCTATATTAAGCGAGATATATCATAGAGTTCCTGATGTGAAAATTTTTGATACTGTGGTTATTGCTAACGGCAATCCCACGTAAATCTTACACTATGTCAAATCACGCGAGCGCCGCCTCATTTAGCGAATACAAATGCCTTAACAAAATCGCATAATTACATTTTTATATTATGATAATTAATTCTTGTTTAGATATCTTCTAGGTAAGCGTGCTACACCCTAGACCGCATATCTGCTCAACATCAGGCAGTATGTAGTCAAAAGCAAAACTTACACGGAATAAAAATAAAAACCGGACAAGTGTGAGTCAGGCTCGCATATCGAGGGTTTCGTACAAACACATTGTTAAAATAATTAAAAACCTGTTTTAGCATGTGCTAATGAAAGTATTTTATATGACACCTTACATGATACGATTTACTCCCTTTGAATTTTGAGCCCATATTTTGTAAATTTTGAGGCCCTATTTTTTTGTGATATAAATAAAAATGTACAGTTTTTAGATTTATTCCTATATGTGTACCTACTCTGAGGCAATGCTTCTCGCCAAATTTCATAGTTCTATGTCAACGGGAAGTACCCTGTAGGTTTTGATTTTTGGGAGTGTCGAAATATGTGTTTTTTACGACATAAACGGCTCTAACTTCTTTATATGATAACTGAGAAATTTTTCCTTTACACAACTGTAACAGATCATAGATATACGTATACAGTTTGAATTTCAACTCGATATCTTTACGCGTTCCCGGGATAAAGAGTCTTGGCATACACACAGACGGACAGACGGACAGACGGACAACAAAGTGATCCTATAAGGGTTCCGTTTTTTCCTTTTGAGGTACGGAACCCTAAAAATCTAGGTGAGTGTTAAACGAGACGTCCGCGCTATTGCTCAATCTTGATAAAGGCTGCTCGGTTGATACTAAGTATGTCATACGATTATTATGCACGGTTTTCTCGAACTGATGCACTAAACTGAAAGGAGGTGATTCGGACAATTGTTATGAACAATTTTTGCTATGCGGCCAACCAGAAATTCGAGAAAAAATCAGCTGTTTCATACATTTTGTGAATCTCGAGTTGCAATTTTATTTATGGAACAGGATTTTTTTTCTACTATCCGGGTTGGCCCCTTGGTAAAATTGTTTATAGTGACGATATGAATGAATATAGGATAAGCCAATACACACGGAATTTCACATCACTGTCTTTTCGGTGAAGGAAAACATCGTGAGGCAACCTGCATACGTCCGTGGAAGAAATTCGATGGCGTATGTGAATCCGCCAACTCGCACTGGGCCAGCATGGTGGATATGGCCCGATCAGACTTCGTGGGTAGGCCTACGTCCTGCAGTAGACTATAACAAAGGCTGCTACAGATACAGTACAGCATAAGACTAGATAAGTGGGCAGTAAATGATGGTGCCACTATCCCTTTGTTGGCATATTATTATTTATTTTGCAAAATTTTGTTCATAATTACACTGTTTTTTCGTTCGCAATACACCAAATACAATTCAAGGAAAACACTAGAAAATGAACTTTGACTGATAGCTTAGGGTGTCACTGTAACTCTGTACCTAGGTATAGGCAAAGAAGATATAAGTATAGGCAGGTATTACTTGTGCGTAAAAAAAATTCAGCTCATTCGGATTATGGCAAATGTGTCAAAATCCTGCTAGATTCTATTACAAAACGACAAACAACAGGATAGGTGAAACGAAATACGTACTCAGTGGATGGTGATACTAAATAAAAATTTGTAATAATAAAAAGTAACAAAATTATTTTTATCATTTCCCCTCCCTAAGTGACGTTGTTGGCCTCGGCAAGCCACATGTAATTTCGGCACATGCGTCACGACGTCCGATAGCCGTGATCGTCTAGTGGTTAGGACCCTACGTTGTGGCCGTAGTAACCCAGGTTCGAATCCTGGTCACGGCAATGTGTAAACATTGTCACGGTGGAGCGTCTTTTTGCATGGAATTTGTCTCTTTATTGTATTGTTTTTTATATTTCGTTGCACTTTTTAATCGAATAATGTACTTTTCGAAAGTTTTGAATTTTTTGTTCACCCGTGTCCCACCGCACTAGTAACATTGTGCGTGAATTTTGACTACTTCGTTAGTTACGATTCTTCCTACGATTGAATGTACGATTTAAAATGTGTAATATTTTGTAAATAAAATAATACGTAAAATACGTAATAAGGATTATATTATTTTAAATTTAGTAAGAGCAGTTTATTGATTAGTTACCTAACAATTTGATCTATGTAGCTATGGTAACTACCTCAATTTCATAATGTAAAAAACAAATATTCAGTAATTCAAATCAAGTCTATTTAAATTCAATCAATCGTACACTACTGCGGTTTATTTAAAGAAATAATTATGATGTCTACAACGCATAAATATTAGGCATAATACGCAGTACATAAATTGCATACCTATAGTAATTTATTTATCTGTTGTGGAAAATGATTATTGATTATCCTATTATTTCATTGACATTTCATGACAATCTCCAACAAATTATAAGGAACTAGTTTTTACCCGCGGCTTCGCCCGCATACGCAATATATCATTATAATTTATAGCCTATGTGTTATTCTGATATATAAGCTATATTATTGCAAAGTTTCATCTGAATCCGTTCAGTAGTTTTTGAGTGAAAGAGTAACAAAAATCCATCCATCCATCCTCACAAACTTTCGCATTTATAATATTAGTAGGATTTCATATTTTCGGAACTTATTATCTTCTGACATTGGTTGTAAAATATGACGTTGTGAAGGCTGGCTTGAACAAAAATCGAATTAGAAAATATGACATTCCATTGTAATAAAGCATTAAATACCGTTGTTAGTTCTGTTAATTTGTTCACCCTATTTTAACGATTTTTTGGGCTACTGTACAAAGTTTGGACCAAGTTTGCAAGATTTTTGCATTTAATTTATGGTTACCATCGTATTAATTGAACTGCGGAATCGAAAATTAACAAAATTAGTCACCCACAGGAATACAGAATAATATCATACAACGTCATACATCAGCCAAATTAAACGTCACAACACAAAGCAGGACAATCAATTAAATTTTATATCTGTCTCCCCTTCGCCATTGTTTATGTTAACGATAGTCATTATTAAGTAAAACGGTTTATGGTTTGTTTTGACTTTATGAGGCAGATTTCTGATAGAAGATGCTTTGCTTGGTCCATATATTAGACTGATATAGTCAATCTAATATATATATATATATAACAAGAAAATGGTATCGAAATAAAATTGTAGTTTACTGACAATAACTTTAAATGATAACGTCAAAGGAAAACAATAGGCCCAAATGTGAAGGCGCCATCGTAATTATAATAAGAATACTCTGTTTCTTTTTCACTTTAGGTATTCGATAGAGATTACTTGGTTGCTTGTCTTATCAAGTCAACGCGTAACTTTTTTTTATCTTTTACCGAATTCTAAATAGCAGGAGGTACTATGTTCGTCTGTATGTTTTTTTGCGTACTGTACCACCCTTTTTAATAGTCCACTGCAGAACATAGGCCTACCCACGAAGGGTGATTGGGCCGTATCCACTACGCTGGCCCAGTGCGGGTTGGTGGATTCACATACGCCATCGAATTTCTTCTACGGACGTATGCAGGTTGTCTCACGATGTTTTTCCTTCACCGAAAAGCCAGTGGTGTGAAATTCCGTAGGTATATAAATTCCAAAGAACTCATTGGTACGGGATCGGGGATATGAACCCACTACCTCACGATTGTAAGGCGGGTGTCACTACCTCTTGACCACCACGGCTATTACATTTTTTGTGTATGTTCATCAATATTTTCGCCAATTGTGATCCGTTAAAAAAAAATCGTCGATGGTTTATCCCCCGAATAATTATATATTTTTCGCCAAAAATACCACAACCGACTTCACCAGTTGCAATCGACGTACTCATACCTACCTAATATAATTTTGTACTTTAATTTTTATAATTGAAAAACCAATAAACCAACAACAACAAGTTAATATTGGCTCTATTGGCAACTTTTAATTTTGTACATATATTTTAAAATTAAATTGCCTTATCAGTTATTTACTTAATTACAGGACCCATCAAATAATTCCAATCTAATATCTCGCTACGGTTTCAACAATCATGGTTAATTACATTAACACAACGGGTCAAGTTTCAATAGCTCCAAAAACCTAAAAGTGACCCTTAGGACCTGTTTGCATAAAGAGGTTCTCGCATAAAATCTTACGACACCTTGGAACCAACTTTTCAAACATTTGCCAAAACCTTTAGCCATTCAAAAATTTATTCTATATCATTGGAATACGATTCTAAAATTTGAATTTGAACTGAAATCGTACAACACCTTTGTGCCAATGTATTTTGCAGTTGTTAAAACTCGTGACATTTAAAGTGAGCTTTATTGTTTTGGGATACAGTTCAAAGATTAGAATTTTCGAAAATTCGAACGGTGATTTAAACATTGGTGAGGGATAGTAAAATCATTACGCTCTAGCTCGCGCCGGAGGGCCGGTTTCCCTACGCCCGGTTAAATTAAACGCAGGACAATGGTCAGTGGCTTCTAAACCGCGTTTAACTGCCTCGATCCTAAGTTATGTGAGGATTAGCTTTATCTTAATATCTCCTAGCATTAACAAGGGGCGGATTAGACGATTGAGTGGACGAGGTGGTTGAGGGTAGTTTATGACGGAATATGAATGAGAATACCGTGATTTGGAAGAACAGTACTGAGTTTATTGGCGTAATGTTCCGATGTCGTTTTAGCTATAGGTCATCCAATGCTGAACATAGGCCTACCCTATGTATCTCCAATAAGACCAGTTAGAGTAGGCAGTATCGAGAGCGATACTTACTGCCATCTTAATGAGGTCATCTAAGCCAATCCAAGGTAGGAAAGTAGGTAGGTAGGTAAAACCGCACAGAAATTGCTATGCATTAAACGAAATCACAGTTTAAATGCTCATCAAATGTCATATTGGTATCTTAGCAATATAGCGGAAAAACTTCAAAGCTATTCAAAATTGAGTTTATACTTATATTTATGTAGATGTAGACTATAATATGGAGAGTTTATATTTTATATGAATATGTGTCCTACCCACTGCAATTTCAACATGCCAATCGGTAGGGCTATGTCAGTAATTTGGTATATTCATGTCAAAAATCAAGTCGATCCGTTGCTATGTAGCTGCGTTTGTGAGCATCAAACGCAACTAGATAGCGTTTGTGAGCATCAAACGCAACTAGATAGCGTTTGTGAGCATCAAACGCAACTAGATAGCGTTTGTGAGCAACAAACGTAACTAGATAGCGTTTGTGAGTAACAAACGCAACTAGATAGCGCTTGTGAGCATCAAACGCAACTAGATAGCGTTTGTGAGTAACAAACGCAATTAGATAGCGTTTGTGAGCATCAAACGCAACTAGATAGCGTTTGTGAGTAACAAACGCAATTAGATAGCGTTTGTGAGCATCAAACGCAACTAGATAGCGTTTGTGAGCATCAAACGCAACTAGGTAGCGTTTGTGAGCATCAAACGCAACTAGATAGCGTTTGTGAGTAACAAACGCAATTAGATAGCGTTTGTGAGCATCAAACGCAACTAGGTAGCGTTTGTGAGCATCAAACGCAACTAGATAGCGTTTGTGAGTAACAAACGCAACTAGATAGCGTTTGTGAGCATCAAACGCAACTAGGTAGCGTTTGTGAGCATCAAACGCAACTAGATAGCGTTTGTGAGTAACAAACGCAACTAGATAGCGTTTGTGAGCATCAAACGCAACTAGATAGCGTTTGTGAGCATCAAACGCAACTAGATAGCTTTTGTGAGCATCAAAGGCAACTAGATAGCGTTTGTGAGCAACAAACCAACACACTTTCGGATTTATATTATTAGTAAGGATAGTGATGATGTCTCATAAATACAGATCATATCATAAATTCCCAGCGCACAATCGCAGACATCAAACGTCAAGTCATTTCCCCTCCCCCATCCTTATCCTCCCGTCTCCCCAACCCCCCTTTAATAGCCGATATAGTCGTAATCCTTCTCACAATCACTATCTGAACATTAAATAATACAGAACACATTGAATATTGAATATGAAGTAGGTCTGTGGATTCAACTTGCACTGGACCAGTAGAGTGATTCTGAATGAAAACGTGCGCCAAATTATGTTTGTTTTTTAGGAAACGCGCGTGCAAAATTGTTATTTATTTTTCAATTATTATACCCTAAATTATATTTATAGTTCATATTAATTTATTTTTTACATCTCTCAACGAAAAAAAAATAACATATCACGTTGCTAATAGATAAAATTAATCAGGTCCCAAAAGGTGGCTATGGTCTAATAAAGCCAATCACGCTTCGTGGGCTTTTTATGTTCAGCAGTAGCTTTCTTATGTTATTAATAACAAGTCGCCACATTATAGTCCAATACTTTTATTTGCATATTTTTTTAATTAAATGCATTTAGTGCAGCTTTTTTAGAATAGAGACTATTGAGGCAGGTGAGCATGTAAAATTTTAAAGATATGTATTAAAATCGGCGATTATTTTGGATACAACCCTAAAACATTGTGGATATACCTAGGTACATAGAACTAAATACAAAATATAAGTATTCAAATTATAGAAATTCTAATGCCTTTCACAGGAGTGGAGTTTGCTATCAAAATTTTTGTCTGTAAAAGGTTGCTAACTACTTTGATACAGGCGTTACAATTATATGAAAGTGTTGTATTTTTTTTACAAAATGTTAAATAATAGTAGTAGTATGTATGTAATTAGTCCGTGGTATGTGTGTTACAGGTGAATTAAAACTGTCATAGTAACAATAATTATTTTTAGGGTTACCTCAAAAGGAAAAAACGGAACCCTAATAGGATCACTTTGTTGTCCGTCTGTCCGTCTGTGTGTATGTCAAGACTCTTTATCTCGGGAACGCGTAAAGATATCGAAATTAAATTTAAACTGTATACGTACATTTATGATCTCTTGCAGTTATGTAGAAGAAACACTTCTCAGTTATCGTATAAAAAAGTTAGAGCCGTTTATGTCGTAAAAAACCGCATATTTAGACACTCACAAAAATCAAAACCTACAGGGTACTCGTACTCCCGTTGACATAGAACTATAAAATTTGGCGAAAAGCATTGTCTTAGAGTACGCATATAGGAATAAATCTGAAAACTGATCATTTTTATTTAAATCACAAAAAATAGGGCTTCAAAATTCACAACATATGGGTTTTATAATTCAAAGTGCGTAAATCGTATCATGTAAGGTATCATATAAAAGACCTTCATTAGCACATGCTTAAACAGGTTTTTAATTATTTTAACAATTTTTGAGGAATGACGAGAAAAGTTAAAAAAAAACTTTTGTCGATAATGATTCTGAGTATAGAGATTTTAACAACGCACTTCCCAATTTTGTGAAATTTTCTGGAGTTGTACGGAACCTTCGGTGTGCGAGCCTGACTTGCACTTGTCCGGTTTTTTCGCAATAAATGGCATGACCAACTTCACCCGTGTACTAAATTCGCGACATTGTCGCAATTTTCACATTATTGTTGAATTATCAAATATGGGCCAGCCGATTTTGATATAATTTAGATGGGACCAATTTTAAAGTATACCTTTTCCAACAAAAAATAATTAGTTATGTGTGGTCGTAGTACATTAAAAAATACGCGTCGACTTATTCCCTCCTCCGTATTTTTCTCGGTCAAAAAGACAACACAGACTATATACTCGTAACTACCACGAAGTTATAGGTAAACCTAAAACTTCGTGATAACTACATATTCTGAGGGCTAAGTGCGAGATTTTCGCTCGAGCTCGATCGCGTTAACGTTTGATGTGATTTGTATGGAAATGGCACAGTGCCATATTGTGTCACTTACAGAAAACTGAATACCTAAGTGTGTGTATTTTTACGGTAATGTAACGAGCGCCAAACCGATCGAACACGAGCGCGGCAACGTCTGTGATTGGCTAATTCAAGCGTGTGTGTCATTGTGCTCGCATGTGTGCGCGGCGCGCTCGGTCAACGCGACGTAAAAGTAATTCGATATGATTTGCAAATCTCCCACTTGAAACTCTGAAGTAACTTTGCGTTCAATAAAGTTACTTATTTGTTATCATGTAATATTGAAAATTTAAACTAAATACAATGAATAATGACTACCATAATTTTAGCTACCATGTCGCCAACGTCCATACCACGTTGAAAACACCGGTTCTCGTCCGATCACCGAAGTTAAGCAACGTCGGGCGCGGTCAGTACTTGGATGGGTGACCGCCTGGGAACACCGCGTGATGTTGGCTTTTTGCACTGCCTTTTTTAATTTTTTATGTTTATAAACTGTAAAAAAAGCCAGTGAAATGTGGTAATTCACTATGGGCACTATAAGCAAGTTCAACAAGCAATAGAGAAGGCATTGCTCAGAGTAGCTCTTGATGTAGGTATTTTTTCTTAATTATTTTTTTATTTTTCGGTTTTAATTTACTTTAAATAATAATATTTATTTTTATATAAATAAACATACTTAATTTATTTATTTTAAAATTAAATTTTATTTAACACGTTGGAAGAGGTTAGCATCCGGGAATCAGAATTTCTAACACAACTTTGTATATTTCATGTATTTTGGCGTCAATAAAGATTATTCTTTATTCATTTATGTAGTTCTGTGAGATCGATAAAAAATTGTAGGCAAGTTAAAGATACCTTCCCTAACATATCTAATTAAAGTGGTACTGAACCAGGGCTGTAAAGATCTCGAATGAAAACCACGTACTGAGAAGGGCCGCGTAAGATATTCACCGACCAGTAGAAAGACCACCTGAGCAACGCGCTGTATGCAGACCGCTTCTAGCTTATTGAAGATCTACTCTATAGAGGAGGCGTTTGGCTGTTTAGCAGTGGACGTCTTACGGCTGACATAATAATGATGATAATTATCACCAATAATCAATAATTGACAATATGACACAGAAATTTGAATATATTCCGCATTCCAAAGCAATAAAAACTACTATCCTTAAAACATTAGTATTGTAAGCACTGCAACGAATCGTAAGTAAAGACGAATAGTTCATACGTTATTGTTTTGTTGGCACCCGAAACCTGCGAAATATCGAAAGCCATTGCTCTTTACACAGCACAGCGGGACTGTTATGAGTCAAAGTTGGAAAGCCAAGAGCTGGTATTTACCAACTTAACTAATACACTAGCAAAAATAACCTAACCCACCTTATTACAAGACAACTATGACGAAAATGCCAAAGCAAATGCAGTAGATGATGTAGAAGATAAGTTTGTAGAGGCATAACGCTTGCAATTTATAACGTATTGTGTTTTGATTGGTCGTCAGGCATAGATAGTTAGACGGATGATCCTTGTATGAGAATAGGAAATGGTTATGTCTGAAGGCTTTGCAAGTTTGAATGGCTGCAGCATTAGTTTGCTCGGTTTGGTTCGGTTTATTGTCTTCTTGCTATTGAAGCGTAAAATCTGCTGCGAAAATATATTTTGAAACTGTTTTATGACGTTTGAGCGCTTCAAATGGCTTCTGTAATGCGATTACTTTGCGTTTGAATAGTTCTTTCAAGTATTCTTGAATTTTTAGGATAATATGAGTGTATTACCTATACGACTGCTTAAGAAGAAAGGGAATGTAAGGCAAATATTTGAATACATAGATTATAATTCTAAATTTTAATTGAAAATTAATACACGCAGTTTTGAAAGCCATCGTATTATATTTATAATACAGGCTATAAATTTGGATTTATTTAGTATCACAACAAAACTTATAAAACATCAAAACTTAAATCTAAAAACTATAACTATTAAAATTAACCGACTTAAAATAAAAACTAATACTAAATACTAAGACTTATATTACTAAAATAAAACTAATCTAAAAGACCCGGGGCAGAGGGTAACGTGGCCAGAATGCTGGCGGCGTTGCCTCGTTGAATTGATTTATGCTTATTTATAATTAATTTAAAGAACGTCGTATGTTTAAAAAAAAAACAATGAAAAAGTCAGTTTACGGACGACGATTTCTCGGTTCAGGCACTGGCAGTGACACTTTTTCGAGCATGCAGCCGGTGTTTACCGATTTAAAAGACGTTATCACGTCAAAAAAAAACTATTTTAATGTATTGCAAGTCTGATCAGACATATGTGTATACCTACAGGACGCATGTCACTTCCAAACGGTATTTTAAGGATTCGAGGGAGGCCTATGTTAAAAAGTAGCCGTCCAAAGATTAAACGTTAAAGATTTTTTTTTATTTCGTAATGTTTGCATTTCACTACATACTTACTGCCTGACGTTAAACAGATACGCAGTCTAGGGTAAGATTGATTATGGTACTGATGAAAATGATTGCAAGTTCGCGTATTTAAACGACTTCCTAACAATAATGTTGTTAAATAATTATAAACATTATGTAGCGCTCTTAGCGTAGTTTGTTAGCAATCATCTAAAATAAGCAACGTTCAGCCATTAGCAGTTAAACCTTTTTTGAAACTGTCAATGCGTTCAGGACGGTCAGACTTTTGACGGTTGACCGCGGGTGACATTTACAACTGAGCAATAACGTGCTTCGGATTTTCGATTCGACGATTTTTAAATCGTTTAGCCATGTCAGAGGCCTTCAGTCGGCTTAATAACTATGACACCAGCCCTGGTGTCATAGTTCAATAATTTGTTTGTCTAACTTATTTGTCATGTAATATTGAAAATTTAAACTAAATACAATGAATAATGACTACCATAATTTTAGTAACCTTGTCGCCAACATCTATACCACGTTGAAAACACCGGTTCTCGTCCGTCTCGTAGCCACCCGGCTTATACGAACTTACTTAATACATTATGTTCTTACCATAAATAAAAATGTCTATTAAACACAAAGAAAAGTATCGAAAGCACCATCCAAAAATCTCAACAATAAGACATTGAGGAAAAGTAGCCTCATCAAAAATACATTCCCGAATGACAATGTCCAAAGCTTTACTAGAATCAATTCAACATAAGTAGCACTTCAGTCTCCACTCAAGCCATATTCCGGTAAAGCGAACGAATTTCATCCCATTTTTTTGATTGCATCCCTCTAATTCTGTCTGCCCATGACAACTGTACAGAAAACACCCCTAAGGGCAAACCGTACCAAGTATCATTTTAGATCAAACACGTGATAATGCCTGTAAGAGCGCCCCTATTATTTGATACAATAAAAGTGAAGTGCCGACATATTCCGAATTCTACGACTGCACTCTCGAAAAATCTAACATAACTGACATCATTAACACAAACCAATCTAAACCTTATTCTAACAACAATACAAAAGATAACGGAATGAAATTTGAAAACAGCAGTGAAATATTTTAGGGTGCAGATAGAAAAGACCAGTGAGTACGCAGATACGTACTAATGGTGATTGAGAAAAATATAGAGGCGACATATCGAACAATAACTCGTGGTTATACCTTCATGAATATTGAAGATCGGGGTGATAGACGTTTGATTGTAGAGGTGTTAATGTTGGTCGTAAATAAGAATGTCTGTTTTATTTCTGGTTTTAAATTGGTGACGGGAAGTGATATCTGTAATTGTATTGGTTTGAAAGAAATAAGCGGTAAATTTATGAGATTTTTGCGACACTGAGACTGATTCATATTTAATGTTTCATTATGATGATAAGTTACAATTTGGAGGTTACCTCTGATCTCGACACAAAATACAAAATATTTTTTAATGGCAATTGTTGCCTTGGAACTTTATGCACGCGTATGCTTTCATTGCTTTCATAAATCTATAGTCACCATACTGAGACAATGAGACAATAGCATATCAACGTTATTTTCTTGCTTATTTGTATTGATATTTTGTAGCGATAGCTGAATGATAATGGTAAAATATTTGTTTCTATAACATAATACAAATATCATATCAATGAAAGATTATTGAAAACCTGACGACAATTTTAAAACAAAAAGTCTCATATTTATAAATTGCAAATATGTATTCCTTATTATTATAATCTGTAGTATAAGTTCACCCAACTGATATACGAGCTCTGAAACAAAATTCCTGTTATTAATTACCACATCATTAACGCGTTGCTGATTTCGACGCGACATCCACATAATCTAAGTCTTTTTAATCACTTTCTTCACCCCATTTTAGTTTTTATCTATTTCTAGTTTAAGGTTTATAATTGCTTGGCTATAGTCAGAATCCAACTCAATTTCTAAATTATTATCTTCACTGGCATTTTCTTCTTTATGTTCTTCTATTTTAAAGTCTATATTGCTTTGTTTTTTGAAATTGTTGAGTAGGAATTTATTCACCCTTTCTTTGGCTAGTTGACTGAATATAAATAGGCAGGGTAATCCTTGGCGATTAATGTTTTGTATCGTATAATATGTGTTGATGTATTGTGATTGAATGAATTTGGTGTTGGTTTGGAATCTGTGTCTATTTTGAATTTGGATTGTTATTTAAAATAGTTTAGTTTGTGTTTTGGCTGTCGTAAAATAAAATAGAAATGTTTGTTTTGATTTAATAATTTTAATTGCCTGCAGAGGAGTTTTAGTACTTGAATAGCTCGAGATTAGAAATATCAGAGCAAAAAAATATTGGGACGCAAAGATCAATGACTGAAAATATTGGGACGCAAAGATCAATGACTGACAAAATATTTTTAGTATGAAGTTGAAAATAAATTATTCTAAAGTAAAAACTATAAACCACCGATGCATGCGAAATAATTTTAAAGACCTTTTTTTAGTTCAAAATAACTTGGATACATTATTGTCAGTCAAATGTACCTAAGAATTCCAATTAGATTTTTTTAAAGTCTAATACGACAAACTTATTAAATTGTAAAAAAAAATAATTTTAAATAGACTTTGATATAAAACCAAGAATGTTTTTATCACTAAAACTTTCAAGTTTACATATTTTTTACGAGATGTCCATTATTACAAATTAGTCACATTATCCATACCACTTTAGGATGTGTCAACATTTTGTCCTTCTGTGATTGTCCAATTTGATCGTCCCCAAATTGGTATCTATTTTCTAATTCCCGTTTCAATTTGAGATATCATGTTTGAAATCTGCGACCAAATATGACCATAATTGGACGCTGATAAACAATAATGCGTTATCCCACAAAAGTTGCTTTCGGGGATTTTGACGTATTCTGATAATACATTTCATACTTTACATTTAGCAAAAGAGCTTTAAGTCACATGAACGTAATAAGTATGAAAAAAACATATTTTTATCATAAAACAAAACATAAATCACTAGTATAATATTCGTCAATACACCGTCAAACTCCTTAACACAGTCATCGTTCATAGTCGCGCCATCTGTTGTTGCGTTAAACAAGTTAAGAGACTTAACACAGTATTGCTAAATATCATTCGGCGCACCGGCAATAAGAGAATGCTCGTAAAACTTAAAATAATAATAATATACTCATTGTTGTTGCTATGTTACATTAAAAAAGTGATTATTTCAGTGAACTATAATACGTAATCCACGATGGAGGCATCAAGGTAAGTCAGTAATTATTTTGTTGTACTGAGATTTTTCATCGGCGGTTTTTTTACATGTTATATTGTTAATTAAAATTGCAAAGCGACTGAATTAAATAGTTGTATAGTGATATTTCAAAGGTTAAGGTTTTCTTTGTTAAAATAATGTAGTTTGACACTATTAAGTTCATTAATCGGTACTTTTTATTAACAATTATATATTATAATACAATTGACTCATTATTGCTAAATACATTAAAGTACATTTTAATGTACTATGGAGCATAACACATTATTGTTACACAGAATTAAACATTTAAATGAAATGAAACCGCATTTTACGGCACTTAAAATATTATTGCCGAATGTAGGTTTGTTTTTGCAAGAAATAAATTGCATTTTAAGTGTCTTATTCTATTATTGAAAAAAATCGCGAGAAGGTATTCAAAGTTGAGATTATATAGAAAAAATGTCAATTGCCGCGAATTTACTAAAATTGTCGTGTTTGTCGAATTGTTTAGGTATTATTTTTGGAGACTACCATTATCTTATTCTTACTTTTTTCTCATTTTGTTCTAGAAAGATGCTACCACCAATGCCGAGGGGTCAGTTGCTGGTCTGTTTGGCAAATTCTAATTCAAAGGATAATAGTACTCGACCGGATAACCCAGATAGAGCTCAAAATATACCTTCTGAACTGAATGACCACACTAACGCAGATGTAGATACTTTCATAGAAGTATCGTTATTAGAAAATGAAAACAAAGATCATTTGAATCATGCCTACAAATTAAGAAATAATGAAAAAGGACTTGACTGCAGCTAAAACAAAGGATTCGTTAGAAACACTGACCTTAGATTTAGAAAAGACGCACTGTTTGCCGCGATTGCCGACGAGTATTGTTTATTATAAGTGCCAACTGAATCTTCACAACTTAGGGATACATTGTGGTAGTAATGGAAAAGGATACTTCAATATTTGGCTAGAGCATGAAGTTGGCGTGGTACACAAGAGGTAGAATCTTGCTTGAAAAAAAATATTAGTAAGCATTTAAAACCTGGCGTAACTGAGTTGATACTTTGGGCTGATTCATGTGGTGGACAAAATCGAAGCATCAAAATGGTGCTTATGATTCTACATATTTTACATGGTCATCCAACGATACAAAAAATAACAATGAGATTTCTTCAGCCGGGACACACATATCTTCCAAATGATTCAGAGTTTGGAGATGTTGAATGTGCCTTAAAATCTCAAATTCGTTTATATACACCGGAAGATTATATTTCTGTGATGGCAAACTGTCGTCGCAAGAACAAATTTGTAGTCACTAGGCTGCAGAGAGAAGATTTTAAATCGGTAATACCCTTACAAAATTCTATTACAAACTGGAAAACTGATATGGATAAACAAAAAATTTCTTGGCTTTCTACTTTTGAAATAGAAGTACGAAGTGATGAACCATCAAAAATTCTTATGAAATCAAAACTCGAGGAGGATGCTCAGGTGATTGACATATCAAAAGGTGGTAAGGATCGGAAACAACAACCGAATTTTGCAATTGATCTTCCTGTATTATATCCGAATGGTCGTGAGTTATGAACTGCAAAAGTTCAAGATCTAAAAGAATTGTTAAAGCTCATTCCAGCAGATGATAGCGTAGTTTTTTACGTAGCGCTCGTAGCGTAGTTTGACTAGGTGTTTGTCAGCGATCACCGAAATTAAGCAACGTTCCGCACGGTCAGTATTTGGATGGGTGACCGCGGGTGGCATTTTCCAACTGAGCGCTACCGTGGCTCGGATGACACGTTAAATTGTAGGTCCCGGTTGTTTCAACCGTTTAGCCATGTCAGAGGCCTTCAGGCGGCCTAACAACTCTGACACCAGGGCTAGCCACCCGGCCTATACGAACTTACTTTTTAGCAGATGATAAAACTTTCTGTAAATTTTTGAAGAAGGTTGCATCGCACGATTTTGTAGATGATGCTGATGGCTTGGGTAATACCATTGATTTCGATATTGAAGAAAATTTAAAAGAAGATTTAACATGTCTTTTTTCTTTGCATTTAATTAAACTATACATATGTAAGTTTAATATAGGTATTAAGGAAAAGTAATTTTACGAGACTGAATAACATGATAGATACTTAAATTATAGATATTTGCCAAATGAAAAAAAAACAGTATTCCATTTTTTTTGTTTAAGAAATCTTTTCTTTTTGTTTCCGTTTGAATTATGATTTTAAGTAACATTTTTATTTTATATGAATACTTGAAGTTTACATGAAGATTTGAAAAGGTAAAGGTAATGAAAAGTTTTATTGCAATATTAACCATTTAAGTAAAAGTGTTAATTTTAATAAACATCCACAAAAATAGAACTGATTTTTATAAACTTGATCTGAAGACTATAAGTTTTAGTAATTTTAATGTCAAATTAGATAGTAATACTTGAAATTGAAGAATTTATGGAAATTACTAAGAGAAGGTCAGTTATGTTAGATTTTAATGAAGACAGAAGTTAATAAGACTTTTACTTAAGACCTTTTTTTGCCTTTTAAGCAAAAAAATCCTTTTATCAATAATCGTTTATGTGCCTTAACATATTCTTTTCGTCATTAGGGCTCTAAATCAGCATTAAGCATAATAGAGTTAAGTAGCTTAACATTCTTTTATCGATATTATTGCATGTTTAACATTTTTCAACAAACAATAATCTTATTTTTAGGGAATACTATCCAGCTTTCCTCCTTTTAAGTTAGTATTCTATTACTCAAGTAATTATTTATTTTTTTCAATACAGAAAAAGTCCGGTAAATATAAATATTTTTTAAGAAATTAATTTAAAACTGTTAATAGTTCTATAGACGCCATTTTCTCAAAATGTGGTTTGTGCGGGTTGAAACGTTATTGCTTATCAGCGTCCATATGGCCTGACTGACAGCCATTGGGGAGAGTGGTTGAACTAATTTCAATCGAAATTGTAACACTTGAATAAAAATCAAAATTATTGTTTGTGACAGATTAAACTGTGGCAATGGTTTAATATGCTAAAATATAAATGTGAGTATTAACTTCTTAAAAAATTGAAAATACAGGAATACATACCTGAATAACCGCGACGAAAATTACGACCGCAGGATAGCGCTAGAGGCACACTGCTGCCAGATGGTCTTATTGGAGATCTATGTGGGAGGCATATAAATATCCTAGATATAGATCTAGGCAGTAGACGTCCTATTGCTGATGGATGATGATAACTTGAATATCATAGTTAATTTTGCCCACTAGATTCAGGGATCTCATATGAACTATCGTTTGGTCTCACTTTATGCTCAGGGCCCATATTGCACCATGGAGAAATAATATTAAATTTTGTACTTACCCAAAATATCCGATTACAAAAAAAAGCTGCCGTAGAAAGTCATTTTGAGCAATCTTGACGCATCAATGCGAACAATCGCTAACTATTTAAATCTTCAAGTTGGCCAAGACTTGTCGTGAAGTAGCCTCAATCGTCCAATTGGATTTCTTTAGGAAAATTATTGTACGCGACCGTTTTTCCCTACCTATTATCCCTGTAAGGAGTCTCTTAGTAGAGTTTGATTATCAGAATAACCTCAATTTGCGAACTGTTCTGCGTCGTTTCTGAAGTAGCTTAAATAGCTTCAAGTCGCCAATCACGATTTTCTATCGCGGTGACGCCCTTTAAGTAGCCTAAGGCTGGGGTTCTACCAAAGCGAAGACGAGACGAGCGGAGAGGAGATGTTTTTTAAACAACCAATAGAATTGTGCCATTGATACATCTCTCCGCTCAGCTTCAGTGGAGATCGCTGTGCGCTGTGTGATGAAAGCGGAGATGTGAGCTGTGCGCGGTCGGCGCGCAGTGGAGACGAGAGTTGTCAGCGGCGTGCAGTGAGCGATGCCTGGAAGAAATCGCTTAAGGCGATAAGGCCGCCAATTAGAGACCTATTGTTTTGTTTTGTCCTTATAATCTGTTTTTTATGTAATGTGGTTGTCTAATAAAGTGTTGTTGTTGTATGTTTGATGTCACCCTCCCCCCTCTCGCCCGCCAGTGAACAGCAGAATGCGTACTGAGCACGCAACGCCTCGCACCCGAACTGAAAAACATATCTTCTCGCACAGCACACAGTACACCGCACACATCTCTGCGGTGGAGTCCCTCGGGCTGCAAAATATCTCTTCTCGCACAGCACACAGTACACCGCACACATATCTGCTTTGGTGGAGTCTCGGCTTAAAAAGCGATAAGTCACCTATATTGGCAACACTGCAATAATTAACTAGTTTTTTTTTGTACATGTTTATGTAGCTTGACTTGGTATTAAAAATCATAAGTAAATATTGCTGAATATTACTCGAATAGTGTTAATAATATCAGTAATATATTTGTTGTCTTCACACCAAGTTTCAATATTCATCCGATCTCCACCCCACCCCATACAAGGGTGAATACATTACGTTCTCCAATTCCAAAATTGTCAGCTCTAATATCGAATATCGTACAATCGAATTTGTCGGCAAATAGCATTACCATCCGATTACTCCCTATTAGTTATATGGTAAACATTTTGATGGTAGTTATTCAATTACCTACTGGTTTCAAAATTGGTTGCTAGAGCTGATTTTGTTATCTTCATTACTTATAATACGAGAACCTATATAGGCAATAATAAATAAAATATTGTAAAGTAAAGTAAAGTAAAGTAAAAATTTATTGCACAAACTGTGTAAAATGGTGGTACAAATTTTCTTAGTAACAACAGTCTGTCCTAGCGGACATGCAATTTTTGGTAACATAAATTTTAGAGTTTACCTGTCTAAGTGAAACTATGTTACATTTTCTATTTAAGTTGGCATAGTTAGAGATTCTATCACCAATAAACACACATTTTATTTATAACCTATCATAGCCAACATTTTAGATCATTATATTTAGATAAATCTACCTATGTTACACTTACATTCTAAAAACAAAATAAAAAGTTATATATTTCGACCATTCACAACGTCTTAGCATTTTATATTTTTTCTTATTTATATTTAGGTACACTATATTTTCGAGATCGTCTATTTGGGAAGTATATTATTTTAAAATTCCTACTTCTATACAAAATTTTACTTCTATGTACAATAAAAATACTGTGATCAATTTTTCTTGGGTATTTACGACATCAGAAAGAATTGTTACATGATTATGATTCCACGGACCATATATGTAAATTCAAGACAATCGTGTGACATAAGTAGAGCCATAAAAGAGATTTGATAATAATGATATGCTTACAGTGTCTGTATGTATATAAAATAGAATCAGTATAATATGTGGAAAACCAAAAGTTGAGGACATATGATTTTTTTTATTTGGTCTGACACGATGAATTGATGACCAAAATGTTGATGTTATCAAAAATAAGTTCTATAATTTGCATGTTCAAGTTTACATAGCATGTTAAATTGTTACGTAGGTAATAATTTGTTACACAATACAATACAATATCTTTATTTGCCAAAGCTTAGCCTAATTACATAGGTACTTAAAGCAAACCAATACAAACAATCTACCTTGATAATAAGCAACATAGGTACTTTGCCATATTAACTTGATGCTTATTCTGTACTGCGGTACAAAGTGTGGACTCACATCGAATGTCTTCTAATTACTATATTATTCAAGAAGTAATAAGGCAGTAATTTGAAAATATCTGGTTGCTTACCCGTATTTTCTCATCCATGTCAGTGGAAAGGTAGGCATAATAACCTGTAGTTATAAACTATGCAATATGATATGATAAATAACAAAAATTGCAATAGTTATTGATAAACAATCAACATAGGAACTATATTGAAATATCTCTAAATACAGTGTACGTAACTACGTACTATGTTCACTAGAAGTTTACAGTTCTAAAGTACCTACATAATGATTTCAATAAGTATTTAACACTTTTGTATTAGGCTTGTATTGCAGTGGGATTGACCCTACCCTCCGAACTAGAATAAAATCTGTATCTCGAATGGCAGTTTCCGTCCCGCTCGCAACAACACAGTGAGTTATAAGTGCAACAGCGACATAAGTTGTTTACCAAAGTGGAATGTAGTATAGGTAATGTTTAGTAATTCATTACATTATGTATCTATTGCTGCGCCTTGCAAATTAGTAACTAAGCATTACATTGTCATAAATAAACTGAGAGATTCTAAAAAAAAATCATCAAACTTATAAAAGTAAAAAAAAATAAATAAAAAATTAATTTACTTACATAATTATCTAAGCTTTGTGCGTTTTAAGGACGACATCGGGCAGCTAGCGCCATCTATGTCACTTTCACGTAAACTATGCAAATAAATAAACATAATTCGAAAGAAATGAGAAAGTTAGATTGATTATTAATACTAATATAGTTAAATAGGTAATAGAAGTATATATAAGGTTAGATATTTAGATATTATAGTACAGATACACCTATTAAGTCGATAGAAGCTTAGGTACTTAAATAACATTATAAGGCGAGTCACTTATTATAGTTTCATGCCATAGTACAGATAATATAGTTAGTTACATAATAGAAAAAAAAAAGATTATAATTATAAAAAAAAAAAAAACTTATATAGATTATTTTGATACGAAACATATACCTATACTAAAAATAAGTACCTTAGATAGAAACTTAAATAAATAAAAAGAAGTAATTTGTTTTAGAAAATAATTAGTGTTAAGAGGTAAACATGTAAATTTTTTAATGTTTTATAAGAGTGCAAGAAATAAGAGGCTATTTTATTTTATTTATTTATTTTATATATTTGCAATAAATAAATTAAATAAAAATATAATTACTGATTTTATTGATAATCCCAGTTGCTATACCTTTTTTTTCCTTCAAAATTTTGGTATCAGGTCTATTTATCCGACCTACACTTATTTACTAAAACGATGACAATCTCCCAGAAACCTCGTTAAACACACACTCTAATTAATTTGATGTCACCCTGTTATCAATTAAAACTGTTAAGTCTCATAATTACTGTTAAACAACGCATCCATCTTGTAGCTCATTAAACTGACAGGAATATGTGAAAGCTTTATGGAAAAAAATGATAGCAAACACGCGATGTACAGGCCGAACCAAGAGTCTTGGCGTCTGTGAAGTTAGCCACAAGCTACGCAAACACAATGTTCGCGCAGATGCTATGTGAGCTTTAGTCGGAACTGGTTTTCGCACTCAAAATAAGAAAAGAAAAAACCGGACCAGTGCGAGTCAGGCTCACATATCGAGGGTACCGTACAAATCTAGATATATCACAAAATCGGGAAGTAAGTTGTTAAAATTTGTATACTATAAACCATTGACAAAAAAAAAAATTTTTTCACTTTTCTCGTCATACATCGAAAATTACACATTGATAAAATAATTATAAACCTGCAGGCCAATCGCGGTAATTTTAAACAGCTGCGTTCCGTCTTTAATTCAGTTAAAGTTCGGCTGCAATTTATTGTTTCGATTCAGCTCTAAAGAATTCGGTATCACGCTAAACTTCATACACCAACCGTTCGTTTGACAGCGGTTACGTTCCAACTCTGATTGAGTTGCGTTTCAACTTTTGTCAAAATCATTAGCGCGATACGAATATAGACAAAAAGTTGAAGTTCGGTTAAAGTTCAATTGTGGTTCAGCTGTAATTTTTAGTGCGATTGGCCAGCTGTTTTGTGTGTGGCGTCCATCTCTTGCTGTTGGAGTTTTTTTTTTGGCATTTATTGAAAATCGCCATTTTTCTGTGTTTGGTTCGTCAATTTACATGTTATAAATCACTTTATCATATCGACTTAATTGGACTGTTACCTATCCCGAAAATACGAATAGGTACAATTTATTCCGTAAGTAGGTAGGTACATCACTCTTCTGAAAAATTAATAAGTAATGTAATTGGAAATACTTCAAGTTTTATAACACCCTGTGTGTAGTTGTTATAGTTCAAATTGTTACAATTAAAATTTATTTTTAACTAGGGTCACACCACAGATTTCCATAAAAAAGGTCACACTTACAACGGGTTTCCTTTATTTAGTCAAAACTTAAATTAATTCACAATAAGTATGTTGTTTTGGGAAAGTTGTCCAGTTTCACGGATAGGTATAACAACCACAACAGTATAGCAAAAAGTTCCGGGAAATTATAATACACAATATACATCGTGTTTCATAATTTCCCGGAACTTTTGGTTACAGATATTTGCGTGTCACAGTTTGCTTTACAAATCATGAAGCAAAATGCATACCATCCCAGACTGCTTTGATCTCGTATGTAGTTTGCTCCAATTTGTTTGTGATTTCAACGAGCACGACGTAGTTCAGTACAGACTATGAGTGTTGTTTTTAAACTATCGCGATTTGAACACATTATTGTTATATACTACGGGACTACTTGACTTTGACTGCCTCGGTGCCTCAGTGGTTAATGACCCTAACTTCTGGATCAAAGAGGCGTGGGTTCGATCCCCACGCAGAGCAAATACGAGTATTTATGTGATGAACATAAGCACACAAAGCAAACATTGTGTCTGGGTGTTATTTAGTTATTATCTATATAAATATGTATTTAAAAATAAGTATATATAGTATATCAGTCTCTGGTAGCCATATCTTTGCTTAGTTTGGGATCACAGGCCGTGTGTAAGATGTCCCAAAATATTTATATCAAAATATTAATTATTATTTCACTAATCGCGCACTAAAATTACGAGATAAATAAATACCTCATCATCCCGACGTTTCGGCCGAGTTGCATCGACCGTGGTCACGGGTAGACTGATGGGATGATGATGTATTTATTTATCTCGTAATTTTAGTGCGCGATTAGTCCCTCAGTATATAAAAATAACAGACTATGAGTGTCTGGGTCAGTATACAGTTTGGCAATACGCAGCTCGGGTACGATTAGCTAAAGAATACAGATATATTGTAACTGTAAGTATTGCGCCTAAATACCTACCTCGTAATGTAGTGTAGATATGGATTTTTTAGTAAAGAAAGCTATTTTTTTAAATACAATATAGCCTATGTCATCCGGACATAGTGTAGCTTTTCAACTGTAAAATATTTTTTCAAATTGGTTCAGTAGTTTTGGAGTCTATTCAATGCAAACAACAAACAATAAAATATTTGCTCTTTATAATATTAGTATAGACTATAGATAGAGATGGTACCTATAGATATACACTTTATTTTTTTATACACTTTATTGCCCCTTTACAGCATCCAATATTATTAAATTATTTTGTACTATTTTTAAATCAATTGTCTTAAATATTTTATACTCGTTTCAATTTTGTACACATTAATTATGTATTTGCATTAAATGACGAGACCTATTGTTGGCGGTACTATGTATTATTATACAGATTTTGTATTTTTGATTATAGTATTAAGCTCGATACGTCAATAAAAGTTTCTGATTCTGATAGAGATGGTACCTATACATAGAGATGATACTTATAGATAGAGATGGCACTTATAGATAGAGATGGTACTTATAGATAGAGATGGTACCTATATATTGAGATGAAATTAGTGTATACCTGCCGACGATTATCTCAGCATGTAACCGACAACGTTCTGATATGATTAGCAGTAAATTAGCCCAATTAACTGTTGATTACCCGCTGATTAATCAGGTGATTACCGTAAGATAATACCGATGTAGATCGCGTAATTGTTACAATTATTGGAGCGACTTTATTTATGACTCTGCTGACGATGTTGTTATGATTTGATTGCAATTTGCAATTACTGATAGTACGCAGTGGTTGTATTTAGAGTGTGTTTCTAATTTAATTAGTTAATGACATAAGTGCCTACAGAAATCAAAGAGCAAAGTTGAAATTTTCTTTGCTATTATTAGAATGAGTTGGTTTGATGACAGAATTGTAAAGTTCTCAAAGAGTTTGTCGTGATAAATATTTCATAAATGTTGATCGCGATCGCAGGACTTGAATCAGCATATTTCGGAAAACCAACCTGCCGGGCTGGTTTGCGCGCCACGAATTATTTCGTTCGTAGTGTCAGAACGAGACAGCGTTATGGCAAAGTATATCTGTTACTTTTTCACACATAGAAAAGAGTTCTTTTTGTGCTGTTTCGTGGTCGCATGCTTGACTGTATCAGCCTTTTTAATAGTCCACTGCAGGACGTAGGCCTACCCACGAAGGGTGATTGGGCCATATCCACCACGCTGGCCCAGTGCGGGTTAGTGGATTCACATACGCCATCGAATTGCTTCTACTGGCGTATGCAGGTTGCCTCACGATGTTTTCCTTCACCGAAAAGCCAGTAGTGTGAAATTCCGTACATAAATTCCAAAGAACTCTTTGGTACGGGCCGAGATTTGAACCCACGACCTCACGATTGTAAGGCGGGTGTCACTACCTCTAAGCCACCACGGCTATGCTTGACTAGCTAGGTGCTATATATGCTATATCGCTTAGTTAGATTTGAGTTAGATTTTTGAAATATATATCACAAAGGTAACTCTTTGAGATCAATTAACATAGTGTAGGAAGCTCTATAAAACAAAAATAATCTGATTGTAAAGTTGGTTGTAACGTTTTTGTCTTAAGTAATTATTATTATGGCACGATGAAGTTTTTTGTCACTGCTAGTCTAAAAATAAAATTTTATAAGTAAATCAAATCCGAGTGTGAAGTGTGCTATTGGTTTGATTGTTATTCTTTCACGCATCAACATGGCAAGGAATGGAATTGATTTTAAGTGTGCAAATAGTTCAAAAGTCGAAAAGGTCCAAAAATAACAATAACATAATACGGCTAAAACTCACGTTATAATTATACGGTCGATCCGCAAGGAATCCGACCAGTTTGGGAGTATTTAGAACTCCATCCTCAGGGAATACGCGCATCCCAGTCGACTGACGCGCGCGCACTCTTTTTTTTAATGAAGGTCCAAAAATAGTTAAACAGTAACCTTCCCCGCCCGCCAGTGAAGTATTATGCATTCTTTACTGAGCATGCTGAATAATGAAATGATGATGGTAATGAGTACCAGGGATGTTGCGGATGCATATATTTCCCATCTGCAGATGCAAATGAAAAATTTTATGGTATGGAATAAAACTATAATACTTATCCTGCGGGCGAAGCTTCAGGCAAAACTCGATATTGTCAACTAAATATTACTCTCGTTTTTCTGCAGTCGGGCAAAAATAAACACGTCACGCCTAATTAAACAAAAAATATGCACTACTTAACATCCAAGCATCGCTAAGTGGACAGCTAATATTGGTGAAAAAGTCCCTACATACGGGCACATTGTACAGAAACCACCAAATTTATAAAGTTGTCCAAATAACGGAACTAAAAGATTTGTAATGTTATTAGTAAAAGAGTTGGTAAATAAACCGATAGTAGCGACTCTATTCATGTTTACAGATAAGCTGGTAATGCAGTACCCTATTTCTTATGTCTAATCGATCAACTTCAACTAATTCTGCTTATTTGCATATTTATTTTATCTGGCGAATGGTACACGGGTGTTTTATTACGTAGCTTAAGTGATCATTATTATATTAATTGTAGGACATCCAATGTTGTAGAACTTCCCTTTAGATTTGCAATAAGACCCGTTGAAAACGTCGTATATCGAGTGTGTTCCTGCAGTCTTGAATATAAGTCGGATATGCAGGCCAATCGCACTAAAAATTACAGCTGAACCACAATTGGACTTTAACAGAACTTCAACTTTTTGTCTATTTGTATCGCGCTAATGATTTTGACAAAAGTTGAAACGCAACTCAATCAGAGTTGGAACGTAACCGCTGTCAAACGAACGGTTGGTGTATGAAGTTTAGCGTGATACCAAATTCTTTAGAGCTGAATCGAAACTTAACTACAATTGCAGCAGAACTTTAACTGAATTAGAGACGGAACGCAGCTGTTAAAAATTACCGCGATTGGCCTGCAGGCCTGATTGGTCTTGTCGTATGCGAGTGCGACGCTCGTTGGTGTGCGTGGTCGCCATTCGAGAAAATTAGGATATTTGTACTTTGTACTTGCCACTGCGTTATTAGTTAGACTCAGCTGCATATAAACAATAATTGTGTTTTTATTTATTCACATAAAAGAACACAACAAAGATTAAATTATTATAATAATATAACATTTTAAACACAAGCTTTTGAGATTCTGGATATCATGTAGCAGCAGAGTGCTAGCCAAGACAAGTAAAACGAGCCCAAACACGACGGGTCTAGCATGTTTAGTACAGGAGTTCCTATGGCCACCTTCCGACTCAATCATCAGATCAGCTTCATGGTACCATATTATTGCATCGTCACGCGGAATACATATGCGTACAAAATTTCAGCTCAATCGGGAACTGGAAGTTGGTCTTTAACTTGTATGATTCTACCCGAACTTACTTAGATGCAATTGCAAGTTAAATAAAGGCTTGAAAAAATCAATTTTATTTATAACAAACAATTCGGATAGATAATTATTATTAGATATATATTGCTTATTTACTGTAGTAAATATATAGATAAATATAAATATTTTGTAATTATGTTCTCCGTAACTTAACACCTATGTATTTGCTCCAAGAAAAATAGTAGGGTCTATACCAATTGAAGACGTTGTAACAATTTCTAAGTCTTCAAAACAGTCAACCATTACATCACAATCATTTTTAGGGTTCCGTCCTTCAAACAAAAAAAAAACGGAACCCTTTGTTGTCCGTCTGTCCGTCGGTCCGTCTGTCCGTCTGTCCGTCTGTGTGTATGTCAAGACTCTTTATCTTAAGAACGCGTAAAGATATCGAGTTGAAATTTAAACCGTATACGTATATGTATAATATCTTGCAGTTGTGTAAAAGAAACATTTCTGGGTTATCGTTTAAAAAAGTTAGAGCCGTTTATGTAGTAAAAAACAGCATATTTCGACACTCACAAAAATCAAAACCCACAGGGTACTTCCCGTTGACATAGAACTATGAAATTTGGCGAAAAGTATTGTCTCAGTGTACACATATAGGAATAAATCTGAAAACTGAACATTTTTGTTTAAATCACATAAAAATAGAGCCTCAAAGTTCACAAAATATGGGTTCAAAATTCAAGGTGACTAAATCGTATCATGTCAGAAATCATACAAAAGAACTTCATTAGCACATGCTTAAACAAGTTTTTAATTATTTTAACAATGTGTTTGTACGGAACCCTCGATGTGCAAGCCTGACTTGCACTTGTCGGGTTTTTTTGGTTAATGGCAGGTATCCAATTCTTAAATTTCAAACACCTGTTTAGTATTTTTGTTTTTCACCTGATGGCATACCGGTTACTGCTATAATAATTGTAACAGGCACTTAACAGTTATCCCAAATTACTCCAATCTCAAATAATCTGCAATGATTCTAACTGAATTACTGTCTTGTAATTACTTATTTATTCACACTTCTGACAAGAAAGAGTCACGCCCATCTGTCACGAGGCTAACGTCAGCCGAATTGAATATGCATATAATGGCCTTGGTGGTCTAGTGGTAGTAACACCCGACCTGCAATCGTGAGGTCGTGGGTTCAAATCCCGATCCCGTATCTACCAATGAGTTTCTTTGGAACTTATGTACGGAATTTCACACCATTGGCTTTTCGGTGAAGGAAAACACCGTGAGGCAACCTGCATACGTCCGTAGAAGAAATTCGATGGAGTATGTGAATCCACCAACCCGCACTGGGCCAGCGTGGTGGATATGGCCCAATCACCCTTCTTAGGTAGGCCTACGTCCTGCAGTGGACTATTAAAAAGGCTGGTACAGTACAGTACAGTACAGTATAATGGCCTTGCATTTTATGCATAGGTAGGTACATAATGCATAAAATGCAAGACCGTGAGACGTCCTCTGCTAGACATAGGCCTTCTTTATGGATTTTCAAGAAGGCGCGTGAATTAAGCGTGCTTTCGGCTGGGCGGTGATTGAGCAGAGATTTTATCAGAACTGATTAATTTCATACACTTACAGCCTTGGCCAAAAGTATTAGGCACCTATAAAAAATCAAAATGCATGTTTACTACTTAACTAATAACTGAGTGCTAATCTTAAATGACTTACCGGGGTCATAAATAACTTCTTAGAATATTAAGCGGCTCTTTGTTATGGTCATAAAACACCTGGTGACCGTAAACAAAGGACTCCGTTTTTATCGGTTCTTGTCAGTCAATGTTTGGTCACTTGTGTTCTGCCCCGCTACCGCCTAAGCAATAGCAATCGTAATAGCAATCGTTTATGACTTCATTTTAGTCGTTTGGCACCGCCTATGTGACGTTAGCCATCAATTGCTTTGCGCGGATTGCGAAAGCAATCGTTGAATGAACAACTTTGATGGCTAACGTCACATAGGCGGTGCCAAATGACTAAAATGAAGTCATAAACGATTGCTATTACGATTGCTATTGCTTTAGGCGGTAGCACCCTACCGCCTAAACCGCTGGACTCTAACAAGTAAACATTTCTGTTGATGTGATTAAATTGACACCTAATTTTGTTAAAAATGTCAAAAACGAGTGAAATAACTTTAGAAAATAGAGTAAAAATACAAGGTGCCTAATACTTTTGGCCAAGGCTGTATGTTGTGTAATGTGTAATTGCGATGATGTATGTTTTTTAAATTTATGTTCATAGATTGTTGCTAGAATATTTCCTAACGTGAAGAACTGTTTATAGCGCTGTGCTTTTGTTACATTTACCTTATTATTGATACTGTGTTGATCATCCTACTTGTTAAATAAATAAATTAGACCAGTAGGACGAGGCTTGTATGCGGCATGTTTCTGGGGTCTAGATTTATTACATCGTTGGTTCACCTAATCGATAGAAGTTCCAGGCTGCCCATTCCCATTTTAGAACTTAATAGCCTTATCGTCTACCCATTCATAAAACTGTGCCCTGCACATTGCCATTTCAAATTGCTTATCTATAAAGACTTCACACTTCTGACAAGAAAAAGTCACGCTCATCAATCACGAGGCAGATAGTATACTGTACTGTAATGTACCAGCTATTTTATTAGTCCACTGCAGGACGTAGCCCTACCCACGAAGGGTGGTTGGGCCATATCCGCCACGCTGGCCCATTTCAGGTTAGTAGTTTCACATTACGACATCGAATTTCTTCTACGGACGCATGTAGGTTGCCTCACGATGTCTTCCTTCACCGAAAAGCCAGCAGTGTAAAATTCCGTACATAAACTCCAAATAACTCATTGGCATTAGGCCGACAGTAGTTGAATTTAATCTAGATTTATTAGATCGTCGGTTCACCGAGTCGATTGACGTCCTAGGCTATCCATTCCCATGTTACCCTGCCCACTGCCATTTCAACTTGCTAATCAGCAAAGACTTTACTCCAGAACAAATCTGCAATGATTCTTATAAACCCCTGTAATTACTTATTAATCACACTTCTGACAAGAAAGAGTCACGCCCATCCGTCACGAGGCTGACAGTAGCCGAATTGAATATGCATAGAATGCGTGGTGGCTACATCCAAATACTATCTATACGGTTTGTCAGTATAGGAAGTCTAACAAAACGTTGTGTTCCTTTTTGCTCTTTTGATAAAATATTTACTAAGTAATGGTGCGTTTTCACCAGAAAACTTGCTTACCACAGTCATATATTGTTGCCAACATGTTTGCAGAAACCCCAACAGTGGCTGAATTTGAGTGCTTAATTTGTGAGCAACAGTTGCCCACCGTGCTTTCAGAATCGCACAGATCTATGAGATCTAGTCCATTTCAAATCCAATCTGAAGATAATCCTCACTGAACCCACAGAAAAATCACTCGAAAGTGGTAACACCTCCGTTGCTAATCGTGCAAAAGTGTTTGAGCCAAAATCCTAGCCAAGCTACGACTACAACGCCGCCCGATATCAAAGTGTTCAGTTACAAGCACTAATTAGGTGACATAACGTCGAGATTCGAGAAAACGGGTCATTGTGAATTATTTAATGTAAATATCTAAGTCGGTATGTATAACGGCGGCGCTCGGACATTTTTTTACTACTTTCACTTAGGTACTGTGGTTCTGTAGATATTTTCTCGCAGGTTACAACAAACGAAGTTAAATATTCAACCGCAACATATCAGATTTCTAATAAGACTAGCTGCAAGCGGTTTCTGCATTTTTTTCTGAAGTTCTGTAACTGTTTTCCCAGATAGATAGGGAAAATGCACGCTAGGGTTATTTTTCGGCCACATTCGCCACGCTTTCGGTATTAATATCTTGATCCGTCATCCGGTGACAGATTGAACATCGACGCCCAGTCACGAAAGGGTTAAAATATGGTTCTCAAACTTGAAACCCGTCCAGTCCTCATTTCAACTGTAGAACATCTAAAAAAAGGAGAAGTAAGTTCGTATAGGTCGGGTGGCTAGACCTGACGAATTAGAATTAGAATCAGAATCATTTATTGATGTATTGAGCTTAATACTAAAATTAAATAAACATCAGTTTGTACAATAATAATTAGTACCGCAAAATATATCTCGTCATTTCACAATACACAATAGCAAAATTAAATTTAAAAATTGGTTAAATAAAAAATAAATAACTATCTACTTCAGCAACAAGATTAAATGCTGTAGAAAGGCAACCGAATACAAAATTAAATAATGTCAGAACAATACAAAATATCAAAAGTACAATGTAAATATCATAGATTATATAGAAGTAGGTTAATTAAAATGTCATGGATTTTCGTCATTACATAATTAAATTAAAAAATGGTAATGTAAAATTAAATAATAAAAATATAAATAACTACCTACTTCAATAATAGCATTAAATTTCTGTAAAGGTCTCAGTCTAAGTCTCAGTCTCGGTCTAAGTATTTAAGCTCCTTGAAGGCCTCTGACATGGGTAAACGGTAAAACTACCTAGGCCTACAATTTAACGTGTCATCCGAGCTACGGTAGCTCAGTTTTAAATGCCACCCGCGGTCACCCATCTGAAGATTGACCGTGCCGGACGTTGCTTAACTTCGATGATTGCTAGCGAACATCATAATATTAAACGACTTTGCAACAACAACACGATCAATATCAATCATTGAAGACACCACAGTAGGTACAGAAAGAATAAATTATTGCCACATTGACTTTACCAATGGAAGTTCTCATATTGATAAAAGATGATGATATAAAGAAAAGTTTGAGCATCAACCGTGGAGGCAGCGATTTATTCCACGTCACAGACAAAGGGTTAAGTTGCCATTAATTAACGGGATCTGTCCGGAGGGCTGTAATCTGGTACGCATGAAATTGCTCCGCATTGATGCTCTTACGAAATGATAGGGATAAAAATATTAAAAATGATATTTTTTACTTGTGTAGACTAAAAAGATGCTTAATGAAGTTTGCCCCGAATGGTGTCAAAAAGCTTATAAGTGACGAGACCACGTATCGGCAAGCGTAGCGTAGGATGTCCATCCACAAGGAGGACTGATAACCTTGCAAGTTCGTATAGGCCGGATGGCGTGTGATCGACATGGCTAACATTTAAAACAACATTTTTCATAGCTGAAAACCTGGAATTTATCGTGTCATTCGTGACACGGTAGCCATGGCCCTTAACTTTAGTAATCGCTGACTCTTATGGAGCATCCAGACTCTCGCGAGGCGACACGACTCACGACACAACCAGGACGTACTGTGGCTAAAATGACGACGAAGTTCTAAAATTATTTAATTTTAAGTTAAAAAATAATCTACAGTCATGTAAACAAAGCTAGCGGGTTGTATATTTATTGACCGAAGAGCCACCGGAGGAGGTATACAATTCGATGGGTACACACTCGTATACAATATGTATATTTTTTTATGTATATCCACGCATAACTTTTTTCGTAGAACTCCAATTTAATAATTCTTTTTTTATTGGAAACAGTATACTTTGAAATTAGTCTCATTTAAATTTTATCGAAATCGGCTAAGCCATTTTTGATAAATCAACAATAATGTGAAAAATATTACATCGGTCCGTGCGAAATATTCGCGAATTCTGTACACGGGTGAAGCCGGTCAAGCTAAAAAAATAATCTTGTTATAATCTACATAATTTTCCAGCGTCTTTTATTGGTTTGAAAGTTTGAGGTCGACTTAATGACATCGGTTGTTAATTTTTTGTCAACAAATAGATATTATGAAATTACCAAAACTATTTGGTCGTACAAAAAACTTTATTGTAAACAAAATTCACCATCAAAATTTTCTCAGCCATCTAAACAATACATTCTCGAACAATAGTGATGGGACGTAACCCGACCCACCCACATAGATTAATGATACGACTGATCCTTTTTTCGAAGGCCCTCGATCCCTTTTCGATTTAACAGCAATTAAAAAGTTCTAAGCAAAGGGTTAACTTCATTTGCGTATAATTGGTCTGATTCGGGGATTGGAAGGATGTGAATTTGATATCGATATTTTATCGATGCCTTTATCGATCTTTGTTCTAATTATAAAAAAAGGTAAGATAATACAATTTTGGGGAAGATTGGTAAAAAAGAAGATTTATGTCATGGATAGAGCCGAACTAGGCTATCAAATAGCAATAAAGGAACGGTTATTTTAACCGTTTTGCCGTGTCAGTGGTCTTCAGGCGGCCTAAAAACCTAAAAACTCTGTCACCAGGGCTATGGACCTATACGAACGTAATGAAAATGGGACCACCAGATACAAAAATGTGTAATTTATCATCATTTAGTACGTAACACATACCTTTGGCCTTAGTGATGGACTGATTTGAAAACAAAAATAAATAGCTCTTCAAATGCAATAAGGCAAAAAACAGCGTATACATAATCAAAAGAGAAGATGTTTTTATCCTTGCTAATTTACCAACCAATAAAATCTATTGCGTACTGTTACGGAAATGTACGTAAAGTTTTTTTTTATCCTCGGTTTAAATAATAAAGCTCAAGATAGACCAACGTGCTGTGGAGAGGGCTATGCTCGGAGTGTCTCTGCGGGATCGAATCGGAAATGAGTAAAAAGGAGATCCGCAGACGAACCAAAGTTATCGACATAGCCCAGCGGATTAGCAAATTGAAGTGGCAATGAGCAGGACACATAGTTCGAAGAACGGATAGCCGATGGGGCCGTAAAGTTCTCCACGGACCAGCAAGCGCAGCGAAGGACGTCCAACGACTAGGTGGACTGACGATACAATAAAGATTGCAGGAATGCGCTGGATGTAGGCCATTTCCAATGGGCTTTATTGGAAATCCATGGGGGAGGCCTATGTCCAGCAGTGGACGTCCTACGGCTGATAGATAGATAGGTATATAATATCCAATTTTGTTTTATACGCCAAACTGGCAGCTCGCTGGCAAAAATAAAATCTTTCTGTTTATCGATAAAGCATCGTCAATCACTATACGTCTCGAGACAGTTTTATACAAAGAAAAAAACCGTAATTCAGATCTTGAAAGAAGACATCCTACACAATAGGGAGCCGTGTAATTGATTCAACACGCTTTAAGGTTTCTAAAATCGAAGTATTCGCGGTTTAGGGAGAGCGAGCTTCGTTTACTGTGAACATTTCCTTAGATATTTTAACAACTTAAAAAAGACTTGATTAATTTTTTAAAGGTGATGTCCACAAGTGTTATATTATTCAGAGAAAAATCGAACCAAGATGATATAAACATCATTTGAAACCTTGTTTCATAGGCTTTTCAAAAAGATTTAATTTAGATTTTTCCATCCCTCCATTTTTTTAAATGTGAAAATTAATTTGTATGAAAAATAACAATACAGCTTTTTATTGTTAATAGTTTAGGAATAATAAAGTGATTCTATCGTTATTTTACTTCCATTCGTAGCTGATTCTTCCACATTCATCTCTTAATTTGCTAAAATTAAAAATGATAACCTACCAGTGTGACCAGTTAGTAGGTACAATGTGACAAAAAACACTTAAAAACTGTGTCTAAATGGTAAAAATGCTTTTATTTAATAATTTGGAGGTTACTTTATCAGGGTTGATAGAGATAAACTACCTATTGAGCCAAATATATTTATTTACTTATCCTAATATATTCAAAATTAATTTAAAAAATCTGATGTCTGTTTTAACTGATGTCTGACTCAGAAAAATATGAACTTTCACGAAATGTAACAAGTGTTGTGGTTAGAATTTTTGGTTATTATTATACCAGCCTCCATACATTTTGTGGACATGTCCTTTATAATCAAAACGACGCGGCGGTCTAAATTTTTTTTCATAATTATATTACTAAAAGGAAATAATCAATCAAAAACATAGCAATTAAATATTACAACAACTGAGCAACAGTTCTCATATTAAAAAGTTGTGAGATCAAATTAACGTAAACAACAGACGGTTTTTTTATTCAGCACTTACATAGATACGGATACTTAAAATTCATGTCTAATTACTAGATTAAAATTTTACATAGCATTACTATCGAAGTTTTGGAGACAACACAAAATAACATATTTGGTATTTCACAGAAAATATCAAATTACGAGTCCTACGTTTTTATCCACATTACTGAGTATAAATTGCTCATTATTTGCTTAGCAGATATTTTTGAAACTATTTGATTTGAATTTGATGCAGAATAAGACGTTGTATAAAAGATATTTAGATAAAAATATAAGTACCTATGTATAATAGGTACCTACTTGACGTTAGTACTGGACTGATTTAAACGTGGCTTGATTTTTATTTGTTAGGGTAAATATTTGCAAGTATAGAAAGAAATTGAGTTCCACAATCTCATTTAGCAATTTTACAATTTTATTCGAATTTAACGTTGCTTAAAATAATTTTTCGTGGAGAATGACGTTTTACCACAAAATATAATTATCATTACCCGAAAAATGCTTACACAGAGTTTGGTTTATGGTAAGGAAATGGGCAAAAGAATTCCTTCGAGCCGGATTTGAACCAGCGACCTATGGATTACAATTCTACGACCAGCTACAGTCCACCGCTCTACCAACTGAGCTATCGAAGGCGTGAGCGAAGTGGCGAAATTTCAAAACTATTTCCCATGAGCCTGAATTATGACTTCGAAACGAGTTCTTACGTCACCATAATTACAAAACGAGTGCAGTGCGATCATTGAGGAAGGAATCAAGTGCGATTTACAGACATTTCAAGATAAGTTTTAATCTGTGGTTTCAGTTCAATCAATAAAAATAAAATAAAAGAATATTTGAAAAATAAATATTTATTAGGTACATTTTTGACATCATACCAGCCGTAGAACTTTTAATGTCGGAGAAAAACCTCTCCTATGGATGTCTATTCAACAAAACAGGTTGGAAGCGGCTTGCATCCAGCTAGATCCTGTGGTTTTTGTTAGGTCCGCTGTCTACCTTGTCAGCGAATAACCTACGATTGCCGGTACGTGGTCTCTATTAGAGAACTTTCAACCCCATAAATCTTATAAACCAGCACAATATCCCTCCTTTCCTACAAATAAGTAACATAACAAACATCTCGATATTAATCGCTTTACATTAACAGCATCTACAAACAAGTCCATACAAAATGTCAGCCATAAGATAACCGAATCACCGGCAATCAGGGTTCCGTACAAAATACAAGGAATATTTCATCGGGAGAGGAGCACTAAATTATCTAAATAGAGATCGCTCCGCAATCAGCGAGGGTCGTGGAGATTTATAGTACTGGAAGGGTTTCTGACCAACTTCCATTAGAAGCTTATTTTAGCATAATGTAAATCAATCATATATTAATCATCATACAAATATCACCTAATTTTAATTAATATTTAAAATATACAATTTGTATATATACAAGTTGTAGATGACAATATTTTTTGATGTCCTCTTGTAACAGCTAACCATAAACAGATCCGATTAACGAAAACAAAAAATAAACAACTCAGAAATAAAGAAGTTACGAGCATATTAGGTATTAGGTAGCGTGTTTGTCGGCCATTTACCGGATATACTTCGGAGAGTGCGCCCAGGAGTTGCACAATCTGGTCCCCCTGCCCCTTTCTTCTATCGTACGGCTAGACAGACGCGACCAAAGCACCACCCTTTTATGGTGGACATTCCGCGCGTTAGAACCAAGCGTTTCGAATCCTCATTCCTCATACGAACAGCCGGAATGTGGAACGCTTTGCCTGGGTCTGTCTTCCCGTTAAAGTACAACGTGGGTGTCTTCAAATCCCGAGCAAATAGGTATCTTCTAGGTAAGCGTGCTACACCCTAGACCGCACATCTGCTTAACATCAGGCAGTGTGTAGTCAAACGCGAACATATTCAAAATAAAATAAAAAAACAAAAAAAAATATTGCTAGACAAAGAACGCACTATGGCGAGCTATGACGTCACAGTCCGTAAATGTATACATTCACCATACTATGTTATGCTTTGTGAGAAAGGGACAAGGCATTCCCTCTTTATTCCTACCAAAATCTTTACAAGCTAATATCTCTGAACTTGATTAGGCAATTTTAATTACTTTTTCAGTTTATGAATCATAATTAGTTGCAGACTTCACTAATCCTAATACTTTTCATTAATTTAAGAACTGTCAAGTACCCTATTACGCACTTACGGATTTTTAAACCACTGGTTTTATTTGAAGAAAAACATCATGAAGCAAAAAAAAAATTATCAAATCAATAGCATATTATGTGAGTTTGCCGTATGCTCAAAAGGGTTATGAATTTAGCTAAATCTATCTACAAAGATAAGCATAGGCCTACTTGGGATCATCAGTTAATACAATGATACAACAGTGGGTATTACTAACGTGGTGGTTAACTTTTCGATTTGCTTTTGCGTAAATTCGTTCAATCGAGTAGATTGAGCAATGTATATTTTTGCTAAATAATTTTATTGAATAACATTTAAAAGAAAAATATTTTCTCTTCCAGAAATGATACATCCCAACGACACAAGAGACGGAAACGCGCGCTCACCAAAGATGGCGGGCGGAAGCGCGTCGCGCCTACTGTCATGGCGACCGGAAGTACCCTCACAATTTGATAAATAGTTGTTCTTTAACAGTTTTTCTCATGCAAATGAGGGGACGGGATGACGGATGACGTCACGATTCCCTTGGTCGGATTTAATTTGAGATTTCGCTGGGGCGACTAATCTGGCTTGAATGCTGATTGTGTGAATATGCTTCACGGGTTTTGTATCTTTTTTTGTTAAAGAATGGATGCCGCTATAAGTTTGCTGACAGTTTAATCCGGTATTGTTATTGTCTTTTGTTCCAAAATGTTGAAAGATCAGTAAAGATATCTATATACGTCGTATATAGATAATATATATTGATATCTATCTATATCGATAGATATCGATATAGATATCAATATCAAAAAAATCGGCCAAGCGCGGGTCAAACTCTCGCACGAAAGGTTCCGTACTGTATGGGAGCCCCCCTTGTATATTTATTTTATTTTAATTTCACAATAAATTATTGATGTAAATATACAGTTAAATCTTCTGTGAATATTTCTCTATCTGTTATCGTTATTTATATCAAGCGAATAATGGCAAAAAAATCAGGTTTGTTGTATGGTAGCCCACCTAAAATATTTATTTTATTTTGTTATTAGTATATGCTGTTATAGCGGCAACAAATATACAGCATCTGAGAAAATTTCAACTGTCTAACTATTACGATTCATGAGTTATAGCCTGGTGACAGACAGACATACAGACGGACAGACGGACGGACAGCGGAGTCTTAGTTATAGGGTCCCGTTTTTACCCTTTGGGTACGGAACCCTAAAATTCATAAAATACAACTCGACAAGTTGTGTTACTGTTATCAGTTATCATCACCAACTATCTGATTATAGTATTTAATAGATATTTTGGGTCTGTATGGCCCAGCCAATCAAATTTTCAAAAATCTTTAAAAAGAATAAGTTCATATTATTATTATAGGCTGGGTAGTATAATTATTATATGAACACATATGTACTTATAACTGTGTGTCAGAGTTATTAAGCCGCCTTTTTTAATTTCGTATAGATTTGTGTTTGACTACATACTGCCTTAAGGCTTCAGACATGATAGCTCAACGTTTATAAAATAATAACAAAACGATATCTGTGTAAAATATAAAAATAAATATAAAGTTGTTAAATATATAGTGTAAAAATAAATGTATAGTGTTATTCTGTATGAAAAGAAGCAAATAACGCGCTCTAATGTAATAAAAATATTTATTTTTCGTAACTTCGGCTTATAATTTATTTTAACGTAATTTTAAATTAATCAAACATTTCTCTAAAAGAAATTCACAGAAATTTAAAAAAAAGTACTTACCGCGTTACTTTAGATACGTTTTGTTGATAGATAATTTATTTTTTGCAAAAAATGGCACAACCGTGAATTGTACAAAATATTTACGATTCGCTGGAATTGATGTATGTGACATATGGAACTAAAACGTGGTCTTTTAATGTGCGCCTCATAAATAAGCTCAAGATAGCCCAACGTGCTATGGAGAGGGCTATGCTCGGTGTCTCTCTGCGGCATCGAATCAGAAATGAGGAGATCCGTAGACGAACCAAAGTTACCGACATAGCCCAGCGGATTAGCAAATTAAAATGGCAATGGGCAGGACACATTGTTCGAAGAACGGATGGCCGATGGGGCCGGAAAGTTCTCGAATGGAGACCACGGACCAGCAAGCGCAGCGTAGGACGTCCACCGACTAGGTGGACTGACGATATTATAAAAATCGCAGGAACGCGCTGGATGCAGGCCGCTTCCAACCGGCCTTATTGGAAATCCATGGGGGAGGCCTATGTCCAGCAGTAGACATCTTACGGCTGATAGATAGATAGAATTGATGTACAGAATTGTTACAATATTGCTGATTTTTCAAAAACGGAACGTCCGATTTCGATATTCAAAATTTTTTTTAAATATTTACAATTGGAGAAAATATAGATGAATGTACACAAAAAAATACATGCACTCGAACATAATATACTTAACCTCTTCCTTTTTTGAAGTAGGTTAAAAAGTCTGTGTGTACTAAATTACGTCTAAGATGTTAATAATTTACTACACATCAGTTAATTTGTATGATGTTTCATTGATGAGTCACTAGAAAATTATAGGTACCTACGTGAAGCCAATCAATAAATTTGCACCCGCATATTTTGCAGTGACTATTACAATAATAACTACCGTTTGCATCACAGAAATAAAATTGTAGAGGTGGTGTGATATATTTTATTTACCAGAAAAATAAATGAACTTGAAGCCGATATTTTTTTTTTTAAATATAGTGTTGAGAAGTATGTATTACCAATCTTGGCATAGTAAAAGCTTTATAATTTATGACGGTATTAACTATAACCAGTAAAAAATTAATTCATTGCTGCTGTATTCAGATTTCAAAGAATGCAACAATGTTTTGATGCTTTCTTGGCCGATTCATTTAGCCGTGAGACATTTTAAAACGATTAAAAAAAGAAAATAAAAATACAATTTTATTCATTCTCCTCCCAACTACACTTCATATTATCAAGCCCTAAAACCGACTATTGAATAACGCTAACTTAATTAGAACCACTAAATTGCTTGTTTAATTATTTTAATGTTATTTTTAAACTTTTTCCAACGCATCATTTTTAGGGTTCCGTAACCAAAAGGTAAAATGAGGACTATATTACTCAGACTCCGCTGCCTGTCTGTCTTCCTGTCTGTCCGTCTGTCTGGCACCAGGCTATATCTCATGAACCGTAATAGCAAGAACGTTGAAATGTTCACTGATGACGTATTTCTGTTGCCGCTATAGGAATGTTCAGGAAGATGCTTGAAATATTAAGTGCTATATTCCTTTCAAAAATAATTAATAGATAGATTCAAATAAAATATATTAAGGGGGCGGAACCCTACGTGCGCGAGTCCGCGACTCTCGCTTGGCCAATATGTAATTCATAAATCATGTACTACGGGAGTTTACGGGACTATAATTACTCATTAAAAAATGAGATATAAAATACCTCGTTATCCGACGTTTCAACCGAGTCAGACCACAATCGATGCAGATTGTGGTCTACCCGTAACATAAAATAAGTATAGTACCTACATTAAAATAATGATTTTCTAATTATGAATATTAACATCCACCTCCTCCTTAGTGAATAGGAGACTAAGTCATTTTAACCCTAGTCTAGAGAGTGGTCAAGGTGTGGCAAAAACTAAAGGTCAGACGGCAGATGGCAACTGGTCGGTAATGTTACATTAGTAATGTCAACCGTAGCGCACGCGCTTCGAAATATCTTGAAGGGGTGAGTTTTTACTAGCCACGTGTGGATTTTTTCGTCTAATTACTTACCAAGCATGGTGGACTGGTGGTCTAGTGGTAATGACACACACCTTACAACCGTGAGGTCGTGGGTTCAAATCCCGATCCTGTACCAATGAATTCCTTGAATAGAATTTCTCGCTTGGTGAAGGAAAACATCGTGAGGCAACCTGCATAAATCCGTAGAAGTAATTTGATGGCGTATGTGAATAAACTAATCTGCAGTGGGCCAGCGAGGTGGATTTGGCTTAATCACCCTTCGTGGGTAGGCCTATGTCCTGCAGTGGGCTGGTGGTCTAGTATGCAGTGAGCAGTATTAAAAAGCCTGGTACAGTACAGGTAAAAATCTTATTAGTTTGGGGATTATGAAAATTTTAATTTAATCTTGTAATAATTAACATTCACCTCCTCCTTACCGAATAGTAGACTTAAAGTGATTTTAACCCTAGAGTGTGGTCAAGGCATAGCAAAAACCAAAGGTCAGACGGCAGATGGCAACGGGTATTGTTACACTGGTAGTGTCAACCGCACGCGCTTGCGTGGCGTGTAGTCGCCTTACAATCGCCTTACGACTAACTAAAAAGCCTGCCCACCAAGTAGCTTGGGCAGAGTTTTGGCTCGTACACTTTTTTTGCACGATTGTGCTTCTATAGATATTTGCTCGAAGGTATAAACACATAAATTATACCTATTCATGGCCGTTCAATGTATTTTCGTAAACTTGTTTATTTTTTTTAACGCGACGAAGTCCACGCTTGACCCCCATCTCACTACTGGTAAGCGACGTTGTGGTCGAAGATGAAGCACCCAGACTTAGAAGATATCTATTCACTCTGATCTTGAAAATCTTTATTATAACCCTTAGGAAACAGAAAAACAGGAAGACTGTTGCTTTCTCTAGCGGTACGAATCAGAAATTTTGTGTGAAAACGCTTCGTACGTATCGAAGGAAAATCGACAGTATAGGGGTGGTAATGACATCAATATGGAACGAAGAAAAAAATGCCAGGTCGATGGATAGTTAGGCGTCTTTCTACTAGTCCTGTAGTAAAAAGGTAGGATAAGGTCGTGTAGCTCAGATGCACACTTTCCGAAAAGAACCCTACAGAAAATGAAATATTGTAATTATTAATCTATCTGTAAAAGGTAAGAAACCCAAAAAACATGAACAGGCAAAAAATAACAAAAACATTTCGCACGATGACCGAGACGACCAGCCTTAAGGAGTGGCAAAAACCAAAGGTCAGACGGCAGATGGCAACTGTCGGGTAATGTTACATCGGTAATGTCAACCGTAGCGCACGCGCATTCTTCTTTCTATAGTAAAGAGTAAGTTTTTACTTGCACGCGTGGATTTTTTCAGAGACAGGTATTGGTTTTTTTTTAATACAAAATAGTATTAGGGTTACTATTTTGTATTATCTGTTTTGTGTGATTGTTAAAGAGTTTACGTTAACATGTTTTGACGTGACAACGTCTTATAAATTGGTTTGCCGGGTGACACTTCAAGAAACTGCGTTACGCTCCGCTCACGTTATGCGCTCACAATGAGAGCGAGTGAGAGGCACGCGTCATGGTTAGCCCGCCTAAGAGCGAGAGAGACAGACATTTTCATCCTTCTTCCTACTATACGAATGAATATTCACATTAAAATTATTTTACCACTCAAAGTCGTTGTCACGTAAAACTTTCGCCCGTATACCGACTTTACAGGCAACCAATTTTTTTAAACTGAATATGAAGCTTGGCGATCCAAAACCACATCACAAAATACATCAAGTTGTTTTCCAAACAGTAAACCTTTCCAAACATAAATTTGTAGGGTTTTTGAGTAAATCTATTTACAAAAATTTATAATTTGCTAATGCAACATATTCTTAAGAATATGTTGCAGTAAATAGGTAAGCGTTAAATTCTCCCCACATTTTTTTAAGTTATAAGTTCACAATATTGCGCGTTTTTTAAGGTTCCGTACCCGATAGAAAAAACAGAACCCTAACTAACTAAGACTTCATCGTATAAACCGGTTTATGAGATACAACCTGTAACCCAATGATGTTTAATGTCACTTCAATGCTGTAACCAGGTTGTATCTCATAAACCGTGAAATAGGCAGTTGACATTTTCACAGATTATTTCTGTTGTTACTACAGCAACAAATACTAAAAACGGAATAAAATAAATAAATAAATATTTAAGGGGGCTCCCATACGACGATATGCTCGATATTAATAACGACAAGCGGTTGAGTATGTGCAAAAAGAGAACCGTAGTGACGTTACAGTGAACTGACAACAAGATTTTAATCAGTAGCCAAGGTACTGATCATACTTGGTAGACGCGACTACTGATAAAATCCGAATTGGTGTCTACCAAGTATCAAACACTTTTAGTTGTACTTGCAATGACAGAGCCGTGTTGTCAACGTAAAAAACCGGACAAGTGCGAGCCAGGATCGCACATCGAGGGTTCCGTACAAACACGTTGTTAAAATAATTAAAAACCTGTTTTATCATGTGCTAATGAAGTTCTTTTATATGATATCTTACATGATACGATTTACTCACTTTGAATTTTGAACCCATATTTTGTGAATTTAGAGGCCCTATTTTTTGTGACTTGAATAAAATGTACAGTTTTCAGATTTATTCCTATTTGTGTACTCTGAGACAATGCTTCTCGCCATTTCATAGTTCTATGTTAACCCTGTAGGTTTTGATTTTTGTGAGTGCAAAATATGCTGTTTGTTATGACATAAACGGCTCTAACTTTTTTAAACGATAACTGGGAAGTTTTTCTTTTACACAACGGCAAGAGTTCATCGATATACGTATACAGTTTAAATTTCAACTCGATATCTTTACGCGTTCCCGAGATAAATAGTCTTGACATACACACAGGCGGACAGACGGACAGACGGACAACAAAGTGATCCTATAAGGGTTCCGTTTTTTCCTTTTGAGGTACGGAACCCTAAAAATTAGTACAATTGCACACGGGCGACCTCACCTACGACGCTTCTCATTTTGCATAAACTCTAGTGTCTAGATCCTTGAATGGGGGTATATATGGTATGAAATCTTACGCGCGTGAGTCCGATTGGCATTTGACTGTTTGTTTTGTTTATTGTAACCATGGATACCTATAAATATAGTTATATTTCTTTCAAAAGTTGAAGAGTATCAGTTGATTCGTAGGCTATTTTTAAACAAGGTAAATAAAGAATCACGTAGATAGACGTAAAGCCAACGGTAAAAGGTAAAGCCAGTATTCATAATGTATCCCGAGTGTGTCCAGGTGTCCACATTTTGCAAAAAACGAAACTTAATGAACCACAACAAACCAACGTCTAAAGACAGTGACCACGCATCAGTTTTTTCTCGGACGTGAGTCATAATGGTATGCACCCTGCGTGATCTACCAAGCGTGAATGCACCTGGGCGTGCCAAGTAGGATATGAATAAATAGAACTTTATCATGTTGAAATAAGGTTTACAATAAGTACGGTTAAAAAGACAGGTGTACACGAGTGTTTCTGAATGAACGTTACGGTTTTTAGACTCTTGGAATTTATGACACGCGGTATTTGCTAGAAGTTTTTTATGATTACATTTTCTTTGCACTACTTGATAATGTCTACGGCGAACTCAATCATTAACAAGTATTTTTAAACACAATATTGAGATCAATATTGGTGTCTATCTGCGAGATCGAATGAGAAATGAGATCCGCAGACGTACCTAAGTTACCGACATAGCCCAGCAGATTTGCAAATTATAGTGGCAATGGGCCAGGTTTATAGTTCGAAGAACGGATGGCCGATGAAGCCATAAAGTTCTCGAATGGAGACCACGGACGAACAAGCGCAGCGTAGGACGTCAACCGACCAGGTGGACTGACGATATAATAAAGATCGCAGGAACGCGCTGGAAGCAGATCGCTTCTAACTGACCTTATCGGAAATCCATGGGAGAGGCCTTTATCTTGCAGTGGACGTCCTATGGCTGATGGATGGATTGAGATCAGCGCATCCCAAAATTTATCTAGATACAATACAAATAGCATCATAACGCATTTATATAAACAAATTGCAAAAACATAAAGTACGAGATACAAAAGAAGGTCATCGGAAGCTAACGTTACGAGTATATTGCATGGAATAGCATTCCGTTTTCAAATTGCACTGTTTGTATTCAATTCAATTCAATTGTTTTTATTGCACCATAAATACATAATTATTCTCTTAGTCTAATTTATAAATGTATCATTTATATAAATCGAGAGTTACTTACTTATGGACCCTGTATTAGGGTATTGCAATTAACTTAAACATTATGACAATAATTGTTCATTTGTAAAATGACTTTTAACAAATAAACAGTAAAAAAGTAGCCCAGCATAAATTGTATTGTAGATAGATAGATAGATACTTTATTGTAATATAGATTGTAGATAGATATTGTATTGTACACTTTATTGTTAACACTAAAATACAATTCAGAAAAAATACACAGAAAGGAAAAAAAAAACAAGCGGCATAAAATAGTACAACAAAGGGCGGCCTTATCTCTTATAGCAATCTCTTCCAGGCAACCCTTTCTTCTGCAGAGGAATTAATAAAAAAAATAGCAAATGCGGAGTGAGTAGACAAAAAAATATTTTTTACAAACCGTACCGGTATTGTACCGGAATATTTTTTCATCACACTTCACCCTTTTAACCCTTCACACGGCTACTGGCATATCTACGCAACCTACGAGTCCAAAATAAAAAAAATATTTCCCATGCACGCGTCTATCCGTCGGTCAGCCAACAATCCGCCCTCATAACTCATTGTCCGATCCATTAAAACTAAAACGTGATATGAATAACCCTAAACAATCTCGCATCTCTTTCCCACAAACGGAACCCATCAATAAAAATCTTGAAAATGAGAGCAACCACCTTACCCATACACTACTATTCGACTCTATAATCAACGCAACAAGATTTTTATTGCGTAAATTTGAATCAAATTTAAATTTGTCAACGGCACTCAACACAAACATAAATTTGCGTTGCACTTGATATTTATGACAGTACCATAGAGTTCTAAATAGAATAAGTGGTAAAGTTGGTAAAGCACAGTCCAGTGAATTTAAGGCCCGCGAAAGAGTCAATACGTTAATCTGCATAATAAAAGAAATGGTTTAAAATATGCGAATGGGCGCACGGCCCTCTTAATTGCTGATGGTGGCTATCAATTGCAAAAGGAAAAAACTGTCCACACCATTGGTTCGTGAATGGGTTTGGAGAATGTTTGGCGGAAATGGTATGGAGTGGTATTTTTGACAATACGTATTGTGGTAGGTATGTAGAGGGTTAAGCTCGGAGTTACTCAGTGAAATCGCATTAACGAATAATACAAATAAGTTAACATTGTGGACGGCCCTTAGTATGGGACGCAACTTGCGTCGATACTTTGGCACCGTCACATCTTCCTGAGACTCAGAGTAGGGCTGGAGCGGCGGCCAATTCGGCTGAGCAGCACAAGCGGCGCAAATATGCTAACCTCGGTAGTGGTTACATATTTGAGCCATTTGGAGTTGAGACTTTGGGTCCGTGGGGGCCGGGAGCTCATCTCTTTTTCAAAAGTCTTTCTGAGCGTCTGGTGGACGCGACGCGTGACCAAAATGCTGGTGTTTATTTGGCTCAACGTATAAGCATTGCCATTCAGCGTGGCAATGCTGCCAGCATGCAGGGCACGCTGCCAAATGGTAGTGGACTTGAGCACTTGGATTATCTTTAGACCTTCAGGGGTCTGTGGATGATCCAATTGCTTTCTATTTAGTAGTAGTGTAGTATAGTTAACATTATAAGTTAACGATATAGTTACCGATTGGCAAGTCAAAGTAGCAGGAGGCATGGCACGGATGACTGATGAAGTAGAAAAGTTCCAAAAGTTCTAAAGACCACCTTGTCGGGTGACGGATGACCTCATCAAGGCCGCAGGATCACGCTTAATACGAGCCACTTGCAACCGGTCTTATTGCATATATATAGAGGAGGCCTAAGTCTACCAGTGACTCTATGAAACAAACAAATAAAAGTTGTGTTTAGGTCGTGGTGGTAGTAACGCACGCTTTACAATTGTGAGGCCATACTAATGATACTACCATTATCTACCAATGAGTTATTTGGAACTTGCGTATGATTATTTACACAAAGTACTAGCATTTTGGTGAAGAAAAATATTGTGAGGTAACCTGCGTTTTAATCTACGTCCGTAGAAAAAATCACCATGGCATGTGTGAACTCACTAACCTGAGCTGGGCCAGCGTGGTACATATGGCTCAATTTCCCTTCACTAGTTGGCCTATGTTCCTGGCACAGTAACAGATACTAGGGTAAACAGTATCTGTTTAAGTGTATTATGTTAATGCTTTTTATTTACCTAATTACAATGTGGACAGTATTATAAAAATATATAGGTAATGCAAAAATGTATTGAGCTTAAGATGATTGTCCTATTATATTCTCTCATAACAATCTTCATTCAAAGGGATTTCATATTTTCAGACCTTATTATATTTTGTGTAGTATTAAATTACCATACCTAGTCATAACTTAGGTTCGTTTGTCATTGAGACTATCACAGAACAGCAGAGCTAGATCTCTCTTCTGTGATTGTAATGTATTTTAATTTAGAACATCCCAAAAATAACTTCTAGTTTTCAAAATTTCAATCCCTCTCCACGCCACTTTATTCCAAAGGGTTTGCAAGTCCAGCTTTTGTCCGACACAAATGACCCCAAACACTATTATCATCTCCGCGCCAATAATGACGTCTATTCACTGGCCGATCTACTTTCCCATAGCGAAGATACGGGCACTTTGATTTGCGACCGTATTTGAATACGATGATTTTGAATTACAGTTAATTAAACAGGCAAATCGACAGTCTACTGCCGGACGACGACATACAAGAATGTATGCAGTATGGGGTCAGATAACACAACTGAACTAAAAGCATATACATTAAAAAAAAATTATGTGATAACATCTTAAATCGATGAACGCCAGCTGTATGCACGAAAAAGCATTGTCACGGTCAGCGTGCAAGCGAAATCGCGGAATAAGCGAAGAGAGGCATGATCAGTAAAAATGTTAAACTCGCGCCAGGACACGTAGCCTGATCGAAAATTCGTAAAACGCCGCAGGGCGCTTGCGTGAGTGTGCGTGTGTGCCGTTGTATTTTACCATATAAATTAAATGTAGTACTTTATATGTTCAAGTTTTCACTTCTGCTGGTATGCCGGAGTGCAACCCGTTGTTTTTAGGGTTCCGTACCTCAAACGGAAAAAACGGAACCCTTATAGGATCACTTTGTTGTCCGTCTGTCCGTCTGTGTGTATGTCAAGGCTCTTTATCTCAGGAACGCGTAAAGATATCGAGTTGAAATTTAAACTGTATACGAGTACATATATCTATAGTCTCTTGCAGTTGTGTAAAAAAAAACAGCATATTTCGACACTCACAAAAATCAAAACCTACAGGGTACTTCCCGTTGACATAGAACTATGAAATTTGGCGAGAAGCATTGTCTCAGAGTATACATATAGAAATAAATCTGAAAACTGTACATCTTTATTTAAATCACAAAAAATAGGGCCTCAAAATTCAAAATTCAAAAATTCACAAAATAAATCAATATGGGTTCAAAATTCAAAGTGAGTAAATCGTATCATGTAAGGTATTATATAAAATAACTTCATTAACACATGCTAAAACAGGTTTTTAATTATTTTAACAATGTGTAATTTTCGATGTATGACGAGAAAAGTGAAAAAAATAAAACTTTTTTGTCGATGGTTAAGTATAGAGATTTTAACAACTTACATCCCAATTTTGTGAAATTTTCTGGATTTGTACGGATCCCTCGATATGCGAGCCTGACTCGCAAAAAAATCGGACAAGTGATTTTTTTACAAAGTATCTCTATGGATTCAATTATTGTGACTTCTGTTTGAAGTTGGTTGCAAGGTGGTTTCAAGGTCAAGACGCAATGGTTGCAAGGTGGTTTCAAATATCCATATATTCTATTGGGAATCTATACGGTGCTTATCCAGTCGTCTTTTATCTGATTTAAAAGTAACGCTATTTGGAATAGAAGCATCAAATCTTTAGAACATCATCAATCCCTCCATCTATCAGCTTTAGGCCTACTACTGAAAATTGGCTCCCCTATGGATATCCAATAATTTTTTTTTTCCGGCTTATATGATTCAAAGCATAAGCTGGTAAGTATTAGGTGTTTGCAAAAAAATAGGCAATGTTCAATTAATGATTTAAATATATTTTGACAAAACCCAGGGGTACAAAACATTCGGTTTCATTTTCAATACGTTGTTGAAAATGCCCTTACTGGCTAGGCTGGTTGTCTACACATTGTTGTATATGTCTCCTTATTAATATTGGGGTTAATTTTAATGTAAGGGTTGATTGGGGCAAATTCTAATAATACAATCATGGAATGAATGAAGCCGTAGGTGTCCACTAATTAAGTGTCTGTGTGGACCACCCACATAATTAAGTACACATACAATATTACCTAGACATAACATAGTGGTAAAATTGACGTCATTCAAGAAATGTATTAAATTTGGTATCAGTTAAAAGACTTATCTTGTTTTTTGTACAAAAAATTTACGAATAAATAAATAAATATTAGAGAACATCTTACACACGGTCTCTGACCCCAAACTAAGCGAAGCTTGTGATATGGCTGCCAGAGACTGATACAGTACATTTACATATTTAAATACATAGGTACATATACAGATAGTAACTAAAATGCAAGTACTTAACAAATACCAAGCTGAAATACTTGGTGACAATGGCACCAACAGTCAGTACTAAATTACTGATCATAGTAAAAAACATTTTATTCTATGCACATGCAATGTTTTTGCATTGTAATTTATTTAACAAAAAATTAAAACGATTCAAATTTCACCATAGAAATGTCTTCATTATTATGAACCGTAGGACATTTGCTGATGGATAAATAGTCCTCGTAAAATATATTCAATTAGACTGGTTGAACCGTGGTGGTCTAGTGGTAATGACACCCGCCTTACAATCGTGAGGTCGTTGGTTCAAATCCCGGTCCCGTACCAATTAATTCCTTGGAATTTATGTACGGAATTTCACACCACAGGCTTTGCGGTGAAAGAAAACATCGTGAGGCAACCTGCATACATCTGTAGAAGAAATTCCCGCACTGGACCCGCGTGGTGGATATAGCCCCCAATCACCCTTCGTGGATAGGCCTGCGTCCTGCAGTGGACTATTAAAAAGGCTGGTACAGTACAGTAGACCGGTTGTAAAATCAATAGAGCATTTTTTTTAATTTATAGGAAAACGCAGTTGCTTACAAAATAAATATTCTATAACACATTGGCAATTACAGACGACCAATAAAAACGCAAAACGCCGCCACGTCCGCCAATAAACGTCAACGAAATAATGACGTCACGCGTTTCCGAACAATTCCGAATTTTTACGAATGCGCAGTGCACCGCTCGTAAAAGGTTTATGTTTCAGGGTTTATTAATGAGTGCATGTGTGTGTGAGATCATTTGGTATAGTTTTGGTGATAATAGCTGAACGTGTAATGGGAATCCAGGTTATTAAATACCAGTATATTATAATGTACATGTTTGATTTACAATAAATGATAATTATTTCTCACCAACAAAGACAACCGATTTCAATCAAATTTTGATCAAATTGTTCTAATAATTTTACATTAAGTGACTGACTGGTTTAAAGCAGTTCTCACAGATGGCGCTTCCAACAATGTTGTAATTGGTAAAAATGATAAACACTTTCACTAATTCGACGTCTTCGCAGACAGCGTTTTAGCTTAATTGGACAAAGCATCTGGGCCGGAATCCCAGAGAGATGCAGGTTCAAATCCTGCGAACGCGTCATTTTTGAAATGTTTATCACAAAAAAAAATTGAAATATAACTATCTATGAAGTATGATCTACCAAAGAAAAAAATCGGCAAAATTGGATTATAATTGGCGAATTAATTACATAAAATACATAAAAAACCATTCAATTAATTGGAAATCAATATAAGGTGAAGATAGGTTTGCGTTTGATTACACACTGCCTGATATTAAGCAGATATGCGGTCTAGGATGTAACACGCTTACCTAGAAGATACCTATTTACTCGAGATTTGAAGACACCTACATTGTACTTTAGCGAAAATAGAGTAGTTTCGAGTCCCCTTTCCCCATAAGCAAGTAGTTTCCATTCCATATTATACAGGGTTATTTGCTTACCCTGTAATTAAGCCGAAAAGGAGTGATTTAGACCATCATTACGAACAACTACTATAGAGCCAACAAAAATTCAAGAAAAAAACCCAGCTATTTAATACATTTTGATGATTCAGAGTTGCAATTTTGTACTAAACGGTTGATATTTTGGAATAGTAAAAGTTGTTTATAATGATGGTTTGAATCACCCCCTTTCGGCTTAGTACAGAATAAACTAATAACCCTGTATATACCTTGTGAAGATCTATGAATAAACTTGTGTTGAGTTGTAGATCTCCAATTGCTGACATGATAATACGAGTAAATAAATTTATTAATTAATGGTTTCCCTAAAAAACATCGAAATGGCTGCAACTTAAGGAACTAATTTAAAAGCTTTTTATACATCTTTTTAGTTTTAATTTTAAAGTAAATTACATTGATTTTTCGTTTACATATAAATGTACGAGTAACTCATATCAATGAAATCTCAATCATCAAAAATCAACCATTGCCACAAAACTTTGCAATCAGCAATAATCATAACCATCAGAACAGAAAAAATACCGTCCGCCAATTCTCCATCAATTACAGTCACCCCAACGATTTCATAACATCTCATCGCTTGGTGCACAATGTAAGGAGACACAGTGACTGAACGTGGGTTATTGTTATAGAGCAGCATATAAGATAAACGTTTTTAGGGTTCCGTACCTCAAAAGTAAAAAAACTGGACTAGTGCGAGTCAGGCTCGCACATCGAGGGTTTCGTACAAACACATTGTTAATATAACCCTGTTTTAGCATGTGCTAATGAAGTTCTTTTATATGATACCTTACATGTTACGATTTACTCACTTTGAATTTTGAACCCATATATATTTTGAGGCCCTATTTTTTGTGATTTAAATAAAAATGTACAGTTTCAGATTTATTCCTATATGTGTACTCTGAGATAATGCTTCTCACCAAATTTCATAGTTCTATGTCAACGGGAAGTACCCTGTAAGTTTTGATTTTTGCGAGTGCGAAATATGCGGTTTTTTACGACATAAAGGTCTTTAACTTCTTTATAATATGATAACTGAGAAGTTATCTAATTCAACAAAACTGTAAATCTCACGTACTGTCTCTTCATATACAGCGCTCGCAATAAACATCGGTCCGGCATAAATGTCCTGGCGCGTCCGTCCGTCCGGATATTTACGAGCCCGCGTGCGCCCGGTTTATGATTATGTCCCGTTGTTGATTGAATGGTAATGGTCACCCTACTCGGGAGATGGGAGTCGGGAGATGGGAGATGGGAAACGGGACAGAGTAATTGCGATCGAGGTATTGTTTATTGCGCGGTTGCTGTTATTGGTAGTGTAAAGTAGTGTTAGATATTTGCGTGCGATGTGTGAACATTAATCCTGAGTTAAAGTTTGGAAGAAAGAGCTTTGTAGAATGTAGGTCCTATGTAGTCGCTACCTTGTATTGTACTGTACTGTACTAGCCTCTTTAATAGTCCACTGCAGGACGTTGGCCTACCCACTAAGGGTGGTCGCTTCCATGGTAGTGATTTATTTGACAACGGTGTGATATGGATCCTTGGTAATAATCGGTGGAGATGAGTCCGTAGAGAAATTGATGCAATATTAATTTGACAGTTATATGAATGTCACTTATGAAAGGCATATTATTTAGTCTAAATTTACATATTCTTTATTATTATATTTTTGGGTGTCATCCTTTATTTCAGTTCAAGTAGTCCACAGCTGAACACATTTCTACTCGCAACTTGCGATTTGGCCACATCTTACAACCTGGGCTAGTAGATACGTGGATTCAAATATAAATTGTCTAAAAAAATAAACCGCAAAAGATAAACTACTATTACTGGTCGCACCATAAATGAAAAGAGTTTCTTTGCTCATGTTATTTTTATGCTTTTGTGATTTTTACATATTGTATTTATGTACTACGGATTTAATTGTGCACTGAAAATATCAGAATATAATAGCTAACTAAATTATAGTCAGACCGTGACCACGATCAATGAAACCTGGTCGAATCGTCGGGATAATGAGGTATTATCCCGACCTAGGTTATTTTATAAGTAGGTATCTCGTATTTTAGTGCGCGATTAATCCCGTAGAACTAAAAAATAATATAATTTATTTGCCCACTTAGTTTTCGAAAGAAAAAATACTATTTTTACTCCGATGTCTAGTCTAGTGCTAAAGTGCATCAGGACATTACTCAGAGAGTAGTATAATAAGATTGTCGCGGAAGCTTACAATTTTTGCACCATATTTTCTACTTCTTGTTGGTACGAAATATTCTCTCTATGTCGTGAGTTTCTTGTATTTATATGTTGTGCTTGTAGTTTACATTTGAACATAGGAACTATGTAAAAATATTCAAGCTGTTTCAGGTGAAAGCCAGCTAGCAAACAAAATGTCAATGAAGAGAGAAACTAAACGATTTAGAAGCCAATTTTAAATTACAAGTTTCTTACTAGGTAAGAACAACTTAGACAAATTTAGTAAATAAACCAATTTCATAAATTTTAAGTTGATTCATGTAGGTACATTACACATGTAAATTTGACTTATATTCTTACTATGACACGTGTGATTTAATAAAATAAATAACATTTTTTTACGTTTATCAAATAAAAAAGAGGGGCATGACATGAAAAACTACTCGTATCTCAATCACACCACTTATTGTAAATGAATAATAGGTATCTAATTAGCAGATATAATATGATCATCTTTTAATGTTTTCCCTTACCTCATAATAGTACTGTAGTGGAGACCACGTACCGGCAAGCGCAGCGTAGGACATTCACCCATATATAAGGTGGACGGATGACCTCATTAAGACAGCAGGATCGCGCTGGATGCAAGCTGCTTCCAATCGGTGTTGTTGGAGACCCATAGGAGAGGCCTATGTCCAGTAGTGGACGTCCTATGGCTGATAGATAGATGGATGGATGTATCACAAACATTTTTAAAAAAATAAATAAAATACTTCCTGTATTTCGCAGCCTTTTTCAGTGATGACGAATGTACGAAACAGTACCAATTTTCTCAAACAAGCTTCTTTTCTTTTTGCGCTGTAATGTATGCGACGAAGAGAAAATACAACTATCGCTTAAACAAATGTGCCAAAAAGACAAACGCTTTGTTGGTACCGTCGCCCGGGGACATATGATAATAGCACGCTTTCTTGCACGCTACTACGGGAACTCGAACTGAAAACTCTATCATCTCACACAAGGTTTCCACTCATGTAGCCTGATTCTTTATTGACAAAACGAAACGTGACGCGTTTAGTATTTCTTTTAATTCCGCAAATAGCATGTAGATATGTTTTTACATGTAAAATTACGTTAAAATGAATTGTAAACCAAATAAACGAGTATGTCATTTCATTTAAAAAAATATTTTCATTCAAAGAAGGATGCGCGAGCCCATACATACCAGGACCTGTTATATACGAACAGACTAATTTTTCCTCACTTATTTTCTAAGAATGATATGTTCACCAATGTGATTTATGACGCTTCTAAAACTGTTCAAATATGTACAATTTGGCTAAAATTGAATATAAAATAAGAAAAAACGAAAACAATTTTCAAGCTATAAGTACCTATTTATAGACATTTATACACACTCAAGATTATGGATTGCCAGGTTTGTTATGTTCAGAGTGCTAAAATGGTGCTCGATTTTAAAAACTTGATGTCATGTATTTTTAGTCAATATTGTCTCAATGATATTTATATTGATTTTTAAAACAGTGCATGTCATCTTGTCTGTAATATCAGATTACTTTTTAGAGTTCATCGATTTATAGGACGTTGTCACGTCAAAAAAATCAATGTCTAGGACTGATATAAAAGAAAATGAAAAATGGAATGATAAAGAAAATTCCGTATTCATCCATTTCATTAGCAAAAGTACAAGAACCGCAATTATAAGTTAAGAATATAAGTAAAGCAGCTATTCGAACCTCGACTGCAGCCTGCGGATGCAGGTTGCGAATGGAGGTAGCAAACACATGAGCCGCTGCTTGTATCCGCAGTTGGGAATGATTCCGATGCTGGTTGCCTACGTCGTACATCGCAGGTACGTTGGACTTGTTTAAACATGCTAACAACACTTGCAGCCGAGGCTCGGTAGCACATGCTGCCGCAGCCGTGTTCGGAATCTTTTTGTAGAAATTCATACAACTACGTAGATAACCAGAGCCCTTAGTCCAGGTTTTGTGTTGTTTACTTAAACTTTTGCGTTCGGGTGTGGCTCCATACATTTTGGTTAGTTCTTCATCGTTTCGGCCAAAACAAAAATGTATAGGGCAATATCGAACAGATGTAATTTCAATTTATGTGTAAACCTGGACTAACGCCTCAGTTGTGTAGCCACAGCCGGCCTAGTGCAGCTGCTGCAAGTGTAGTAAAGCTAGTGATAGATTCGAATAGCACCCTTAAGGATTATTACGAGTAATATTAAAATTGCCACGAATTTCTCGGATAACTTCAACTACTGCTTTTTGTTTTTAGTAGTAAAGTATATGATAAAAAGTACATATAAAAATAATAAGAATATTCTTTCTTTTTAATAATCTTTTAGTATACAAAAATGTATGTTTCTATAAAAATGTATAATAACACCTCAGTTTGTAAACATTACGGGCTAAAACGAGTTAACGCAGGATTATATGCCAATAGTTAAAAAAGAAAATAATTATTACATCAACACGTCAACATTTCCAAAATTGCTAAGTCTGGATACGAGAACGAAGTCTGGCAACACTAAATACGTCATCTGATTGACTAAATTTGACATTTCCTTTTTTTTTGACAGCAAAAGTAATAAAAGATTGATTTTTTTTTCAAATAATTCGCCCATTTTTGGATACTAAAGCCTTTAAGACCATACCGCCACTTCTTATGTATGTAATCCGTAATGTAAAAACAATAAAAAAATCATTGTAATTTTTCTGGTCGGTTAATTTTAATTTTAACTAGTGATATGAAAACAGCAAAAAATCCCTATATTTTTGAAGCACATATCATTTTTAGAAAATATGTTTGGTTTTTTTCTAACAAAAAAAAAAAAAATATTGACAGGTTAATTCCGTGCATCCTTCTTTATAAAAACAAAACTTTACTTAGACCACGTTAAGGCTCCTTTACACACAGGCGGTACGAGCGGTATAGCAGACGGGCGGGCATCTGTATTGTACTGGTTATATAAGAAGGGCTCACACAGGTCCGGTCGCGGTACTGCCGTACCGCCCTTTACCGCTCGTACCGCTCGTACCGCTCTACCGCTCATACCGCCTGTGTTTGATGGAGCCTTTACGCGCACATTTTTAACTTGAATCATCCTACTAGACGAGCGGCACTGGGAGTGGCTAAAAATTACTTCTGTACCTAATACACAGGGATAAAGAGGAAAATTGGTTTATAGATTAGGTAAAAGATAAAACGGGAAATTTAATTAAACATCTATATATGTGTTGATTTACACAGTGCAGGGACTTCCATATTTGACTTACTTTAAACAACGTTTATAAAGGTCCAACTCTGAAATAAAGTAATCAGAAATATAATTTCGGAACCAGTAACAATATTTTAATCAAGGCTAGATCGCTCATTAATTCTGTGTCATTGTTTCAGTTAAACCAACATCTTAGATGGGAGATTGGTCAGTTCAGAATCGTGAATAATGTCTCTACCAACCAGAAAATGTAGCAAACAGAATCTAAATCAGAGTGACAGATATGACCTAGTCGCCTTTCGAGAGCTTCTGAAGTTAACAAATTCTGATGATGGAACAATTTACGCTACGGTCATGTTCAAGGTACGACGGTACAGAATAAGTCTTCTTTTTTTAGGCGACTTCAAAAAAGATGTTCTCAATTCGGCTTTTGGAATGTTCGGCATTTATGCATTTTATATTCGATCAATCGACCAATTTTAATGATTCTTTTTTTGTTAGTCATTTGTTTCCTCAGATGTGGTCTCATAATTATAATTTTAAATTAAGTTTTAATTAAGATTAACATATTAGGTTACGTTGTTTTTGAAAAATAAAATAATGTTATACATAGATTCGAGCGAACAACTTATTCGAATTTAATACGATTGAAGTCAGCTGTGCCAGTTTCGGTGAAAATTAATTATTCGAGTTTGAAATCCAATGGTAGCGCCCACCTTTACATGCGCTCCGAGCTAGACCGTCTCTTAGGAATATTTAGAGAATAAACTTTATGTGTATTATGCTAGTTTATACACGGAACTCGTTTCAGTTTGCGACTTCCTTTATACTTCGGATTGCGATGCTTGAGTGTATGAGACGCTTGCGCTATGATTATTTGGGAAAATATGGCAGCCGTAGATTGAATTAAAGAAAGTTTTGTACTTGGCTAGCTTTAAGTTAGCGACATTATGAGTCATCATATTATACAGGGTTATCTGCTTATCCCGTACTATGCCCTTTACTAAGCCAAATGGGCGTGACTAGGAACATCATTATGAACAACTTTTACTATGGGCCAACCCGGAATTCGAAGTAATAAAATAAGCTTAACCATACAAAATAACGACCCGGGATAGAAAAAATGTATAAAACAGCTGATATTATGTTCTCGGATTCCAATTTTGCCGATACTATTTTTTCGATTTTTTTATCTATTTTCTTTTGTTTGTCTCGTATAAAAATTACTACAGCCTTCCGTCCCTTCAGGAAAGCTGTATAATTAAGGATCGAACTACACTTACAGGTAAGTTATGTTTAATCATCCAATAAAATGTCAGCATTCCCGTTAAATTAAATTACTAACTACATGAAAACCAAAGAATCAATTTCAACCATCTACTTTTCTCTATCTTTATTTTATATACAGGGTTATTTCTAATCAATTAGCATCCTTTTAGGGGCTTATTCTGTTTATCAAAACTAACATCTTTTGTTCTATGACTTTTGTCAAAACTCAAAAAAAATATCAGCTGTTCCATACATTTTGTCGCGGGCGAATGATATTTTACTATGGAGCTCCATTTTTTTGAGTTTTGACAAAAGTTGTTAGTTTTGATGAACAGAATATGCCCCTAAAAGGATGCTAATTGATTAGAAATAACTATGTATAGGTACACAACTACCTACTAGACTAATGGATCAGTACCTATAATTACAATATCTTCCTATACCTACATTATTATGTTACCTATTTAATACTTGTCAATTAGCTGTCAATTAGGAGAAATTGGATCTAGATAATCCTCTTTAGATGGTAGTAATTAATTTCCGTTAATTAAGCAAACTTTGCACTAAGTCGACTTTGCATTGTAAAGGGTAGAGTTTCGGAGCTGGTACGAGTAATTTGGAAAATTCGACGGTAGCTTACTTAAGTAACTAAATTCGTATAAGGAAGAGGAGTTTTTATTACTTTACAGAACATGTTATTAACTACCACATAAAACAAGTAAATATTACGTTTATCTTGCAATAAATGATTGAGTACTGAGTATCTTGAATAAATCTGCGCTTTAACACCGATTCGCCTATGTTTACGGAAAAGCAAGTGTAAACACTTAGAATATAATTACCTATTTATTCCGACTTTGAAAGCTGATTATATCTGATGTAGGAATATTTTTTTAAGCAGAGCGAAACTTTCCTGGCATGGCTAAAGGATTAAAGAAAACAGAGTATAAAATCAGTAAGGAACACCTTTGTAAACTACTACTATAATATGGAATCGATTTTCAAATATGTTTTTGGGAAAAACAGTTCAGAAAATCGATTGAGCGGCAATTTAAATTGAACATATTTTTAAGTAGTGTTTGTCTGACTAAAAATAATAAAATAACATTACCCATATAGACACTTATACTTATAGCATTTGAAACATGATAGATTCAAACTTTTTGTAACCGGTTTTGAAATTCCCTAAGTGTCCTGCCCAGTAGCGAAACTCTTTACATCTTACATGATTATAATAATGACAAAACACAGTTCAACAAAATCACCACCTCATATACATAACTCCTCACATCATTAATCAGGCTAAATCCCCAAGTAATTAAAACTCGGACTGGACTAGCGTCAGGAGCATAACTTAACTCCCTCGGGACCGAAATCCCTATCAAAATAATTACAGCCAGATTGAAGATTATGCGTTACCCTTTTCGCGACGATTAATTTGAAATCGGGAAGTATTTATGTACTTCAAAAACTTTAGGGCTCAGATTCCAACATAATACTTAGAAGTTAAATCGTAGGATCGTGGATTCAAATACCAGTCACGTACCGATGAAATCTTTGGAAATGATGTAGGGAATTTTATATCACTGGCTTTTCAGTGAAGAAAAACATCGTAAAGCAACTTGTATTTACAGGGTTATTTCTAATCAATTAACATCCTTTTAGGGACTTATTCTGTGCATCAAAACTAACAACTTCTGTGCTACGACTTTTGTCAAAACTCAAAATTATTATTTTTTTCCATAGAAAAATATCGGTCATTTCCAACAAAATGTATGGAACGGCTGATTTTTTTTCAAGTTTTCACAAAAGTCGTAGAACAAAAGTTGTTAGTTTTGATGTACAGAATAATCCCCTAAAAGGATGATAATTGATTAGAAATACCTCTGTATAGGTACCTAATTTTTTTTAATGTAGAATAGGTCTACTATTGGCCACCAACTCGCCTCATGGAAAGCGAAGTTGTAATAGCCGAAGATGGAGTATGTAGACCTAGAAGATACCTATCCTCTCTTGACTTGAAGATATCCAGATTGTAATTGTCAGGAAACCGTGACAGAATCAGGGCCATCCAAATTGTAATTGTGAGGAAACAATGACGGAGGCAGGGCGTTCCAATCCCTGGCGGTCCGCATGATAAAGAAAGAAGCGAATCGCTTAGTACGAGCAGGTGGTACGTCGACTGTAGGGATCTAAATAATGTCGTCCATAGAAAAAAAAACAATGGCGTGCCTACCAATCCGCACTGGTTTAGGTTTGGTCCAATCACTCTTTGTGGGTTTGGCCTATGTTCAGCAGTTCTATGATACCTATATGTAAAAGGCCAGTACGGTATGGACCGGAGATCTATAAATCACATAGGTCAAAATAAATCCGATCTACCATAATAAATCTTTTTTGTTTTTGGTGTTTGAAAATTTATTGCAGAATTTCTCAATAACTAGAAGTGATTGGCTATTCCGTACCATTTCAGATCATATAATAACTCTATGTCATTGTATGATCCTGAAATCTTGGCTATAATATCTCAATAAGAATAACTTCATTTTCATCCACAAAGGCTAATTTGTTTATAGTTTGCACTTGACAAGAAACTGTATTTAGTTTCCAACTACAAGAAGGAAACTTACCAGTTTTGACCAGTTTAAGCAAAGACATTTCAATTTTCCTGACGTTTCAATTTAATTTCGATCACAAATGGCCTTTGTCCAGTGGACTCCAGTGGAAATGACCAACCGCACTTGACTCGATGGCGGTGCCAAAGGGCTGTGAGTGGTAGGTATTGGGTTTGACGGCTCAACGCGAGCCCTGATTGTCGATAACAAAAGTGTGAAGTGAACACAGAAGGACAAAGAGTAAAGAGAAGACAGATATGACAAAAAAATCTCAGTTACAGGTTTTTTTTTTTCTAGAACAATAATTTTAAAATTAGAAAAATCTAATCTTGCAATCTTAGGATTTATAGAAGATTGATTGATAACCATTTTCCTAGGAGTAGTTTCCCTATCAGTATTTTCCATTTCCGTCAGTTTCAGTTCATATTTGGCAAAATGGTTTAGTTTAGTAATTAAATAATAACAAGATTTGAGAATATGAACCAAATCGATCCAGAGCAAGTCTTGATATTATAAGCATATGCAGATTCTATTTCAGTGGTTATTGGCCTTGACTCCTGTGTCAAAGAGACGTGGGTTCGACTTCCACACAGGGCAAATATTTATGTGATGAACATAGGTATTTGCTCTGTTTCTGGGTGTTATTTAGGTATTATCTATATAAACATGTATTTAAAAATTTGTAGTCTATCAGTCTCTGGAAGCCATATCACAAGCTTTGCTTAGTTTGGGGTTAGAGACCGTGTGTGTGTAAGATGTCCCGTAATATTTATTTATTTATTCAGTTAAAGCCATGTGTCCCGAGGCTTACTGCTTGGTGAACTACTAATTATTGGTATTATTATTAAAACTCCTTAATATAGGTAAGAGGTTTTTAAAAATATTACTAGGTATCTATTTTGATTGTAGTTGTGTCACAAGGAATAGCTAAAAAAAAATTCTACATAGTTGTGCTTAGTTGGACGTAGTTGTGCCATTAGGAATACGTATTATGGATGTCCAACTAGTTGTGCGAAACCAGTTGGTCCACGAAGAACTCATCACAAATTTTTCCTCTGGTTATAAAGTCTACTCTACAATTGTAGTACTCTTTGCCCCGTATCCAAACATATTGAATTCGGAAGGTCGAGGTTTGAAGCGGGTACAAAGCTTTGTGAATCGGTAATGAATAGAATAGAATAGAATAGAATAGAATAGAATATCGTTTATTGTCATAGTATATCATTTACACATTTTTACTTATTAAAATAAATTATATAAATGGTTCTACCATGGACTCGTCACAATTACAGAAATTTTATTTAAGTACTCTTAACTACCCTCACAACAAGAAAAAAATATAGCTTGGATTAGATCAGAGAACGAAACATAAACAAAAATATTAGTTTTAACTTCCATGATTCCCTCATTGGACAATAGGTTTGATCATAATATAATTGTTAGTTTTTGAAAATTGTCAGACATTAATAACAAATATGTAGGTATTGTAGGTACACGAATTCACTATATAAAAAAAAAATCAAAATGACTCAGCTCTGTACAGAGGCATCGTTAAATTATTATCACAATAAAATAATATTTAAGAAATTCAGTCCTATAATTTAAAATAAATATGGGTATACACTTTAATTAATTTTGGCAAATAAAAATAATTTAATTTAAAAATGTCAGCTGTAAAGGGGCTTCGTCAAACAATAATACGATAATTACAGTAGAATAATCAAATAAAATAATGTAAAATTAATATAAACATTGGAAAAATTATTCAGTACACCTTAGTAATAAAAGTATCTACATAAGCAGTAATTTAGCTGTAAAGGGGCTACATTCATAATATTTCTAGGCAAAAATAAATAATAGTAATATACCTGACAGACAGACAAAAATTATTAATATTATAACAGATTTATACCAGATCAATAAGCACAAGTGCACAACGCCCGTTCGTATTTTATGTTTGGTTGTCACTGTAGTCATTATCTAAAAATTCCGATATTTTATAGATTGACTTCGATATAAGCAATTTTTTCACACTGTTACGGAATCTACCATTTGTTTCTATTTGCTGAATTTTTTCAGGTAGCTTATTGTACAGTTTTTGACCCATTATTTTCGGAAGTTTTCCTGTCATATTCAGTCTATGGGGGATGGGAAGTAGATAACCATTTCCTTTTTTACACTTCCTGGCTCTCGTTTTGGTTTTTTTAATATCATATTCATGTAGATTTGCACGGACATAGTTTAAAATTTCAAAAATATAGACAGAGACAGATGTCATAATATTTAGATTTTTGAAATGGCCCCTGCACGACTCCCTCGGCTTACTTTTAGTTAATACTCTAATGGCACGTTTCTGTGTTTTTAACACCCGTTCGTAATCGGTTGAGCAGCCCCATAGAATAATTCCGTAGGTCATTATGGAATGTATATATGCAAAATAAACTTCTTTGAGCTGTGGCTCTGATGCTATGTGCCTTAGTTGTTTAAGAGCGTATATGCCTTTTGACATCTTCTTACACGTCATGTCTATGTGCTCCTTCCATGTAAGTGCCGCATCCAGCTCAAAACCTAACAGTTTTGCTGTTTTTACATTTTGCAAAGAATCTAAATTTTTAGCAGAAATGGGTAAATTTTTTAGTTGTGGAGAAACGGCATTGAATATAATCACTTTCGTCTTATTAGTGTTTAATTTAAGACCATTCATCACAAACCACTCATTTATAATGTCAAGTGATTCAGATATGTTCTGATGAAGATCCTCCATAGTATCGCCAGACACCACAATTGTGGTGTCGTCCGCATACTGTATTATATCACCTTTAATGTTTAAGTTAGCTATATCATTAAGGAACATTATAAACATTACGTTGCCAAATGAAGACCCTTGTGGGACTCCGATGTCAATATTTTGAGGCGCAGATCTTTGGGGTTTACCATCAATTTTGACTTCTACAGTCTGTGTCCTATTTGTTAACAAAGATTTTATTAGTTTATTAAACTTATCCCTGACACCATAGACTTTTATTTTTTCTGTTAGCAAATCGTGATCCACAGAATCGAAAGCCTTTGATAAATCTAATAAAATGGCGGCTACGCGTTCTTTTTTATCAAGACAAGTTGTTACTTTTTCTATAATAGCTAGCGTGGCGGAAGTTGTAGATTTACCAGGTCTATATGCGAATTGACAGTCAGAGAGTGCTAAATGTTTATTTAGGTGCTTCATAATTGTATCTGATAGTATTGACTCAATTAACTTAGATATTGTGGGCACAATTGAAATTGGTCTATAATTTTGTACGTCATCAGTAGCACCTTTCCCCTTATACAATGGGGTTAAGCGTGATTGTTTTAACTCTTCCGGATAACACGTGGATTTTAAAATATTATTTATGAGATATGTTAAATGGCTACAGACAAATGGCATGGTATTATACAAGAGAGTACCCGATATATCAAATATATCTTTTGTGTTTGAGTTGTCAATTTTATGTTTAGCTAGTTTTACTAATTCGTTAGGATATATTTCTGGAACTTCAAGGTCAGGTAGTATCGTTACTGATTGTTTCAGAAACTCTATTGCTTTCAGTCTATTCGGTGGGTGATTTATTTTTAGATCCTTACCTATTGTTGTAAAATAATTATTTAAGTAATCTGGTATACATTGACTAGTTATTTGTTTATTCGAGTTGTAATCTTTTAAATTCCATATCCATTCCAGATTACATTTATTAGAATCTTCTTTAATGACCTTCCATACCTCTTTCTTTTGATTTTTTGAATTTCGTATACGTTTGTCAACATATTCTTTTTTATTTTTTGTTAATAGTTCATCTCTAATATGTAGTTTATTTGATATTACTGCGAAATCAATCAATTGAGGGAACTGTCTTTGTAGCATGTGGAGGTCATGAATGTCTTGTTGTATTTTAATAATTTCGGAACATATCCATGGAACACTTTTCCGTCTTTTATGCTTCGTCTCAATTTTTGGGAAAAAAATGTCCATATTATGGGTAAATTTTGACATAAAAATATGAAATGTATTATCATCGTAGTTATTGAATATATTGTCCCAATCATAAGCAAGGAGAGCGTTACCGAAATCTGTGATTCGTTGTGCACTATATATTCTTTTAATACTAGTTATATACTTCGCTTCATTTTCAACTATCTTCTTATACTTAATTATAATTAACTGGGCATCGTGATCCGAAATTGCAGTCGCTATTGGGTCAATTTTTAACAAGTATTCGTCTATATTAGATACAACAAAGTCGATTGAAGTTTCCGTGCTCTTATCAATACGTGTTGGAAACTCAACAAAGTTTTTAATATTGTTCGGTAACATAATATCTATTAAAGCTTTTTTATGACTAGAATCAGTAAGGAAATCAACGTTCCAATCCCCAGTTAGGACCATATTAATATTTGACAAATCACCCAAAAGTTCAAAAAGCCTAGATACAGTTTCTATAAAAATTGGAAAATTACCCTTCCCTAAATGTATGCAGGAGTGTGCTGAGTCGGCGGATGATGGAGTGTGACAGATCTGTGATAGGTCTTTGTTGCGTGTATTGTCATTATGTTTATCACAATATTTCTTTTTATATTTCACTATGGAAACTAATGTGGTTTTCACACATTTTATATGTAGTTTATACAAATACAAATACAAATATTTTATTGATAACACCATAGTTACATGTCAAAAATCGAAAATAATAATTAAATGTCATTATATTATCGGACATCTATCGAGAATAATAATTAAATGTCAAAATATAAATTCGATATTAATATATCTAATAACAAAAGTCAATCAGTTATAATTTCTGGTAATTTCAAGAACTCTTTAATATCGTAGAATAGCTCGGTTTGGAGCCAGTTCCTTAGTTTAATTTTAAAAGACACGGCGGAAGGTGCATCTCGCACTTGACCGGGTATTCTATTGTAAATCGCAGGACCTGATACATAGACTGACCCCTCCGACCTCGCGAGCTTATGAGAGGGCGTCACCAGCTGGTTACGCCTTTTATTACTCCTCAGGTCGCGGGATGTGTTCACTCCTCTCTTTTTATATGAGGACAAATGAGTACGTATGTGTAAATAGAGCTAGCTGGTAGATTACCTCACAAGGCAATGGGAGAATCTGTAACTCTCTGAAAAAACCTACGCACGAAACGTCATCCGAAGCACCAAAAATAGCTCGTACAGCCCGCTTCTGCATGACGAACGCTCTGTTGATCTCCGCGGCCCGACCCCACAGTTCCAGCCCGTAAGTTAGGCTGCTGTGCACCGTAGCAAAGTAACACGAGCGCACAACGTCGCGGGTGGCGGTGCTCGCGAGCCGTCGAAGAGCAAAGCATGAGCGACTCAACTTAGAGCAGACCTCGTCAATGTGCGTCTCCCATGTCAGTGCGCTATCGATGCTAAATCCCAGCAACCTCGTACCATTAACTTGCTGAAGTGTAGCACCACCTAGGGCCACAGAATACTGGCAGGATGCTTTGCCGTTGAGGTTGAACGTCATAAAACAAGTTTTCTCTCTATTCAGCGCCAGCCCGTTTGACCTAAACCACTCATCCAACCGTTGAACCACAGAGTTCATCTTACATTGCAGCTGGCTTTTCGATGGCGCTGTGACCACCGCAGCCACATCGTCAGCATACATGTAGACCTCTGCGTCATGGATGGCACCTGGCAGGTCATTCAGGAGAAGGCTGAACAGAGAGTTTGAGAAACATGAGCCTTGCGGGACGCCCATCACGATCTCCAGCTCCCCAGAGGTCACACGACCCATGTCACCTACCACCACTTGCGTTCTCTCAGATGAAAATGAGGAGACAAGGGCCCCGGCCCGGCCGCGCACACCGTGGTAATCTAATTTTTTCGTGATGAGACGGTGATCCGCGGTGTCGAACGCGCGGGATAGGTCACAACAGACCAGAGCCACCTGCAAACCCGCCTCACGCGCGCTCAGAACCCGCCAGACCACTTCTCGCACTAAATCGGTGGTTGAACGCCCAGCCCGGTAGGCATACTGCCTGTCTGACAGGATATTGCGCTCCAACGCAAAATTTAGTATATAATAGGACTAACTCTAGTGCACGGATAGTCATAACTGTTATATGTGTCCCTTTCTTACCTCTTTACCTCTCGACTTCACCCCCTCGTTAGTGTAATAAACAAGTAAATTGGTGATTAGATAAATTAGTACAAATAAGTCTTTAGATAAGTTATAATAAATAAGTGATTAGTTAAGTTGTGTGCTCATAGTTAGTTAAGATGTTTTGTTCCCATATCCCTACCTTTCATCCTTCGTTATAAATACCACCCTCCCGACCATTCCTCAGGATTCTCATTCCAAATTCGTCTCGTTCCACATCTCCTTCATTATTTGTTAAATCTAAATCTAGTAAATAAAGTAATATTTTTTAAAAACAGTAGTTTGACACTGACCGCCTAACATAACGACTATAGTTTCGATCGCGTTCGGCCATCTTCCTCAAGTTGGCGAGTGTTAGTACGCGGAGCTGTCTCGCAATGCACTGATTCTAAAGTAGACAATAGTCATTATGACTATCTGGGCATGTGAGTTCAGTCCCGTTATTGTATAAATAAAATCTTTTTAAAGTTTATCAGATGAACTTAATGCAGCCCAGAATTATCTGCTTGCTCTGTACTGAGCTAAAAGAGGATAATTAAAACTATCATTATGAACAACTTTAACTATGGCGTCATTCCGAAAGTCGAGAAAGAAAAATACAACTGTTCCATACAAAATTTTCACTCGGTATCAACAAAATGAAACAGCTTAGGTTTTAGTCATTTAATACATTTCTTATGCACACAAAACATTTATCTACACGACACTTAAGGGGGCGCCTAATGCCAAAATCAAGCGAAAGGTGTATTTTTAAAGATGTGGTGTAAAGGTAAAGAAAATAAATATACATATTAAAAAAATACTGTAGGAAGGGAAAAGGCCTATAGTAGCAATGTAATTGCGTAGAATTTTGGAAAATAAAATGGTTACTTCAGAAGCATCATGAAAAATATATTTTAAAAGCTCGAAATTATCAGCGATAATACCACATTATTTTTAACAAATTACGTAGCCAGACTAATGTTCTAGTCAAGTAATCAATTGTTTTTTTTTATTAGATGTTTATATTTTGAATAAATAAATAAAATCCCACCTAAAAATGTAAATTGGAGCTCGAAGCCAACATCATCATAAACTGTGTCATGCGATTTTCGACTCTAAACAAAGCTAAATAGATGATAGCGGGCGATGCAAGAAGCGCGGGTAAAATCTGATTTTTTATGGCATTAGGCGCACTCTTAATCAAGTGCTCGTTTACTCTAAGACGAATCAATTGTGACCAAACGATTGAACTTCATTCTCACAATCTCACTCTCAAGTGAATGAACATAAGTGGAACGGAATCAGTTCCTCAATGTGCCGTCATATTCGATCACTTGACCTATCCCCCATACCCCATACATCTTCGTCTTGAAATTGTATGCAAATTCCGAGTGTCACTCCCATGGCACTTCACTATAGCTTGATCACGACAATGAATATAATAATATAATAATTTGTTTCTCACGTACTTGTATCATTTTATAAGAATCTTCACAAATTAATCTACATACCTATAATTAAACATTTTTATTTTTAGTTATCGACAGTAAAGTTGGATATTTCCCTCAGATAAGTGGTAAATTGGCTGTATAGCTATTATTACGATTACGTAAAGTCAATGTTATAATAAATGTAGAAACTGTTGTTATTCGTAATATATTTTAAAGTATACAGGGTTATTTCTAATCAATTAGCATCCTTCTAGAGGCTTATTCTGTACATCAAAACTAACAACTTTTGTTCTACTATGTTCCATACGTTTTGTCGCGGGTGAACTATATTTTTTGGAATTCTATGGAATAACAAAAAAAAATTTTGAGTTTTAACGAAAGTCGTAGAACAAAAGTTGTTAGTTTAGATGTACAGAATAAGCCCCTACAAAGATGCTAATTGATTAGAAATAATCCTGTATATACAAATAATATTTAACCTTCAGGTACACAGCAAACGCATATTTTACTCGTACATGCACATCAAAAAAAAAACCTTCCCTACCGGGCTAACATACGGACCACGAAATAATTCTACCGATGTGTGAAAAACGATACAGAGTTATGGTGAAGTATATATCTGTCACTTTTTCACGCGTCGACAAATCTCTTTTTGTGGTAGTACGCTAAGCTAGCTGGTGTGAATAAAATTAAACTCGAGTCGTTTGACACCTGGATTAGGGTTACTATCCTTTGGGCCATCGAGTCACCGAGGCAGTCAATATTATTATAGTACTGTACCAGCCTTTTTAATAGTCCACTATAGGACGTAAGCCTACCCACGAAGGGTGATTGGGCCATACCCGCCACCCACGCTGGCCCAGTGCGAATTGGTGGATTCACATACGCCATCGAATTTCTTACACGGACGTATGCAGGTTGCCTCACGATGTTTTCCTTCACCGAAAAGCCAGTGGTGTGATTCCAAAGAAGCTCATTGGTACGGGACCGGGATTTGAACCCTCAACATCAAGAATGACAGGCCAGCGTTACAACCACTAGATCGCCACGGCTTATGTAGACCACCACGGCTTATGTTGACCACCACAGCTTATTATTATAGTAGTCAAACTGTATTATCAGTAAAGGGAGTGAGAAGTGTCAGTCCCATGATTACTGTGTTACACGGGTGCGTCGGTGAGTGTTTGAAGTGTGTATTTGATTTAGGACGGTTGGCGTTTTGTTTGCCTCCAAATTACACGTTTAAAATTCGCTTGTCTGTATAAATTAGACGAGTACTTAGAAAATTTGCGTCAAAAAAAAAAACAAAATAAAGATTTTCGTCAATATTAGGACGAAATGGTTGGACTGAAATACTGGCGTAGCAATTTAAACACTCGCAATTGCGTTTTAATTTTGAAATCTTTGGCTAGGTTAAATTAAGTTCTGAGCTAGAGCCGAGTTTTATGGAAACGGGATCTAGTCAAAGGCTAATTTATCTAGAATAGAAAACGATAAAAAATAATGTGAAATGTAAGAAAAAGGAATTATTAATTTGATTATAATTTTGAAATTATTTAGGAGACAGTTTGCCGTAACAGTTTCCACGCCTCACCAGGCATAGCATGACGATTATATTGTAGGTACCTATCGCGCCCATCAAACGCATCTTTATACTCATGTTTAATGTAACTAAACTTATTTTTAAGCTTAAAAACCAGCTCATAAAGAACGTATTTGCTTAATGACTACACCCATCAACGAAGCCACGCACTCCACACGGAAAACAAAACCTCCTCGAAAAGTTAAATCAACTTAACCCCAATCTAAGAACGGGGCTCTCCATAAAAATATGCAAAATACACAACAAAGGAACTTGTGGGAACTCTTGACCCCGGGAAACAGATCACCCGTATACTCAAAGATACGAACCAACCAACTAACACGAATAACTAGACGAGGGCTCCACTGCTGCAATTTCAATACAAACTACTGACAAATCTATGGAATGGTTTAGTTCTTTAACTTGATCGCTTGTAGAAAAAAAGTTGGTTTTCTAGTACTCGAGTTGTTGAATAATCGGTGATGTTAAAAGAGTTTAAGGCATCTTAGAGTCTTAGAATATGCAAATCTTCAAGAGGTCCTTTCGTTTGAAGTGCTGTGATGGGTTTTGAATAAAGTGTTATACCCATCGATTGTATGTAACAATCGATGGGCCTTTTGTTGATATGGTAAAATCGATATTTAATGGCCTCGGTGGCTCAGTGGTTAGTGACTCTAACTTCTGGGTCAAAGAGGCGTGGGTTCGATCCCCACCCAGAGTAAGTATTTATGTGACGAACATAGGTGTACGTAGGTGTTCGCTCTGTGCCTGGGTGTTATTTTAGTCACTATTTATAAAAGTATGTATATGAAAAATATTTATATATGTAGTATATCAGTCTCTGGCAGCCTTATCACAAGCTTTGCTTAATTTGGGGTCAGAGGTGGTGTATTACACACCGCCTCTGACCCCAAATTAAATGTCCCCAAATATTTATTTATTAATAAAGACTTTGTTACCTCAGACTTCTAGAGATAGATTAACATTATTTTATATGTAAAAAAACTGGCCTAGTATTGATAGAGATTCAAAAAAGCAACGCACAAAAACAATAGTGTTTTTACGCGATGTTTCTGTAGATTGCAGACATTATAAAATCATTGTACGCATCAATATAACCAAATACTTTTAACTCCGAAATCGGTATAATTTTTTTTTACAAAAAATGGCAAATCGACCTTTATCGTGTAAAAAATTAAAATAGTTCGCTCGGATCGATTTAGTAATTTTCACACTATTGTTGATTGATCAAAAATGGATCAGCCGATTTTAATAAAACTTAAATTAGACCACATCGGGAGTATACCTACCATTTTGAATTAAAAATAATTTTTAAATCGGTTCACAATTGGCGAAAATATCGATGAACATACAAAAAAAAATACACACAGACAAACATAGATCCTCCTCCTATCTGAAAGTCGGTTAAAAATATTGGCTGTTCACTTTTTAATGAAGTGTGTACATATGTTTTTTTATGAGTTCGGTACTGTCCAATATGTATGTAATACATAAGCATTTTTACACAGATTTAGTTATACACAGACGAGTACTATAAAAAAACCGGACAAGTGCGAGTCAGGCTCGCATATCGAGGGTTCCGTACAAACATATAGCTTAAATAATTAAAAACCTGTTTTAGCATGTGTGGTAATGAAGTTATTTTATATGATACCTTACATGATACGATTTACTCACTTTGAATTTTGAACCCATATTTTCTGAATTTTGAGGCCCTATTTTTATGTGATTTAAATAATAATTTACAGTTTTCAGATTTATTTCTATATGTGTACTCTGAAGCAATGCTTTTCGCCAAATTTCATAGTTCTATGTCAACGGGAAGTACCCGGTAGGTTTTGATTTTTGCGAGCGTTAAAATATGCGTTTTTTTTCGACATAAACGGCTCTAACTTTTTTATACGGTAACTGAGAAGCTTTTCTTTTACATAACTGCAAGAGTTTATAGGTATACGTATATAGTTTAAATTTCAACTTGATATCTTTACGCGTTCCCGAGATAAAGAGTCTTGACATACACACAGACGGACAGATGAATAGAATATCATTTAAGTATTGTCATAGTATATCATTTACACATTTTTACTTAGTAAAATAAATTATATAAATGGTTCTACCATGGACTCGTCACAATTACAGTAATTTTATTAAGTAATTTTGATGGACAACAAAGTGATCCTAAAAGGGTTAGGTTTTTTCCTTTTGAGGTACGGAACACTAAAAAAACAGCTTTTTAATACTTTTTGTCGAAAATCCATTAAATATCGTATGGAATAGCAGTTTTTTTTAAGTATTCAGGGTTGGTCTCATAGTAAAAGTTATTCAAAATTTGCCATAGATGTCACTTTATAAGGCTCCGACACCGGTAGACAAACACATTGTATATAATACCTAAATAACACTCAGACACCGAGCAAACACCCATGTTCATCACATAAAATGCTTACCCTGGGTGGGGATCAAACCTACACCTTTGATCCAGAAGTCAGGTTCACTAACCACTGAGCCACAGAGGCAGTCAAGTATAACCGCAGTCCTCCCCTTTTCCCCCTTTTCTTTCTATACTTACTGAACTGAAATACAATCAGTTAAGTAAAGAGTTCGACAACACAAGGTAAACACAATTTAAGCTTTGGTATCTATTTGCCCAATAAAAGATATAATTTTATGAAGTTCAAATTGAATTGGCGATACCAGCTGTTTCACATTCCAGTCTACCCGTGACCACGGTCGATGCAACTCGGCCGAAACGACGGGATAAGGAGGTATTTATTTATCTCGTAATTTTAGTGCGCGATTAGTCCCGTAGTATATAATAATAATGTGTTCAAATCGTGAAAGTTTAAAAACAACATACATTTTAGGTGTTATTATTTTCTTCATGACTTATTTTCTTTTGAGAGACATAAGTTTGACTTATTACTTAATTATTAGTTATTGTGTCATTTTTGTGACGAAATATTCTGATGCTCAACACTGACTATTAATTTAAGAAGTGGTTGTAACTCGACATAATAATAATTTCATAGTAAGTAATTTTCTTTAGTAAGAGAAAATATTTAAATCCAATCCATCCCATACGTTTGCTAAGACAATATCAATAATCAAACAAATAAAATCAATACCCGTCACACAAGTCAACGATAAGAAAGCACAACACCAAACTAACAAAATAAAAGGGTACCATTCAATGTACCTACTATTCAATTTGTAATTTAAAGCCTGAGCGTAAAATTTAAAAAGGGTGCGCGACAACACACCAAAAATCCTTTTATACTTTATCGACATATTGTCGATAGTCGATGCACAAAAGAATCGACATTAATTTGACATACCATTAAAAATATTGCTTTCGAAAATCGAACGAGCTCATGCAGAAGATATTACTGCAAATGTCATCGCCAACTAGGGATGGGTCATAAAGTGACGATTTATGATCGATCGATTTTTCTCAACCCTAATGAATTAATTAGAATCTTTTTATTTCTTAAATTTGCATAAATAGACGTTTTCGGTTACTGATTGATGGATATCGTAAAATTTTGTTATAAAAATTTAATGACTCGGTAATGTTGATAGGGTTTTTGCATATTGCATTAGGTAAGTAGTTTTTGTTACATTGAATTATCTCAAAAGATGACACGCGATTTCATTGAATAATATGCTAATGTTAGTAAACATTAATTTGTAACGGTTGATTTGTTAATACACGTTAATATTAATATTTTGCATAATCATTTTAAATAAAGAAATATAAAAATATGAAAGGGATGACTTTTACTAGTTTTTTGATGTATTGATCGTTAAAGTTACGAATATTTTTAAAATGTTACCTATGCATTTTTTTTACTTACATACCGAGTCAAAAGAAATGTGCGGTATTTTAAAAAAGTAATAACGTTTAATCTTTGCTATAAAATATGCAACCACAATGGTTTAGTATAATATCTCTATCGTTACAATTATAGTATAAACCTATAAAAATTCGTAATTTAAATTGCAAAGACGAAACCAAACAAAAAGAAATTAATTGTTACTAAAATACAACATTTAGAATGACCGAGCTAAATTGTACAAAGACTTATATTTCGCCTGTTATGCAAAAATACGTTAGGGCCCGAGCAACATAATTTTCATTTTCGAGCGTTGACAATCAAAATTATCGCCGTCATCGTTGCTTCAGCCATAAAACATCCTCATGATGATCAATGATGTTGACGTTGTTGCTATTCATAGACCTCCCCTATAGATAAGGCTGGTTGGAAGCGGATAGCAGCTGAGATTCTTAACTAGGACGCAAGTCCAGGCAAGTCCACCCAGTGAGCGGACATCGTTAGTCGGACGGTCGTCGCTTGCTGGTAGATGGTATCCACTCGAAAACATTTTGACACTATTGGTCAGTAATCTGTGCTGTATCCTGCCCAATAACATTTCAACTTGCCAAACCGTTAAGGCAGAAATAACGGTGTATTTATAAGCATCAGCTTTAATACTTTATTGTATTACTAGTTTTTATCTGCGGCTACGCCCGCATGATATTTTGATTTTTAACGCAATATCATTATAATTTAAAGCTTATGTGTTATTCTGCTATATAAGCTATATTATTGCAAATTTTCATCTAAATCCGTTCAGTAGTTTTTGCATGAAAGAGTAACAAACATCCATCCATCCATCCATCTTCACAAACTTTCGCGTTTAGAATATTAGTAGGATATTAACCAAACATAGTTTACTAACTAGTATTTCATATAATTAAACTTCTGCAGCGATTTTATCATTCCCACGGTAGCAATCAAAAATCAAAGTTCTCAAAGGGTTAAACAAAATAAGTGACAGTTTTAAAATCTCGTCACATTTCGTCACGGTTGGTCCTAGAAAGGACCAATTTGAGTTGCGTAACGTCTCTCCGGCGACCAAATTGAAGACCGTTTCGAATCGGGACTCGTGCGAAAGTTTTTCATGTCAAAACGTGACATGTGTCAATGTCGGTTAAGTGAAAATAATGGAATTGAAATTGATTTCGAGTAATTTTAATTGCTTAGTTTGTATTTATACTATACCAGCCTTTAATAGACCATTATTAGCCTTACGCTTACTCAAAGTCTACTCTCCAATGTGTATTAGTGAATTCACACCTATCCATCAGCCGTAGAACGTCCATTGCTGGACATAGGCCTCCCGTATAGATTTTCAATAAAACCCATTGGAAGCGGCCTGCTGTCTTAATTAATAGAGCAAGGACGTAAGCAGGTTTCCGTTTTGCTAACGAATAAATCATAATTTACACAAATTGTTAATAACTTATTACAATTGACACGTCACTGGGATTTAAACCAATGATCTCACGGTTACATGGCGAGTGTTCTCTCATTTTAACCCTGAATCATGAATGAAACTCAAGCATGAATTTTAAAAATTTCTATTTTTCTTTTATTTTACAGAATTGACGTAATGATGTTGATAGTTGTTTTAGTCCACAAATAATAAATAAATGGAATTGTAGATGTTTGCAACAATATGCATTAAATAAATAAAATAAATATTTGGGGACATCTTACACACGGCCTCTGACCCCAAACTAAGCAAAGCTTGTGATACGGCTGCCAGAGACTGATATACTACATATACTTAATTTTAAATACATACTTATATAGATAGTAACTAAATAACCGCTTCGGCCTTTTAGGAAACCGGGGCTAGGAAACTGGTTTCCTAAATGGCTTTTTTATACTTTCAGGAAACTGGTTTCCTAACACCGGTTTCCTAAACGGCCGAAGCGTAAATAACACCCAGACATAGAGCAGACACCTATGTTCATCACATAAATATTTGCCCTGGGTGGGGATCGAACCCACGCCTCGCGATCCAGAAGTTAGGGTCACTAACTACTGAGCCATCGAGGCAGTCAAAAAGTAAAGTTTGGTAACACTGGCAAAAGGCTATTGGTAAATTTTGCGTAGAAGTGTGAGTTTGTGGAATCGAACATTTATTTTAACACTAGCTTTTGCCCGCGGCTTCGGTTCATGCGCGTGATATTTTAACTTTTATATTATCCCGTAGGATTTTTTTATTTTGCCATATTAAATAGCTTATTTTACTTTCCGATCTGAACTATTTGAACTTTGAACTATATCAATGACAAAAATCAAGCCAATCTGTAGCTCTGTTGCCGCGTGAGAGAGCAACACCAAGAAACATAATTTGGGATTTATAAAATTATTAAAGAACTAAAGCACAGAGCTATTGCAACTAGAAAGATAGCGCTGTTGTTGCTTGACAGAATCCTCAACCACAAAAAGTATGGAAAATCTGGGTCAGCGCTGTCAAAACTGTCAAATATGTATTGGAATTTGACACTACTAAGAGAAAAACACGGCAACTAGCCACCGAATCGAGAAACTTACTATGTCTCTTTCTAACTCATGCCATGCAAATCAAACCAACTCTTTCTTTCTTTTCTTGATCGACCACGTTATCCCTCTGATATCTCTGTGAACTAAAGACTAGCAGCGCGGCGTTAGCCAGAAATAAAAAGTAGCCTAAGTGTTAATCCTAGCTAAGCTACCTATATACCGAATTTAATACAAATCGGTTCATCTGTTTGTGCGTAAAAGAGTAACAAGCATCCATACATACTCACTAACTTTCGCGTTTATAATATTAAGTAAGATTAATATTAATACTCTGCAAGTTAAACCACGCTTATTCTCTACAAAAACATAATATCCTTCCACTTTATTCCACAGTCCACAGTTACAGAAAGCTGAACAGTATAAACTTTATTAAGTTCCATTACTAGCATTAAATAAATACGAATTAGCGCCAGATGCGGCAAACATCGTAACTTCTATTTATTTTGTTTTACTGCCTCTGGTTTACTGTGTCGCTGTGCCACGGTAGTTGTCACTTTACGAGCTTTTTGTTTTACTTCGGTGCATTTCTAGAATGAGGCCTGGTTTGAGATTATTTTGTCTTACTGTAACTAAGTTGGCGCTTAATATATTTTTTTTTTGCAAAAAATAGCATGACCGACTTCACCCCTGTACAGAATCATTACATAGTATAAATATAGTATAATATATGCTTATATCTTTAAAACTACGCAACGGATTTTGATGCAGTTTGTTTTAATAGATAGAGTAATTCAAAAGAAAGGTTTGTATGTATAATACACCTGTGCGAAGCCGGGGCGCATCGCTAGAACGCAAATAATATTATGCACGGATCGATGTCACATTTTTCACATTATGGTTGACTTATCAAAAATGACTCAGTCAATTTCGATAAAATTTAAATGGGACCAATTTCGAAGTATACTCTTTCCAATAAAAAAGTATTATTGAAATCGGATTACTATGAAAAAAGTTATGCGTGGTTTTACATAAAAAAATATATACGCGTCGAATTGCAAACCTCCTACGGTGGTACGTCGGTCAAACAATGAATTTTATTTTATTACTTTGTGTTGCATTAAATATTCTTTCATCAAAAGTATTGCACTTTCATGTACCTCTGAATGAATATCCCAATAACACAACAATTTTTCATATTAAAATTTGCGTAATATTTGTCTTAGTAAAAAAATATTTCTCACTAGCTTAGCCCGCGGCTACGCCTGAGGAAATTTTTGGTTTTTGTAACATTCTACAGGGTTATTTTCTGCGATTAAGAGTAGCTTAAAATACTTTGAGATCTTTACTGTATTAAAAAAAACTAATCAATATTTTTTTTCGTTGCTACGTGATATATATTAACAAACCAACAAACACACTTTTAGATTTATTTAGATCTTTAATTTAGTACGGATTTCAAGCACTATAAAATTACATTGCCTTTTCTATATAAGGTCTAATAATAAACAAAACGAATAAGTACAAATCAGGAAAAACAATTAGGGTTCCCTTGGAGAATTCGCAACAAAATACCTCCGTAATGAAACCGTGTAATGTGACGTAAGCATTTTTACGAGGGCCCTGCTTCCTAATTCACTGATTATCGTGATAGCCGTGACGTCTTGGGAATTGGGAAAATACGGGAAATTAGTACGAAATAAACAATAATATACATAGGTATACGCGTACCATCTTTAACCGTGGTGGTCAGATTCAGATTCAGATTCAGATTCTTTATTAATAAATAAAAATTTACAAGTCAGATTACGGTAAATACATTATAAAATTAATTACATTGTCAACTTGATTTTCAGGTACAAAACAAAAATATAATAATATATATTTTAATACCTTTAGCTATAACTTATCATTTATATATTCTTTAACCGAATAGTAAGCTTTGCTCAGGAGTAATAGTTTCAATTTACGCTTAAATATGTTATCAGAAGCTGCTTTTGACGCATTCTGGCAGATGGTTGTATATTTGCGGACCGCACACATACACTGATTTGTCGGATTTTGCGAGTGAGTGAGCAGGTGTCTTCAATCTGCCCTTATGTCTTGTCGTCTCAGGGTCTCTTGTAGCACCGAACTTTTCAAAATTGTCTAGATTGGATCTTACAAATACACAAAGTTGGTAAATGTATATTGAGGGGACGGTAAGTATATTAAGTTCTATAAAAAACGGCTTGGCGGATACGTCCCACTTAACCCTGGCAATTGCGCGAATAGCCCGCTTCTGGAGTATGAGCGGTCTCTCCGACTCCGCCGCGTCACCCCACAGCTCAGTTCCATACGTAAGTAGGGAATGAACGGTGGCGAAGTAGCAGCTGAGTACCGCTTGCCTCGGGGCTGACGCAGCCACTCGACTCAGTGCATAACAGGCCTGGCTCAGGCGCGTGCACAGTGATCCTATATGCGTGTCCCATTTTAAAGCGCGATCCACATGGAACCCGAGTAACTTTACCGATGATACCTGCTTCAAAGCAGCATCACGTACAGACACTGCCAGGGCTTGTTGTGGTCTATTCGCAAGATTAAAATGGATACAGAAAGTTTTATCTAGGTTTAGTGCAAAACCATTCACCGCAAACCACTCTTGTAGTTCATGTGTGACCTTCGTGACTTTCTGGATTAGTGCAGATAAGTTTGGTGCCGTAACCAGTGCTGCGACGTCATCAGCAAACATGTATATTTCAGCATCTCTCATCGATCCAGGTAGGTCGTTCATAAGGAGCGCAAATGCAGTATTAGATAAGCAAGATCCTTGGGGGACGCCCAGATCTGGGACTCCAGGTTCGGATCTAGCTTTACCTGAGTCGCCGACAACCGTCTGGCATCTTTCTGTGACGAAATCCGACATCAGGTTTTGGGCTGGCCCTCTTGCACCATAGTGCTCAAATTTTGCTCGCATCAAGTTGCGGTCAGCTGTATCGAATGCACGTGATAAATCACAGCATATCGCCGCTACCTGATGTTTCTTTTCGCGCGCCTGTACAACGGTCCTAACAAACTCGCGAAGTAATGCGGTAGTGGATCTGCCCGCGCGATAAGCATACTGACGATCAGAGAAAATATTAGATTCATCTAAGAACTCAATGATTCTTTTGTTTATGCCTACTTCAAAAATTTTCGCCACGACAGGAATAATAGAAATAGGCCGATAGTTTTTAGCCTGCGTTTTATTACCTTTACCTTTATAAATTGGGACAATTTTAACCCGTTTTAGTGCCCGCGGGTAACAACCATTATTCAAACACCGATTAAATAGTTCTACTAACAGTGGTGCTAACACATGCGCTACTTGGCGTATGAGAGGCATAGAGAGGTTGTAAATGTCGGCCGTTTTTTTGGGCGATATGTATATGTTTATAATTTTTAATATTTCGTCACAGGAAAACGGTTTAAGGTATATGGAGCGGTCATTGCATTCTATCGTACTGGATAGGGCTGCCATACTCCTAGTCACACAACAGGCAGGGGCGCCAGCTTGGGCACCGGCTGTCAGAAACATAGTGTTCAAAAAATTTGCAACAGCATTTTTGTTTGAGAAAAGTTCTCCGTCATCTCGCCGCACCACATCTGTAAAATCAGTTTTATCATAAACAGCACGGCCAGACTCCTTATTTACGATGGACCACATTGTTTTACATTTGTTTGTGCTGTGGTTGATTTTGTGCTCGTAAAACTGTTTTTTGGTCGAAATTAATTTATTATTGTATGTCATATTCAATTGATCATATAATCTCTTAATGTCATAGTTGAGGGGAAATTGTATTTTTAATTTATTAATGTCAGTAATTAAATATTTCAAATTTATAATATCATCCGTAATCCAATGGGACTCGGGCTTACGCAAAGGGACAAACTTGATTGGAAAAAATATTTCGTACTGCGATACTATAATATTAATAATCTTTTCAGCGAGTATATTACAATCATTGTGGATTTTAATCAAATTATACCAGTCAATGTTACATAACGCCGATGTGAAATCACGAATACGTGAACGGGTCGTAACTCGGCGCTGTACATGCTTCGGCAGACGAGGTGTCTGGAAGCCGGTGATACAGGCGCGAAGACCGTAATGGTCACTTACGTTCGAAGGTATCGTGCACGCATTTACGCGACCCGCGGGTATGTTAGTGAATACGTGGTCAAGTATCGTCGAACTTGTGCCTGCCACACGGGTTGGGGAAAGGATGTGCTGTATAAAATTATGTGATATTAGTATGTCATTTAGTTTCCTCCGTGGCAACGAGTCTACGCCATAGTCGATATTCGTATCGCCTACAATCACGGCATCATAGCAATCTGTATTTATTTTTGTTAGCAGTGCGTCAAATAATTCGAGGAATTCGTTTACACTCGTCAAATTAGAATGATATATGCCTACAACTAGTGTATTGTTGTCGATCATTAATGAGGCGCAGATATCAAACACCTGCTCACGAGCCATCTCGCGATAGTCGTCTTTAGGCGTAGATTTCAAACCAGACTGCACAAAAATGCAGCTTCCCCCGTGCTTGATATTGGGTCGGCAATAGTGGGTCTAGTGGTAGTAAGATTTGCCTTACAATCATAAGGTCATTCTTTGGAACTTATGTACGGTATTTTCACACCACTGGCTTTTTGGTGGAGGAAAACATCGTGAGGTAACCTGCTACGTCTTTAAAATAAATTTGATTGTGTATGTGAATCCGGTAAACTGCTCTGTGGATATCTCTGGCTCAATAACCATACGTGGGCCCACGTCCTGCAGTGGACAAGTTAATGCAGTATAATTACTTTTATGCAAAAAATAGCATGACCGACTTCACCCGTGTACAGAATCATTATTACATAGTATAAAACAAAGTCGCTTTCCGCTGTCTGCCCCCATGTATGCTTATATCTTTAAAACTACGCAACGGATTTTGATGCAGTTTGTTTTAATAGATAGAGTAATTCAAGAGAAATGTTTATAGGTATAATACACTAGTGCGAAGCCGGGGCGCATCGCTAGAACGTAATTATTATTATGTACGGATCGATGTAACATATTTCACATTATTGTTGATTTATCAAAAATGGTTCAGCCAATTTCAATAAAATTTAAATGGGACCAATTTCAAAGTACATTCTTTCCAATAAAAAAATAATTATTGAAATCGGACTACTATGAAAAAAGTTATGCGTGGTTATACATAAATATATAGATATATATATATATACGCGTCGAATTGTATACCTCCTCCGGTGGTTCGTCATTCAAAAATACACATACTGTGTTCTACTAACATTAAATTATCGTGTTGTGGGTGGTTTTCTCTGCTCTGATGTTAGAGATTGAGCTGCCTAAAGGCCCTAGACATAATTATACGGTTAAGACAATCAGGAACCACAATCTAAAGAGTCAATCGAGTTACGGTAGCGCTCAGCTGGAAAGTAAATATCATCTGCGGTCACCAAGTAGAACGCTAACGGAGCCGCACATTGTTTAATTTTTGTGATCGCTGAGAAATACGTGTAAGTACATATATAAAGTGTACCGGCTTTATAATAATCCAGTATAGTATCACCACCCAAGCCCGCCAAGGCAAAATAATAATTACAAACCACATTATATTTCCTCCTTCAAAACCTATAAATTACTACCCAATTTCCAAAAAAGTGACATCAAACGCGAAAGATGAAATAGAAACGATAAAAATAATACAATTAATTAAGCGTTTGTCACAGAAGTGACACATTGACACGCCGAATTTGATTGAAAAGATACGGAACCCTAAAATTGCGTGTAACCATTATCTCTTGGCTAATCAAAATGCAAGGGAAATGGTAATTACAGCAATTTGTCGGCAAATGTTGGGATTTCCTGCTTTTTTTGTGGAAAAAGATATCTGAGATGCTTAATTAAGTGTTATTATTAAAATGAAGATTTTATTAGTAAGTTCCACCGCGGTACAAAGAAGTACAAATTTTAATCAAACAAAATTAGATCAGGCCTTAATTAAATTAATAACTTAAGTTTTTTTAATGAAAAAAGAATACTTAAGTATAATCATGTTTTTAATGAAGCGGTAAGTATGAATTTTCTGCCTCATCATGGCGATTTTATCACTATATAATATATTTTTGCGACAGCTTGACTTAAACTGGATAAATATTGTTTCAAATTAGAGCATAAGCTAATATTACGTAGGCAAACAGCGGGTATAAGCTTTTTAATATTAATTTTATAATATAAATTGAAATAAAATCCCACTTTCAGTTACGACAATTCGACATTTTCATATTATACATTACATAACATCTATTTTAAATCTACTAATTCAAATTTGTATCCTTAACCTATCGAAATCTATAGTATAGATCATTACATGGTTCACGGCACCAACAAAGCCAACATCTGTTCACTTAAATTATCATAATTTCGTTATCATAAACCTTGCTGCGTCACCTGTAGCCGGTAATTATGAGACAATTCCGTGATAAATCGACCATTGTCGGGTTACGTGTTAAACAATTGCAATAGGCTATAAGCCCATATGTCGCTTTTTATTTGTAAAACGATTTGTTTTAAGAATGTGTTGGGGGATTTTCTATAAATATTAGGCAAGTGGTCATCATCAGAATAAGAATCTAAATGTAAATAATGGGGTTAAATATTAGATGGTTATAATTAAAAATTATAAGTGTCTAAATATTTTTGTTTAAAATATTTTTCGCTATTTATTGTTTACATTTAAGATTGTCATTCTTACAATCTTATGAAAACCATAATAGAAGGAAAAGATGAAGGAAAGATAGGAAGGGAAAGACCATGGAGGATATTTGTAGATAAAATTAGGGAAAATTTAGATGTAAGTCGTATAGGGAGGTGAAAACATCGTCCGAAGACCGCCAGAAGTGGAAGTTGCTTCACCGACAAGAGCCGAGCTCTTAAATTATAAATGACATTAATTTATAAGAATATTTATGGTAGATAGTTAGTAGATTAGTTAGCTCCTTTTATGTGTAAACAATCTTACAACAAATAAAATAGTGAAAAAGGCGCACTAGCATTTACCCGCAGCCGTTACATTTTTATTTTTAAGCTAACCAATAGGAAATTTCTCTTCTTTTAAATTATCGATTTTTATTAATTTTCAAAGAAATTTGGCAGTGATTACCTACGTCGGAGGGTTTTTTCCATTTTTAGGGATCCGTACCCAAGGGGTAAAAACGGGACTCTACTACTAAGACTCCGCTGTGTCTGTCTGTCACCACCTTGTACCTCCACCCCTACGACATAGCTAAATGATGTTTAAAAAGGGCCTCTCAGTGTTGGCTTCGGCTCCACTGATGCCCATCAAAAATCCGGGTCTGGCCCGAGAGATGCATAAAGAAATAAAACCTTATATTTAAATTCTTTCATTCATTTTCTTGGCGCTGAACACTAACATTACAAATACTTCCAAATTCAAAAGTGCGCGGCAAAGATCATTCCGGCGCACTTGTTTGTTCCAAATTCAAAAAGTGCGCGGCAAAGATAATTCCGGCGTACTTATAAAGTTCCATATAGAAAACACCACCTTTGGGCGCACTTAAAGGCGAACCAAGTAGTCCTTTTCGAATAGATGTGATGAAAAAGTATTTTGCTTATTCTACGGGCATCACGGTAGCTAGCGTAGTTATACAGGGTATGTCGATATCCCTTTTCCCATACTCATAGATTTGTCGCTAGAATAGTCGTAATACAATTACAGCCATTTCGAATAGGCTTAACCCATTAGAGTCCGAACATGGCCTCTCGATTTGCGACACGGCTATGCCAAATTGGATTATGCGAAGGGCTTTGAGACCAGTGCAGATATAGGAGAGAAAGAGACAATTAAAATAATTGGCTCTGGTCAATGTCTTCACATGGGTATTTCACTGAGAGCCTTATAAGTAAGCTAAGTATTAAGTAAGTAGCGCTCATAGCGTAGTTTGACGAAATGTTTGTCAGCGATCACGGAAGTTAAGCTACGTTCCGCACGGTCAGTTTTCGGATGGGTCACCGCGAGTGTTATTTTCCAACTAAGCGGTTCGTGGCTCGGATGACAGGTTGAATTGAAAATCTCGGTTTTTCTTAACCGATTAGCCATATAGAGGCCTTTAGGCGGGTAAAAAGTCCGACACTAGTGCTACAAGCCGGCCTATACGTACTTATCCGAAAAGTTTGTTGGTTTGTTCCTCTTTCACGCAGCAACCGAGCAACGGATTGACTTGATTTTTGACATGGATATAGTTCAAAAGCCGGAAAGTGACATAGGCTACTTTTTATCCCGAAAAATAAAAGGTTCCTGTGGGATAGCACAAAAGTCTAATTCCACGCGGACGGAGCCGCGGGCAAAAGCTAGTTGATCATAAATAAGCCTAAAATGGGCCAAAGTGCTAAGGAGAAGGCTATGTTCGGAGTTTCTACATGATCAGGAATGAGAGAGGAGTCAAAGTCATCCACATAGCCCAGAGATATCATACTTCGTGAATGGATGGGCCGATGGCGCCGTAAAGTTCTCGAAAAGAGACCACTTAAGCAAACGTAGCGTATGACGTCCACCGTACTTCATGCATGAGCACGACATCCAGTGCTGGACATAGGACTCTATTACGGATTTTCAATAATATCAGTTGGAATTGGCTTAGATCTAGCATGATGTGCCGTCTTGATTATCACGTTTCAATAATTGCATTTTTTCTGAAGGAAACCTATGAAGGTTCGTGAAAGAAATTCGATGGCGTATGAGAATTCACTAACTCATGCTGGGCCAGCGTGGTTGATACGATTCATTCACTTGTTGTGAGTAGGCCTGCGATCACCAATGGACTAAAATATATAAAAGTGGGTACAATACTTATACTTAGTAATAACTATTCGTTCAATATTTTTTTAAACTATACTTATACATATAACAGCACCAAAAAACCTGTGGGTTTGTCTCGGTACCTTATTCACCACTCGCTACTCATTAATAACATTAAAGCATGATAATCACAAACAGATCTTCAACAATTTATTAAGTTTTGGTATAACCATAGAAAAATAAAAGTGGACGTATGACCTCCAGCAGTGAACGTCTTATGGTTAAATGACGATGGGAAAATGCAAACACAAATGGCACACAAATTACATCGATCGACTGTAAAACTGTAATGACGCATCATTACTGCCCAATTCACATAATTCCGGTAAAGTAATAAAACTTAGCAATTCATTGCGGACACGCTTCTGAATTAATTCGGCGAATGTTAGAGACTATAATATTTATTAGCTATAAACAATAAGTGCGCGGTTACAACGGATACTAGCATATCGATACTTCATTATAGGGATGGGCGGAAACGATAAAGTTCTTTAATTTGAATATGTAATATCTTTATTTAGCATCGATAATAGTTTGTAGAAAATCTTAAACGTTTCATCTTAAATTTATCCAAGCAAATTTCTTTTAAACTAATTTAAACAATTTTCTTGACATTATAATACCAGTTGTAATTATATAAGTAAGTATCAGTTATGTCCTAGACCCTGCACTAGGCTGTGCCTGTGTTGCAGGATTTAGTCTCTTTCACTTATTTATTGATTAAATCAGGACTTTTATTGCAAGGCTAAAGCATACGAGTATCTTATATAAAACTATTTTTTTAAATATATTATTGCTAGGATTTTATAGGTACCCTAGACCCTGTGTTAGGCTCCACCTGTGTTGCAGGATCTAGTCTCTTTCGCTTTTAAATACTATTCACATTATATAAGGCACTATAGTTGGTGTGTGTGTGTGCGTGTGTGTAGTGTGTGTGTGGGGGTGTGTGTGTGTGAGGTTTTTCATGATACTTTCATTTGTAGACAACGATAATATTCATAAGTGTAGAAGTGCGAGCTCAATTTATAAGTGTTTACTATATATAAACATTTATATATAAATATATATATATATAGATATTTATTTGTTATATATTGAATTTTAATAAGTAAGAGGCATTACGGAGGCTTAAGACTTGAGAGTACTAAGAGTCTTCATGATACAGATTGTCGTTTGAAGGGCGTGGGTCGTACAAGTTCGACCCAGGCCCATAGTTATTACGTGTTAGCTTTAAATTTTCTTCAATCATATACCACGGGATAAATTGCGCACTGAAAATTGTTACCTATATTATAAATCAGAAAGTGTGTTGGTTTGTTCCTCTTTTACGCAGCAATGTAGAAACGAACTGACTTGTTTTTGGATGTTGTTTGATACGAGTAAGTGAAAAATGACATGGGCTACTTTTTATCCCGAAAAAATCAAATTTCCTAGCAAGCCAAGTCGCGGGAGAAATGTAGTAAATAAATAAATAAATAAAGAATATAAATAAATACATCAGTATCCGGACATTTTGACCAAGTAGTATCGATAATACCTATGAACTTCATCAGCCTACTCCTACCCTACCTGCCACGATAAGATAAAAATGTAAGATTAAGATTATTTTAAGATTGTTCAGCTGTAATTCATATTTGAAGTATTCTAGCATTCATAATCGTGTTTACATAAGAATGTACCTATATTGTAGTTATAATTATAAAATAAACCAAAGATTTAACAAGAATTTCAATGCCACTAAATTTCACTTATCATTAAATTAAAAAATAATGAAGTATTCACTAAAATTTAAAAATAATATTTATCACTATTTTTATCGACAGATCTCGTAAAAATATTTTGTAAAATCACAGCACTACTTCAGCTTCAAAACACTGTCACTCTGTCATAAATATGACGGACCATCACAGCGGGGTCATTTATATGACGGCCCATCACTAGTGGGTACCCCTACTGGAGTGCGCGCAAGTTAACTGTGCGCACGAGTGGTGGCGCCACATACATTATGATTTCACTTATCATTAAATTAAAAAATAATGAAGTATTCACTAAAATTTAAAAATAATATTTATCACTATTTTTATCGACAGATCTCGTAAAAATATTTTGTAAAATCACAGCACTACTTCAGCTTCAAAACACTGTCACTCTGTCATAAATATGACGGACCATCACAGCGGGGTCATTTATATGACGGCCCATCACTAGTGGGTACCCCTACTGGAGTGCGCGCAAGTTAACTGTGCGCACGAGTGGTGGCGCCACATACATTATATTGCTCGCAAATCAAAGTCCCTGGCAGCATTGATTGAGGCAAGTTTCATTGGTTCATTAAATACAGAAAAATTAAAGAAATCTACTACTACACTACATACAGAGCGATAAAATTACAGACTACAACCGGTCTAGAGATAATGCAAATTATCAAGCGCACTGCCCATTGCCAGTAGGCTTTAGTCTGTCTCCCTGCTGGATTTGGTTTCTTCAATATTTATACGTCGAGTCAAATAAATACCAGCGATTTGGTCAACCATTGCTTCTATAGACTTATTTCAGATCTCAGATATATTTTTGAACTAAGTAGCTTCAAGACCGCGGCATTAACCGCGGTGTTGTAATACCTACTCGCTAAACATAATCCATAGTTATTAAGTCGATTTAAAAAAAAAAAATTGTTTCCGTCCTTTTAAATGCTAAAATTAGTTCCCAATTTTGTCCATGCGCACAGTTACGTTGCGCGTACGTGGGTCCCCCGCTAGTGATGGCACACGTGCGTAGCGTTATCGTAAAATTTTACGATGGCCACCGGTCGCGGTCTTCCGACGTTGTTATATCGCATTGTATGAATCCATGTTTATATTTTTGAGTGGTGAATAACAGTATTTCTCCACTATTCAACGAGGATAACGTTTTTGGGATTTGTTATTCTATCTTTGATTTGTTACTAAGTTTTGAATGCATAAGAGTCATCTAAGTCTGCATATTTAATATCCGAATTGTGAGGACAACCGAGGACTCGATGCAGTAGAAACACCATTATTACAACAACTCTTTGTAGTTTTATTTTTTATTTATTTCTTCAAATACAGTTCTTTAAGCTTTAAAAATAACTAATCTAGAGTTGTTTTTCGCTACGACGGCTCGACCAGAATGGTCTTCAAAACCTCTGCAAGTTCCAGACCATCATTTTTAGTAAATTTATTTATTAATTTTTACGACTTCCTCTGTAATAGCCAACCACAGCTTGTTTCCGGTTGCATTTACTTTTTAAAAGTCTGTGGTTGACTACCACCCTCGAACTATCGAGTCCGTTCAAAAACCACACATTATTTTTAAATATGCAATTTTTTCCCAGAACCCAACAGAATATATTTATTTTCTGACTATAGGCGGAAATCTCGCCACCAGCTGAAGGTCTAAATTATTCGAAATTAAAAATTCGAAATCAAATCATACATCTTGGCGGGTGTGATGTTAGCCACAATCTGCGGATAACCCAATCCTGACTGAACCTTACTTCAGAGCTGCGCGTGGATTAGGTTTCCTACAGCGTGTAGCTAATTTTCACAAACGCACAGATGTTGGGTTAGGCCTAAGTATTTTCTTCTAGTGCCTCTCCATTAATGAAGGTTGGCAGTCAGCTTTTTGAAATTCTTCTTGTTGTTCTCCTAAACAGTTTTCGACAGTCTCAATGCCTGTCCATTCCCGGATGTTCCGGAGCCATGACATCTTCCGCCTTCCACTCTTACGCTTGCCCGGTATTTTGCCCATCATCATGGTCTGCAGGAGGGAATACCGATCATGCAGTAGTACGTGACCGAGGTAGGCGACTTTCCGCTGTTTTATCGTTCAGACAAGTTCTAGTTTCTTCCCCATACGGTTTCAAACTTCTACAATTGTAACTTTGTCCGTCCAACTGGTGCGGAGCATGCGACGGCAAGACCACATCTCAAAAGATTCAATTTTTTTCCGAAGTTCTGCTTTCATGGTCCATGCTTCACATCCATACAAGACAACAGGTCAAATGTAGCATTGGAGAAGCCTAAGTATACCTAACCCTATTCATCAAAAAGCAGTTTTGTCTATTTGTGAGGAGTTTATGTAGAGAATTATCCAACTTACAAAAGTGAACCAACAAATCGGAGCCATAAAAAACCATCTGAAACACAAAACAGCAGAAAATAATCCGAACAATAAATTAAGCTTTCTTCGACGTTATCACCGACGAGTACATTTCGGTTATTTGTTCAATCCCCCACAAATATGAAGAAAAAACCGACAGTAAAAAATCTTAGAGCGCGAGTCTGACTTACGCATCGAGGGTTCTGTAAGTATAGTGTAATTTTCATTCAGTTTATTCATTATTGTTATTCCAAAAAACATGCTTTTCCTCTTGAATTGGGAATATTCATAATTGATTGGGTTGATTTTAGTAATACCTATCTACATTATTAGTTATTCTCCGAACAGTAGAAATCCCATCAACTAATATGAAGCTTAAAAAGAAAAAAATCTGAAATCTGAAAGAAATAGCAATTTTTTTATAATTTAGATACCAATCTCGTCAAAAACTATCAACATGTGAATGTATTTATCGGTTGATAAATAGCGCTATTGCAAATTTCCCCTCATTTTAAGGAAAATATTTTTTCTGAATTAATAATGACCCAAAACACTCTCCTAGCTTTAAAAGCTAGTAAGTTCGTAAAGGCCGAGTGGCTAGCCCTGGTGTCAGAGTTTTTAAGTCGCCTGAAGGCCTCTGACATGATTCAACGGTTAAAATAATCGGAGCCTACAATATAACATGTCATCCTATCCACTGAGTCGTAAATGCCATCCGCGGTCACCCATCCGAAAACTAACCACGCTTACGAACTATATTAATAGCAATAGTTAAGTCGATTCGTTGCATTGTTGTTCAGTGAAAGATTAACAAACAAACGCAATTATAAATCAACAGTAAATCACACTTTAAGATTTATAATATTAAAGATGAATAAATGTATTAAACTAAATCATTCCATTTCACGACAGAACCCTAAAAACAACAAAAACTGTGTTAACAAACAAAAAGATTTATTTTCAAGTGCCAGATAAGTTCCTTTCGGGAACGGTGGAGAAACGTTAGATAAATAAAGTGAAAAACCCAATAAAAGTATATTGCCTAATCTCTATCCGATATTTTCTTAGCGTTTCGATGGAGGTTTTCCTTTTGCACGATAGTTGGGGACGATCGGTGGATTTGTGAGGACATGCCATTTTTTCTTTAAACAGTTTAGATAATTAGTCTATAACTGTATATTATGTGTATTATTTATATTTATTGATATAAATCACTTTGCCAATCATCCATCCATCCATCAGCCAAAGGACGTCCACTGCTGGACATAGACCTCCCCTATGGATTTCCAATAAGACCGGTTGGAAGCGGCTTATATCCTGCGGTCTTAATAAGGTCATCCGTCCACCTTGTGGTTGGACGTCCTACGCTGCGCTTGCCGGTACGTGGTCTCCACTCGAGAACTTTTCGACTCCACCGGTCATCAGTCCTTCGCGCTATGTGCCCTGCCCATTGCCATTTCAACTTGCTAATCCGTTGGGCTATGTCGGTAACCTTGGTTCTTCTACGCATCTCCTCATTTCTGGTTCGATCCCGCAGACTTTGCCAATGGTTAATCGATATTAAATTAAATCTGTTTTGAATTAATATTTAGTGTATTTCCGCTATCTTGTTGTAGGCAAATAAGTTTAAGGGCATTAAGTGCATTTATGAAAAAAAAAAAAAAAAATACAAACAATTACTAATATTACAATAATTATACATTTAAAACTTAATTTTACACAGTAGATAAAATAATAACAAATATCACTTATTTTCACTACACTCTATATTATATATATTTTTAAAATTAGTACAATAATAATCCGTTAACAACAAATAAATATTATAAAAATCTTTTAAAAATAATATGACAAAATATTGAAAACACTTCACTAATAAATAACACCCTTATTCTCACTGCACTACACTCTGTTCGACACGTGTTTCGCCTCTCAACGAGGCATCTTCAGGACGTGTTGACTTCTCGAGGTCGCTCGCTTTTTTTTTTTTTTTTTTTTTTTTTTTTTTTTCCATAAATGCACTTAATGCCCTTAAACTTATTTGCCTACAACAAGATAGCGGAAATACACTAAATATTAATTCAAAACATAGATTTGAAGATGAATTTCCGCAAAGTAACGCCTGATTCAATCAACGATATTAAATTAAACGACTTTGTATTATTAATAAAATTGGTGTATTGTTTTCGTTACAAAGGAATTGTACCCAAACTTTAGGTACTGGCAAATTACGAGTACGAGCTAATAACGTACACTTATCGTGTGCTCTACATGCGCTCTACATAGACATGGACATAAGCTCCAAACTAAAATGTTGTTAAACAAGAATTAAGTTACTGAAAAAATAACGACAACGGCTAAATAAGACAGCAATTTCATTATCGTTCAGAGGATTTTTATGCTACAGCTTGGTATAGGCCTCTCCATTATGATGTAATCTGCCTCGATCCGATGTCAATAGTGTCCAGATTTGACCCGCGACTTCATCTATATCTTCAATCCATTTTGCAGCCGGACCACCAACGCCCCACCTTATTTTGCTTTGGTGACCGTGTTTGGAGTCTCAAGATCGAATTAGAAATGAGGATTTCCGAAGAGAAGTGAATGAGGAAATATGTGGTTCTACATATCAATGTTGTACCTAGTTAGTAACTAGTATAACCCAGAAGCAGTAGGCAGGGTATAGCACAGGTAACTGATTACCGAGGCGACCGAAAATATCTAATGTAGAGATCACTTAAACGTAAGCGCAACAAAGGACGTCTGCCCACAACAAGGATGGATGACCTCATTAAGGTTGCGAGATTGTGGTAAATACAAACCGATTCAAACTGCTCTTAGCCGGTAATTTACAGGGCCAAATGCGTATCAGTAAATGTCTAACCTCATTATACACAATGTATATGTGGTCGTCACGAACGATTTACTGTATTTTACCGGGAGGCATTTTCTAACTGAGCGCTACCGTAGCTGGAATGACACGTTAAATTGTAGGTCCCGGTTGTTTTAACCGTTTAGCCATCAGAGGCCTTCAGGCGGCCTAAATACTCTGACACCAGGGCTAGCCTCCCGGCCTACATGAACTTACTTACTTTTATCAATATATTATTAGACATAATCTTATGAATTAATCAATCTATTATAAGACTTTCGTTTGAATATTAGCGCCAAATCTTTAAATTATAAACTATTTCAAAGTGGCGCTAGTGATAAGTAACTTTGCTTTGTCGTTCCTGTCGACGTACATTCATAAAACAATTTAAATAACAATCTCATTTTTAAAAAAATAATTAAACCTATACAACTTTGAAGTGTAAGTAATAAGTAAATATCTTATTACAAATATTAATTTATTTTAGCTGAAACTTGTGTGAAAATAATAATTACATGAGCTGATGACAAGACAAGGGCTTCATCATCGCCAAAATATTGGGTAAGTTGAAACGTAAGCTGATTGTAAAATTAATTTAAAAAAAAGAAAAGAGGAATGTGAGATTATTGTTTTGAGCTTGGAAAATAACTTCTTATTTTTGGTTGTAATCGTTCCATTTTTAGTATTTAATCAATAAATTGTAATTAATGGTTTCTATTTGTATTATTTAGGTTCCTGTCGCCGAAATATATGATCATAAAAGCTTGTCGCGAGATTTACTTGTGTAAATAAACTATTAGATACCTATTTAATTGAGTAACTTAATCTGCTAAGTTTAATTTTTTTAATTTCATTTTAATTAAATACTAATAGGTTCTTACGCAGAAATTAGTATGGGTGGCTTATGCCCAGCAGTGGATGCAACCATTCTGGGGACCGATTTTTGAACTTTGGACGCGTAGGAACGTATACGTAACTATGACAGATTGTATAAAGAATCTCTATGTTGTCTATAAATAAATAAATGAATTATTGACACCAATTACAAATGACTATTAAATATAACTTATGTTGAACGTTCCTAAATACTAGTCGTAATTATACAATATCCAGAATCAAACATAGATTACTTAAATAGATTATGGGTCTGGCTGGTGCCTGTACTCGTAATTAAACTGTGCTACTAGCTACCAGCGCCCTCCGTGTACAGGACTAACTACTAATTATAATGCTTACCAATATTCACCGCAAATTCAACATAATTTTAAATAAAAATAAATACTATGCTTTAGAACTTCTAATGTTTAGAATTTAGTGACAATTACAATGATAAATTTAGAATTAAATCAAATGGAAGTTGCGAAGAGTCCATATAAAACCGTGCAAAGTTAGAAACGCTCCCCTGTGGCCATATTTTCCATATTTTGAACACCTAGGAATGTATAATTATCCTTAAAAACTACTTTTTTTTTCTCAAAATTTCATAAAAAAATTACACTAAACTTCAGTACTCGACATGGCAATTTTAAAAGAAAGCTAAGACTGTAAATGGAGAAACCGTAAGATGGAACGTTAATTAAAAATAAATCTTGAGAAAAAATCGTCCTTAAAGTTATATACGTTAGTAATATTTATTTTGTTCCTAGGTGTTCGAATTTGAAAAATAGAGCCCCTGTAGAGGTCTTACTTCATTTTAGCATTTCGGTTCAATTTGAATTGAAATAGGTATGTAAGTAAGCTCGTATAGGCTGATACCAGAGTTTTTAGGCCGAGTATTAAAATTTAGTTTGAACCTAAAAACTGACGTATCCATCCTTATATTTCCCCGTTTACCCAAGACATTTCCACCTTATGCTTTTATCGCGCGCACTCACAACCGTTATTGTAAACGATGCGTCTGTTATCTTCAATTATTTAGGAGCTCCCATTCTCAATGAAATAAACACTAGCCATCGAGGAAAATATTCTATTTTAATATAAGAGAATGAGATCAGAAATATTCTAGTTTATTTTATGACTAGTGAAGAGCGAAATGAGACTGGAGTTGTAAGATGTGATTTTTATCTTTTCCTGATAATTTTAGAATTTGTGATCTTATGAACGGAGGGTTACGGTCATTATTCCTACTCGCTTATTATTCTGGTGCAGATTTACCTACTTTTCTGCCCCAAAACGAGCCTCCCCTCTCCTTCTGCCCTCCTATACTAGAGGACGCCATCGGACTCGATGACCACGTGATGTCAATTGTCAGGTTGTATACTGGACCCAATTACGATGGCGCTAAATATACATTATTTGGTTTTACAATTTATGGGTTCTTATGATATTTTAAAGGCATAGATGGGGCTAAAGCCAACCCCAATACATTTACAAACATAAAATCATATAAAATACTCTTTTGGATTGTAGGAACAAAAAAGCTATTGTAAAAAGATGTAATTACAGTTCTAGGCTAGTACGATCTCAAAATATTTTCGTAATAGTTAATTAAATACACGATTTTTTTTCAAAATCCTTTAGCGTCAATAAAAAAAAAAACTTTTAAATATATTATGGTCAAGTGTGATCGATGAATAATAAATTGATGAAGTAAGAAGTAATTTATTTAAAAATCTAGCAAAACAATGTGATTTTTTATGGCCCAACAAATACTTGAAATAATCCATGATGAAAACCAAGTTTGCAATGTTATAAAAAAATTGTATCATTTAATATGTGGTGAAATTAAGTAAAAATTTATATTTTTGTAAATCACATAGAGACAATTCATCAAAAAAATTAAGAAACATTTTAATAGAAATAACTTTGTGCAATTTATTGCCAAAATACGAGTAATATTAGTGGAAAATCGGCAAACAGTTCCCACGGTTCTTTGAACCTATTTGGATAGTATGTACCACATCTAACACAATGAAACAGCAATATCATTCAATTGACCAACAGCTAGAGCCAAATGCGGATTAACCTGACAACCCTACGACATAAATTTGGCTGGACAGTGGTCAACGAAATCGGGGTTCAGTTTAACCGATTTTGAAAAGAAGGAGATTCTCAGTTTAGTTATATTTTTTTAATATTTCTTACCGAACTTATTTCTAAATCAATTCAGTAGGTAGGTAATATTAGTTTTGTTATTGACGCGATTAATTACAAGGTAGTGTTCTGCAAAAAGCACTGATTTTCACAGGTAGATATATAAAAGTATATATTATGAATACCTTATGTTATTTTGTAACGGAGAAAAATGATTTCCCGAGAAAAGTTCCTCGTTTTTTGTCAAAATTGAAGTATACAAAGCAGTTGTGTTTATCGTTGTTTTGGCAAGGAAAAATTGACCACCGTGAATTTGTTGTGTAGAAAAGCTTATTTTTATCGTAATTTTGAGGCTTGTCCCTTAATTTATAATGATACGCTTACCTGATTCAATTAACCAAAAAAAATACAATACTAGGTATTTATTTATACTAAAACTACATATAGAGCAAATTGGATCATCCACAGACCCTTGAAGGTCTAAGGAAAATCTAAATGCTCATGCCTACTGCCAGTTGCCCAGCATGATGAGTGCATTACCACGATGAAAGCGATGCTTATACGTTAAGCCAAATAAACACCAGCATTTTGATCTCGCGTCGCGTCCACCCGACGTTCAGAAAGACTTTTGACAAAAAGATGAGCTCCCGGCTCCCACGGCCTCAATGACTCAGCCCCAATCGGCTTACCTGATACGTGAATTCAGAAATAATGTGCCTTAAGTAAAGTCGTAGTTTGAATAATGTTACGTAGAATAGCAAAGTAATAGAGACACCTCTTTCATCAATAGTAGGTATGTGAGACTGCTATATAAGTCTTTTAAATATATTGTTTTTCAATTTTTTTCTTGCAATGTAATGTTTGTCTTTAAGTTTGTAAACAAAACTATTTTTATTTTTCCTTATAATTACAAAGTCAAAGAAGTATTATATTGACTCGTATGAGCGCGTGACGTCAACAATGTAACACCTTACCACTGTAAAGAATAACATTGTCACGTCACACACTTAAGGAAAAATAAAAATACTTTTGTAAATAAACTTATACGTATAATACTTTCATTATTTACAAAAAATGATCCAAAACCTCAATTGTGATGATGAAGCCGTTTCCCAATTCCCGCTAATCTTTCAAAGCGTTATGCGAAGACAGAATGACCACCATTCTCACAGAAATAACAATGTTATGTTATAACCAGATAGAACACGGTGGCCGGTGCGAAATCGGATTACTGACTGGACAGTGGTCACTTTGACATGAGAATTTCAGTTATTGGATTTTGGTAATATAATTTGTTGAATAAGCGCGTTTCACCAAAAATAACAAATATAATAAATGTACCTAGGTATAGCATCTCTAGCGAAAACTAGTAAAACCGTCAACAAGATTAAATATTCAATTGCTTTTTATGTAGTAGTAGTGTATGTAGTTTTAGCAGATAAAGTAGTAATGTATCCAACAAAAAACATTTTCATGTGAAAATAGCCAAGACCACAGTTCGCACTTCCAAAAAGTTGTCAGATCTTATATAGAGCCAAGCTTCTAACTCTACGTGCCTTAACTCTACAAGTACTTACACCACAAACTCTACAGCTTAGTCAATATATGTGACTTGGCTGTTTCTCTTCTGAGCCATTTTTGATAAATCTACAATAATGTGAAAAATGCTACATCGATTCGTGCGAAATATTCGCGAATTCTGTACACGGGTGAAGTCGGTCATGCTATTTTTTGCAAAAAATAATCTTGTTTAAGATTATGTATAGGTATGTAGTATATCAGTCTCTGGCAGCCATTATGACAAGTTTTGTTTAGTTTGGCGCCAGAGACCGTGTGTAAGTAATGTGAGCAACACTTCATACGCCCAGTTAAAAAAAATAATCGAATTATTCTATTTTATAATTTTTATTTATTTACAGGTCAACAGCAAAAAAAAATTTAATTATACAGATAAATATAAATAGCCAATAACAGCCTAGTCCTAAAATTAGTTATGAAAAGTAAAGAAAAAACAAGCCGGTTCTACCACATCTAAGTACATACGTCTTAGTGTTTACAAATATGAATGAATATACTACTTGTATATAACCACATTATCATTCATCTACATAATTATTTTGACGCGACGCGTGACCGGAATGCTGGTGTTTATTTGGCTTAAAGTATAAGCATTGCCACTCAGCGTAGCAATGCTGCCAGCACGCTGAGCACGCTGCCAACTGGCAGTGGGCTTGAGCATTTGGATAAGCTTTAGACCTTCAAGGGTCTGTGGATGATCCAATTGCTTTTTATGTAGTAGTAGTGTAGATAGTTTTAGCATAGAAAGTAGTATTGTACTTTATTGTAGTTAATAAATGCATTTTGATTATTTTGACATGTATTATTATATTTATATTAATAGTATTTATTACTTATAGTATAACTTAATTAAAATCTTGATTTATCATTTATACAGGATTATTTTTAATAAATAAGCATCCTTTTAGGGGCTTATTCTCTGCATCAAAACTGACAACTTTTGTTCTGCTACTTTTGTCAAAACTCAAAAATTATTTTTGTGGTTCCATAAAAAAATATTGTTCACCCGTGACAAAATGTATGGAGCAGCTAAACAAAAGTTTTGCTGTACAGAATAAGCCCCTAAAAGGATGCTAATTGATTAGGAATAACCCTGTATAGTTAATAATAATAAATATAAGTAACTATCCATTTGTATTCTGTTAGATATTTGTTAGGGTTTTAGCAAAGTTTTCATGAATAGAGTTTATATAATATTAATTATTTGGTACTTTATTACGTCACTAGCATCAACCCGATGCTTTACCCGCATCATATTGGAAATTAGCCAAAAATAAACCAACAGACTTTTATGTTATTACCTAATCTCGTTCTGCTACCCTGATATCCTACTGCAGGATCATCTCGCTCATAGCGTACACGGATCAAGTTGGAACCATTTTTTAAGTAATTAAATATACAATGTGTTTGTCTACCGGTGTCGGACCCTTAAGCGGTTATATAAATGGAAAATTTTGCACAAATTTTACTATGGGACCAACGGTGAAAACGTAAAAAAAAACTGTCGTTCCATACAATTTTTTATAGACTTTCGACGAAAAGTATGAAAACCTGTTTTTTTGCGTTTTCAGAGTTGATCCCACAGTAAAAGTTATTCATAATTTGCCATATATGTCACCGCTTAAGGCTCCGACACCGGTATACAAACACATTGTATAGTATAATAATATGAATAGGAGAACATATTTATCGGGACAATAGCTTTAAGTTTATTTTTAAATAGTGCCACATAGTGTAATTTCGAAGGACTAGGAATGGTAGTGGCAACATTCCTGGGGTAATGCTTGTGACGAACGCTGCTCATTTCCAAGGAGGTTTAAAGTGCATCGCATGATTGGCCGATGGGCGGAGAAATGCGATAATGACTGGACAGATGCCACTTGTGAGTTGGAAACTATAATCTAAGGTTGGAAAAGAGACCTGGTTCCTAAGCCTGGTTCGGAGAGGTTATGGTGAACCGTGTTTAGAACGGCTTGAGTTGTGATTCTTGATAAAATGGTGGCAGCGCTGCGGAACGCCGTGTCCTTCGCTTAAAGTTTTCTCTATAACTGTAATCATATGTAATCTTCTGTGAAATAAACTGATCGTTCGTGACGTCGCAATTTATCTCCTCGCCCGCTTAACCCACGCCACATTGAAGCATTGTTGGGTCAGATGGTATAAAATCATTACCACATTGAAGCATCATAACTGATGCGGATCTTTTATGGATTCGACATATTTAAGTAGGGTTGCTTTGCGAAAGTCTGTTTAAATATATCCTATTCATATAATTACGGAATAAAATGGCTTGAACCGTGTACGCTATGAGCGGTATGATACTTCAGTGGGATCTCGGACTATGCAAGGTTGGAGTTATACAAGTCACCAAGTCGAAGTCAAGTATATAATTAGCTAAGTAACATTGCTAGCCATCATAAACTTACACACAAACAACTTTTGGTTGTAATTCTGCACGTGATACAGTTTTATTCGACCTAAAATAAAACTCTAGCCAAATTTTACGGTTTGATTTTAGCATCAAAAACATAACATTCAAAGTGACGGATTGAACATCGAAACAAAACAAATAAAGCGTCAATCGTGTTAATAAAATTTGTATAGACGTACATGAAATTAACCCGGGAGTCATTAAAGAACCACTCAATAAAAATATAAAAGTTGCCATCTGAAGTTTTTTCCTCGTCACTAATTTAGTGACACGCAACAGACAATATAAAACTCTTAAGTATAACAAAACATTCAGAAAAAGTATGAATATTACAAAAATAATTGTACATATTCTCAAAAAAGTGTTTAAGAAAAAATATGTGGCACATATTCTTATCCCATAATTCAATAAGGGCAAACCTAATGCAAGAAGATAACTTATTTTTCTTTTACTAGTCAAGCTAACGGAAAATACCTCCACAATATCCATATAAGCATTCAAAGAAGCTATAAAAAGCCAGCATATATATGAATCTAAAAACATGTGTTCTACATAAATTATACTACAGTACACAACAGACGTTTCATCTTTAAATAACATTCGATAATTATACAAAAGCACAATACGAATAATAACAAGAGCATGTACAAAAATACAACAGAAACACAAATTAAGGTACAAAAAGTTTTTAAATGTGCGCCATTTTGGAATTTTATACCACAAGATGATCCCGAACACAAATACTCCAGAAGATATCACTGTAGCAAATATTTTTAAAACACAGTAAAGCAGTGCTATTTTTGATGTTTTCTCGATCTCCAATAGATTTTCATCCAACGTAACATTTTCAGCAACTGTATGGTTTCCATCCATGATAGTGATGTATTTAGTCATAATTTATACGTATCACTTTTATGGCACGAAAGTTTTATACAACTTTTAAGTTTCTACCGTAACTCTTGTGCAGTAAATAATAATTATTTGTAAAACTGCACTGTACACGTTCAGTCAAAGTTATTTCAATTTCTGCAATTATTTCGAACGATATTGGTATGTTCATATATACCTAAAAGGAAAATATTGGATTTTAATTATATTGGGAGGAAAATTCCTATTTCAGAAATTTTCTTCGCGTAAATGGTATTTACAGCAAAATAGAGATAGTGAGTAGGTATGTAAGTTTAATAATATGTTGCTTTTTGGAGCGCAATATTCCGCCATTGACGTGACTATTTATGCAAATGTTCATCATCATTCTTCTTATATAGGTTTGCCAGTATGGCAATGAGACTATAAATGAGAGACAAGATGCTATAACTCTGATCATTATTTAACAGAAACAATTTATATACTAAATGCCTATCCGTAACGCGCCCTATCTTTGTCACGTACATCATGTACACTCTATAATCTATTGCTGCTACATAGGTATCTACTTTTAGTTTTTAAATATTTTTACTACCTACAAGAGAAAGCATTTTGATATTAATAAAAATCTCTTAATTTCTCACATTTATATCTCAATTTGAAAGTGTAACGCCAAAGAAATACGAAATATATGACAAAAGGTGCGTAATTATATAATAGACATGCGTCATTTAGTTCTTGGAAAAACATAGTTTGGATTTCTATGTATTTAACTAGTTTTTACTTGCGGCTTCGCCCGCATTATATTTTGATTTTTGACTTAATATAATTACAATTTATAGCTCATGTGTTATTCTGATATATAAACTATATTATTACAAAGTTGCATCTCAATCCGTTCAGTAGGTTTTACGTGAAAGAGTAACAAACGTCCATCCATCCTCACAAACTCACAAATTTTCGCGTTTATAATATTAGTAGGATTAATATGTTAATGCCAAATTGTGCTAGCGCTGCGTCCACATTTACTAGTTGGTATAACATTGAACTTTAATGCATTGAACCAAAGGCGCTAACTAGACCATACAAAAACAATAAGCTGTTATCTACCTCTAAATATCATCCGATATGACAGATTGTTTTTTACATGTTATCAACACTTTAATCGCATATATTTTACGTCTTAGTTATTATAGTTTCTTAAATTACCATAAAGTTATAAAGCCTCTAAATTTTCTCATTATTACGCAAAAACTTGGCTGAAAAAATATAAATAAACTAAAAAATGTTTGTCTGAAAAAATAATATGACGTTCGAGAGAGCATATTTCATACTCAAGACATCAAAAACAGAACATTTTGTTGAAAAATGTTCTGTTTTTGATGAAAAAAGTTTTCGCCTGGAACCTAGGTATTTACTTCCTATTGCGTAACCTAGGTAAATATCAATATAGCAACTATTATTATCTAGAAGATCCCTAAGAATATATATCCTTAATAGATTTTATTGGGTTCCCCAAGGATAGCCAAAATTATATAAATAATTCTTAATAGTCCCTTATGATATGAGCTTTTAAATAATCGAATAAAAATCTGCAATTAAGTTAAATTTTATTTAATGATGGTCTCCCTGCGATATCGAAGCAGGAATGAAGAGATCCGCAGAAGAACCAAATTTCCGAAATATCCTAGTAGATTGGCAAAATCGCAGTGGGCAGGGCACATAGCTCGGAAGACTGATGACCGATGGGGTCGAAAAGTTTTTGATCGGAGACCACGTACCGGCAAGCGCAGCGTAAGACTTATGAGGTAGAAAGATGATCTCACTAGGACCGCAGGATCATGCTGGATGCAAGTCGCTATTAACCGGTCTTATTGGAGATCCATAGTGGAGGCCTATGTCCGGCAGCGGACGTTATGGGGCTGATGTATGGATGGATAGAAGGATTTTAAATTAGACACAAACGAAGTATTGACGCGCTAAGCTCGCGCCTTACTGTAGGTAATTACTATACAATTAAATGGAAGTGTGCCACAACAACGCGTATCAAACCGCAGGCTATTGTTTTTTTTAATTTTAATATATTTGTGGCAGCTATTGGAATTCAAACATGATCGTTCCTATTATTATAATCACTTAAAAACCCATTGGTACATCGTGGAAGCTAAATAAATAAATATGAATTAAACGACGAGAAAATATGAAAAGTTGCGAGAAAAATAATAAAAACACAAATTTCACTTTTTGATAAAAAATGTTCCTGGGAGTAAAAGTTGTCATTAACAATTGATAGATGATTTCTTTACTATCTAAGCTTAGTTTTTGTCTCAAAAATCCGTACGTTCATTCACAAATTGACAATTTTTTTTTGGTTAAAATTTACATAATTTATTTGAAGTATGTTTTCAAGTAATTGTCTTCGAACTGAGAATAAAATCGCCATTACGAGTACTTAATTTATCAACAATTGCGCGATGTAAATTGTCTTCATAATGGCTTCTAAAATAAGGCATTTATTGTGATAAAAAATGCTCGCATAGTATTACGTTTATTTGTCTAATTAATTTTCCTTCTTGCATGCAGTGTAGAATATTTTCCCGCTAAACTCGCAAGTGCGCTATTGTCTCATTTATATAATATTGTAGGTAAGTATGTTTTGCGCAATATGGCAAATTTGTGGACTGTGCCAGCCTTTTCCATAGTCCACCGTAGGTCTGCGAAGGGCGATTGGACAATATGCACTACTCTGGCCCAGTGCAGGTTGGTGGATTTACATATTTATATCAAATTTCTTCTATGCTGTAGATTGTTTCACGATGTTTTTACTCACCAAAAGCCAAAAGTTATAATGATTGAATAGTGAGTAAATAGTTTTAGTAAAATGTTTCACAAAAAATATTTACTTCTTGTCCAAAAAATAGGTTTCCATTTCGACTGCATTTTATAAATTTGGACTCAGTTGAAATATAGGAACATTGCAATTTCAATCAATACATTTCAATTTACGCTAAGGTAAGGTGAGCCTTACCCTAGCGTAAATTGAAATGAATTGATTTAGATGATTATTTTATAAATTTGTTTGATATGTCTGATTTGTCTTAAAATCATCTCATGTGTTTCCATATTTTATGCTATTGAGTTATCCTTAACAATGTGTATTTTGACATGAAGTCTGTTATTACGTTTTTGTCGAAAAATAAATATTCTTTGTCATTACAGTGCGGAAATAATATGGAGTTGGAAGAAGTACAAAATTTTACAATTGTGACATGTCCAAGTGAAGGTGTGATTGAATATCTTATAGAAGATAATCCCTTTATGGTAAACATTTTCAAGAAGATAAACGAAGATGAGAAACGGGCAGAAAAGTTTTACTTTATCTTACGAATGATTTCTGAATTAGTATCCTGTATATCACTTTACTTGCGCTTTTTTTCTGGATTAAAATTGCAAAATGGCGTACGTTTCGTAACTATTTATATCTTTGTGTTACTTTTTCTTATGTTGTTTCAAATTTTTTACTAACTTTTGACTCTGCATATTATTATTATAATTCTTCATTTGACTCAGACGAAACCTCTTTATACTCTTTGGAATATGTCATTATTATAAGTCTAGCATATTTTTTTCATGAATCATACTTATGTTTTTTGTTCATTGCTGCAGTGATCACTTATATGGATATAGTTGTAGTATTTCCAGTCGATATAGTGGGTAGAAAAATGAAATGTTTTATGTTTGCTTTCTTTTTATCTTCAATTAATTATATTCTAAGATTATCTGCCGCAATTTCTGCAAAATACTGTTATATCAGGTATAGAAAAATTTTAATGCTAGTTCCTACTTGTGTGGAATTTTTGCTCCTATTGGGAAATATTTTAGTATACATCAGAGTTATATATTGTTTGATTCGAGAGAGTAGAGTTTTGGTTACGAAGAAATTTCAAATTGCTTCTTTTGTTTTTTTGATGACGGGTTCTATGATGGTACCCAGAGCTCTTTTAAATTTTTTGCTTATACATAGGAATGATTTTGATCCAGTCATAGTTGTGATTGAAATTTTATTCCATATTCAAATAGTTCTTATAAATGTTTCGTTTTTGATGGTGAAAAGTAACCGTAAGTACTGGAGAATGTTATTTTGTAAAGAAAATGAACTACCTTTATCTCATTAGTTTGACTGCAAATACGAATGTGCAAGCAATTTAAACAACATACTTAGTAATTTATTTAATTCTTGTAGGCCGACTGGCTAGCCCTAGAGTTGTCTTTAGTCAGTTTTTGACTCACTCAAGTTAAGAGGCCTGACTGAGTTAATGGAAATTGATGTCTTGCCATACAAAAGTACGATATAATTATAAGTAAACAATTACATCTTTTTAGAATAACATGCTATCTACCTTTGGCGGCAAAGTGTTCGGCGCGTAAAAACTTTAGGTTTAATTATAATTGTTTTAAGTAGAATTCAAGGTCTTGTATTGCGATTTCGATTCTCAGATGCTATCCTATCCTAAAACTAACCTAACCTAAAAGTCCTATAACCAATACCACTAGTTCCCACCTAGATAGCCTGAAGTAGGTAATAAAATATGTAGGTTTAGAAATCTGATTAAATCATGAAATCACGGAAAAAATCTCATTAGTGATATTACAATTCTACAGCTTTTTGTCTCTCTAATTCCATTACTTAATCTGTAATTCCACCGTCTTTCGGTGAAATTAAAATTTCATGAAAGCAGATTCGTAACTCTTTTGCAACTATTAAAAAAAGAATTTGATAAACCTACGGTTTCTATATAATGTTTATATTTTTTAATTTTAGTAAAGGTGACGTCCACAAGTGGTATATTATTCAGAGAAAAATCGAACCAAGATGATATATAGATAATTTGAAAGCTTGATTTATGGGCTTCTCAAAAATATTTAATTCAGATTTTATTATCTCTCCATTTTTTTTAAATGTGTAAAATAATTTGTATAAAAAACAATAATACAGCTATGTATTTTTTCTAGTTTAGCAATAATAAAGTGCTTCTATCGTTATTTTACTTGCATTCGTAACTGATTCTTCCACATTCATTTCTTAATTTGCTAAAATTAAAAATTATAACCGACCAGTGTGACAAGTACCAGTAGCTACAATGTGACAAATAAACACTTACAAACTGTGTCTAATTGGTAAAAATGCTTCTATTCAACAATTTGGAGGTTACTTAATCAGTGTTGCTAGAGATAAACTACCTATTGAGCCAAATATATTTATTTATCCTAATAGATTCAAAATTTATTTTAAAAAAACGGAGGGCTCTTTATTGGTTTTAACTGATGTAAAAGACTCAGAAAAATACGAACTTTTTGGAAATGTAACGAATGTTGTGGTTAGAATTTTTGATTATTATTATACCAGCTTCCATACATTTTGTGAACATGTCCTTTGTTAGATAGACTGTTAAAAATCCAATTTCTAACAAGTCTTGCGAATTTTAAATAAGTTCAACTGGGCCAGTAATGTTTATATTGTTTAATATTTTTTTTTTTCAAAAAAATGCATGATTGACTTCAGCCTTGTATAGAATTCGCGAATATTTTGCACGGATCGATGTAGCATTTTTCACATTATTATTGATTTATCAAAAATAGCTCAGCCGATTTCAATAAAATTTAAATGGGCCCAATTTCGAAGTATATTCCAAAATTTTTTATTATTAAAATCGGTCTACTACGAAAAAAGTTATGCGTGGTTATACATAAAAAAACCGGACAAGTGCGAGTCAGGCTCGCACACCGAGGGTTCTGTACAAATCCAGAAAATTATACAAAATTGGGAAGTAAGTTGTTAAAATCTCATAATCATCGACAATAAAGTTTTGTTTTTGTTTTTCTCGTCATACATAAAAACAAATATCATAAACCTGTTTTAGCATGTGCTAATGGAGCTCTTTTATATGATACGATTTACTCACTTTGAATTTTGAACCCATATTTTGTGAATCTAAGCCCTATTTTTTGTGATAAAATAAAAATGTACAGATTCAGATTTATTCCAATATGACGTGTACTCTGAGACAATGCTTCTCGCCAAATTTCATAGTTCTATATCAACGGAAAGTACCCTGCAGGTTTTGATTTTTGTGAGTGTCGAAATATGCTGTTTTTAGGGTTCTGTACCTCAAAAAGAAAAAAAAGAACCCTTATAGGATCACTTTGTTGTCCGTCTGTCTGTCTGTCGTCTATATATAATTATATATATATATATATATATATATATATATATATATATACTTAATTATAATATACATATTTATATATATAATATATAATTATATATACGCGTCGAATTGTATAGGTATACCTGCTGGTGCGAACTGCTTGTCACAGTTCTGGCCACAGTTGGCAAACATGTTCGGAAAACTACTCGTACTAGTTTAAAACCTTATAATACGAGTTTATCGCAAAACAATGACAACTATCGCCAAACGTAGTGTTTTTTTAATAAAAACCTGACAACAGCTAACTTAATCCCCGTGCTATCGTAAATGTTTACGACTGCGACTAGTTGCGGCGTCCGCGCGACGCCTAGCGCGGTGACAACCAGAGTTAGGTTGCAGACACACACAGTCATAGAAATAGATTTCTTCTTTTTTTCTTATTTGTATTTCTTATATACTTTATAAAATTTTTGATATCACGAATTTTGTCGCAGGGCCGTTATTTTTGTCGGTTTAATATTTACTTATGCTTACTCTTCTTGAATAAAAGGGTTAACTAGAATATCAGCGTTGAGTGCTAGGACATCCTGGTTCTCTTCATTTATTGCTGAGGCGAGTCCCTTTCGACACTTTGTTATTTCTTTTTATTATTAGTTATTTTTGTATTATGTAGGTATAATTATGTCAAATGAAGCTAATATCATTTCATTTCAAATGTCGACATATGGCAAAATGTTGGACAATGATTGGTAGTCATTTGAACTAATATGTCAAATAAGAAACAACTATCTCAATCAACTATAGGACGTCCACTGGAAGCAAGCTCCCTATATGAATTTCCAATAAGATTGGCGAAAATAACTTATATCCAGCGCGGCCAATTAAGGCTACATCAAACGTAGTATTTTTACTAATAAAAACCTGACAATGACTTAATTAATCCCCGTGCAATCGTAAATATTTACGACTGCGACTAGATGCGGCGTTCGACGTAGAGGTGACGCCGAGCGCGGTGACAACCAGAGTTAGGTGGAGAACATACGCAGTTGACGTAGTCACAGAAATGTCCGTATATGCCAAAACAAAGCCGTGAAAAAAAACATCGTGAGGCAACCTGCTTTTGATTTGTGTATCTGTCTTAAAGGAAAAATATAAACATTAATAAAAAAAAAAACAGCCCAAGTTTTGCACACTGAAAAATTTAGGTCGAAAACATACACAGGCAACAATTAGGGCGTCCACTTCTGGACATACTCGTAGACCTCCACTGTGAATTCCAATAATATTGGTTGAAAGCAGCGCGATAATGCGACATGCTTAGATCATAGCTCTAACTTCTAAATATATACAAATACATAGGTATATATAGCCGTGGTGGTCTAGTGGTAATGACAACCGCCTTGCAATCGTGAGGTAGTGGTCCCGTTTTAATGAGTTCTTTGGAATTTATGTACGAAATTTCACACCATTGGCTTTTCGGTGAAGGAAAACATCGTGAGGCAACCTGCATGCGTCCGTAGAAGATATTCTATGGCGTATGTGATTACACCAACCCGCAGTGGGCTAGCGTGGTGGATATGGCCCAATCACCTTTCGTGGGTAGGCCTACGTTCTGCAGTGGACTATTAAAAAGGGTGATACAGTACAGTACAGATACATACCCACTAGTACCCAAAATAAATTACTATACTTACACAAATTAATAAATATAATAATAAATATATAATTAATAAAATAAATAATTAAAAAAATAAATAATTACAATAAATCAACTAATTATGACTTTCTTACATGGAGGAAACTGCGATAAGTAAAATTACTTCTTAAAGACAGCAAAAGATGTTTCTTTTGAAACATTCCACAACTGAACAGATTGGAAAACAAAGGACCTGCCTTAAAATAATTCAGAGCGGGCAGGAGGAGACATCATTACGTCATTTTATCTTAGAACACAGTTGTCACAGGATATTGTGGTCTAAGCCGTGTAATCAGCGTGTGATGACTCTAAAATTGTCTTTAAATTAAAACTGAATATACTTGTATAGTCTGCATCTTCTTAAATAAACGATGACTTAATAAAAGGAAAATTGTAACAATCACAGCAAAAATACCCGTCAAAAGCGTCACACATAGGTGACTCAAATATGCAAAACGTAGCGCATGCAACAGACCACGCCTTTAGTTTTGATTTTGTGGTTTTTCTGAGAAAAACCAAGGTTAAATTAGCTAAAACATAGAGGTGAATTCATTAATTGATTCATAATTATTATTCATTTCACGGTTGGTCACTCATGCAAAAACTTGCATGAGTGACCAACCGTGTGCAGAATTCGCTAATACCTATATTTCGCACGGATCGATGTAGCATATTTCACATTATTGTTGAAAGATCTAAAATGGCTCAGCTGATTTTAAATAGGACCAATACCGAAGTATACTCATTCCAATAAAAAAAAAATTAGCAAATCAGGCTACTATGTAAAAAGTTACGCGTTATACGGTTATACGTTCAAAAAATTTTACATGTACCTACAAGTCGTTTTTTTTTTTTTTTTAATTGAATTGAATACCTCCTTCCTTTCGTCGGTCAAAACTTAAGCAAAGCTCTTGTCTTGGAAGTATTTCCACGCCTAACGGTCTTCTTTCAGTGTTTTCACCAAATTCTAATAGTCTTTCAACATTCAACTTCTTGATATGATCCTAGGCCCCTAAAAGGATGCTAATTGATTAGAAATAATCCTGTATAATAATTATGACGACCTGTCTGGGTTGGCCTCATTGTAAAATTTGTTCATCATTATGGCCTCAATCATTTTATTGCGGCTTAGTGCACCAGTTCTGGATAACCCTGTATAATTATCGAAGAAAAAAATTGCATTGCTTCTTGATTGAGATTTTTTATATTTCTAGTCACTGTATAAAATGTTGTATTTATATAATTTTACTCGTTCTTATCATACCTATACCGTAGTAATATTATATTTTGTTTGCCTATTATACTTTGCATAGTGCGTACCACCTGACGCTCTTTTTAACTATGGTTTCTATACAGGGTGACTGGTAAACATTGAGCAACGTTTTAGGGGCTTATTCTGTACATCAAAACTAACAAATTTAGTTCCGCGACTTTTGTGGAAAAAAAATTGCTGTTCCATAGAAAAATATCTTTCACCCGCGACCAAATGTATGGAACAGTTGATATTTTTTTTGAGCTTTGACAAAAGTCGCAGAACAAAAGTTGTTTCAATGTCTACCAGTCACTCAGTATAGGTGCTATATTTCTTGAAATATTCCATTTCAATATTTGCCTGTAATTATAATATCTACATGGATACGGTAACTTATCATTGTAATAATAATGTGTTGAGGTTCCGTAAAAAACATGGCCGCTCTCAGTGTCTCACGAACCTTGTTTCCACATTCGCGTCTTCAATATTGCCACTTATTGTATTTTGTATTATTTACCGACTTTACGATCCGAACATCCTTCATATTTTTGTCCAAACTACTTAAAGTTTTATGTTCGAGTTTTCCACTTCAATAATGTCAGTGGATTTTATTGGAACTCGTAAACTTTGTAATGTTTAATTGGATGAAATAAGACTGTTCTGAAGATTGATTTTAATAGACTTTGCTTGTAATAAATTATTTAACATGGCGTTAAAGTAATAATTTAGTTACCTATCTGAACAGTAGACCTTGGTACTACAAATTTGTTCTCAAAAAACCGGACTAGTGAAAATCAAGCTTGCACACCGAGGGTCTGTACGAATCCTGACAATTGCACAAAATTGGCAACTATTATGAAACAACAATAAGCTGTTATCTATCTCTAAATATTGTCCAATTTGAGTGAACACTTCAATCGTTACGACTAAACGTCTTAATTTTTACAGTTTTTTATATATCCTTAAATTATAAGCCTCTTAAAAGTTATATTTTTACGCAAAAACTTGACTGAAATACCTATATAAACTAAACACTTTTCTGAAAAGAATAAGACGTAGCAGTCTAGCAGCGTGCTATATTTCATACTAGCGTAATGCCCGCGGCTTTGCTCGCATTGTCTTAGTAGTTGCTTAATATAATAACAGCCTGCGGTTTGTCTCGCATTGTCTACATAAGTATGTACTTACAAATTATGTTAGCCCGCGGTTTGACCCACGCTGTGTTATAGTTACCTCCTTAAAATGCTTATATTCCGCAGTTTGACTCGCGTGGTTCTGGTACTTCTTTGAATAAATATAAGCTATGGTTTGGTCTGCGTTGTTCTGTACTTTCTTCAAAGCCCGTAGTGTTGCTCGTGTTGTGTTAATACTTACTGAAAATAATTATAGTTCGCGGTTTGGCCCGCGTTGTTTTGTGTTTTCTTCAAAATATTCGCCTGCGATGTGGTTTGTATTGTCTTAGTACTTACGTAAAATAATTATGGCCCGCAGTTTGGCTCACGTTGTCTTAGTACTTACTTAAATTAAGAATAGCTCGCACTTTGTTTATCGTTATTTTGTACTTAAAATAATTAGGTGTAAGTCCGGGGTTTAAATTGTGTTGTTTTGCACTTCCTTAAAATGATTACGATAAGTCCACAGTTTGGCTTGTATTTTCATAGCACTTATTCAAAAATGATTTGACCCGCGGTTTGACCCGCATTGTCTTAGTATTTACTTAAAATGACAATGGCCCGCGGTTTGATTGCCCACGTTGTTTTAGGTAGATACACTTCTTTAAAATATTTATAGTAAAGCGCGAGCTTTAAGCACTTGAATCCGTCTATTTGTGTCATCAAAACAATTTTTTTTGGTGAATTTAGTCATTCTAAAGGAATAGAACATAATTATTAGGATACACAGGACTCCAGTACTGGTACATATCATAAGCTTCTCCAATACCAAATATTACCCCTATCGATTCAGCGAGTTGGAGATAATTGATATTTCGTTTTACCAACTTTGGGATTTTATCGGAAAAGCAAAATTAAATTTTAGGAATTTTAGGATGAAAAAAATCACAAATGATAAACAAATATTTCTTCTTTGAATAATATTTAGGCCAAGTTTCAAATCAATCGGTCCAGGGTATAAAAAGTTTTGTACAATCGAAAAGGGCCCGTTTTACCCCTATAGAAATCTAATTTTTAAAATTCCGTTCTTAGTACGCCATATACAACACATGGTTCAAGTTTCAAGCGTTTAGGTTAAGCGGTTTGGGCTGTAGACCATGTGTCAGTCAGTCACTCACGCCGAAGCCTTCTATTAATATAGACGAATTCAAGCGATAGACAATAGGTATAAAAACATCATTTTGTTACAATTTAGGGGTGAAAAGAGTTTTCTGCCAGAGTATAAATTTTATCAAAAATGTAGCAAAAATTATCTCGAGATTCTACAAAAAAAAAATACCGGACAAGTGCTAGTCAGGCTCGCACATCGAGGGTTCCGTACAAATCCAGTAAATTTCACAAAATTAGGAAGTAAGTTGTTAAAATTTATTTACTATAATCATCGGCAAAAAAGATTTTTTTTACACTTTTCTCGTCATACACCGAAAATTACACATTGTTCAAATAATTAAAAACCTGTTTTAGCATGTACTAACGAAGTTTTTTTACATGATATCTTACATGATACGATTTACTCACTTTGAATTTTGAACCCATATTTTGTGAATTTAGAGGTCCTATTTTTTGTGATTTGAATAAAAATATACAGTTTTCAGATTTATTCCTATATATGTACTCTGCGACAATGCTTCTTGCTAAATTTAGACATAGTTCTATGTCAACGGGAAGTACCCTGTAGGTTTTGATTTTTGTGAGTGTCGAAATGTGCTGTTTTTTACGGCATAAACGGCTCTAATTTTTTTAAACGATAACTGAGAAGCTTTTCTTTTACACAACTGCAAGAGACCATATATATACGTATACAGTTTAAATTTCAACTCGATATCTTTACACGTTCTCGAGATAAAGAGTCTTGACATACACACAGACGGACAGACGGACAACAAAGTGATCCAATAAGGGTTCCGTTTTTTCCGTTTAAGGTACGGAACCCTAAAAACGCGAAAACAGTGATCAATTCACGATCCTCACTTCTGTCGAATATATTTTAAGCACTGAGGCATTGTGAAGGGAAAATTTTCATTTGTACACAGTTTAGAGGTCATTGACCTTAGGAATCTTTTTTATTTTCCTAGTAGTCAACTGTCTAAATATACATCATAAATGGTTTTCCTCATCATCTAAGTGTACCTGCCAATTTGAAAACTTATTTAGCAATATATTATCATACATCTACAGAGAGAGAGAGAGAGAAATAGAGAGTTCTTGTTATTCCTAAACAGGGTAGCGGCAGGAGTAGAGGCAGTAGTAAGTTGTAAACACTTAGTTAAATTATTTAATTGTAAACACATAATTATGATAACATCAAGTTGGAATAGTGCTCGTCTATCCGACACAGACTTACACAGAATCAATTGCTACCGTCGATCCTCGTGATATATCTTAATAGATTTGCCATAAAACTTTCGCCAAATTTTACGATTTGGTTTCAGCACCAAAAAGCAAACATTCAAAGTGACGCACGGTATATCAAATAATACAAATATAATAGTAAATCTTTTGAATGAAGAACACATTGATTTTACTGAAATAATTACGGGTGCCATCAAAAAACCACTCAATAAAAATATAAAAGTTGCTATTTGCATTTTTTTCGTAGTAAGCAGTTTAGTTTGACGCAGCAGACAATACAAAACTCTTAGGTATAACAAAACATTAAAAAAAAGTAATAACATTTCTAGAAAATGTGTGTAATAATACATTAAATTATTCTTGAGAGCAAAATTTCCATTAGAAACAATTAATATTCTAATACTACAATTTAACAAGGGCATACATAATGCAAAAATATAACTTTTAAATTTTTTACTAGTCAAGCTAACGGAGAAAACTTGTACAATATCCATGTAAGCTTTTAATGAAGCTAAAAAAAGCCAGCATACAAATGATTCTTCATAAAAATGCCACAAGTGATGTATATAATGTACATAATTTGGTATTTTAATTTCACGGGTATTTACATTATGAAAAATTAAATCAGAAAATAAAATATGCATGATGGCAAAAGTACTTGCTATCACATAAAATAAACATACATTAAGATTTAAAAAGTTTTTAAATGTACGCCATTTTGGAATCTTATGCCACAAAATGATACCGAACATAAATGCCCCTGAAGATAAAACTATAGTGGTTATTTTTAAAACACTGTAGACGAGCACAATTATCATTCTTTCGTCTGTGTCGTCGCTCCGTAGCTTTTCATCACTTATGTGGTTTTCAGTAGCTGCATGACGTCCAACCATGGTAGTAGGGTGTCCTGTGCTTACGTTTGGGTAAAAATCCATGATGTACACTTTTTTGACACCAAATTTAAAATAAATAGTCCAAGCTAGTATTGTCTATAACGTATAAACATATTAAGAGTCACAAGCTACTGCGTCGATGTACGCAAGTACCATCAAAATTACTTCGATTTATGTAATGTTGTAGAACAATGAATGCAAATGCATATTATAATTTAAAAACGGGAAAAATTAAATATAATTAGTATGACATTGTGCCTTATTGCACGTTCCATGCTTAACCTTCTGGCGCTATTGAGGTAGTCTGACAGACACCGCAAAATCAACCACGACGACAAAAAAAAACAAGAGATGTTTTTTAAACATTGTCTAGCATCAATATTTTTCGAAATCGGGCTTCGTACTCTCAGTAGTTTCTTCCGTGTGTTAGATAGGAGATTTTATTATAATATTCTTTATCACTTAAAATAGCCGCCGCGCTTCATTAATTGGTCTAAATCTATTTCTTTACCTTATATTCTTAATAAACAGACAAATCAAGACAACATACACGCCATAGTTAGCTATGTTTGTAATATTGTTTATCAATGTGTAATTCTGTGGTCAAAGTGATCAACTATTCCTTATTAGCTGATAGGATGTATACCTAATTGATTTGACATGTAACAATGGTGTTATTAATAAAAATATTGTATTGTATTGTATTGTAGGATAATATTTAGTAACTTTTACAAAAACTACTATAGTAATATAAGACTTGTTAAAAACGAAATCGAACAGCGAAATGTCAAAGTTTCCGCTATTGTTAAACTTCATTAGCGGATGTTCACTATCATATTTGATAATGTTATAGATGACTTGAAATGTACTCGTATTAATAATTGTTATTATAATTCTAATAAGTATGAAATGAAGTTTAAGATGATTTTATGTTTACAGTTGCGTAAAATCCAGGCTACCACTGTGCCAATTTGTTCGTTCCCTATTGGTTGTATTAATATTGACATCGAGCAATGGTGTTATGTAGGTGTGATCTATTAAGCTCAAAGCCAAATAAAACAATAAATCATAACTATGACAAGTTTAATGAAGTATTGACTAAATTATTAGATCGCTGCATCCCTAAAAAACTTATAAAACTAAAGGCAAATAAAAAGCTTAGCTGGTTATCATATGGCATAAAAATTTCCTGTAAAAACAAACGCTTATTAAAACCCCTAGTAACATACAGTAAAAATCCGACACTTAGTAAATATTATAAATCATATGTGAAATTGTTAAAAAAAGTAGTAATTAAATCAAAACGAAATGTGTACATAAATCAAATGAAAAAATCTGAAAATAAAACAAAAACAATGTGGAAAATTATAAAAGAATGCACCAATAAAAATATGAAAAAAACAAAAACTAATATAAAACTAAAAATCAATAACAACATTGTATCCGATCCAAAAAAGGTTTCAAATATTTTTAACCAGTACTTTGCCGCGGTAGGACGCAGAGGAGGCGGGCGGCGGGCCAGCCGCGCGCGGCAGGTCCTTGCTGCAGCGTACTGATAAATCGATGTTTTTAAGTCCAGTTCAGCCGCGTGAAGTTTATTTGATAATTAAAAGACTGAAAGGTAAATATAGCTACGGTATTGACGAGTTACCCCCTGTTCTCATTAAGTTCTGCGCAGAAGAACTAACTCTTCCGTACTTCCTACTAATAAACCAGTCGTTCATAGAGGGTATATTCCCTGATCATCTGAAAAAATCTTTAGTTAAATCGATTTATAAAAAATCTTCAAAACTAGAACCCTGCAACTACAGACCAATAGCTCTCTTGCCTACCTCTTCAAAAATCTTCGAAAAGGCAATGCAGACGCGACTATTATCGTTCTGTGAGAAATTCGAAATTTTTGACGATAGTCAATACGGATTTCGAAAAAACCGCTCGACTGTCTTAGCCGTCTATAAAATAATGCACGAAATTTTAGAGAAAATAAACAATAAAGAATACGCTATCGGTATATTGCTAGATATTTCTAAAGCTTACGAAAATGTACAATACGACATATTACTAAACATAATGAAAGACATAGGAATACGAGGTACAGCGCACAACTGGTTCTCATCATATTTAGAAAATCGTGAACAATATGTGGAGGTAGAAAACTTTGATTCTGAAACTAACATGATATATACTGCAAGGTCCACTCCAATAAAAATGAATAACTCAATCCCCCAAGGAAGTGTCCTTGGATGTATAAAATTTTTATTATATATAAATGAATTACCTAAAATTATTAACGAGTCCTGCGTAATTTTCGCGGATGATATAACAGTTTTGACATCTTGTAAAAATAATTTAAATTTAAACGATAAATTAACCGACATTTTTGATAATATAATTAATTGGATGACTGATCATAACCTCGAAATTAACCTATCAAAAACCTCAATTATACATTTTAGACCTTATCAAAAAATCCCCCTTGACATAAATTTTTCATATAATAATAATAAAATTGACTCAGTGGACATGACAACGTTATTAGGTATAGATATCGACACGCACCTAAATTGGAAAAGCCACGTTAGAAAAATAAAAGCTAAACTATCAAGCTTCACATACGCACTCAGAGAACTGCGATATGCAACAAATCTAGACACAGCTTTATCAGCGTACTACGCGTTTGCATATTCGTGGCTAAACTATGGCATCATCCTCTGGGGAAACAGTGTAGATACTAACGACCTGTTCATAGTCCAAAAAAAGTGCGTACGGATATTGGCCAATATCAAGCTTCCAAATACAAATAGACAACAATTCCACAAACCCTACTTCATTAAATTAAAGATATTAACTGTGGTGTCAATATATATCTTTGAAGCGTGCAAATTCGTAAAAAAATACCCACGGTTTTTCACAAAACTATCAAGTGCACGTGTCCATCCTGCCAGATCCCAATATCAGCATAACTTAATGTTACCGAAATCAAAACTAACGATCCACAGCTCCGGGCCATGCTCGATGGCTGTTAAAATATTTAATAAACTTCCGGTCGAAATTAAGAAAATTGAAGACGAAATCGAATTTGCAAAAGTATTAAAGAACCTACTTATCACGAAATGCTATTATACATTAAACGAGTACCTATTGGACAGTCATAACATAGCAAATTGAAACAAATAAATCGCTCCGCACAATATTGCTATACCCTAATAGGGTCATATGTATAACCTATAGAATATAGATACTAAACATGTTTCTTAAGACCTGCATGTAAATTATACTACATATGATGCAATAAACGATTGATTGATTGATTGATTATCATATGGCATGGTGGGAGCTTGTGACACTAGTATAAAACAGCCTGTTAGCGCGGCTTCAGTTCTCTTAGTATTCGCTTAGTTGCTCTTAGTGTTTTCTTAGTATCTCTTGGTACATTTGGGTATATAATAATCTTGCTGAGTTTCACTTAGTTCCTTAAGCTGAGTGTCGGCACTTTTATGATTGAAGCCAAGCCGAGTGGACGTTGCCATGTTGCTATAGTTAAGTACTTTGTGTAATTTTTATATGTTGTAACTGATCCTTATGAATTACCATTAAAGATTATATTGATGACGCTGAGTTTCTTGCCACTTCTTCTCAGTTGTCTGAGGCCTTACGAACGTGGCGTAAAGTTATTGCAATCGAATTTATATGGAGCATCCTCTCGGAATCCATGAGATAAATTAATAAACAAAGAATTTTTACCTACTTGTTTCCTTTGCTAATTTAGAACCCTGCACATTACGTAAATACCCTCACAAACATTTTTAGTTTCAGATTGAAGAGTTTATTCGTTATTGTGTTAGAACCAGAGTTGCTGCATAAATTTCAATTAAAATTTCCATTCTGACGAACATAATTAGAGACTTAATGAATAATTTGTCATCTTAACCTAAAATCTCTCTCCTAACACATGCGAAGGTGAACCAAGAGCTTTTGAAGTACACTTTCGTCACGTGTACCGAAGCTAGGTGTCTACGAGACAACCACATCAGTCTTAAGAGCGTCTACTAGACAACTATATTAATTAAATTGTTATGATTCATAGTGTTTCCTTTACAAAAAGTCAGTGACATTGTTTCATTTGACTCATTTTGTTGTTGTTTTTCAGAGAGTTCACTCAAGTTGCTCATACAGCTTGCCTGATAGAAAGGTATGTTATGGTCGAAGATGGTAAATGTACCTTGAAAATACTTGTTCTTGCCTTAAATATATCCAGATTGTAGTTGTCAGAAACAAATGACGGAGGTAGGCCATTCCAGAACCTGACAAATACCTATGCTAACAATTATGAGGCATTCCATGCGAAGCGGTTAGGTAAAAAAATCGATGTTTTCGATTTCAGTAACATTTCAGTAAGTTCTACCTACACAAGTTCTTGATACGTGAGCCAAATATTTTTGTAGTATAATGAATGGTTAAGGAATTAAGGGGTTTTAAAATTTTATCAAACCGGTGGGCATGCACTTCAAAATCGATTACCAAGTCATAAAATTGTAGATTAAAATAATGAAACCACTGAATTTATTACTTCATTTTATGTGATTTTTAATTCTATTTTTGGTAAGAAAAAAAATAATGGGAATTAATTTTTTTATCTGAATTGTCACAAAATTAGATTTTTTTTTTGTCTGAAAATAGCTAATATCGTACAGGGCATCCTTGCTAAGTTTTATAATGCGTGTGAAACTGGATTAGGAGCTAAATTGGAAAATACTCCTGAAACGAGGCGTCCGTCGTCCATCGGTATACCACCACCACCCGTGTTGGCATAAAACGCAGCGTTTTCCGTTTCTCAGTGTACTTACATGTTTGGTTCACAAAAATGATTAGTCTTATACACTTCCTAGCACAATATCGGAATTTCATACAATTCCTGGGAAATATAATACATATCCCAAAAAAGTGTTATTGAAAAAATAGTCGAAACGGTATTTTAAAGATTTCCTAAATATTATTATATTTTAGTGCGCGATTAGTCCCGTAGTATATAATAATAATGTGTTCAAATCGCAAAAGTTTAAAAACAACGTTTCCTAAATAGTCGTCGAATTGTACAAAGTTTTATACAATTCCTAGATTTCATACATATCCGTTAAATAATATATACATTAATTAACGATACATTGTAGAACCAGACTAGTAAGTAGGTACGTATAGGCCGGGTGGCTAGCCCTGGTGTCAGAGATTTTAGGCCGCCTGAAAGCATCTGACATGAGTAAACGGATAAAACAACTGGGACTGGGATAAGGCTCATAGTGAGAAAATTTGAGACGTTTCTGTGCCATAAGTCATCACTGGCAACACTCCCAAATTTTGTACAGATTTGTTGAAAAATGTGACCTGTGTTATTAGTTTACTATGACATAATATTTGATTCTCCGTTCATTAGGTAGAATTGCAACAGATAGGTACCTATATTTTAAAATGACTTACAGCAGTGTATTACCTTCTGTAAAAGAAGTGGGTTTTTATAGTAATTCTAAGTACTAGGAGTGTGTCAGACGTACATTTTAATTACCGTTGTTTTTAAAAATGATGAGATACATGTTTAACCTTGGAGTGGTCGCGCGACCTGATCGATCACTGACATTACGTCCTGTGGACACCAACCAGCTCAAACTTCGTCGGTATGCGTGCTGTAGCAGCCGTCGATATGTTGAAGGGAAGTGTGTTTTGACCGTTAGTATAATAAATAAATTTATAAATTTATTATTTACAAATATTGTAAGTTATGGAATTATTGTACACTTTTATTTGACATGTAAAATTTTTTACCAATAAATATGACTATGACTATAGGCCCGCTTCTTTGGGTCTTTTCCCGCGGAGCTGAGAAGCAGGCACTCGAGGTTGGGCCGCGTCACTGGGCTTTTTGATATGCTATTTGACAACTTTAAATATATTCTACCATATTCTACTATGTGTGGTAATCTGTACAGATAATAGCCTGAAAAAGACATATTTCACTTTATTTAAATTAAAATATGTCTAATTTTGCGCGAATCGAACGAAATAAAATACGATATTTTTTATATTTTATCAGGCGCGGGGCCACTTTCGACCCATTGCATCGGGACCAGGGCTGTCGGATACGGGTGCTGTCCGACGCCCAGTGCTGGTCGGTCCCGAGTGGTGGATGACGGTGTCTTGTGTTCCGACACATCATCATTGAGGCGGGAGCGCAAGCTCGTGATAAAAAGAAATGAACAGAACGATACGCCACAAAATAGTGACGTAGCAACAACGCTAAGGTATCTGCACAGAGATACCAGAGGGATAATGTGGTCGATCGAGAAAAGAAAGAAAAAGATGCAATGATTTAATATGGCATGCATGAGTTAGAATGAGACATAATAAATATCTCGATTCAGTGGCCGTGTTTTTCTCTCAGTAGTGTCAAATTCCAATTTTTTGACAGCGGTGACCAAGATTATCCATTATGATTACATTTTTGTGGTTGAGAATTGCCTCAAGCGATAACAGCGCCATCTCTCTAGTTGCAATAGCTCTGTGGGTATCTGTTTGTCTGAATGGTGTCTGTCAGATGTAACATAAGTGGCAGGAGGATAAATTGTATTTTGTTTTTCCCAGTTGCTAATTATAATAAATGTCCTGCAATATTGCAGAAATTAAAGTAACTTTGAATGCATTACGTACGTACGTAGACGCATATTTAGTGATTTCTAATATACTCGTATATCAGAAATGTTAAACATCGACCTATTTTATTAAATATCATTTTTTTTTTAATTTGATCCCTAAAGTGTATATCGCGGATACTAGTACTATGGATGGACCCAATGCAATTACGGAAACCTACCAAGTTGATGAAAGTCGGGTCGATTTAGAAGAAGGATAGAAAATTGCACTCGTGTACTGTGTTTAAAAATAATTACTACAGTTTTATCTTCAGCGGCATTTGTGTTCGGCATCACCTTGTGGTATAAGATTCCAAAATGACGTACATTTAAGACCTTTTTTATGTTTTAATGTATGTTTTTTTGTATTTTAAGAGATTGCTTTTTCATTACTTATTATTTTTTAATTTTAGTAATCAAAATTTACGTGACGATACATTACACACACTCGGACCCCAAGATACAAGCCTAGAGCTTAGTTTGGGGTCCGCTGTCCAACATGCTATGAAAGAATTTTCATACCTTCAATTTGATATGTCAAATTAGTACAGAACCACTGTAATTTCATTTCTCTTTTTGGTAATAAAGATATTTTATGTTTTATGTTTTTATATTTATTACCAAATTATGTGCATAACACACATCACTTGCAGCATTTTTTGGAGAGTTATTTATATGCTGGCTTTTTAACTTCTTTAAATGCTTATATAGGTATTGTTCAAGTTTTAAAGTAAGCTTCACCAGCAAAAGAATTAAATGTTATATATTTGCAATAATTATATATATATATATATATTATATATTTGTTGAATTGTGGTGTAAGAAAATTAGTAGTTTCAACTGAAATTATGTCCGTTATTAAAGATTTAAAATATTATTACACACATTTATTAGAATAGTTATTGCTTATTTTAATTCTTATGGATCCGTACCTCAAATGAAAAAAACGGAACCCTTATATTATCACTTTGATGTCCGTCTGTCTGTCAGTCCGTATGTCAAGACTATTTATCTCGGGAACGCGTTAAAATATCGAATAGAAATTGAAACTTTAAACGTATATCTATGGTCTCTTGCAGTTGTGTACAAGAAAAACTTCTCAGTTATCGTATAAAAAAGTTAGAGCTGTTTATGTCGTAAAAAACCGCATATTTCGACACACAAAAATCAAAACCTACAGGGTACTTCCCGTTGACATAGAACTATGAAATTTGGCGAGAAGCATTATCTTAGAAATATTGTAGGAATAGGAAAACATATTAGAATAAATCTGAAAACTGTACATTTTTATTTAAATCACAAAAAAATAGGGCGCAATACCCAAAATATGGGTTCAAAATTCAAAGTGAGTAAATCGTATCATGTAAGGTATCATATTAAAGAGCTTAATTAGCACATCCTAAAACAAGTTTTTTAATTACTTTAACAATGTTTGATTTTCGATGTATGACGAGAAAAGTGAGAAAAAATATTTTTTGTGGGTGATTATAGTATAGAAATTTTAACAACTTACTTCCCAATTTTGTGAACATTTCTGGATTTGTACGGAACCCTCGATGTGATGTGTGTATTAGAAAGCTACATTATCACTGAGTAACATAGGCTATTTTAATTGCAAGAAAAAATAAGGATCCCTATTAAAACTATAATAATGTTACCTTAGGTGTAAAAAAATGCCTAAAATACTCTTTACATCCCGTGCGCTGCGAAAACTATTGATGATGGAATAAAATAAAGTACTACGACTTTATAGAACACACCATAATTTACAAAAAATGTCGCAAAAGCATATATCTAACTATTATGGTTAAGTCGTAATAACTGTAATTTTATTCTTAAAAATTAATTGAAATACCGTCGCAGGAAAAGGATCCTTATTTGTATCTTGGTATTAATCCTTATCAAAATAAATTATTTCATATTCAAGACAGTTTCAATAGCTTTATGCAACTTTTTAAATTATTTAATTCAGACATTTTATTACAAAGATATCACGAGATCAAAAATGTAAGTATTATAAAAGTTCCGTTTCGCCGCTCACACCCCTTGGCGATTCATGTACAATGTACATAATACAAAATTCACTTCGAGCAAATATCTATAGAGTCAAAACCGTGAAAAAAAGTGTCCGAGCCAAAATCCTGCCCAAGATACGTAGTAAGCAGGCTTTTTAGTTAGTCGTAAGGCGATTCCAAGCCGACTACAACGCCGCGCGATGCCTAAGTGCTCGGTTAGGGCATACAATTCGTAGAAGTAGAACTGATGCCCAATGTTATTCAAAGTTCTCGAGTGAAGACAAGATCAAGAAACTAACTTACATAGGTAGAATGTGTGGGTCTCTAATATTTTAAAGTCGCTTTCATTTTCATCATTGTCATTATCTGAAATCAGGGCTATATATTATGTACAGCCACCCGACACATCCGAGCTCATTTTTATTTAGATATGCCAATACCTACTATCTCTTTTTCATAAACTTCGAACAGTTTAAGACTACGGAAACTCTCGCGATTTGGGTAGGTTTTACCTCATCATAATGGTTCATCCGGTATGTCTAGCATTTGTGTGACGCATACCTACATTACGTGGTAAGTATATGTATAGCCAATCATACCCGGACAAAGCCGGGGCGGGCAGCTAGTAATTAATAAAAGAAATTTAATGAACAGAGATAAAGCTTTCACTGTTTTGATAGTCCATATCTTTTAGGAAAGATTACATTTTTTTTTAATTTATTCGCATTTAACGTCTGAACAGTACTGTTTACTAAGCTTGTTGTATAATTGCGAAAACTGTTTTTGTCAGTGGTACGGTGTATATCTATATTATATAAGTTCCTATTTTTTTTTTTTTTTTTTTTATTAAGTAACATTTATTTACACAAAATTAAGCAACATTTCATAAACTTATAACTATATACTCGTATTGCAAAAAAATAAAAAAAACACTTGAACTAAAAAAATGAGTATGTATAGATGACGATGAAAACCCTAATCTAAAAGCCCACTACCAGCGGGCACAGTTCCCAAAATGCTGGCCCCATTGCCACGTTGGATAGCAATACTGATCCTTTGGGCAAAATAGAGGCCAGCATTTTGGTCACGTGTTGCGTCGACCAGGCGTGATGAAAGATCTTTGTAAATATTTTTTGCTCCCGGTCCCCACGGTCCTAAAGTTTCGACCCCAAAAGGTTCAAATATGTATCCACTGTCAATGTTCGCATATTTGTTCCTTTTGAGGCCTTCTGCATATTCAGCCGCAGCGCCAGCCCTATTCTGAGTTCTTAGAAGATGAGATGGAGCGAGAGTATCAACACACGTGGCGTCCCATACTAAAGGTCGTCCCATCTTCCAAGGAATCAGGGTCATCCCATCGGGTCTTTTACCATCGCTGCGTGCGAGGCCACTTGGCTCTAGGATAGCCGCGCAGTTAGCAGTAGTAAGAGCTCGGCGGATGACGTCATTCAAGCTGGCGTGGCGCGGAATTCTGCCTGCGCTCTTTATGCAGGAAAGACCGTGGTGACCAAGGTGGTCGACCGCAACGCTGCACTGGCAATGGTGGGGAGCACAACACGGTGCGCCCAAGCGGAGGCAAGTTGCAATTCTGAAAGTAGAGGAATCTATTAGAGTACCGGTGTTCGGTGATGGCAAGACCTGTAGCCACAAACCCGATTCCCACTCAGCAACCGCTAAAAGACGGGCACGATCTTCAGAGCTTGAACACGTATTAAGGAGTTTGTTCCGTGTTTGCTCACAGATCGGCCCGTCCCATAGACGCTGCGAGGAAGGTGTTTTTGGAAAATCGGTATTTGGGCACAGTACTCTCCACGCATCTTTGGCCTCATCCATGCATGATATTTTTACACAATGATGACAATTTCGAAGAATTTCGCCAATCAATTGTTGATTGCTATGGACAGAAGACAGAAAAGCGGGGAGAGCAACACCAGAAACCGAACGGATACCTAATCCTCCAAAACGCACTGGAAGTGTTGCTTGCATCCACTCTCGATCCTTAAAATTGATGTTTAGGGTGGAAGCCAAAGTGTTCCTAATAATTTTATCTAAGTTCTGCTGCAAGTCTGGATACTTCCATAGGTGACAGCAACGAACAAGGTATGTAAATTTAGGGATAAATAAACAGAAACGTATGATGGTAAAGGCCATATGGGTATTAATTTTGGCTAAACGATCCGAAACCTGCAAAAATTTTTGAATTTGTTCTTCTATAAATAGAGGAAACGATTGATCCAGGATAGGTGAGCCCAACAAACGAAGTGTGTTGTTATTAACTATCTTAATATTTGGAGCCAAACTATTAAATTTTTGTACGATCAAGTCTTTACCCGGAAATGTGTCAGAGATGTAAAGTTCACATTTTGAAAAATTTAAATTTAGACCTATTGCATGAAATTCAGATATAAGAAGAGAAAGGTCATCTAACAAGGTGTTTGGGTCTCCGCCCAAAGTCCCGTCGTCCAAATACCATACGTTGAGCTTTGATTGTAAGCGTTGGACGATGGGATAGTTATAGATAGTTCCTATTGTTGCGTTTATTATATAATTATGTCGGGATCTGAGAGTGATCGTCTCAATCACCCGCCATCGTTATTTGTGGGTCATTGATTTGTACAGCTAGCCGGCGGTCTCCAGTTGTCCATCTCACCAAAATAAACACTCTGTACTACTGCAACGGGTGGTTTTATTGACCTAGTATTTAACAAGAATTATCGAGGATGGAAACAGATTTCAAAGTCAATGGATTTGCACGGGTGCAATCCGCCTCGCGCTCGGAATGGCATGACGTTTCTCCGTCATCTGTCAAAGTCAATTCATTCCGACACAAGCATGCAGTGTTGCCACGTGCGACCCCATTCGGGTGATACCCACTTTAAAATCATCACTATTGCAATCAACTAAAACCAGCTATGCTGTCTCACTCCGTCATATATGTTATTGTTTATTGCTGTCTGAGGTTTAGTGTGTTGTTGTATAAACAATTGTAGAAGATAAAGTTGTCTAACAGCGAGAACATTACATTCCTTGTACAGGGTAGTCAGGTAGAGGCGCGGCTTAAAATTTCCAACTTTTAGTATAGCTTTCTGTGCACATTCTAAAGAATTTAAGTTAGTCTTACATAGGGACCCCAACTTAGGATACAGTATGTAAGCAAGGACTGGCAGAGAGAATAATACATATTTCTTAGCAGATCTTGGTCTGCTATATGTCTCAGGGTTATAAATATAGGGATCAGTTTCCTGATTCTAGCTTTCAAATTTGTAATATGATGTTGAAATCATAAGTTATTGTCCATATTTACTCCCAAATATTTAATATTTTTTGTAGGTAACATAACCAATAATAACCATCGACAAAAAAGTTTTTTTTTTCACTTTTCTAGTCATACATCGAAAATTACACGCTGTTAAAATAATTAAAAACCTGTTTTAGCATGTGCTAATGAAGTTCGTTTAAATGATACCTTTCATGATACGATTTACTCACTTTGAATTTTAAGGCCCTATTTTTTGTGATTTAATTAAAAATCTACTACCTGTATATAGTTGTATAAATCTCCATCAGTGCATACGTGACATCCATTGAGTTCTTGTGAGTCAGTCATGGACTCCTCCATGTTTATTTATTTGAAACAAAGAATTAATTTTCCTCCCTGTTAACATGTACAGTTGAACTTACCCAAGGGGCAATTCACGTAATCGCGGTCAGGAAAAACATTTCAAAAATTGTTTCGGATTTTATTCATAATACTAGCTTAATGCCCGCGGCTTCGCTCTCGTTGTCTTAGTACTTGCTTAATAAAATAACAGCTCGCGGTTTTGTCTTGCGTTGTCTAAGTATCCACTTACAAATGATATTAGCCTACGGTTTGGCCCGCGTTGTGTTAGTACTCTCCAAAAATAATTGTAGCCGCGGTTTGTTCCACGTCGTTTAAGTACTTTTTAAATATAAATGACATTAGCTCGCGGTATGGCCCATATTATTTTAGTACTTACATAAAAAATAATGGCCCGCGGTTTGGCCCGCGTTGTCCTAGTATATACTTAAAGAGAGAATAACTCGCAATATTTTGTCCTGCGTTGTTTTGTACTTAAAATAATTAGGCCCGCGGTTTGCTCTGAGTTGTTATGTACTTCCTTCAAATGATTATAGTCCGCAGTTTATAGCTCCACAGGTGCTAAAATAATGTAGGTAATAGATGTAAGATATGATATATTTTACCTTTATTGATGTACTACCACAGTGAGAAGAAAATTCACACGCTTTGGTAATAATGGGACGGGCCTGGACGTCGGATGAACAGGCGGCGAGTCACAGAGAACGAGAAACGGTGGAACCTTCCTTTCCTACACTGAATCCAGGCTGGAATAGATTAAATTAGGAATAAGTTTCTTAGTTTTCGTATCCTAAGAAAATCAGGAAGAGATATTAGGCTGTCTGGAAGCTTATGTACGTTTCAAAGGCAACTTGCACAATATGTATGGTACTTTAAAGTCTTACTAGTTTGCTGGCTGAGAATTACTGGCGTTTATTTGCAAGAAATCAGCATTTGGTGGGCTTAGTTATGTACAGTACAAGTCCAGTAATCTTTATTGAGAAGAACTGTAAAGAGTAGTAACTTGCCTTGCTATTTTGTTATAAAGATGACAATGCCTAATATAATTTTAGCCAATTTTAAGGAGTTTTGCCGCTGTCGCCAGGTTAGAAGCTGTCCTGCAAGCTCTGGGATCTTTTATATGGAGCTGAAGACTTTGGGAGGCTGGAAGAATGTCAAAGACTGGAAAGAGTATCCTGAAACGAACATCGAATAATTAGATTGGAATGTTTAGGTTACATGCGCAAAGAATCGTAGTCCAATTGCAATACTTTACTTACCATTCAACTTTAAATACTGCATATTCGTTTAGCAGTAATCTTGTATTAATATTTATAGGTATTTCGAGCTATTTTATCCGATTATTTTACTAGGATTTAATATTTACACTTCACAATAACAATCATCGCAAAGCCGGGCCAAAAAACACTATTGCCAGCGCGTGATTTTAAAAAAAGAAACAGTTGTGGTGTTATATTATTGTACGGTAATATTTGTTCAAAGAGAAAAGCGTTAAAACAATGGCATAAGATTGTATTGTATTGTCATCGGATTAGATGACTATTATTCTAGCTACATTGTGTAAAGAAAATAGTTTAAATCGTATTTGTAGAAATAACAGGGAATCTGTAAAAGTAACGGAATATTTAATTTAATTTTATGGGTGGCAACATTGTAATAAACTACCAGTGACGTCACTGACATAAAGCAAATATGCTCCATAATGCAAGTACATATTTGCTTTACGTTAAGATCCAAATTGAGGGTATGCTGGTTTTCAACGTTAGTTGCCTTATGCGTTCTTTTGCGGGTATTGCATTTTATTGCGTTGTTGGGCTTTTGTTCCGAATGGGTGTTTTTAGCTTTAATGGCATAATGTTCCGTGTGGTGATTATTTACAATATTGGCCCTTTTAGCAGGAACCGTGTTATTGCATATTGTTGTGTTAGTGCACCGATTGCAGTTAAAGCAATCGTATAATAACTAGTTTAGTATAAAAGGGCGCGGCGGACCAGCTCCGAGATAGTAAACGTCGGGATTTCGAAGAGGTCGTACCTCTGAAGGATATAATAAATAGTTAACGTCGGGATTTCGAGGAGGCCGTATCTCTGATGGATACAAAACAGAGTTTAATTCGGGAAATTGAGGAGGCCATATTGTTTCTTACGGATTTAATAGATAGTGAACGTCGGGAATTCAAGGAGGTCGTACCTCTGATGGATATAATACACAGTTTAATTCGGAGACCATTTCTCTGATGGATTATCGGGAGTTTTATTTCGCAATGCCAAAGCTTTGTTGGAATTATCGGAAAAATGAAAATTAGTGACATCGGCTTTGTGATAGTGTAATTCAGTGCGGATCGTTTTATATAAGTGAAATTATAATGAAATGTAGTGCAAATTGAAGGAGAAACTTGCGGATTGATTTTATTCGATTTGCATAAACGTTTGGTAAGCCAGATTGGCACAGCTAAGTGCAACCTGAAGACGGTTCGGTGCAGCGCTGGATTTCGAAGCTAAGGAACGGACATATTTCCAGCATGCCGCTGAACTACTTTGGAAGGGAAAGCTAGCCGACTACGAGGACGAGAGCCATAGGATGGAACACTCTCATCTGCTGAGGCGATTCCGATTTATTTGTGGGAGATTGATTTGTAAAAGTATACGACTTTTAAACATTTACAAAATACCTACATTATTCATTTTAAGTCTGGCATGTACCCTTAGTTGGACCTTAAAAATAATTGATTTATTTCAAATAATCTTTTGATTGGATACCCTCAATCTCTTACGCACAATCTTACTTTTTATTTGTATTGTCGATTTGTTATTCATGTGCTTGCTTGTTCTTACTGTGCCCATTTGCAGGGTTGGACTTTCTTATATGAAATATATTGTGTTTTTCTACACCTAAACGGATTATATTAAGCGCCTTATTTTTAATATTGCGGTGTCTAATATTCATTTGATTACTGTACTGTGATTATAGCGTATACCAAAGTTCAACGAAACCTTGAAGATTTATGATTGTACTTACATTTATTTATCTTGATGATATTTGTTTACGTGAAATACCCGGATTTGAAATATATGTTTTAATCTTCGAAATGTCATACGTATTTTTAGCGTACTCAAAGCGTTTAGTGTACTCAAATTCATAGTACCAATATTTGGAGATTTACTAAAGTGTATTAATCTTTAACGGGGATCGTCCCATGTTTACGATCATATTTGTGTAACATTTTTTTATATGAATGATTTTAATGTTCAGAACTAACAACTATACATTGTTATAGTGCATTTCCTAAATATTGTAATATTTAGGGTACTCATGTTAGTAGTACAGACATAGTTACATTATGTAAAGTTATATTCCATTCTTTGGGACTTAGGGAAACCCCACAGTGAACTTTTAGATCGGACCCCTCATATATCACCATATGAGGTTAATTTTGTGGGAATGGAGGAACCTGGGTTCCTCCATTAGGGGCTTCGGACACCGTAACCGAATTGGGACAATTTGAAAAAAGACAGTCTTGCGCCCTTTTGTGAAGACATATGACAGACAGACAGCATTGACAAAAGTAGTATAGCCCTTCTGGCTGTTCTCATAACAACAATACGGAGGACTTTCGCCCACGTCAGGTAGACGAGGAAGACTGTTTGGCGCGGTGGAGGTGCGCCTTACCTATGCCGTGATATCTGTTGTTATGCTATTGTATTTTTCCATTTAAAGTTATAATTCCCAAGGATTCTATCAATTTTATTAATCCTGAGGAAAGTGATTTCATAACTGTCTCTTGAACCATTTGAAGCAATGTTTATTCACCATCTTAATATTTGTGCTCGGCTAGGAATTAGTATTATGTTCTCTTCTTAGGAATTAGTATTATGTTCCTATATCCTTTAGGAATTAGTATTATGTTCTCTTGATAGCTCTAAGGAAATTGTGTAAAATGGGAAATCTTGACTCTTTAGGTTTACGGTCCCCAAGTAGTACTCATACTCATATATGAGTTTTATAATGCGTTAGAAATATCCTAGCTGTAAGTCATTATGTAGTGAGTATTAGAATTTTAGGTTGTTTAAATATCGGTTAGGTAGTTTCCAAAATCACCATAATCTGGGTTTTGCGGATCACAACGTTGGGTTCACACTAAACGATCATTGGCCATATTTCGTTAATAATTAGTTCATAGTTAGTTCGTGTTTAGTGTATTAGTTCAAAATTAGTTAGTTTTAGGTTTAACTTTAAGTAAGAATAACTTTAGTTAGCATGGTAGCTAGGTCGGTTACACAATCATCATCATCATCATATCAGCCATAGAGCGTCCACTGCTGGACATAGGCCTCCCCTAATGATTTCCAATAAGACCGGTTGATAGCGGTTTGCATCCAGCGCGATCCTGCGGTCCTAATAAGGTCATCCATCCACCTTGTGGGTGGACGTCCTACGCTGCGCTTGCCGGTACGTGTTCTCCACTCGAGAACTTTTCGACCCCATCGGTCATCAGTTCTCCGCGCTATGTGCCCTGCCCATTGCCACTTCAACTTGCCAATCCGCTGGGCTATGTCGGTAACCTTGGTTCTTCTACGGATCTCCTCATTCCTGATTCGATCTCGCAGAGAAACTCCGAGCATAGCCCTCTCCATGGCTCTTTGGGCTACCTGGAGCTTACTAATAAGGCCCATAGTGAGAGACCACGTTTCTGTGCCATAAGTCATCACTGGCAACACACACTGGTCGAAAACTTTCGACTTGAGGCACTGAGGTATGTCGGACGAGAAGACGTTACGCAATTTTCCAAACGCTGCCCAACCGAGTTGGATTCGGCGATTGGCCTCTTTCTTGAAGTCGGACCTACCTAATTGGACTACTTGTCCCAGGTAGACGTACGAGTCAACGACTTCAAGAACCGAGTTCCCAACTGAAATAGGGGTGGGTACAACATGAGAATTACACATGACCTTTGTCTTATCCATGTTCATTTTAAGACCCACCTGTTGAGAGACTCGATTAAGGCCTTCGAGCATCGTGCTGAGTTCTTCCATCGACTTTGCCATGACCACGATATCGTCGGCGAATCGAAGGTGAGTGATGTATTCGCCATTGATGTTGATGCCGAGTCCTTTCCATTCCAGGAGCTTAAAGGCGTTCTCCAGAGTAGTAGTAAACAGTTTCGGAGATATTACGTCTCCCTGTCTTACGCCTCTCTTCAAAGGGATCGCCTTGGAGCTCTCTTCCTGTACTCGAACCGACATAGTGGCGTTATTATACAAACACTTCAGCACTTCAATGTACCGATAGTCAATACGGCATCGTTGAAGAGACTCAAGCACAGCCCATGTCTCAACCGAATCAAAGGCTTTCTCATAGTCCACAAACGCCAAGCAAAGTGGCAGGTTATACTCCTCGGTCTTCTGTATAACCTGCCGCAGCGTATGTATGTGGTCCATGGTGCCAAAGCCCTTCCGGAAACCAGCTTGTTCGGGAGGCTGGAAGTCATCAAGCCTGCGTTCGAGACGATTCGTAATGACCCTTGAAAACAACTTATAAACATGGCTCAGAAGCGAGATGGGTCTGTAGTTTTTCAATAAGGTGTTGTCACCTTTTTTGAAGAACAACACCACCACGCTTCTGTTCCACGCTTTTGGCGTTATGCCCTCGAGGACGACGGTGTTAAATAGCTTCTGAAGGACTTTTAGTACCGGCGTTCCACCCGCTTTCAGAAGCTCTGAAGTGATTCCGTCGTCACCCGGCGCCTTATTGTTCTTAAGTTGGTTCAAGGCCATCCTAATCTCGTACAGGCTAATGTCCGGGATGTCTTCGGTGAAGTGTCGGGTTAGCTTGGCTCTTGGGTCTTTGGCCGCGCTGTTTATAGGCTTTGCTACCGAGGCGTATAACTGTCCGTAAAACCTTTCGATCTCCTGCAATACCTCTGCCTTGGTTGACGCTATACTGCCATCTTCTCTCTTCAGCTTTGTCAACTGGCTTTGCCCAATAGACAAATGCCTTTACACAATTAGTAACATTAAATAATAAAAAAATAGTTTTGGGGATACACATATAGAGAGACATATATCTATGGATATATTTTTATATATGGGGGGGATTTTTACACGTTGTCTTAGTACTTATTCAAAAATGATAATAACCCGCGGTTGGAGCCACATTGTTTTAGGTAGGAACACTTTTTTAAAACATTTATAGTAAGGCTCGGGCTTTAACCAAGTCATTCATATTTCCCGAATTTGAAATTAATTCAAAAATAACTATAATTGTATGAGTACCTATGTAAAGAATTGCACACCACTGGCTTTTTATTAATGGAAAACATTGAGGCGACCCGTATAATTACGTCTGTAGAGAAAAATCAATGTTGTATGTGGACCCCAGGTAGATGAAAAAATGGCACACAAGTAGGTATATTTAATTTATTTCAGAAACTCATAGTGTATATCTTGACGACAGGCATGTTCTAGGTTGCTATTATACTCATCATTTGACTAACGTTTACTATGGTACCAACCCCGAAATCACGTAAATAAAATCAGGTACTCAACACAAAAAGTTCATCGACCCGACACTAAATGAATGGAATAGGTACGTAATTTTCGCTTTTCAGGGTTAATTCCATAGTAAAGTACGTACTTTAGGTGTGTACAGTTCAACCGTACGCGCCCAAAATTTAAAACTATTGGCTCACAAAATAAAAAAATACGTAAACTATTAGGGACCCATTTTGCCCCATTTAAGGATGAATCATCATCTTCATTTTGTTCTACATACTTTATTACATTATTTAATTTTTTACGTTTATTCAGGGTTACGACTGGTCTAGCGGACAAGGAATCCGGGACTTTTACCAAGAGATCAATATTCATTTATTAGTTAAAATGATGGGCTACTTTGATACTAATTTGCATTGACTTTCAAACAGTCTTTAGTATTTTTTTTAAGAAATTGATATCCCGAAAGACCCACTAAAATTTTCCGGGATAGCAGTTCCCTAAGTGGTGATTTGTGTTATTGTCTCGCTTCATACCAAATTTTGTTAGAATTCATTTACTTGTTTTACTCTAGCTTTAGATTATAACTGATTAATTAATAAATAAATAATAATATTCATAAATGGCTAACCCAAAGAAAACTGTAGATTTTCCGGGATAATAATAATTCCAGTATTGAAACATATTGTCTGCTTTCTATATATTCATTTTCATTGGTAACCGATGTTTTTTTCACCAAGTTTGGGACGTATCTGACCAGTAAAGATTTTTTTAAGGAAAATTCGTAAAAACAGGAACAACTATAATTTTAATTTAGTTTTAAAAGCATCTACATAAAGTTTCATGTCAATCGGTACAGAGAATAAAAAGTTACATGCAAACGAAAAGGGACCGTTTTGCCCCGTAAGAAGTCGATTTTTCAAAATTTTCATCCTTAGTACTTCATTATGTCGTACGATGAATGTATATTCTAAATTTTAAGTTTATTACTGCAGCGGTTTGGGCTGTAGCCTAAACTGATTAATTTTGGCTATTTTTAGTTCCTGTATTGAAACATGCTGTGTGCTTCCTTCATACCGGATTTTAACCATAACCGTTCAGCTGGTTGGATGTAATTGATGCTTTTTTCACCAACTTTAGGACCTTATTTGACCCCTTAGATAAGAAAAAAATCGGGAAAACAGGATCAAACATATATTTTATTTTGTCTGTAAAGCATGCATACAAAGTTTCAAGTCATTCGGTACAGGGAATAAAAAGTTACATACAAACAAAAAGAGCCCGTTTTACCCCTTTCCTTAGTGCTCTATTACGTTGTACAATGTACCTATGTCGCAAATTTCAAGTTTATATGTTAAGCGGTTTGGGTTGTAGGCTGTTTTTCAGTCAATCACTCAGGGAAGCCTTTTATATAATAGATAGATTAAGTCAATTATTGCACTTATTACTTTTTTAATAAACGCAAAAATAAAGTTTTAGCTTCACCTGTAAGTTTTTGGGTCAAATCTAGTAACTGAAATCTTACCCCCGTCCCGTTGACATAGTGATCTGATATTAATTTGGTTTAGTTCTAATGACATTACAATTTTATGTATTCATTACATTGACGTAAAGATTGACGTTAACACAAGATGGCCACCGCAACAACATGGCGCATTACTTTTTTCTATAAATTTTATTTTTTAGGTTTTGTTACATAAAGCTGTTTAATTTAACCCTCTGCCACCGACGTGAGGCCTGAGAGACTCTTCAACACCTTTTTGTTGTTGCTACGTCACCGTTTCGTGGCGTATCATTCTGTCTCTTCCTTTACCTTCCTGTGTCGAAAAACCACCGAAAAACGCCTTCCGTCAATGCAGTGACGGCAGCTGCAGCACGCATACAGGTAGAGTTAGAGCTGTTCAGTGTCACCAGGACCGCACGTCAGTAATAAGTGATGGGTAAAACTAATAAAACTACTCTAACGGTTTTTTTGATAATTCATACCTTATCGAGTTAATGCTAGAATAAGACGAATTTAAAATAAACTTGTCGATATTATAGTAGAAAAAAATCATAATAAAGACAGCGGTGTCAAAAGTTCCCAAAATTACTAAGTTTGTAAGCAAGATTGAATATTATCTTATCGTATCTTATCTTTCAGTTTAATTTATCCAATTAAGCTAATTAACGTTTATATAACACTACAAAATAATGTTTACGAACTTTTATCCACAAAAAAATAATTAATAAAAATAACAGAAATTAAATTAGAGGTCTGACATACCGCTCCTCATTAGAATGATTACAATAATCCCACCTCAGCTGCAGAGGGTTAAAAAAATATACCTATATTACTTCCAACAAGGTTGCGTTAAACGTTTAACGCAGCGAGTTTTGTTCGAGTCATTCGAGCAAAGAAAATATTAACTCCTAGAGAGGAGGCATTCGAGTCAGGTAATATATTTGTAATAAAACCACATCTCCAGAAACCGGCCAGCGCCATCTAGTTAAGAGTAAACTACTAAAATTTGAACCTTTACTTTTAGAATTGACTTTACAACTAACTTTATTACTATTAAGTTTGAGGTTATATATTTACATCCATAATTACATTTAACCCTATACACAGGGTTCTCAAGTATATACCTATTAGCAAATATCTATGTGTATGTTAATATCTTAAGGTTTCTCGAGATGAGATGCAAATAAAGATTTCTAATTCTAAACAGATACATAATAATATTAATTTTTATTTATCTTATTTAACGTTTAGACACTACCGTGGAGGGGGTATGAAAGCACTGTTGCGACAGTTTCACTTTACCCGCGCGGAGGGATTCCACGCACTATTTTTTTTTATTTTACTTTTTTGTTTACAGAATAATGATTCTTGACATGTCTTCTTGAAAGAATTGACAATTAATATTTTTTTTATATTTTTGTCGTCTATAATTTTTTAACCCACAAAAAAGTAAGAAATTTCTTATTGGGCTCTTTATCAACCGGTTTTGATCGTGTTTGATGCTTTAACTTTGAATTTTAACAAAATTTGCGAGTATGAAGCAAATTGGTTAAGAGCGAGTCGAGATAAAGGCTTATGCGGATTCATTTAAACAGATGTGAAGTCTACTGTTTGGCGAACTACTATTCTATAACTCTTCCAGCGCTAACGTTGAGTTCTAGTGGGTGACAGACAGTCATTTAGCAGACCTAAACAAACATTTAATTTTCCTCCTTGTTAATATATACATACGTCTTACGTATATTGTTCGATAATATTACATCATTTGAAGTAACTTTGACTGCACGTACTTACTTATGTTCGTATAATATACTAACCAGTGATTTCTGATAAATTTACAATAAAGTTATTACATCTGAAATACGGTTAATACTCAAAGTTTGGCGGAAACGTTTATTTCACATTTGGTGGCAAAAAAGTGAACAAGTAATATAGATTCAGATGATGTGGAACAGACGACAGAACACATGATGAATATAAACTATACAACTGCTGGAAACGACAAGTTTGATGAAAATCTACATATTGACACGGAAAAAACATTAAACCTTGCACTATTTTACTGTGTTACAAAAATAAGTGCTACAGTTTTATCTTCAGCTGCATTTGTGTTTGGTATCATCTTGTGGTATAAGATTCCAAAATGGCGTACATTTAAAAACTTTATATACCTCAATGTATGTTTCTTCTGTATTTTGTCACATGCTTTCGTTACTATCCGTGTTGTGGTTTTTTATAATTATCCAAACTTATTTTACGATGAAACGTCTTTTGTGAATTATGCTATAATTGATGTGGAGCATATTTTTGAAGAATCATATATATGCTGGCTTTTTATAGCTTCTCTAAATGCTTATTTGGATATTGTCGAGGTATTTACCATGTGCCTGACTAGAAAAAAAATAAAATGTTATCTTTTTGCATTAAGCATGCCTTTGTTGAATTATGCGTTAAGAATATGTGCCACAATTTCTTTAAAGAATAGTTTAATTTATTATTATACTAGCTTGAGAAAGTGCTCAGATTTTTTCGTAATATTTTTACTTTTTCTGAATTTTTTATTATACTTAAGAGTTTTGTATTGTCTGTTGCGTGTAACTAAACTACTGCCTAAGAAAAAAATGCAGATAGCAACATTTATATTTTTATTGAGTGGTTCTATGATGGTCCCTGGGTTTATTTCATATTATTTATTAAGATCTTTATTTACTCGATTGACCATTATTTTTGTTGTATTCGATATACAATCCGTCACTTTGGGTGTTTGGTTTTTGGTGCTGAAACCAAATCGTAAAATTTGGCGAAAGTTTTATTGTAAGACAATTAAAACTGTGTCACGTGCAACATCAAAAACGGATTTCGTGTGAGTAATACTGAGTATGTGCCTGCTAGACGACGTTGTTTAACGTCCAATGTTACACCAACATAGTGTACCGTCCTGAGACCCAAGCCTTTTTGAAACTTTATATTCAATAGAAGAAAAATAGCAGTAAATGATTACAAACTGATGTTTTTCCGTATTTAGACTAAAGATAATTTCAGCAAATTTATATCTAATTTGACCCTTAGTTCAAAATTTAATATCTTGGAAAACTGTATATATGTTATTTTCAAACTTTCGCCATTTGAGCACATTATACTATTTTATTAATACGGGACTTATCGTGCAATAAAACATGAGATATATTAATTAAATACCTCTTTTTCTTTTTCTCCCGACGTTTCGACCAAAGTACATTGGTTATGGTCACGGCCAGATTATTGCGCGATAAGTCCAGTATTAATATAGTACTATAATAAACTGTAAATATTTTTTTTTGCAAAAGTGACCCACGGTATAACTCTTTTGATACCGTAGGTCTCAAGAGGATACAATAGTAGATTGTATCATGTGGGAGCAAAATAATATTTTTACGGCGAGGGCGTTTTTTTGAATCCAGAGCGAAGTGAGGGATTCTAGAGTAGAATCCCGAGCGTAGCGAGGAATTTTTTAGTAGAATCCTGAACGTAGCGAGGGATTCAAAGTAGGTACGTCGCCCGAGCCAAAAATATATTTTGCGCCCGAGTGGTACACTCTACTTTTCATCACCTCTATGAGAAAATAAAAGGCGCCTCATATTTTATTGTAATATTATTATTAAATAAAACGTAGAGTAACAACTAAATTGAAATTAAATGGTATCTAATAATAAATCAAATGAAAACTTATATTTACATTCTTTTCTTGGCGCTGAACACTAACATTACAAATACTTCCAAATTCAAAAACTGCGCGGCAAAGATCGTTCCGTCGCACTTATTTGTTCCAAATTCAAAAGTGCGCGACAAAGATAATTCCGGCGCAGTTATAAAGTTCCTTATAGAAAACACCACCTTTGGGCGCCCTTAAAGGCGAACCAAGTAATCCTTTACGAATATATGTGATGAAAATATACTTAGTAGCGCTCTCACAATTTGACATTAATTAAACATAAAACAAAATATATTTTTTCTAAGGACTAAATATCTAACATGTAATAAAATTATTTTTCCTACTTGACTTCTACCGTGTACAGAATTTGAAAAGTTTGCACGAATCGAAGCGACATCCATGTACATTATTGAAGATTTATCAAAAACGGCTCAGCCGTCTTTAATGAAATTTAAATGAGGCCATTTTGAAAGTACACCCGTTTGAATGAAATAAGATTTTTGCATATCGGTTCAAAATTGGCGAAAATATCGTTGAACATACAAAAAAACTACATAGAGACGAACACCTCGTACCTTCTCCTTTTTTGGAAGTCAATAAAAATTACGGGTAATGCGGCGTTTCACCCCGCAAACGGTTTGCACTACGGTGCAAATTGCCCATGACTTTTTTTAAGGTCCCCATTTGCCCCGTGTTGATTGGAGCGGGGCCAAAAGAGCCATTCAAAAAGAGTCTTGGGCAATTCGTCCCGCGGTTCACTTTTTTATTTAAAACTAGCTGCCCGCCCCGGCTTTGCCCGGGCACGATTGGCTAAAGAAGACAGATTTTATAAGCATTGTGCCTATATACTTACCATGTAATGTACGCACATGCTAGACATACAGGATGAACCATGATGATGAGTTATAACCTACCCAAATCGCGGGAGTTCCCGTAGTCTTAAACTGTTCGACTATTTACGTAAAAGAAATATAGTATTGACCTATCTAAATAAAAGTGAGTTCGTATGTGTCGGGTGGCTGTACATAATATATAGCCTTGATTTCAGAAAATGACAATGAAGAGAATGAAAGAGACAGTTAAAATATTAGAGATCCACAAAGTTTATCTACATTTTACCTATGTAAGTTAGTTTCTTGACTTTCTGACATTGGACCATCAGTTCTACTTCTACGAATTGTGCCCTACCTAAGGCCTCTTCAATTTGCTAACCCAAAAAGCTGTGATGGAAGGAATCGAAGCGCTGGCATGCAACGTGTTCCGGTGGTCTCGACCAGATCTTAGATTCACGTGAAGACCTTCGTTACACTCGCCAATACATTGTCTTCATTCGAGAACTTTAAGGTCCCGAAGACAATGTTTCTTTGGAACTTATGTACGGAATTTCAAATCATAGGCTTTTCGGCAAAGGAAAATAATGTGAGGAAACCTGTACCAACCCGCACTGGGCCAGCGTGGTGGATATGGCCCAATCACCCTTCGTAGGTAGAACTGTAAGTCCTGCAGCAGTGGACTATTAAAAAAAGGCTGGTATAGGTACAGGTACATTAATAGCGGAGATTTTATGTAGGTAGGCACATAATAAGAATATGACTGCCACTCTCGCTACTCAATAGATTACGAGTACTACGTGATCGCGGTTTCATCAAAATTATATGCAGTAAAAGAAAACGACTTTTTTTTTAATCACTGGAGACGATAATTTTACATTCAATGGCCTATATGAATCCGGCAACCCACGCTGGACCAGCATGGTAGATATAGCCCAATCACCCTTTCGTGAGTAGGCCTATGTCCTGCGGTGGACTATTAAAAAAGGCTGGTAGGTATATGTACATTGTACAAAGTACAGGAATAGCCAAACGGGGTGAGCAGCGACCGCGGAACTTTTTATAATACTTACATTTTTAAACTCGTGATATCTTTGTAATAAAATGTCTGAATTAAATAATTTAAAAAGTGGCATAAAGCTATTGAAATATGTTTGAATCTGAAATAATTTATTTTGATAAGGATTATTACCAAGATACAATTTAAGATCCTTTTCTTGCGACGGCATTTCAATTAATTTTTAAGAATAAATTAACGGTTATTGTGGCTTAACTATAACAGTTAGATATATGCTGTCGCGACACTTTTTATATATAATGGTGTGTTCTGCAAATTTGTGGTACATTATTTTATTCTACCATCAATAGTTTTCGCAGCGCACGCGATGTAAAGAATATTTTAGACATTTTTTTACACCTTGGGTGACATTATTGTAGTTTTAGTAGGAATCATTTTTTTCTTGCTATTAAAATAGCCTATGTTACTCAGTGATAATGTAGCTTTCTTATGAAAAAAGAATTATTAAAATTGGTCCAGTGCTTTTAGAGTTTATTCGTTACATACAAAAATACAAATCTTTCCTCTTTATAATATTAGTGTTGAAGTGTAGATATGTACATTTAAGTAGAAAAGTTACGCACGTTCGGTCTTATATTGCATATTTTTAGGGTTCCGTACCTCAAAAGGAAAAAAACGGAACCCTTATAGGATCACTTTGTTGTCTGTCTGTCCGTATGTCAAGACTCTTTATCTCGGGAACACGTGAGGATATCGAGTTGAAATAAACTATCTAGCGTCTACTATTTATATGGTATGGTATTTCTATCCCGGCCATATCATACGCGTTCTGGAGTGAGCCAAGGGTCAATCCTTGGATAACTGCTATTCTTGATTATGGTGAATGACCTACCGTGGATAGTAAAATATGCAAAATGTCTTCTGTATGCAGATGACTTAAAACTCTTTGCTGAGATTAGATCTGTGTCTGATTGTCTGGAACTACAAAGAGATGTTGATGCGATCCATGCGTGGGGATTGGCCAATAAGATGGAGTTTAACCCTGCTAAGTGTAACGTGATGACCTTCGGTCGGATACGGCAACCAAACATTTTTGCCTTTAACATCAATGACGAGAGCATCCTTAGAAATGCTACCGTCAAGGATTTGGAAGTCACATTCGACATGGGGCTCACTTTTCACGATCACATCGATATAATAGTGAAGGAGTCTTTTAAAAGGCTGGGCTTCATTTTAAGGAATGCCCGGGACTTTACGGATCATGAAGTCGTATAGGTATTATTCAGTACGTTGGTGCAGACAAAACTAGAGGCTAGTGCATGCGTGTGGATTGACTTATGCTCTCGCGCTAGAGAAAGTCCAAAAGAATGTCCAGACGGTGACCGCTTGTAAGATTTTTCGGGGGGAAATTTACGAACTTGATAAAAGAGACGGGCTATGTAGTTTTTAAGCGCCAGACAACCATTTGAGAGCCAGAAAGCATCATTTTTAGGGTTCCGTACCTTAAAAGGAAAAAACCAAACCCTTATAGGATCACTTTGTTGTCCGTCTGTCCGTCTGTGTATATGTAAAGACTCTTTATCTCGGGAACGCTTAAAGATATCGAGTTGAAATTTAAACTTTATACGTATATTTAAGATCTCTTACAGTTATGTAAAGGAAAAACTTCTCAGTTATCATATAAATAAGTTAGAGCCGTTTATGTCGTAAAAAACCTCATATTTCGACACTCACAAAAATCAAAACCTACAGGGTAATTCCCGTTGACACAGAACTATGAAGTTTGGCGAAAAGCATTGTCTCAGAGTACACATATAGGAATAAATCTGAAAACTGCCCATTTTTATTTAAATCACAAAAAATTAGGGCTTCAAATTTCACAAAATATGGGTTTGAAATTCAAAGTGCGTAAATCGTATCATGTAAGGTATCATTTAAAAGAGCTTTGATCCAGAAGTCAGGGTCACTAACCACTGAGCCACCGAGGCAGTCAAATTCTTAACATGTCTATTACACAGTACGAGTAAAAACCTACTAATACTAAGTAGGATTTTTCCTCCCAGTCAATGGGTATAAATTATTTAAATTATTATGAATATATCAATACTGTTCGATATTAGTACGCAAATTGAAACAGCGTTGACTGAACGTTCACATTATAGTTTTATAACTAAATAAAAATGTACAAAAATTAATTAGAACTTAAAATGTGGATTAAAATCGTTTTTTTTTTAAACTGATGGCAATAAAGTGAAAAGTATAGATGATGACAATATACACTTCTACCATGGATGAAAACTATACAGTTGCTAAAAACGTCACGTTTGATGAAAATCAACTGAAGATTGAGAAAAAATTAAACATAGCACTGTTTTACTGTGTTTTAAAAATATTTGCTACAGTGATATCTTCTGGAGTGTTTGTGTTCGGGATCGTCTTGTGGTATAAAATTCCAAAATGGCGCACATTTAAAAACTTTTTATATCTTAATTTATGTTTCTTTTGTATTTTTGTACATGCTCTTGTTATTATTCGTATTGTGCTTTCGTATCCAAAGTTATTTGAGAATGAAAAGTCTTTTGTGTATAATGTTATATGTAATGTGGAGTACGCGTTTTTAGACTGTTATATATGCTGGCTTTTTATAGCTACTTTAAATACTTATATGGATATTGTGGAGATATTTTCCGTTAGTTTAACAAGTAAAAAAATTAAATGCTATCTTTTTGCACTAAGTTTGCCATTGTTGAATTATGTATTAAGGACATGTGCCGCAATTTCTCTAGAGTATAAATTAAATTTTTGTTATACTATTTTGAGAAAATATTCAACTATTTTTGTAATATTTCTACTTTTTCTGAATATATTGTTATACTTAAGAGTTTTATATTGTCTGTTGCGTGTTACTAAATTAGTGACTAAGAAAAAATTGCAGATGGCAACTTTTATATTTTTATTGAGTGGTTCTTTGATGGCTCCCGGGTTGATTACATGTAACTCTTTAGGTGTTTTATTTACACGATTGCAGCTTTATTTGTATTGTTTCGATGTTCAATCCGTCACTTTGAATGTTCTGTTTTTGATGCTAAAATCAAATCGTAAAATCTGGCTAGAATTTTATTGTAAATCGAATAAAACTGAATTACTACCAAAAAATGTTTGTGTGTGAGTATTTCATGGCAGCATAATGTTAAGTACTTAACCTATTAAATACTTGAGTTCGTTTAATACTTATTATAAATCCAAGTAAATTGTAGATTGTAAATCCAATCTAGTTCTGCAAGGACTAGATAATAACATAAGTGTGTTTGTTTTTTTTGTTCTTCGCGTAGCAGCGCAGCGGACTGACGGAACGACACGAGTTTTGGCATAAATATAGTTTTATAAGAGTGTAATTAGATTTCCATCATCACACGGGTAAAGCCGAAGATTGATACTAGTGACGTTAAAGTACCAAATAATAAATAATTTATGTAATCCTTCTTCATGAAAACTTATTGCTTGAAAATCTTACGCATATCAAACATAATACAAAATGGATAGTTTAGGAAATAAGTACCTTATTTTAACAATCAATGTACAGTAGGGCCTACACTAAGGTAGCCTGTGCTTCATGTTCTTCTACTTATAATAACTATATACAAGATTAAGTGAACAAGTGAACAGCAGATCTATCAGGAAAAAGACAAACCATTGATGCTCTCCGTGCAGCTGCAAAACTTAAATGGAAATGGGCCGGACATAATGCAAGAGGAAAAACAACCGATGGAGTGAAAAAATGCTGCACTGGATACCAAGAGACCAAAAGAGATGTAAAGGGCAACCACATAGGAGATGGAAAGATGACATTTAAATAGTGGCCGGCAAAATATGGACCCGCACTGCCCAAACCAGAAGGAAATGGCAAGAGTTGGAGGAAGCTTACGTCCAAATCTGGATGATTCCAGAAGAAAAACTTGACATGTCTAGATTTAGCTATGATTCAATACAATATAACTTTATTGTACACCAAAAAACATCTTAAAATAACAAATTACATAATATTCTTAAAATTAGGTGGTACAAGGCTCAACTGTAAACTTATTATTTAAAATTGTACCATGCTTGGTTTGTGAATTGTTCTATTTTTAGTTGTTTTTCATGTTTTGTTTCTGTGTACTGAATTGTTTTGTCCTGAATAAAATATTCTGTATTAAATAGTAATGGTATACTAATATTTTTTGACATGTAATTAATGATAATGGTGTAATTTAATAACGTAACAAATACTTATACATTTTTTTGACATGTAATTATAATATTGAAATTTAATAATGTGACAAATAGCTTAATATTTTTGACATGTAATTAATTTTTGCTAAAAAGGCTATTTTTATTTATTCATTTAATTTAATTTTAAACATGATAAATAAATTACTTACCAATTTTATCTTATTTTATAATCATATGATATTAGATAATCATAGTTATTATAATAACTGGATATAAATGTTGTTAGTTACAGATTAAATACTGTTTAAAAATCACGTGATATATACATACATTACATTACAATATTATGTATTTTATTTCAAAATTAGATATATAACTAATATTGTAGTAATTTTTTTATTAGTTTTATGATCAGATTAGACTAAAACCCACATCAAAATGTCATGTAAATGTCGTGTTAATAGACAATAAGAAGATCCCATCACGAATTAATTAATTAACAATTAATTACTTTAACCCGTCTGATGTAATTATTAAAGGGGTCATTTTTACCCAGTTTAATTACTATGTAAAGGGTTAATAATGAAATTGGCTTGTCTATTATTTTGATAAGGTAGTAGAATAATTATCCACCAAATGAGCCAGCGTGGTGCAACTCTATCGCCCTTCGTTGGTAGGCCTATGTTCAGCACTATTAAAACCGGTAGAGGTACTTATTACAGTACAATAATTGGGACTTTCAATCATATTTTGGGATATATGTAAAGATCATGCCTCATGATCATGTTATAAACAAGATTATTTTTTGCAAAAATTAGCATGACCGACTTCACTTGTGTACAGAATTCGCGAATATTTCGCAGGGATCGATGTAGCATTTTTCACATTATTGTTGATTTATCAAAAATGGCTCAGCCGATTTCGATAAAATTTAAATGGGATCAATTTATAAGTAGTCTTTCCAATAAAAAAAGAGTTATTGAAATCGGACCATTATAAAAAAAAGTTATAAAAGTTAAGTGGTTATACATAAAAAAGAAAAAATATATATATTCGTCGAATTGTATACCTCCTCCGGTGGTTCGTCGGTCAAAAATGACTTGACGAGTGTGTGACGTCAGAATGTTACGCCTTACTACTGAAAAATGTAACATTGTGACGTCACACGCTCGTACGAGTAATTTTTTTTTAAATGTAGTATAACTGTGTAATACTTTGTTCAGTATTTAGATTAGTGCCAGCAGGTAGCATTTTCCAACTGAGCGCTACCATAGCTCGAATTACACGTTTAATTGTAGGTCCCGGTTGTTTTAACCGTTTAGCCATGTCAGAGGCCTTCAGGCGGCCTAAATACTCTGACACCAGGGCTAGCCTACCGGCCTCTACGGTCTTACTTTATATTTTGTAATAATGACGGAAAATAAAAATAGTGATGTACGGCAACTTATCATGATCATTTTATTTATCACAAAAAAAAATGATTCAAAAGCCCAATTGCCAATTGTACACCGCTGTTGCACAAAATACCAAATGAAACTACAAGGTTGTTCCAAAAAAATAAAGTTAAAGATATCATTTATTGTTCTAAACTGTGTACACTAAGGTGTTATAAAATTATTAAGACACAACAGCTTATCATAACGGACATGCAATAGGTATTTGTTTTACTTACAATTTAAGGCTTCGTGTTTCCTTCTTACGCCTAGATGAACCAAATTCGGTCTTATATTTACATTCAAAATTAGACTATAAAATAATAATTATAACTAACCACAACAAGACTTAAAGCTGTTCATACTATTCTACTAAAGATACCTACTAATCTAAAACCGAATATTTTAGATCATAATCAAAAACTACTTTTACTACGGGGTCAACCCGAAACTCGATAAAAAAGAGATGTGTCATACATATAACTGTGTTACAATTAAAATAGGTCAGCTGATTTCTTTTCTCAAATTCTGGAATACTCCATAGCAAAATTTATTCATAATGAGGCTCTAAATGCCATTTGGGCTTTGCCCAAATCTAAGCCATCTAAGCCCAAATGGCATTTAGAGCCTCATTATGAATAAATTTTGCTATGGAGTATTCCAGAATTTGAGAAAAGAAATCAGCTGACCTATTTTAATTGTAACACAGTTATATGTATGACACATCTCTTTTTTATCGAGTTTCGGGTTGACCCCGTAGTAAAAGTAGTTTTTGATTATGATCTAAAATATTCGGTTTTAGATTAGTAGGTATCTTTAGTAGAATAGTATGAACAGCTTTAAGTCTTGTTGTGGTTAGTTATAATTATTATTTTATAGTCTAATTTTGAATGTAAATATAAGACCGAATTTGGTTCATCTAGGCGTAAGAAGGAAACACGAAGCCTTAAATTGTAAGTAAAACAAATACCTATTGCATGTCCGTTATGATAAGCTGTTGTGTCTTAATAATTTTATAACACCTTAGTGTACACAGTTTAGAACAATAAATGATATCTTTAACTTTATTTTTTTGGAACAACCTTGTAGTTTCATTTGGTATTTTGTGCAACAGCGGTGTACAATTGGCAATTGGGCTTTTGAATCATTTTTTTTTGTGATCTTTTCTCAAAATCCCTGTATTATGTGTAATACCAATGATTAATAATTATGTGAAATAAAACATCATCACCATTTTGTAGTATTTCAGTTCTCAGAACTTCACCCGTGACTCTCACCATTAATAGAGATGGCGTCGTTGGAAATATGAATGAAATAATTATTTTTCGCTAAAAATGGCTTAACCTACTTCAACCATGTATATAATTCGAATTCGCAAGAATCGATTTGTAATAATTTTCACATTATAGTTAACTTTCAAAAATGACTCACCTGACTCGATAAAATTTAAATGGGACCATCTCGGTTTACGTATACTATCGTATGGTACTTCAAACTGATATTTATTAAAATAATGTTTTAAAACGATTCGCAATTGGTTGAAAACATCGAAAAACATACACAAAAAAAAAATAGGGAGACGAACAAAGTACCTACTCCTTTTAGGAAGTCGGTTAAAATATCAAAATTTATATCTTCCCTACTTGATTTTTTTACATAGTCATTAAAACTGTATTAAGCATCAATCGGTGATAACTCTTTGAGATAAAATCTAGTGTGGAAAGCACTCAAAATAAAATCATAACATTGATTTAGCAGTGCGTCATCTCTCGTCAATCTTTAGTAGTTCTAATAACTTCTAGTTGAGTGATAACCTGTCTAATACGGGTATCACAGGTGGCGCCACCAACGCTATTAGTTGGTGTAATGTAAGCACTTCAAAAATTTGACGCTTGCGTAGGAGGCGGGCTGGCTCAGTTGGTTAGAGCGTCAGGCTAGTGATACGAAGGGGCAGGTTCAAATCCTGCGTTCGCTTCAGATTTTTGAAATGCTTATCATAAACAAAATAAATGAATCTTTTACTTTGTCGTGCGTTTCTTTTGACCAGTAATATAATTCTACATAATAGGTATTTTACTTATAATTGTTACCTGAAACTTTAAAATGACAGGAAACAGATGGTCAAACTTACGTACAACAATCCGTTTTGCAATTTGTTACTAATATTAATCACTTCGAGAAATAATATTCTACACCGTAACCATAATTGGTGGCTCATTAATTCAACTAAATGTTACCTATTTATTCATCAAAGGTAATAATTATTGCAGCTTAGGTACTAAAACCGCGTTTTAATATTATAGTCTACCGTTGAACATAGGGATAACCGCGAAAGATGATTGTTCCATATCCACCACACTGGCCCAGTGTAAGATAGTGGATTTTTATACTGTAATAGCATTTTTTTAATGGTCCACTGCTAAACATATATGTTTATCCACGAAGGGTAATTTACGTACGTCATTGGCACGTAACGTATGTTACTCCAAATTTCTTCCACGGGCTTGTGCAAATTACCTTACGATTTTTTCTTTTACTGAAAACCCTGTACAATACAGGTTTTTAAACGCGTATAAGTAGGTAGGTACATATATTTTTACGGATTTAACCTGTATTGTGTTAAACGCGTATAGGTAGGTAGGTACATATATTTTTACGGATTTAACCTGTATTGTGTTAAACGCGTATAGGTAGGTAGGTACATATATTTTACGGATTTAACCTGTATTGTGTTAAACGCGTATAGGTAGGTAGGTACATATATTTTTACGGATTTGACCTGTATTGTGTTAAACGCGTATAGGTAGGTAGGTACATATATTTTTTTCATGTATAACTACGCATAACTTTTTACATAGTAGTCCGATTTCAATAATTCTTTTTTTATTATTAGAGAAAATATACTTCAAAATTGGTCCGATTTAAATTTTACTGAAATCGCTCAGCCATTTTCGATAAATCAACATTAATGTGATTTTTCACATTGCTTCATCGACCCGCGCGAAATATTTGCGAAATCTGACACGGTTGAAGTCAGCCATACCATTTTTTGCAAAAAATAGTTATAATTTATTGTAAACGTGTATAAAAATTCAAAGAACTCCTTGATACGGACTCGAGTTTGAATCCACGCCTCATGGTTGTAAGTTGAGCATTTTCCTACTAAGCCACCACGGTTTCAGTGTTTCAGCATAAATAATATAACTTTATCATTACTTATGTTACTGAGCGCTACCGTGGCTCGGATGACATGTAAAATTGTAGTTCCCGCTTGTTTTAACCGTTTAGCCATGTCAAAGGTCTTCAGGCTGCCTAAAAACTCTGACACCAGGGCTACCCACCCGGCCCATACGAACTTACTATTACTTAAGTAGATAGGAAGACTTTATGTACTGTACTGATCTTTTTGATTGTCCACTACTGAACAGGCCTACCCGCGAAGGGTGATTGGGCCATTTCCTCCACGCTGGCTCTGTGGTGCCTATGTGGTGGATTCAAATGCGCCATCGAATTTCTTATATGGACACGTAGGCTACTCATAATTTTTATACACTCACTCACCTACATAATATATCCTACTAATATCCTACTAATATTATAAACGCGAAAGTTTGTGAGGATGGATGGATGGATGGATGAATGGATGGATGGATGTTTGTTACTCTTTCACGCAAAAACTACTGAACGGATTGAGATGAAACTTTGCAATAATATAGCTTATATATCAGAATAACACATAGGCTATAAATTATTATGACGTCATAAATCAAAATATCATACGGGCGAAGCCGCGGGTAAAAACTAGTGTACTTATATATTTATAATACTTTCATAAAATATAATATTTAACTAACTTCATTAATATACATATAAAAACTTATACACATAACATAAGACATTTATTCATATTATAAAATTATAGTGTATCAGAATTACGAGTAGCCTTCAGACCTAAGCAGGTTGCCTCACGATGTTTTCCTTCACCAAAAAGCCGTGGAAGTCTGTATATAAGTTTCAAAGAACTCATTGGTACGAGAACGGGATTTCAACCCACAATGTCACTAATGAGAGGCAAGTGTGAGGTATTTTTAAATAGAAAAAAAAACCGCGATGTGCGAGTCAGGCTCGCACACCGCGGTTTTCACTAATTTTAGGTTGCTTTTTTTCCTTTCTGTATTTTTCGGTAAGTATTGTATTTTAGTGTAAATAATAAAGTGTTCATTCATTCATTCATTCAATACAGTTAGTTTTTCGAAAAATACCCAATTGATTTCGATAAAATTTACATGGAAATTCTAAAGTATGATATACCAAACAAGAAAGAATAATCAAAATTGGTTCATAATTGACGGCGTAATCGCGTAACATGCATACAAAAAACATACAATCGAGTTGAGAACCATATATTTGAAGTCGGTTGAAAAGTACCAAGAACTAACCCTCCAATCACAGCGTGAAATCAAAAATCATGTTATTGACCGTATCGGTCTAAATGACCACACGTGGTCAGTACAGATTTACAATGTATCCACATCTTAATAATATCCGTAACGATATAAATTAACGAACAAGCAGTTTTAATTACATGTCCAATGACTTAAAAAACCAGTTAGTATTATGTAATATTATGACAACATATTTTTTTTACTATAACACATACAATGTGTTAAATTAAATGGCGTTTTTTGAAGCATTTTATGAAATAGCACGATTTTATTAGTAAAAACAAGTGGTAATGGATGCAGTACTAGAACTGAAAAAATGTTTTCCCCTTCAGATCATGGTCCTTTAAATTTTTAGGAAAACCTATATCTAGCTAAAGGCGTTATACGGTCGACATAACAATAAATAAGATAATAATGATGGTTTAAAAAACCAGTCGCTGGTTGTAAACACTTTGAATTGGTCATATGTGGGTTCAATATCAAAAACCGGCAGTGATCTCATAATCTGAAACACATCAGGGCATGTGAATGCCTTGATGTGTTTAGTAATATTATAAACGCGAAAGTTCGTATGTATGGATGTTTGTTACTCATTCACGCAAAAACTACTGAATTGACTAAGATGAAACTTTGTAATAATAGGTAATGCTTATACATCAGAATAACACATATACTATAATTTATAAAGATATTGCGTGAAATGAAGTTCGCCGGGTCAGCTAGTACACAAAAAAATCAGTATAAATATTTCTGATTCTGTTGCACAAATAATATCAGTTCATTTTAGTTCATTTTAAATTTATATCATAGATATATTGGTTGGCGTCACAAAAATTAGGTGTGACCGAGTACAAAATGACCCCTGAGTTCACGGACAATGTATTTTGAACGTTTCATCGAGTTCAAGTGTAAATGTTATAAAATCAGTTCCGGTATCCAGACAAGGGGTCAATTTTAGAAATTGTGCTATGGCTACTGTAATGTCTTGACATATTTATGTATTTTCACTAAGAAGCGTGTCGATTCAAAATATCGTTTTCAAATTTAGATTTTAATATTTCGTATTTGCTATTTTGATATTTGTAGCATAATTTTAGTTAGCTGCCGAGTGAATTGGATTTGATTAATGTTCTTGTCACAACATTACCACAATAATACAAAATAAATAATTACATTTCAAAATTAAAGGGGTGTGTCGATATTTTTTTATCTCTAAAACCATTAGTAAAAATCAAGTCAACCATAATTTTGCCACAAACAATCGATTAAGAAAGTTATAAGCAGGTTATCAATCACGGGACAATTGACAATCGGCATAAAATAATATATGGGTTTTTTATACCCCAGTGCAGATAACGAAGGGTTAAGATTCTGTGATGCTACTGACGCTAATGTTTTTTACGCTTGAATGATTGCATAAAGGGGAGAATGATAGAAAAATTGTAGTTTTCTGTTTTATAAATCGAGTTTCACGAAAGGATATTACCGAAATTGGAGTGACCGGAGGGAAAACAAAATTATTGAGTGAAGAACCGTTAAAAACGATTATTGGATTATAGTGGATGAATGGGTTTTCGGTGTTATTGAAGTGTATTAGCGTGTTTGTGATATTTTGGTTTTTGTGCTCTATTGATGTTGAAAAAATTCAATTGTGATCGGCAAGAAAGAATGGGAAGACATAATAGTCCTTCGATAATGTTTTTTTTTGTTAATGGCGTCGGTTTATTAATCATTACTATTTTTTTATACTTTTAAGCTACGCTTAACTTATAAGTAAGCAGTAGATTGAATAGTGTTGTTGCTTCATTAATTCTCAATTGAGATTGTGTTATTTTGTATATCTTGATGATTTCATTTCATAAATGCTATTTACATGTCATGCCAGGTTAAGTAATAATTAAATTAATATAATACAATGTAATAGCAATGATGTCAAATAAAAATCAATCAATATAAAAATAAAATGATTGAGAATGATGTTGTATCACGATTGCAATTGTTATTTTTACAGTATTTAATAGATAAGTAAATGTCAAACTTCGTGCGTTTATGAATTACCATCATTTTGAATTACTTTCAGTAAATCAATTTTAAAAACTAGTCCATCAATAATTATGTATCTTGTCTATTTAAGTAGTTTTTCGTGTTAAACACACGATTAGCATTCCAAAAAAAATACGAAATAGTAAAACAAATTATCCTTGAGATGATCCTGCTTTAGATGATTGTATAGTATTTTAATTAGTAGGTAGATACTATATCACTATAAGTACTGGTATATTATTGTTATGTTATTGTCAGCACTACTTTTTCTTTTTCCCCAACGGGATACCATTCCAAATCAGAGTGCGTAACAATTCAACGAATTTAAACCTCATAAAGTTAAATGGAGTGTAGTTCAGACCCCGAACATGTGTACTCGGTACTAATGGATTTAAAATTTATTGGACCCCACCCACTTTACACCTAAAATAATTTCGATATACACACAAAAATACACTCTTATTAGAACTGCTTAAGACTTATTTTATCCCAAATTCGGATAAAATAAAATAAAAGTTATTTTTTTGATTTTTTTTCGTAAGTGGTGTCACGTGCTGTTTTAATTTTGTGAATTGTTATGTTTATGTTCGAGTTTGTCCGGAAACATAATAATGTAGTAGACAAAACATACGCCTGTTCTATTCTACTATCACTAACAGTGTATTATTATAGCGCGCATAGTGTAGTTTGACTTGGAGCGATCATCAAAGTTAAGCAACGTTCGGCACAATCAGTTTTTGGATGGGTGACTGCTGATTGTAGTTACAACTGAACGCTACCGTGGCTCAGATGACACGGTAAATTATGGGTTCTGGTTGTTTTAGTCGTTTAGCTATGTCAAAGGTCCTCAGGCGACTAAAAAACTCTAACTGTACCAGCCTTTTAATAGTCAACTGCAAGACGTAGGCCTACCCACGAAGGGTGATTGGGTCATATCCTCCACGCTGGCTCAGTGCGGGTTGGTGGATTCACATACGCCATCAAATTTTTTCTACGGACGCATGCAGTTGCCTCACGATGTATTCCTTCACCGAAAAGCCAATTATGTGAAATTCCGTACATAAATTCCAAAGAACTCATTGGTACGGGACCGGGGATTTGAACCCACGACCTCACGATTGTAAGGCAGGTGTCACTACCTCTAGACCACCACGGCTTGAAAAACTCTAACACCAGGCTCTAAATAGGCTCTGGAGTCGATTGAGAAGCAGGGAAGCTGATAGACAGCGACACCTTGACAAAGTCGCAGCACCAAAGTCTCGAGCATCGACGTATGGTAGCGTATTTATTAGCCTTTTATCAGATACACTTTGGAGAGTGCACCCAAGAGCTACAATCTGGTCCCAGCTGCCCATTACTTCTAATGTACGGCTAGATAGACGCGACCTAAGCGCCACCCTTTGATGGTGGACATTCCGCGCGTTAGGACCAAGCGTTTCGAATCCTCATTCGAAGAGCCAGAATGTGGAACGCTTTGCCTGGGTCTGTTTTCCCGCTAAAGTACAACGTAGGTGTCTTCAAATCCCGAGTACTTAGGTATCTTCTAGGTAAGCGTGCTACACTCTATACGCATATCTGCTAACATCAGGCAGTACGTAGTCAAACGTAAACCTATACGGAATTATAAAAACAACACAATGGCTTTAGCCACTATAGATCTACAATATAATAAATACAAAAGTGTTTGTTATTTAATCTTTGTATTCTTTCTTATTTTAGAGTATAGTTCAAAGGTTGGAGAGTCCCATACGCTAACATTACGTGCGGCTATCATTTAATTTCATTTATTCATGCTTCCATACAGTACAGGATGTTAATAACAAAGTTAAGGTACAATGTTCAGTATGGTCCCTGTCGAACATTGCCCTCACTGCATATTCGAGTGAGACTGGTCACATAGGTCAATAATAATATAGGTTACAAAACATTGAATTTAACATCCATCCATCAGCCAAAGGACGTCCACTGCTGGACATAGGCCTCCCCTATGGATCTCCAATAAGACCGGTTGGAAGCGGCTTGCATCCAGCGCGATCCTGCGGTCTTAATGAGGTCATCCGTCCACCTTGTGGGTGGACGTCCTACGCTGCGCTTGCCGGTACGTGGTCTCCACTCGAAAACTTTTTGACCCCATCGGTCATCAGCCCTCCGCGCTATGTACCCTGCCCATTGCCATTTCAACTTGCCTATCCGTTGGGCTACTCGTATGTCGGTAACTTTGGTTCGTTTACGGATCTCCTTATTTCTGTTTTCTATTCGATCTTGCAGAGAGACTCCGAGCATAGCCCTCTCCATTGCTCGTTGGGCTATTTGGAGCTTACTAATAAGGCCCATACTGAGAGACCACTTTCTGTGCCATAAGTCATCACTAGCAACACACACTGGTCGAAAACTTTCGACTTGAGGCACTGAGGTGTGTTGGACATCACTTCTCGTCCGACATACCTCAAGTCGAATTTAACATAAATTATGTAAAATCTACTCACGCTTTGCCGCACGAAACAACTAGTATTGATTCCTAAATACCGTAAAATATGAATATGTATGTGCGTGAAGATTCCTCTTCATTATCATCATATTAGTCAAATAACGTCCACTGTCGATCATAGGCCTCTCTTTTAGTTTCTTATTCCGGATGATGACTCGAAAAATATTCTTCAGGTAGGTAAATAAACTCGAATTTCCATAGATACTTCATCACTACAGATTCCTCTACAATTTACATAATAGATGTAATCGAAGAGATCTCAATTTCTTTGATTAAAATGGTGCAATCCATTTGGCGAGGAAATCTCGAGGAACCGTATTTTATCAGGGAACTGTGAAAAGGTATTTGTGAGCTTACGGAGCCATTGTCATTGGGATATATTATCGGTGAGTAGATCTACAAGGTGTTTTATGTATAACAAAAATGATGTATGTGTACTAACCGTTAATACCTACTATTTTTTGGGACCGACATTAAATATACGTACTCATACTAATTTATTTACACACAGTTAATAAACATCAGATGCACAACAAAAATTAATATTCATGAATTATATTGAATTGATAACAAAAACACAATAAAAGAATAACATTAAATTGAAAAAAAAAACAAAAAGCCGTGGTTGTTCAGCGGTGTCTGTCTTACATTTATGAGGTCGTGGGTTCAAATCCCAGTCTTGTACCAATAAGTTCTTTAGAATTTATGTATGTTTAACACCACTGGGTTTTCGGTGAAGGAATACATCGTGAGGCAACCTGCATAATATATACGTAAAAGAAATTTCATGGCGTATGTGAATCCACCGACCTGCACTGGGCCAGCGTGGTGGATATGGCCAAATCACCCATCTTGGGTAGGCTTACGTCCTGCAGTAGTATTAAAACGGCAAGGCTGGTACCACAGTATACAGAGCTATTTACATTATAGGCCCGTGACTTTACATTAACATGATCAACTTACGGGACCAACTTTGGTTTACCTGGCCTCACTAACTCCAACACAAATTTCGGGTTCGCCCCGTTGTAAAAGTTGTTCACATAATAAGGGTGTGAAACATTCGTTGTCCAAAAAGGAGGAGATACTATGGTCGTCTGTACGTATTTTTTTTTTGTGTATGTTCATCGATATTTTTGCCAATTGTAAAACAATATAAAAAAACTTTTTTAGAAATCAGCTAAAATGTATACACATTCGTGAAAATTATTCGAATTCTGTACACGGTGGAAGTTTGCGAAAACTAAATTATTAGGTTAACCCTTTTCTAAATTAATCTGTATAATATGTCAAAAAATGTTTTGAGAAGCCGTTTTTTCTCAAAAACTTTAGGAATTTTTCTAAAACACAGAATCAGAAATTTACTATCATATTTCTCCATCGTACTAAAAAATCTGTGAATCTTTTGTGTTTTTGCGAAATCACAAAAAGTCTTTGCGAAAAAAACTATTTATCATGGGTTAACTATTATTTATCATTCTACGACTTATAAATTCTTTAGCAAATAGTTGATCTACAGCGCCATGTTGTCATGAAACGGATCGCCTTGGAGCAATAAACCAGCTACGGAACCCTTTCGCAGCGTTTCGGAAGTCGATAGTCTATATCGTAAAAGTTTACGAGTGACTTCCTACGAATTAATGTCGAGGAGCGTATGCAGTTCAGAGCTGGATTTATCGACTACGATGACGTCACTATATAATGGTTATACTCAGTTTATACCTAAACTAGTAGTTCTCCGAACAGTAGATCTCGCGACACATCTCTTTAATTAAATCTTCATAAGCCTATATTTCAACTCGTTCTTGACTGATTTGGTTCATACTCTCATATCTTGCTATCACTTAAATATTAAACAATATTTCCAAATATTATTGAAATCGGCTGATTAATAGCGCGCCAGACAATTTCCCCCTATTTTTGAGGGAAATAAAAAACACCGACGACAAAAAAATGTGTAGAACTTAAAAAGATATATCTATAACCTGCGTACCAAGTTCTACTGAGATCCGTTAAAAATGCAATCTGTAGACGAAAACAAACATCTGAACATTTTCGCTTACGCTTAATCAAAAAGGCGTAAAAAGGTAAGGCAGTGAAAAAATACATACAAAAAAATATGATCGTTGTGTTTCGAGTCCACTATCTTAATACAAAAAGCTTGTTCAATATCTATCTACGATTCACGTTGTGTTTTAGTTGGTTAGTTGGCTTAAAAAATTGATAGATGGCGTAAATTGTTCATAGATCGCGCAATCGCTATAAATTACGATTTTTGTACCAAAATACAATCATAATGAATTTCTAGATTTTGTGTCATCTATTTAATACAATTTTAATTCAGAATGTACTAGGTTTGTTTCTCTATAGGTGTGTCTTTCTACTAGAATACAGCCTATTGGTAAATGTCTTCAAATCCGAGTGAATATGTATAGGTATATATTAGGCAAACGTGCCACAAGTAAACGCAAACCTGTTCTATTTAAAAACTGTTATTTCAAAGTCGCTATGGAAAAAAATAAAAACAAAAAATACTCAATACAGAAAGTATAGAAATATGCCAGAAAAATATAAAAAGAATGAATAACCGATCGAAACAGCAAGTTCGTTAAAAACCACGATCGTATTATCGATGTCGTTTCTACGAGTTTTTTAAACAATTTAGTTCCCGTAGTGGAAAAGAATCAGTGTTCTTCAAAGTTTTATTCAATTTTAGATTTCTTTATTTATTTAGTCTCCTTAGCATTTATGGTATTAACGTTTTATTTGCATTTTTAATGATAATTTAGAAACCATAATTCTATACTATTCCAATAACCACAAACAATTAAATTTCAGGATTTCTTCCAGGTAACCCGTGGAGGAAAACATTATGGATCAGCAGAATCGTCGGTGGTGCAATAATAAGTAAGTATAATAAAACATAATAATTATATACACATGGTTTTTATAATACATGTTTTTAATTAATGTTTTTAGTATGAAAAACACGTTACCTAAAAACAGCATGTAAATACTTTTTTTGTTAATACGTTTCTAATTCATATAACAGAGAGAAACAAACTGTCAGCGTCTTTGTTTCTTTATAAACATTTTTTTTCAAGGTCTGAGTGAAATTTAACATTTACACTTTATTACTAAACACAGAGTTACTTTGTAGTGGTGAGTTTGGCTTTTGTATCTTGCTTTCTTTGACAATTTTGATCCAGTTTTAAAACACAAAAAACGGAATGACTTCGCCAAACATTAATCTAATGTAGGTCTGGAGAATTCCAACAGCTATAAAATAAAACTTTATTTAAACAAGTACATACACCCTATTTTGGGACAAAATGTAAAAATACAAATAAAAAATGTGATGTCAAAAACGGAGGTTTAAAATTCATTCAATATCTTTATTTACTTTGATAGGTAAAGTACATTTAATCACAGATGAAAGTGTATAATTTTGACTACCATAACCCGCTTTTCAGCGTGCAATTATACAAATATTTTTAAAGGTAGGTACAGGTCACGGCACGTAAGTGTAGCGCTGAGGGTACTGTGGAGGGGATGGCTGCGCATGATGACCGCCATACTAAACCCATGCGCAGCCATCCCCTCCACACTTCGCTTAGCGCTAGACTTGTATGCCTCGACCTGTACTATGTAACTCGCATATTATTTTCACAGTTAACCAAGACGTCAAATTGCCATAAAAGTTTGAGAGCCAGTGGCTGCTCTTCAAAATCAGCATCACAATAGAACAACAGACGTACGCGGGAGCTGACGTAGTAAAATTTTATAACTTCGTGTCGCAATTACGGGGAAGGGTTAAAATGTTGAAAATGTTCCGGAAAATATAATTTTAGTAGTGTTTGCTGATATTTTGCAAATAAAGAATTTTAATAATGTTATTGTTTCTAAACTATCGCGATTTGAACACATTATTATTATATACTACGGGACTAATAGCGCACTAAAATTACGAGATAAATAAATACCTCATCATCCCGACGTGACCACGGTCACGGGTAGACTCCCCGTGAGTCTACCCGTGACCACGGTCGATGCAACTCAGCCGAAACGTCGGGATAATGAGGTATTTATTTATCTCGTAATTTTCGTGCGCGATTAGTCCCGTAGTATATAATAATAATTTAATGATGTGCATCAGTTTTTGTATTTTGTTATAAGATTCTCTCTGGACAACTCTATAGTGAGATTTCTAGTTTACCTTTACCCAATTCGCGATACATATACCATACGTTTAAGTGTATTATATTAATTTGGTCAGTGAACATCTTCTCCACAGTTTAAGAGTGTTTGAAAAGGGTCATCAGTCCATTTTAAGAACTATGTGTACAGTGTTATGAAAAACTACTCTTAAATTAACGACGTGCCGTGGGAATAATCGGACACAATATGCTTGTCGCGTCCAAACTATAAAGCCTGGAATACAGGCGTAAGGTAGCGTGTTAGGCAATTTTTCTATAAGCTCCATATTGGCGAGTGTGCGCTCAAACTCCTCGACTTTATTCCTCCATCTCCTTTCCATAGCAGGACAAGCCGGAAATCTATTAAGTACCATCCCTACCAAGTCAACATACAACCTGTTCGTACTAAACGGTTCGCTTCTTCCTTCACAATGCGGACTGCTAGGGATTGGAATGCCTTAAACCTCCGTCACTATTTTCTGATATATACAAACTGGATATCTTTAAGACAAGAATGAATAGGTATTATCAAGGTCTACATGCTCCATCTTCGGCTACAACTTTGTTTTCCAATAGGCGAGTTGGTGGTCAAATTTAGACGTATTATGAATAAAAAAAACATAATTTACGAGTACATTAATGTAAGTATGTGATATACCTAATATAATAATTGTACTCAATTCAATTTGGAAGTTGGGACGACCTTTAGTGTGGGTCGCGACATGTGTTGACACACTGGCGTTGTCCCATGTTCCTTGCACAACAGAGAAGGCTGGCGCTGCTGCAGCTAAAGCTGAAAACCTCAAACGGCACAAATATGAGTCGTTGGACAGAATGTACCTTTTTGTGCCGTTTGGGGTTGAGACTTTAGGTCCATGGGCGCCGGACGCTCACCTTTTGTATAAAGATCTGGCTAGGCGCCTGGTAGAGGCGATACGTGACCAGAATGCTGGCATCTACTTTGGCCAAAAAATTAGTATGGCAATTCAGCGAGACAACGCCGCCAGCATTCTAGCCACGTTACTCTCTGCCCCAGGTCTTTTAGAAAAGTTTTATTTTTATTTTAGTAATATAAGTTTTAGTGTTCAGTATTCGTTTTTATTTTAAGTAGGTTAATTTTAATAGTTATAGTTTATGAAATGTTTTTTAAGATTATTCAATTTTAATTTCAAAATAACCAAATATTTTTTACAATATAAGTACAAGCGCCAGTGTACATCGATTCTGGCGGTACAACAACAGTAAAATTATAATTATATTCGCACGCAGATTATATAAAACGTTTACCTGGAACATTATGTTTATTGTTGCGGAGGCTCATACAATATATTCAGCTATATGTACAAAAACATACGATAACATATTTAAATATACCTGCATGTATTACGTAACTGTAACATCGCAATACAGCTGTTTACACACTTCAATATTAGCCGGAAGGCTTCATAAATCCGTGTCATTACACCACTCCTATCAAAGTTACGACACCATAGTCCACGAAACAACTATACCAGGGGTTCTCAAAGTGAGGTCTAGGGCACCCTCGTAAACTAACGTCTACTGTACGATACAGGCATCGATTTGGTTTATTTTTTGTTTTAAAGACATGGGCGAGACTGGTTAGAAAATCCTTGCGTACAGCGCATCCATGTAGTTCATTTAGCCAATTTGGTTCCGCGTACGACGTGCCCTACCGACGCCTCAACAGGTTACGTACTGCGAAGCCTGTTATATGGACTTGATCATTTGCAGGATCCGCTGGGTAGGTACATATATTTCGTCTAACTATACTTTTATAAATCTATTTACTTCAGAGGAGGTCTATTTATCTCGAAAGAGTTATATTCCATCAAAACATATCGCTAAATAAATTATAAAATTTATTAAAATTACCCATCGACACCGATATGCTAAATGCTTTAGACAAAACCGACATGATAAGAAAGAAGTCGAAAATCTAATTAGCTATGGTTGTGTATGAAAAAAGGTAAACAATGCAAGACTGTTCTAAAGAATTTTGCAATTTAAATGTAACATTGTTTAGACCACGATATAATCAAAACCAAAGGAACACGCAGAATGTAAGCCGCCGGTCAAGTTAGGAATCCATAGGAGAGGCTTATGTCTATCAGTGGACGCCAAACGGCTGATGAATAAATCTTGGTTCCGCATTTTATCTGTTTGGTCAATTATAACGCAAATATAGTTGACAAAATTAATACCCTACCCGTAATACACCTCAAGCTGAAAAAGTTTGAGAGCCCCTCAACTATACTATTCACGTGTGTCAAATAACCGGAACGGCTAATCCGACGATATTAGAGATAACTTCGCCCAGAAATTGACCCGACGTCTGTTAGAATTTACTATCTAAGATATAGAAAGGTAGGACTGGAAGAGATCTGCTTTAAGTTTATTTTAAAGATTTATGATGTGTGAGCAAAGGACATAGAAATCGATTTGTAACTAATCAAAAAATAATCAGCTGGCGACCTGGAAAAAGCTGACCTGGAGAACTTCGTTTCACGCAACATCTTTATAAATTATAGATTATGTGTTATTCTGATGTATTAGCTTTACTATTGCAAAATAATCATCTCGATCAGTTCAGTAGTTTTTGCGTGAAAGATGAACAAACATCCATACATGTAAACTTTAGCGTTTACAATATTTGTAGGATTGGGGTTTTTAGGTTTTTTAGTTGCTATTAATTAACTTTTAACTATCCAGATTTATTTAGATAAAATCACAGGTATGAAGATTTCGTTTCGTTTTATTTATTTTTAAACATGTTACAAACAAGATTATTTTTTGCAAAAATTCGCATGACCGAATTCACCCGTTTACAGAATTCGCGAATATTTCGCACGGATCGATGTAACATTTTCACATTATTGTTGATTTATCAAAAATGGCTCAGCCGATTACAAATAACAAAGACATTTGCTTCTATTATAAAATTAATACATTAATTTTACTACAATAACTATCAAATTCTAAATAGGTATAAACGAAACAAATTCTAGTTAGCCTACGAAATCTTGTAGCAGTCCTACGTAGGCGCTACGTACCGTAGCACGTCTTTGACACTGCACGTCTTCGTAGCAGATCTACGAAGTGTGGCGTAGGCGTTAAGTCCAACTACGCTATGAGCACTACAGACAATAGTTTTATTTTTTATTTTATAGGTTAGCGTTTGGCTATACGCCACTTTATTGATCGAAACGAAACGAAAGTCTTCGTTTTAACACGGTGATTTTGATTTCGTCTGTACGAATGTTAGTTTTTCTCTACAGCTCGCATATTTCAACGAATCTCGATGAAACTTTGTACAATAAATTTTTAACTGTGGAAGTAGTAGTCATCAGCCGATTTCGATAATATTTTGCAAGATTGCTTAGTATCTAAATCTAAACAAGATTTATTATTTTGTGAGTATGAATCAAATTGGTCCGGAGAGAGTCGAGATATAGGCTTATAAAGATTCAGTTTAAGAGAAATGTCGTCAGCTCAGTGTTATTATTTCTTACGGAAAATTCTGGACTACCTTACTTTCGCTTATTTACCACCAAAATTGCGCTTGCATAGTCCCTTCTACTTCCAATCCTTGACTACGCTGACGTCTACTATCTGGATCTCACTCAGGAATTGCTAAATAAACTTGAGTGACTTCAAAACTTCTGCATAAGGTTCATATTTGGCTTGCGTAAATATGACCACGTCTCAGAATATCGCGGAAAACTCAAGTGACTTCATATTCGTCGTCGCCGGGATGTTCTTATCGTTTATTTTCTTTACGATACTCTCTTCAACCCTTCTTCTCCTTCCTACCTTCAAGAACGCTTTATTTTCCGGCGTTCTTCTTACCCGATTTTTAAAATCATCTAAGAATCTTAAACTTGACTTTACTAAACATAAGACAAACTTTTACGTTTCATCTTTTACTGTGTAATCTGTTAGATTATGGAAGTTACCGGTGGATATCAGACGCGCCCCATCACTGAATGTTTTCAAACAAAGAGTTCAATTGCATTACCGGTCTTCTTAGATACATTATTGAATCTGCTCGCTTTATATATTTATTTATTTAAGTAAGTATAAGTATTACTAGAATGTCATTATATAAATAAGTTTATGTTTGTGTTATGTAATACATGTATGTTTGTGTCTAGGTAGGCATATATATTTATTTCTATAAATATTATTTATTTTAGTAGTTAGGTGTTAGTATTGCTTATTTTTGTTTGTTATAAGTGTTCATTGTTTATTTTTAAATTCTTTTTTGTTAAAGCCGCTGTTTTGTTAATATGCTATTTCCTGTCCGTTCATGGTTGCCTGGAAGAAATCGCTTGAAGCGATAAGGCCGCCATTTAGTACAACTAATTTTTAATGATTTTATTTGCATGTGTTTGTATTGTATTTGGTTAAGCTAATAAATAATTATCTATCTATCTACTTTCAAATTTCCGTATACGTTTACCTGAATCGCAAATTCTAGGGGATGGTAGGTGATACGACACTATGAAATTGCCGTATACGTGTCTTAGTAAAATGTACAGTAATTGGATGGGTGACCGCGGGTGGCATTTTCCAACTGAGCGCTACCGTAGATTGGATGACACGTTAAATTGTAGGTCTCGGTCGTTAAAACTGTTAAGTCACGTGACGGCCTAAGAACTCTGACAGCAGGGCTAGCCACCTGAACTATACGGACTTACTTACTTAATAGTACAAAGTCTGCGTAGTTCACAGAAGCACGATTTAAATATAGTATATTACGACAATTGGCGTATATAACACTGCGTGAGATCTACGGTTCTTAGAAGTACTAGTTAGTAAGCCACTTCCATAGTTAGTATAGCAATAGAGTATTAGCATATACGTCAGGCGCGGCTTAGTGCCGAGATCGTCAGCCGGGGGCTTTGTTTGTGTTGAGATAAACGACGGAATAATTATGTTGTTTAATAAGTAACCACTGCCGAGGTTAGCATATTTGCGCCGATTGTGCTGCTCAGCCAAATCGGCCACCGCTCCAGCTCTACTCTGAGTCTCAGAAAAATGTGACAGCGCCAAAGTATCGACGCAAGTCGCGTCCCATACTAAGGGCGGTCTACACTTCCATGAGACCAGCTTCATACCGTCAGGCCTTTTGCATCATCACCACGCGCAAACCCATTCCGTTCGAGTACGGCTGCGATATTGCCGGTCGCAAAAACCCTGCGTATGACGTCGTTCACACTGGCGTGGCAACCATTTCGACCAGCGCTTTTTGAGCAAGAAAGACGGTGGTGAGCGAGCTGGTCAACTAGGGTACTTGAATGGGTGAGAGCGCTCAGCTATGTGCGGCGCGGCAGCAAGGTGGGACGACTATCTAGACGATATCATCAATACCGCCGGTCGAGCCTGGTCACGACCGGCAAAGAGCCGAAGCAGAAGGCACTGCAAGAGAGAGACCTATACCTAACAGTGGGACAAAGAAAGCTGCGGATGATAACGATGACGAAACAAATTAGTTGAGATTGGCTGTTTTTTGAGTTTGAAATGTTTATTTGCTACAGTATTTGTGTACCGTTTCACATTGAATTGGGGCTAAGATTTTGTGGCGCACTTACTATTTTTGTTACCATATTTTTTTGACAAAATATTATTGTACTAAATTAAATTGGTTGGTAACGATATAAACATAAATTAAATTATATCGCGGGCAAATCCGCGGGTAAAAGCTAGTGTAATATACAAGTCATTTTCGTATGGTACTATATGTTTAGCAGTGGATAGCTTACGACATAAACGATGATGACAAAACTACTAGATCGTAACAAGAATATGTCAACCGTAATTCCCTCAGGCGTTAAATTCCATACCTCTACCAAAATGTACCATTCACACAGTTTCAAGTATCCACAAATTACTGTCTTCCCATTCCCACGTTATTAGACACGTGTGGTTGCCATAGTCCTTCGAGGACCGTCCTCAACAAATATTGTCTTTGAGGACACCCTACTTGTGTAGGGTTAAGTGTTTGGTGACGTTTGGTGTTCAATTGTGCGATGTTATGAGTTCTTGAATTGCATTTGGATTGGTTTATTATTTACTAGTTTTTGCACGCAGCTCCGCCCGCGTAATATTTTGATTTTTGTGCTATCCCGAGGGAACTAATTTGCGGGATAAAAAGGAGCCCATGTCCCTTTCCGTCTTTCAAGCTATATCCATGCCAAAAATCAAGTCAATCCGTTGCTCCGTTGCTGCGTGAAAGAGGAACAAACTAATAAACATTTTGGATTTGTAATATAAGTAAAGAAGGATAGTACTAGCTTTTACCCGTAGCTTACCCGCGATATACCTAATCTAAACTATTCAGTTATTTGGAGAACGTATACTACGCCATAAAAAAAAATTATTAATATTATCATTATAACCAAATTTCAAGTCTATGACTGCCTCGGTGGCTCAGTGGTTAGTGACCCTAACTTCTGGATCAAAGAAGCGTGGGTTCCATCCCCACCCAGGGCAAATATTTATGTAATGAACATAAGTGTTTGCTCTGTGTCTGGGTGTTATTTAGTTACTATCTATATAGGTGTGTATTTAAAAACAAGTATATGTAGTATATCAGTCTCTGGCAGCCATAGCACAAGCTTTGCTTAGTTTGGGGTCAGAGGCCGTGTGTAAGATGTCCCAAAAATATTTATTATATTTATGAATTCGACTCCAAAATCGAGGTAAAAAATATCAAATGTTTCATACATTATCCTATTCGAATTGTGTGACAGCTTATTTTTATTTAATTCACGTTAATACTCAGAGTAAAAGTAATTTATAGTAATACTTTTATTTATTTAATAATGAAAATACTACACTACTACTACTAGTAATACTAGTTTTTGTTCGCAGCTTTGTACGCGTGGTGTTATAAATTTTGTGATATCATGGAAAAAAAATATTTTTCTGTGATAAAAAATTGCCCATGTCACCACCTATCATCTTTCAAATTATGTTCATGCTAAAAGTCAAGTCAATCCGTTTCTTCGTTACTGCGTGAAAGAGGAACGAACTAATAAGCATACAATCACACTTTCAGATTTATGATATTAGTAAGGATTTTAATCGCCACTTTTTGGCTTAGAATACTATATGCAAATAACTCTTTATGCTACGTGGACCAAATCATTTTAACCAACTTCCAAAAAGGAGGAGGTTCTATGTTCGTCTGTATGTATTTTATTTTGTGTATGTTTATCGATATTATCACCAATTGTGAACCGAATCGAAAAAATATTTTTTAGCTCGAAAGGATATACTCCCGAGGTAGTCCCATTTAAATTTTACATAAATCGGCTGAGCCGTTTTTGAAAAATGAACAATAATGTTATCAGTGCAAAAGCGAAGCAAAGCAAGATATTCGAATTCTGTACATGACGGAACGCGGTTTTACCATATTTTGAAATCCAAATCATTGTTAAATTTGCTTATAGCATAACTACGTTTACCTTTTTACCATAATTCTTATTATCAGCAAATAAATGCGCTCTATTTACTTAGGGTTGGTAGTTATTATGTGTAGTATGACTGAGATATACACAAATTACATCAATAAAGGCCCGAAATCTTCAAACAAATCCGTATAACAATGTCTATCACGATCTTAACAATGGTCTCTCGAAGCTCTTGTTAGCGTCCACTACAGTGAAATCTGGACAATACGATACCAATAATCTGTAAATTAGTAAAGCAGTACTCAAAGTTCATACATCACAACATAGTATGAGAACAAAGTCGCTTCCCGCTGTCTGTCCCCGTGCATGCTTATACGAATTTTGATGTGTTTTTTTTTAATAGATAGAGTGATTCAAGAGGAAGGTTTATATGTATAATACATCTGTGCGATGCCGGAGCGGGTCGCTAGTGTTAGAAATTACGTGCTTTTCACTAGCAACACCACCTTGATTATCTGTGGTACTGCGGCCCTAACGGGAGGGTTGGCGCCAATTTATAGATTATCTTCAATTGCGTGAAAAAAACAAAAGCCGCCGATGCGAATCGTCGTGAATTTCATCTTTACGATTGTATTACAAGTATTACAACGTGTATTGTATTGGTGAGGATTTAAATATCAGTTTGAAGGTATGGTAAAGCTTTTGATTCGACTACTTATACATTAATCGTTCTTTTCTACATAGAATCGGATTTTTTTTTTGCATTGAATGTTGCGCGTCAACAATATTTCACCTTGTTTTGTTAATGTCACTTGAAATATAACGCTAGAAAACTGATCATAGATGTATTAATTCAATGTTATCCCGTTAGTTAACGCTAGTTTATAATAAAACGTAACGTCGTACCTATTATACTAAATGTCAAATCTGTACTACATATTTATGTGTATTTTTCTAATTTTTCTTATTTTTTAGTTTTAATGTTCAAAATAAAAGCAATTACCTAAATAAATAACTATGTTCACAATAAAATATTGTTCATTGAGTAGGACCTAGCTTACCTAGCGTATCGGAAACTAGTTCCTACACCCAGTTTGGCAGCTAGAGCCTCCTAAAACTTGATGTGCTTTCATAAATAAATCTTTTTTGAATTTTGAATTAAATTTGAATTCATAGAATGTTGCAGTAAGTTAAAGGTTATTTAGAGCATCAATATAGACAATTTTTACTACGGGATCAAACCAAAATTCGAGGAAAAATTTGCCATCTCAAACGAAATAGCACCTTGGTAATTGACAATATGAAATGTGGTGATTTTTTCCAATTCCAGGCTCCAATCAAATGTGTTTATAACGATAATCTTATCTGATTCTACTTGAACTTCATTAGACTGAAGTTACTTATGAATTCTTCAGTAAAAAAAAATAAGTACATCGTACCAATCTTCCAGACCTCAGCTACTGTTCCACAGTCCCAATAATCGTCCTCCCTATTAATTATAATTGACATATTTCGTACTTTCGATCGCTTGCAATTTGTCGGTGGTCACGTGACCGTCGATGTTTGTTTTGATGTCCAGGGGTCTGCGAGGCCGGGTCTAATAGACCCGCGATCATTAGAGGGTTAGGCCTCTTCAGATTCTTATTGTTGACGGCATAATGGACTGGATTGCCGATTGATTTGGTAAGAGAGTCGAATAGTATTTGCTTTGTTGGTAGATGATTTCTAATACCGACTTGATATTTTTGCATCAAATCTTAGTGTGCCTTTTGTTTGTTGGTGAAAATTACTTGGTTTACTCACCTTATTACAATACGACCGTATTGTAGTTATATAAGCAATTAAGAATATTCCTGTTTCTTTTTTACTTATGGCATTCGATAAAGAACCTTACGTTGCTATTCAATGGCGCCTTCATAATTGGGTCTTAATGTGTATCTACTTAGGTGTCCTAGGTACATTGTCATAATATTTTCAGTTGTGAAACGCCTTATAAATAAAATGTCTAAAATGTAGCTAATATTGTCACAAATGTGAGGTATGAATAAACATACCTATTAATTATGTACTTAGTATTTATTTCCAGAACATGGAAATATATTTCACACCTGTACTATAACTATACAGTTATAGTCATACGACATTTTCTTTGATAACTTTAGACACCTACAGAGTGCATACATTTTTTGTTATTTGCATAGGATATTAGTAATTACGGATTACTAAAAAAAAATATGCCGTATGCCGTAATTAGTAATGCCGTAATTAGTAAGAGGGGATCATTCAGACCGTTATTACGACAATTTTGCTGTGAAATCTATCCTCATTTTTAACCTATATACTTGAGGCCCTAGTTATGAAGGCGCCATCGTAAATTTAATAGCAACGTAAGAAATGTTCTGTCTATCATTCGATAAAGTAAATCCTGAAGTGAATAAGAAACAGAAATATTCTAATTTGCTGTTATAATTACGATGGTGCCTTCATAATTGGCCTAATATACACAATATGTTTTTCTACTGGTGTCGGAGCATTGAGCGGTGACATCTATGGCAAAATTTGAACAACTTTTACTATGAGACCAACTCTGAAAACGTAAAATAACTGCGGTTCCATACGATTTTTTATAGACTTTTGACAAAAAGTATGGTATAGCTGTTTTTTACAGAGTTGATCCCACAGTAAAAGTTATTCAAAATTTGCCATATACGTCACCGCTTAAGGCTCCAACACCGGTAGACAAACACATAGTATAGTAGTAAAGTTACCCATAGTAAAGTTTGTGCGTTACTGTGCCCTGCAACTTCTTTTAACTTCAAAACTGATTTTACACAGATTTAAATTTTTAGGCTTCTTCTTAAAATAATTTGATTTGTTTAAGCGCCTGCAACTTATTTCATGTGTCTGACAGTGATTTATTTGATATCGGATATTTATGAGGCAGAGACATAGCGAAACACATGTCGTTGATTACATAGGTGTGTCTATGTATTTTCTAAGCCAGTTTTCTGTAATTGTATATTTTAACTTTTTGCTTTAACCTATTACAAAATGTGTAAAAAATGTTCCCACGTTTAACCCTCAAATATAATTGTCGAACACTAGCACTATTATACAAAATTGTTGTTAAATAATGTTAAATGTTACGCCACGCGATCGCCGGGAGCAAAAATGTAACAATAACAAATCGTGAAGAGCGTAATGAATAAAATATTTAGGTAATTTTATTAGGGGGCAGAGTGGTTTGATTTTTGGAGATCAATTGACTGCTTTATTTAATATGCCAGATTTGAAGGGATAACACACTTAAATTTTCACACTACATGTGACCATGTTTTTGTTATATTTACTGTGTAGTATTAAGCCGTGGTGGTCTAGAGGTAATAAACACCCGCCTTACAATCGTGTGGTCGTGGGTTCAAATCCCGGTCCCGTACCAATGAGTTCTTTGGGATTTATGTACGGAATTTCACACCACTGGCTTTTTGGTGAAGGAAAACATCGTGAGGCAACCTGCATATGTCCGGAGAAGAATTTCAATGACATATGTGTATCCATCAACCCGCACTGGGCCGGCGCAGTGGATATGGCCCAATCACCCTTCGTGGGTAGGCCTACGTCCTGCACTGGACTATTATAAGGCTCATACAGTACAGTACAGTATTAGATAGGACTTTAGAAATAGCTTCAGACTTCAGGTTGGTCCCATAGTAAATGTTGATGGAGCCGACAGAGGCAATTAAAAACATCATTCCGATCAACACTTACTATGGAACGAACCTGAAAAAAGCAGCTGCTCATACCAAATCGCAATTTCTGAATAGCTAAGTTGTCGCCTCTCTGCTTAGTACAGGGTAAGCTAACCGTGTAATATCTATGTCGCAGGCAATTTGTATGATTTCGCCGTTTACATACGGCGTCATCGTAAGTTGTCCACGGCGTGTTTATTGCTTTCGTTTAAGAATCGTAACTCTTTTTTAATTCACTGTAATAAATGTCTTTAAAATCACAAGTATTTTGCGAAAAGCCTTTTGTACACGTAGTATTTTCAATATTTTCTTGGGTCATAAAACCACTACATGACGCCATTTTGTTTGTATTAAATCAACAGCGACGCTCGTGGCAAGAAACAGAACTAAATACTTTAATTTGCCGCGGCATTATGTAGACAGCGTTTCAATTGTCAATCAAATGTTTAGGCATAATATATAATCTCACGGAAAAATACATTTTGCCTTCGGCATATTACATAACTGCGAGCGTTTTTTTACTGACGACGCCGTATGTAAATGGCAGAATCATACAAATTGCCTGCGACATCTACGTTAGATTTAGTGAATAAAGGACGAACGTAAAAAAGAAAATGTTTTGCAATATGCAAGGAAAAAAATCAGCTGGTCTATGCACTTTGACGAAAGTCAATATAAATGATTAAATAAATATCTTACACCCTCAATAAACTCAATTTTTTGAAATTTTTCTGATGGTCCCATGGTAAATGTAATCTCTTAATCCTGCACTTCGTACCGGCAAGCGCAGCGTAGGACGTCCACCCACAAGGTGGACAGATGACCTCATTAAGGCCGCAGGATCGCGCTGGATGCAAGCCGCTATCAACCGGTCTTATTGGAGATCCATAGGGGAGGCCTATGTCCAGCAGTGGACGTCTTTTGGCTGATGGATGGATGGATGGATGAATCCTGCACTTTGCAAAACTATAAAATAAATATAATTCCAACGGAACCACAAAACTGCAAAAAGCTTTAGTCAAAATCTCTACTAACATTTATTTGTCTGTTTGCTATTTTAAATTGTAAATAAATTACTCACGGGAGGATGCGCCATGTGGGATGTACCCTGAGGCGTCACTAACTTACCGGATCAACCCTACAATAAAACTAAACACTTCAAAAACATGAGAATCGGATAGAACCATAGATCTCGCTGACAGGACATGTCGTTTTGACCTAGAAGGAATCTAATATTACACCTATTTGCTTAAGGCAATCGTGAGGCGCCAAATTGACCATATAAAAACAATAAGTTCATATCTAACTCTAGATATTATCCGAATTGAGTGATATTTTTTACTTGTAACCGTCACTTTAATCGCTAGAATTAAAAGTTTTAATTTTTTTACTTTTTTATAAATTTTTGAGTACTCGAAATGACATTCACGCAAATAAATTTATTTGTGTTATATCGATAACATGAAGTAGAATAAATAATAAAATAAATAAAGTTAAAAAAAAAATTAAAATACGCTTAAAATTCATCAATTTCTTATTTTTTTAGGGTTCCGTACCTCAAACGGAAAAAACGGAACCCTTATAGGATTACTTTGTTGTCCGTCTGTCCGTCTGTGTGTATGTCAAGACTCTTTATCTCGGGAACGCGTAAAGATATCGAGTTGAAATTTAAACTGTATACGTATATCAGTCTATGGTCTCTTGCAGTTGTGTAAAAGAAAAACTTCTCACTTATCGTTTAAAAAGTTAGAGCCGTTTATGTCGTAAAAAACCGCATATTTCGACACTCACAAAAATCAAAACTTACAGGGTACTTCCCGTTGACATAAAACTATGAAATTTGGCGAGAAGTATTGCCTCAGAGTCCACATATAGGAATAAATCTGAAAACTGTACATTTTTATTTAAATCACAAAAAATAGGGCCTCCATATTCACAAAATATGGATTCAACATTCAAAGTGAGTAAATCGTATCATGTTAGGTATCATGTAAAAGAACTTCATTAGCACATGCTAAAACAGGTTTTTAATTATTTTAACAATGTGTTGAAATAATTTTCGATGACGAGAAAAGTGAAAAAAAATAAAAACTTTTTTGCCGATTACTAAAACCGTATACTCCGTATAGAGATTTTAACAACTTACTTCCCAATTTTGTGAAATTTTCTGGATTTGTTCGGAACCCTCGATGTGCGAGTCTGACTCGCACTTGTCCGGTTTTTTTTATAGATGCATTGTCATCGATCTTTGTTAGGTGTGCAAAGTTTAATGAAAATCTGATCTCTCAAAGTAGGTCAAAATCGAGCTCAAAGTAGTTGGTTACAAGCATGTAAGCAAACATACGAGTACAGGTGAAACTAATAAGAGCGTGTTAAAAACATACATATTTTTTCTAAATGGCTGAAAAACACGTTACCTCACTGCCAACTTTGTGGCCTTAACGTCCACGAATGGGGAATCAAAAATATTTTTATGACTAAACGTTTTGCAGGAACATAGCAGTGATTCTAGGGTTAACTCTTTTGAATCGCGAGATAAAATTTAACTGCGTTGAAAATGTTGCAATTTCAACGTAGATCTAGTCAAATAAAGGGATGCTATTCGAATTTGCGGTTAACTTAAAGTGAAATGGTAACCGTTTTCCAAAACAGGAGAAGGTTCTCAATGTGTCTATATATTTGTGGCTATTATCCTTGCAATTTGAACTCCAATCCATACGTTTTTTTTTAAATTGTTTATGAAGTTATAGAAATGATCCCATGGAAATTTTATAAATTTCGGTTTCTTGTATTGAAACTATAGAATTTATGAAGTTATAGAAATGATCCCATGGACATTTTATAAATTTCGGTTTCTTGTATTGAAACTGTTTCTCTTTCCCCTTGCAAAAATATTAAAAGTAAGAGAAGTCTTGTCTAAAATGTTAAATAGCAAAATTGGACTTTTTCGGCAGGGTGTTATTTCAATTTTTCTCTCTGCTTTTTATAATAGGTACGATTGATAGAAATAAGGCGGATTTTTTTTGTCGTGAATAAATGCACGTGTTCATTTTCCTATCATTCATAAACGTACCTATTTACAATCGAATGCTGATGTTGAACACTGTAAATTATATTAAAATGAATAAGTACGTTATACAAAATAAAGTACATAATTATAATATGATCATTTAAAACTTACAATGCCGCAAATAAAAATATACCTAGATAGTAGATAAATAGAAACGCTCGTTAAAAATACGTCTCTTTTTGCCCAGAGAAAGAATTACAATCTGCTTAAATCAGTATCAATATTTTAGTACCAATAGCCCTAAGCCAAGAATAAAAAATAAACTTTACATGATTCGCTCCAATAGGTACATTTGAATGAAGAATAACACAAAAGTAGCCTGAAGGGACGCCACGCACAAGCACGAGTAATTGTAGTTTACAATGTCAATGGACGGCCCCCGGGACGCTGCGGCACGCTGGTCTAATAGACCCAGTGGGTGTTTAGGGTTAAGATGCCTTTTTAGCGAAATCAAATTATGCTTTTAAAAGACATGGTTTCGAGTTAGAGTAACCAGAGTAATTACGATTCTGAAAATCGTAAACAAGTTAAGTTGATTTGATCTGGAACTAGATATAAATAGACGTGGTTATAACCGATAGGTAAAGCCAGATTTTGCACTAGGAAATGTCGTAATATTTCAATACATATATTTTGACACGTGTTAGTCAAAAAATAATTATTTTTCGCAAAAAAACGCAACACCGACTTCCACTGTGTACAGAATTTGAATAATTTGCACGAATCGATGTTAAATCAATGTACATTTTTTTTTTAATTTATCCGAAACGTCTTAGCCAATTTCGATAAAATTTAAATGGGACCATCTCGATTATACACTCTTTTGAACTAAAAAAAAGTTACTTCATTAAAACTCGCGTGAGAATACATAATATTAGATAAAATACCGGTTTTAACTCACGTATGATATACGGCCGGGCCGCTGTGAAACCCGACCGGTTTCGGAGTAAATTAGTACTCCTTCTTCATCAGGGAATATGCGCACTCCCGTCGCCTGGCGCACGCGCACAGTGCGCGAAGATCCCTGATGAAGAAGGAGTACTAATTTACTCCGAAACCGGTCGGGTTTCACAGCGGCCCGGCCGTATATCATACGTGAGTTAAAACCGGTATTTTATCTAATAAAAAAAAGTTGTTAACTTGGTTCACAATTGGCAAAAATATCGAAGTACATACACAAAAAAAATACATACAGACGAACAAAGTAAGTACCTCCTCTTTTCTGGAAGTCGGTAAAAATACATTTTTCTGGTAAGAAGAGCAGACAATGACATCGCGTAGGTTTTGTAGATTCCGCGCCGCCACTGGAGTCCTATAGACAAGGCGCAAAAATCGCTTATTAAATTTCTCTGACATATGTATTTGTAAAATTTACGTATTTTTCTGGAACCAATATTATGGATAAAAAATAAAAAAAAAAATAATAAACCTAAAAAAATAGTTTCTAATTTCCTAACTTAATTCCAAGACATACATAAGTAAACAACTGAATAAAAATATTTAATAAAAAAACCGTAGTACTAAAAAACTTACACCTAATTAAAACAGAATACAGTTTACTGAAACTTCATAAGTAAACAATCGGTGTACACGGGGGCCCACACTAGGGTAGCCTGTGTCCTTGGCTCCAGGTTCTTTTTGACCGAAGAACCACCGAAGGAGGTATGCAATTCGACGCGTATATATATTTTTTTTCATGTATAACCACGCATAACTTTTTTCATAGTGGTCTGATTTCAATAACTATTTTTTTATTGGAAAGAATATACTTCGAAATTTACCATTTAAATTTTATCGAAATAGGCTGAGCCATTTTTGATAAATGAACAATAATGTGAAAAATGCTACGGATCGATGTAGCGTAATATTCGTTTATTCTGTACACGGGTGAAGTCGGTCATGCTAATTTTTGCAAAAAATAATCTTGTACTAATAGTAATTTTGTTATTAATAATATGCAATATACCGTGAGACTTCAATGGTGGCACGGAGACTAATTGTTTCTGTAATATGATTTTGACCCACCAAGAAAAACATTCTCACGACGTCAAATCTCATCAAATTTCACAGTAAATTTGACAGACAGTCAAAACTCTGACACGCTCCGACGTCACAACTACGACTAGATACGAAAACATCATAACAAAACAAAACAAGAATAAAAAGAAAACAACAAAAAAGTGTCACTCGCAAATCAAAGCAAATAAAGGCCAGTGTACACGGCACACACCATGTCTAAATGAGTGTATAAGTGTATAAATGTGTACAAAAGAGTGCGTGTGTGTTCAAATTGTATAAAAACAATCGACGACCCGCTCGCTGTTTTTACGATGGCTTTGACAAAATCAGGATCGAATCAAACGTACGTAAATGGAAGATGTAGAAGTGTAGAACAGAAATACGTGGAGTAGAAAAAAATACCTAAAGAATATTATAATTTTGTTTGATTTACTATCATTTTTATGTCTGAATCAAATTGATTTTCTATTTTAAGATTTTTATTCTGAATTTAATTTTCTGTAATCTTTATTTTTTCTCCGTGTGTCTATCTATACGAGTATCATTTGGGGTCGGCCATCTGAATAATTATGTTTTTGCCTTTGGCTTTGTCCTGTACAGCCTTGGCCAAAAGTATTAGGCACCCTGTATTTTCACTCTATCTTCTAAACTATTTTCACTCCTTTTTGGCATTTTTAACAAAATTAATAGGTGTCAATTTAATCACATAAACAGTAATGAAAGCTTGTTTACTTGTTCGAGTCCAGAACACAAGTGACCAAACATTGACTGAAAAGACCAAAAGAAAACCGACTCCTTTGTTTTCGGTCACCAGATATTTTATGACATTAACAAAGAGCCGCTTGATATTCTAAGAAGTTATTTATGACCCCGGTAAGTCATTTAAGATAAGCACTCAGTTATTGGTTAAGTAGTATACATGCATTTTGATTTTTTAAAGATGCCTAATACTTTTGGCCAAGGCTGTATGCTGGTTGGTATTCGAACGTTTTCCCAGGTTTATTTACCAAGTGAACCAGTTATATAATTTAATTTAATTTTAACTTAAATTACAAAGAATATTTTTGTATTTCAACTTAGTGCAGTAGTAGTTTCATTCAATAGTTACAGTCTATTTCTAGAAATAGGAAAATAATTGTGTTTCCACACATTTTTCGGTAAACGTCATCTTTATTGACTGTTCTTTTACACTTTTATGTCTTATAATAGATTGTAATTATTTACAGCACGTTACATTAATATACAGGGTTATTTCTAATCAATTAGCATCCTTTTAGGGGCTTATTCTGTGCATCAAAACTAACAACTTTTGTTCTAAGACTTTTGTCAAAATTCATAAAAAATGTTTGTTGCTCCATAGAAAAATATAGTTCACCCGCGACAAAATGTATGGAACAGCTGATTTTTTTTGTTGAGTTTTGACGAAAGTCGTAGAATAAAAGTTGTTAGTTTTGATGTACAGAATAAGCCCCTAGAAGGATGCTAATTGATTAGAAATAACCCTGTATAGAGTATAGGGTTGAATGAGCAACTACAAAAATCCAGCACAACTGTAAACTAGAAAACTAAAAAAGGTTACAAACTGTATTCGTTGCTACCACATTTATATCTACGTCTTTTAAGCTATCACCATGCGCCAATAAAATTTTCCCTATCGCTCACGCATTTTGGCATAAAATAACAAATAAATGGTTTATTGTAGTTGAAATTACGGACGTTTTATAGTATTTTTCGTTTTTATATCTCTTCATTTCGTCCTCGTAACATTAGTTGTCAATTCTATCACAAAGTACCTATTCCATAGTTTCAAGAAACTCACACATCAATTTTCCGGTGCCCATCGCTGTGTCGTCGCGTGCCGGTCACGTGCGGTCCGTCGTGTGTGCGCCCCTTAACACTATTGTTCTGCTCTGAGCTTAGGGGTGTCTGTGGTGGTGAAATGGGTTCATGGGTGTGGTATATAGGTATTAAGTATGTTCGTATAGTGTAAGGTGACAGAAGAGTCGACGCAAAGTAAGACACCATACTGCAACTTTTATACTATCTATTAGTTCAGCAAAGTATTTTATAACCAAGTTGTTTATTGCTTCGGCGGTTGAAGATGATCTCATATACCAAGTCGCTGACCAAGTGTCTTTTTTAATGCTGATGCATTTGGTCAGCGCGCAAATTATTTTTTTTTTTTGGTTATTGCCATTTACAGATATACTACTCGTTATAAGTTTATTAACATTAATTTAGCTGCCATGATTATAGGTAGAGTCTACGAGGTACATACATAGAAAATTCAAAATAGTGGTCAGACTATGCTGCACAAAAGTGCATCAACTGATTTTCACCTTGGTTTTTAGTTATTTTTGAGTGCCTTTATTAACTACAACAACATACCATACTACTTACATTGGCTAAAACTACTACAACATAAAAAGCAATTGTAACGTCCACAGACCTTTGAAGGTCTTAAGATAATCCAAATTCTCAAGCCTAATATTATTAGTTGATGCACTTTTGTGCATAAACTGACTAGGTATTATTTTGGTTTCTATACGTACATATGTACTGCGTTAGTACTATAAATGTATGGCTCAATTAATTAACTTAAACAACCCCTTACTACTTTCAATCCTCACCTAGAAAAAAAATCATAACCGAACTTTATTTTACTAAGTAAGTATGTTCTAAAATAATTTTAGCTAAAACGTTTACTCAAAATGGCAGGTGAGCATTTGAATTATCTTTAAACTTTAGAGGGTCTGTGGATGGTCCAATTTTATTTTTATGTAGAAGTCATTTCCCATATTTTATTAGTCAAAATGTATAGTGAGTAGCAGCAATTCTTGATACTTGCAGTTAATTAAGTCTTACAACGCTGTACTAACTATCTACGCTTCCATAACACAATGACTCCACTTTTGAACCGATTGTATTCGCTCATCGAACTAAATTCATTAGACTCGACACGCTCGAAATGTTTTAGAAACGTCCCCTAATTCGTTCAATAATTACATACGTTTTAACCGATACGCCACCCTATCATTATTTGAATATGGGTTTATTTCAAATGACTTAACGCAAATTCTTTTTTATTACCACATTTGAATTTAAACTCTATAAAGTTTGGAATTGGATTCAAATTCTTTAGTTTTGTTTTGATTACATTTTTTATTCTATCTTTTACGAATTTGAATTTTATTTCTCCAGTGTTTGAGTTGAGATTTGCTTCACGGTTGTGTGAGTTAAGGGTATCTGTCGTATTGTAAATTAATAAATTCGGTTCTTATAAAACGTAACTTTATTTGTAGTATTGTCACCGCCACTTAACAGGCCACATGTCGCCTCGAGGGCTTTTGATGTTATTGTTTTAAATGAAACGTTGCAATTTCAATTTTGATGTAGCTGTTTTTGATTTTGTGACTTACATTTTTATTTCAAATTAATTTTTATAGGTACTTTACTTATTAGAGTTTTGTGACTACTAAAATTTTGATAAAAGTTTTACTATAAAAACCCTTACGAAATAAACGTTTGCACTTATGATAACCATAAACACGCTTTTATCATTTGTATTTAATTTGTATGTAAAGATTAAAACGTTTCAAGCCCTGTAATGATCATCGCCATCTACAAAACTCATGACAGATCTTGGTATTTACTAATACCTACCAAGATCTGTCATGAGTCTGAAAATCGCTCCGGCTCATAATTGAAATTTACCTTTCTTATATTTAAAGAGGATGCACCAAGCATTCTAGACTTAAAATTCTGCACAGCAAAATGATAATCAAGCAAAATTCAGGTTTTCGATTGAGATATATCGGCCAAGTGAGAGTTACACTTGCCCACAAAAGGTTCCGCATCATATGATCAGAATCAGATTTTTTTTATTTGCACCAACAAGTAACTTAGAGTATCGGCCCTTTCATCTCTATTTCAAGCGTCTGTAGCTGCTGCCGTATTTAATATCGTGAAAATATTGTTATAAAAATCAAAGTCAATTTTTTTTGTTTTATCACCTAAAAAATATTTTTATCTGTTATTAGTATTTTCAGTTATGACAGCAACATTTACAATTTATCTATCACAGTTCCTGAGATACAGCCTGGTAGCAAACGGATGGACAGACAACGGAGTCTCAGTAATAAGGTCCCGTTTTTATCCCTTTGGTAACGAGCCCTAAAAACTACTAATATATTGAAAAACAAGTTTAATCTAAACAAAATTAAGCCCGATCTCATCGAACGACCATTAAAATTCCCGACCGGGCAAGTTCGGCATTTGTTAATGGACACCGAGCAAACCGCAAAATGCCCGGACACGAAACAAAACTTAAAATAATTGGTTGCCATACAGCTCGATCGACACTTTTGCTGTAAAGCTGAACGGTCTTGGTACTTTCAGAATAAATAATGAAAGATATTTGCGAACAGCTAAGTTACCTACCGCTTTTGTATAAAAACGTGCACAGTACGTACAACACCTGTTGTTAGGCTTTATGGTCTTAATAATTATAAAAAAATATCTTAATAATGTTATTAAAATTTTAGATATATCTAAATTATTATTCCAAAGATATTTGCGATAATAAAAATAGAACAGGCGCATTACTTCACGCTGCATCGATTAATATTCAGAGCCCGAAAATAAGTCCAATCTCATCGCACGTCTATCAAAATTCCTCACCAGGTATACTCGGCATTTGTTAATGGTAACGCCAAGCAGAGCGCAAACTGCCCGGACACGGAAAAAAACTTAAAAAATATTATTATGTACTACGGGACTAATAGCGCACTAAAATTACTAGATAAATAATAATAAAATAATAAACATCATCATTTAAATAAATAAATAAATTTGTTTGACTTTTCTTAAGGCTATTTAGGTACAAAAGCACGATCACGATCAGAGACACACTGAGACCACGATCGATGCAACTTGGTCGAAAATCTCATACCCTATTAAACTTATTTGTGCCATAAACTGCGCAGATCCAGCTGATATGTGGTCATACAATTTAGAAGTATTTTTTAAACGGAAGAAATAACGGTTTGCTCTGCGAATGTGCCGGTAGAAATGAAAACTTTCTCCCTCCGTCTCACCATTTTTGATCAGGTCTCGTGTTCTCCGTCTTACCAATTTCTTATCAAGTCACGTGTCAGGACGCAAGCTTTACATTTTTTACCCATCCTAAAAGTGGACAACGTCGCTAAACAAGTTATCACCTTAAATAATAAATCGTTCACAAAAAAAATCGGACTACGTGCAAGTATCAAAATCGCTCCATCCAGCTGCGAAAGAGTTGTGCTCCCACCATTGCAGTGCGTGTATAAGTCATTAACTAATACAAATAAATTAGATTTACGGGAAAAAATGGTGGATCCGACCCGTTGGTATACCCGAGAGACAGTGATGTAGTGGACTGTAGTATACAGGCTGTTCTCAAATGATATATTTTATTTTTATAAAACCGATTTAATAGAATCAACTTCAAGTCAAAGGCAGCGAGCGGCAATATTTTGCTATTTGATTTTTGTAAGGCTGCAATTTTCAGCTACTCATCCCGTCAATGTATGTAGGTATGCAATTATGTGTATTCTATACCTACTTATCAAGTTATTACATCTAGTATCTGTGATAACTTAATTTAATTAATTAATGAAGTTGTTTTTCGAACAATATGCCTCGCATTTGTTTAACTACATTTTCATAAGTCTATAGATATCTACTGGCTGACCCGGCGAACTTCGTAGCTTAAGTTACTCCTTATTACATCAGCTACCAGCCAATAAAAGTCTCATCAAAATCGGTCCAGCCGTTTCAAAGATTAGCCGTAACAAACAGACAGACAGACAGATAAAAATTGTAAAAAATGTTATTTTGGTGTATTTTTATTTGTTTTTTATGATTATTTTGGGACATCTTACACACGGCCTCTGACCCCAAACTAAGCAAAGCTTGTGATATGGCTGCCAGAGACTGATATACTACATACACTTATTTTAGATATTTAAATACATACTTATATACATAGTAACTAAATAACACCTGGACACAAAGCAAGGACTTATGTTCATCACATAAATATTTGCCCTGGGTGGGGATCCAATCCACGCCACTTTGATCCAGAAGTTAGGTTCACTTACCACTGAACCACCGAGGCTGTCAACGGTATGTACCGTATATATTTTATTCATATGTATGTAGTAAAAAACGGTTATTTCAATATTACAAATAGAGACTCCAATATTATTTATATGTATGGATGTATAGATATAGATGTATAGAAGATTAAGATATTAATTTCTTGCCGAATATCATTAAAATCCTCAGTCAATGACCATAAACCGATTTCCCATCCTTTTTGAGGGAATTGATCCCGATTAGAAACTTGCCTACGACCGAAAAAATCAGAAATTATATAAAATCTGTGAACCAATTTTCGTCTAGATTCAATGAAAAATGTGACCAGTAGAGTAGAACCTAACATATGCAGGCAACTTATTCTGCACATCAAAACTAACAACTTTTGTTCTGCGACTTTTGTCTAAACTCAAAAAAATTCGTGTGCCATATCGTTCACCTGCGACCAAATGTATGGAACAGCTGATTTTTTCAGTAAATTTATAAATAAACCAACATAGATCCGGACAGATGAAAGTAAATGGCTGATCTAGAAACATTTACCAACGCTTTTCTCTCTCGATCAATTATGAGTAGGTATTATTTACTTTATCATAAGTAAGTTCTACTTACATAGTCGTTTAATTAAACACTTAAATCGCTAAACAGCAGAACAGACTCGACTGAGAACTAAAAACAATAACGTTCACATGTTTTCACATATCCAATTTATTTAATTCAAAATGCGAGAGAAAACAGGAATTCTACAAACATGAGTGGCGTTTAATTAAACAGTTAAAGTTAGAAAACGTAGACAGGTTTCCGCACATTGCCTGGTTAGACCTAGGAATGACTTAGAGGCGACATGCTTAACATATTTTTTATGTAATTTATTGGCTAAATAACACTTATACCATTTAAAAGTAAATAATACACCTGTAAACTTCAATCTCAGTAAAAAAATAAAAATGTGTAAGTGGGGAAACAAATTTCAAACTAAACAAGATTATTTTTTGCAAAAATTAGAATGACCGACTTCACCCGTGTACAGAATTCGCAAATATTTCACACGGATCGATGGAGCATTTTTCACATTATTGTTGATTTATTGGCTCAACCAATTTCGATAAAATTTAAATGGGTCCAATTTCAAAGTACACTCTTTCCAATAAAAAAAAAGAATTGTAGAAGTCGGACTACTATGAAAAAAGTTATGCATGGTTATACATAAAAAAAACACATATACGCGTCGAATCGTATACCTCCTCCGGTGGTTCGTCGGTCAAAAAAGAACACAAATTTCTTGAAGATAGTTTAATAAGTAATGATTCTGGAGCAGAAAAACAACTAAGTACAGTATTATCATCGGTATGCAAACATAAGGCTGCCTCGGTGGCTCAGTGGTTAGTGACACTAACTTCTGGGTCCAAGAGGCGAGGGTTCGATCCCCACCCAGGGCATTTGCCCTGACAGAGCAGACACCTATGTTCATTACATAAATAAATTATTTATGTGATGAACATAGGTGTCAGCTCTGTGTCTGGGTGTTATTTAGTTACTATCTATATAAGTATGTATTTAAAAATAAGTATATGTAGTATATCAGTCTCTGGCAGCCATATCACAAGCTTTGCTTAGTTTGGGGTCAGAGGCCGTGTGTGAAATGTCCCAAAATATTTATTTATTTATAAAATAACCTCTTCAGAACGTACATATATATGAATTTTCACTGGCTTTACGGTGAATGGAAATATCGTGAGGCCACCTACGTATACCTATGGACCTAGGGGATGTCAATCCCCTAGCCCGCACTGAGCCAGCGCAGAGGATATGACTCAATCACCGTACAGTACATTAGACCAATAAAAACAAAAGATTAAAGAAGCAAGTAGCATTGATACAAAAGCTATGCTCTACTATCCGCCAAAAATATAAATTATCACCTCTATTAGTTGAATTTCAACGGTTGCTTGTTTTTAGTTTTCCCTTCTGTTAACACGTGAAAACTTTCAGAAAACATGCAAAATTAAATAGAAAATGCAGTATTTTAGAGCTTGTTTACATATTGTTCTAGGGCTTATTAAAATCTAGTAGTAGGATGTTTTCTATATAGACAGACGTAGGTACATAATCTAATACTGTACTATAATTAATTGCAAATATTAAATCCTTTATAGAAGGCTTAATATTAAAAACGTTGGATCCCAAAATGTGGTATTAATTTAATAAATACTAGCTGACCAGGCCACGCGTTGCTGTGGCTAAATAAATTAAAATTGCGACTACAATTTGAGATTTAAACTATCCTATCTCTCAAGTTGGATCGAACTGCACATGGTGTGCGAATTTTATTATAATCGGTTAAGTGGTTTAGGAGTCCGTTGAGGACAAACATTGTGACACGAGATTTATATATATTAAGATAACAACCCTGAAACTCCAAAATATGCAGCTGAGCTAGCATAAACACCACGACATAACTTTTCCACCATGCCAATATGAACAGAAATATACTTCATGCTAGTTTTCTCGTTTAAATAAGTATTATAACTAAAATAAATTTAGTAATTCAAATATTTTTTAAATGGGTGTCTTAAGTCTACATACTCCTTCTTCGGGTACGACTTCGCTTTCCATCAGGCGAGCTGGAGGCCAAATGTAGCCCTAATATTATTATATATATAATATTATTATTATAATAATATATTATTATTATTTTAATTTATTATTTTTCACGGTTACCTATAATGCTACAGATAAACATACAGATACATATAGGACCATAGAACGTCTATTGCTGGACATACTCGTAGGCCTCTTGTATGGATATTGGTTGGAAGTTTTTTTTTTATTCCGTTTGGTTTTGCGTTTGACTACATACTGCCTAATGTAGAGCAGATATGCGGTCTAGGGTGTAGCACGCTTACCTAGAAGATACCTATTTACTCGGGATTTGAAGAAACCCACGTTGTACTTAAGCGGGAAGACAGACCCCGGCAAAGCGTTCCACATTCTGGCTGTTCGTATGAGGAATGAGGATTCGAAACGCTTAGTTCTAACGCGCGGAATGTCCACCATAAAAGGGTGGCGCTTTGGTCGCGTCTGTCTAGCCGTACGATAGAAGTAATGGGCAGGTGGGACCAGATTGTGCAACTCCTGAGCGAACTCTCCGAAGTGTATCCGCTAAAAGGCCGACAAACACGCTACCTTTCGTCGATGCTCGAGACTTTACAGCTGCGACTTAGTCAAGGTGTCGTTGTCAATCAGCCTCCTGGCTCGCCTCTCAATCGACTCCAGAGCCTCAAATTAATTTTTGGCAGAGCCATCCTAATGGTGAGAGCAGTATTCTATGCAAGACCTGACTTGTGCTTTATAAATACTTAGTAAAAAGTTGCTCAGGTGTGAAATACCTCTCACCTTAGAGAGAACGCCAAGTTTTTTGGAGGCTAATTGGGCTTTTGACTCTATGTAGGAGCCAAAGTTAAGAGTCGATGAGAGTGAAACGCCTAACAATTCCAACTGTCAGTTACCGGAACGGAGACACCACGGAAAGCGGGAGACAGTTGGAAGGGTCTCTTATTGGCCGAAAACAAACAGCCTTGAGTCTTCGTGGCATTAAACTTGACTAGGCTTGTGGCTAGTGGCTTGCATCCAGCACGATACTGCGATCTCAATGAGATCGTCAGACGGTGGTCTGACGGAAGTCTTCTGTCGAGAACCTTTCAACCGCATCGGTCATGAGTCTTCAATTCTCTGTGACCTGCCCAGTGCCATTTGAACTTGCCTATCCGCTAAGCTTTATCTGTTACTTTGGTTCTGTTCTACATGACTCTTTATCAGATATGATGTCGCAGAGAGACTCAGAGCATAGCCCTTTCAACAGCTCGTGGGCAACTTGGAGATTATTGCATAGTAAGGCCTATGATACAAGATCAGGTTTCTGTGCCCGACCGTTAGTCATTACTGGTGACACACACTGGCCGAACACTTTTGACTTGAGGCACTGAGGCATATCGGACGAGGACAAGTGAAACACTACCATTTTTGAAGCGCGATTAAAAAAAATATTCATTAACAAATCGCAATATAGGTGAGAAAAAACCATTTTAAGTAGGTACTTAGTTGAGACGCACTAACGTAATAATTTTAAGAATTTTGAACAAATATGCTTTTGTTCGTAAAATTGTCCCAAAAATTGTGCAAAATTTTGTTCGTAATAGGAAAACACGCTGTATATAGCTCGTTTATAACCAGTTCACAATGGCTCAGTCCTAACCTTTCCGCAATCTAATTACTTTAAGTGCTTTTTACTCGTCTCTTTTAACTATGGACATTAAAACCAGCCCCCCGACCACCTAAGCAATAGCAATCGTAATAGCAATCGTTTATGACTTCATTTTAGTCATTTGGCACCGCCTATGTGACGTTAGTCATCAAAGTTGTTCATTCAACGATTACTTTTGCAATCCGCGCAATGCAATTGATGGCTAACGTCACATAGGCGGTGCCAAATGACTAAAATGAAGTCATAAACGATTGCTATTGCTTAGGCGGTCGGGGGCTGAGCTTGAGTGCTACTGTAGAAGCGTTTTTGATAAATAAATAATTTTCGCCAAAAATGGTATAATCCACTTCCACCATTTACAGAATTCGAATAGATCGCACGTATGAACCTGTCTTCTACTCGTATGTGGTATTTTTTCAACATTGTTTATTTTGCCAAAATGACTCGGCCGATTCCGATTTAATTTAAATGGGAAAATATTTGAAGTATGCCTTTTAGAAAAAAAAAATAAGTCGGTTAACGATTTGCAAAAATATCGAAATACATAAAAAATACAGACCGTATTGTGTACGCGTTCTGACGTTCGGTTTCGTTTTTCCTCCCGCTCACTCTCGTGGCGCGAAGTAGCTGGCGCGAGCAGGAGAAAAAGCAAAGCCGAACGCATACACAATACGGCCCCTGTTTGGAAGTCTGTAAAATGGAGATTTGTCAAGACATTTTATTTAAGTATTACATACTAAACTTAGGGACCCAGTGGTTAGTAATCCTGTGCCAAGAGGAGTTCGATTCCTACCCAGGACGAGTATTTGTGATGAACATCGGAGTTTGCTCTGTGTCTGTTATTATTGAGCAATGCGAAGGTCTCCGTGTGATGAGATGTAAAAATAAAATATTACCTAATTATAATACTTGATTTTTCCGTTACTCTGCTCCCTAAAGGATCAGTTTTTTGACAAATTCTGGTTTGGCCCCATGGTTCAAGTTTATCTTAGTAATGGTTTGAATAAAACCTTTCAGCTTAGTATACACTATGCGAATAACCATGTACCTAAATTAGTATGTACTGAACTGACATAATTATTATGTAACTCACTGACTCGCAAATATTAATACTATAAGGAATAATAGATTACTACTTGACATAACTCTTCCTCGACTGAAGATGGCCGAAAAATTACCTATAACAATGGGTCAATTGTTATTTAATAAACTTCCAGAGCATGTAAAGACAATTACAAATGATAATCGATTTTTCAACGCCATCAGGGTACTTCTGTTAGACAGGACTATTTACACAATTAAAGAGTATTTTGACAGTGACTACAGTAAATTAAAATTGACTACATAAATAAATATAATAAGTAGCCCCTTTACAGCTAAAATGTTATAACAAGTTGAATGATTTCTGTTTTTAATTTTTTTATTATGTATTTAATTACATATTGCTCAACCATTGCAACTGCTGCGTCGCTGACCCACATTCGACACGAGGATGCACCGAGGCACGAGCTACAGCGTCAGCACTTCGTGACGTCCGACCGAGGCGACTTGCGTCTGCCTCCTAGTTTTAGTTAGTCAGTTCTTGCTTCACTTCAGCTAGGCTCACTTCTAATTAATAAGTTTTAATTGTAATTTCAATAAGTTTAATTAAATTCTTATAAGGACATTTGGTTTTTTTTGAAATCCTTCGCCTGCAGCTACGTATTTGGCGCAGTCGGTAGGATCCTAGAGTCAGTGCGCGGCGGTTCAGTGCAGTAAATTTCCCGTATTTCCGGCTCGAATTCCGCTGGTTGCTGACAGGCTATCTAGCCCTCATCTGGGATCCAGAATCTACTAGCCGCAGCCCGGGGGACAAGTATCCAGCCTTCGATACGCAGAGAAGACCAAATGCATATGTAAGTGCGCAAAGCTTTCTTTTGTGTTGCTTCCTGACCCAATCTTGTGTCACCTCCTATTCCATAAGACCTCAACATTTTTCATCCCAGAAATCGGGACGACCGGGAGGCTGCATCTCGACAGTCTCGCCGTGATAGACAGTTAGACGTAATTAGAGAAATAGATTTAGAAGAGGAAGTAGTACCTAATTTAGATATGGCAGATCAACGACCTGACCTAATTTTTAAGGCTTTACGCCCTGTTCCCGAGTTTGACGGGAACCCTAATATCCTTACAAGGTTCATCAAAATTTGCGATGAACTTGTAACTAATTTTATGACAAATCAGCCCGGTGGTGAGCTAGGCAACTTATGCTTACTAAATGGTATTTTAAATAAAATAACAGGGCAAGCAGCCACTATAATTAATTCTAATGGCGTTCCTGATAACTGGTTAGGAATTCGGGATTCATTAATTAATAATTTCGCGGATCAGCGCGATGAAACCGCGCTCTACAATGACCTCTCCTTAGCCGTACAAGGTAATAGAACCCCACAGGAGTTCTACGACTATTGCCAGACATTATGTAGTACAATAATGACGTATATTACTCTACATGAAACTTTACAAACTACTATAGAATCAAAACGCACACTGTACAAAAAACTAACTATGCAAGTCTTTGTGCGGGGTCTCCAGGAACCTTTAGGTTCAAGAATTAGGTGTATGAGACCGCCAACTATCGAGAAAGCATTGCAATATGTACAAGAGGAAATGAACATACTATATTTACAACAGCGCAATAGTGAGGTCCAACCAAGGGTGAATAGTTTTAAATTTCAACCCTCACTTACACCCCCTCAGCCTAGAATACATTTTCAACAACCGATATTAGCATCTACCAGCCAGAGGCCTATGCCCATGCCTATGCATGTACCACCACAACCAACTAATTTTAGGCCTTCTATTAGTAGTCCGGGTTACCAACCCCCTATCCGTATGCCAACGCGCACCCAGCAAATGTTCGGCGCACCGCCGCCAAATTATAACGCGCGTAGCAACGTATTTAAAATGCAACCGCGATTCCAGCCCCGAGGTTTTCAACCCCAAGGGTTTTCATCCCCGAAGCCGATGAGCGGTGTACAGCACTATTCGTCAAGATTTTTACCCCCTACCCAACCGAGACTTACTGGACACGACTGGAGTAGGCAAGGCAATCCTCCGCCGACTAATTATTTCAAGAGTCGGGAAATGAATTTCAACGACTGTAATAGTGACGGATATACGATGAACTATTATTACGATCCGAGTGACTACTGTAACGACTACCCTGACTATGTTAACTACTCTGAGCAGTACGATTTTGACTACGAATATCACAGCCCCGAAATAACGGAGGTGCGTGACAATTGTGATATGGCTACAGAATCGCAGCCCTCTACTAGCTACGATGAGAATTTTCGGGAAGGTCCTATCTCAGACAAGCCAAAATAGAAGTCAATTTACAGACCCAACGACAGCTACCGTATATACAGACAACAAATCCACCGTTAAAACTTTTGATCGACACCGGCGCGAATCAATCATTCCTCAGCCCGGATGCTGTTAGCAGATGCTATCCTCATGTACCTCTAGATTACGATCCTTTTGAGGTTACAAATGTTCATGCCATCAGCCAGAATGATTTTTCTGTCACAGTACCTTGTTTTCCGGAGATAAACGATAACGACCCGATTAAACTTTTCGTTTACAAATTCCATAATCACTTTGACGGACTGATCAGTCTTGACTTACTTACTAAATGGGAAGCTAAAATTGACCTTAAGCAACTATCCCTTATAACTAAGACAGCAGTAACACCGATACTACTTCATGACTCGCGCAATGTTAATTTATACGAGGACATAATACCGGCACAGAGCACAAAGTTGATTCGATTACCAATTGACACCCCGGATGGTGAGGTTTACATCCCTGAGCAAATTCTCTGTAACTGCATCATTCATGAATGCGTTACCAGTGTAGCACAAAATAGAGGTATCCTAGAAGTGGAAAATCCGCATAATAATGACGTCGTATTTTCCATTGACAGACCAGCTCATGCCGAATTGTTTAATATCGAGTGCACACGCGCTAGGCAAGTCCCTGCGCGTACTAAAGACGTGCTATCGCGACTTCGCACTAACCATCTTAATGAGGAAGAAAAGGCTAACCTAACAGCTCTTTGCTCAAAGTATGCGGATGTGTTTTATATTGAAGGAGAAAACCTGACCTTCACCAATAAAATTAAACATCGTATTCGCACCACCGACGAAATCCCGGTGTATACAAAGAGTTATCGTTATCCATTCGTTCACCGACAAGAAGTTAGCGACCAAATTAATAAAATGTTGGCACAAGGTATTATACGGCCTTCTGAGTCTGCATGGAGTTCGCCCATCTGGATAGTTCCCAAAAAGATGGATGCGTCAGGCAAACAGAAGTGGCGTCTAGTGGTAGATTTCCGGAAAGTAAATCAAAAAACCATAGACGACAAATACCCGATTCCCAACATATCTGATGTTCTGGATAAACTAGGGAAGTGCCAATATTTCACCACCCTCGATCTCGCGAGTGGATTCTATCAGGTTGAAATGGATCCAGCTGACATCCAGAAGACCGCTTTCAATGTGGAACACGGTCATTTTGAATTTCTAAGGATGCCCATGGGTCTAAAGAATTCACCTTCCACTTTTCAAAGAGTGATGGACAACATCCTCAGGGGACTACAGAACCAGGTCTGTCTGGTGTACTTAGATGACATCATTGTCTTCAGTACTTCCCTGCAGGAGCACATAACCAACCTGGAGAAAGTGTTCCAAAGACTAAGAGAGTCCAACTTCAAAATACAAATGGACAAGTCCGAATTCTTGAAGTTAGAGACGGCTTACTTAGGACACATTATCAGCCGCGATGGTGTGAAACCAAATCCGGATAAAGTAACCGCGATAAAAAAATATCCAATCCCTAAGACGCCTAAAGAAATAAAGCAATTTCTTGGACTTGTGGGATATTATCGCAAATTTATCCCGGATTTCGCACGCATCACAAAGCCATTGACACAGTGTTTAAAGAAGGGGAAGAAAATTACTTTCACCCCAGAATACGTCAATAGTTTTGAGAAGTGCAAAACTCTCCTGACCAACGACCCCATATTGAAGTACCCCGACTTCGACAAAGAGTTTCTCCTGACAACTGACGCTTCGAATGTGGCCATTGGAGCTATCCTCTCTCAGGGTCCAGTAGGATCTGACAAACCCATTTCATATGCATCGCGCACCCTAAACGACAGCGAACTAAATTACAGTACCATCGAGAAGGAGCTTTTAGCCATAGTATGGGCCACTAAGTATTTTAGACCCTACCTATTTGGAAGGAAATTCAAAATACTTACAGACCATAAACCACTTGAATGGATAATGAGTCTGAAAGAGCCTAATTCACGTCTCACTCGCTGGCGGCTAAAGCTCAGCGAATACGACTACACTGTCCAGTATAAAAAGGGTAGAGCGAACACCAATGCTGATGCTCTATCACGCGTAGAAATTCACACAAACGAACAAGTAGCCCTTATTGACGAGATTAATGAACTTAATTCTATCATAGGAAATCCTTCTGATTCCGTGATTATCCAACCCAATTCAGAAACCGTAACAATACCCGATATTGGATCAAGTACCGCGACCGTGCACACTAGCGCTGAAGATCCTATACTCGAGGTCCCCATTAGCGACGAGCCTCTCAATAAATTTCATCGTCAAATAGTTTTCACCATAGTCGACGACATCAAAAAACGACCGGTTGTGTCAAAACCTTTTGAAACGCACACGCGCGTTTCCGTGCAAGTTGCCGAAGGCAATCTCGAGCACGATGTCGTAGCCGCTATCAAAGAATACGTTAGCCCGAAAATTAAAACTGGCATCTTAATTAACCCTCCATTAGGATTATATTCGATTATTCCAGTAATTCAAAATAGCTTCAAAAGTTCCACTATGAATCTTGTACTCACTAAAATTGAGCTTGAAAATGTCAAACAATACCTAAGGCAACAAGAAATCATCAAGCATTACCACGAAGGTAAAACTAACCATAGGGGAATCAATGAGTGTTATCTGTCTCTGTCGAAAAAATATTTTTGGCCTAAAATGAAGGATCAGATATCCAAATTCATCAATGAATGCACAGTGTGTGGCCAAGGGAAATACGACCGCAATCCCATAAAACAGCGCTTCAATATAGTACCACCACCTACAAAGCCCATGGAAATAGTTCATATGGACTTATTTACAGTAGACAGTGAAAAGTACGTCACTTTTATGGATCAACAACAAATTTTCGTTAAGAACCCGCTAGCTAGCCGACAAAAGTTAGCGCCTAGATACACAAAGGACACAGTTCTCGCAAACTTACCTATCCACATCTATACGTCAAGGAAAAAAGGTCCTGTAGCAAAAGCTCGCCTTAAGCGAGTACCTAACAGTGCAAAATTGTTACAGAACACTGACGGTGATGGTGATGGCGCATCTAACTCGCGCGCAGGAGATAAGACTCGAGAGTCTTAACGACGGTCCAGGCATCCTTCCCTTCAGACTAGGACAAACTCGACTCATAACGCATTATCATAGCTTTTTGCAATATATCCAACTAGACGACCTAGAGAGCAAAGCTTATGAAATTAAGTCGCAATTAAGTAGCTTCGAGCAAAAACTTTCTAACGATACTTTCTCTCTATATGAACTCCAAATTAATTACGTGTCACAAAAAATCGACAAAGTCTTAGAACAGCTGAATGGTTTTGAACCTAACAGGATAAAGAGAGGTCTAATCGACGGTTTAGGTTCCGTAATTAAAAGCCTCACTGGCAATTTGGATTACCAGGACGCAATTAGATTCGATAATGCAATAAAAAATATAGGAGACAATGAACAGAAGATAGTAGCTGAGTTAAATACACGTATTAGCCTGAATAAAGAGTGGATGGCTCAACATAACTCAGTGATCGAGCAGTTGGTACAAAACCAACAACTGATCAACTCTACTTTAGAGCTGATACTTGACAGCAACGCATATAAAGAAAATAGTCTTGTTAAATATGCTCGTTTTGGCCAGCTGTTAACAATTATTACCGAAAATGTAGATGATTTGCTTAGAGAAATAATTAGAATAGAAAATATTTTAGCTTTCGTGCGTACATCGAGTACACACCATTCTATGGTAGATATAATTACTTTGGGAAAAATGGTAGATAGAATTAGATTAATTTATGGGGAAGATAGAGTACTAAGGCTAAATTTACGCGATTATTATAGTATTATTAAGCCCGGTTCATACTTCGCCGGAAGACAAGTAGTCATAGTTTTTCAAATTCCTATAGTTACTTCAAATTCATTTAATTTATATAAACTCTCGGTCGCTCCCAATAAACGTAACCAAGTCCTGATCCCACCCTCCCCCTACCTAGCAACCAATAAGGATGCGTATGCGTACATGGAGGCTGAATGCCCGAAAGTAGACAAGCAGTACCTCTGCATGGAAGATAACGTCGCCCGAATCCATAAACAACAGGACTGCATACGGAACCTCATCTCTCACCATTCGTTAGAACACTGCAACTTCACTACCGTCGACTTAGAAACAGAAGTCATCGAGCAACTGAGCAACAGGGACTACATTGCAACCTTCCCTCGCAACACCAGAGCCCATCTACAATGCGGACGAGAGGAATTTAAACAACTTCTGGGAAGCTACCTTGTAACCTTGCCGACAAACTGCACTCTGTCAACACCCATGTTCATCATAACCAACCAAGATGACGAAATATCCGGCAAACCGTTATTGATCACAGATGTTACCTACAACTTTACGGACAGTGCTCCAACATCGAGAATGCTCCTGAAAACCATCGACCTGAGGAAATTACACAGCGTTCACAATCAAGTCATGATGCAGCCGGAGATGAAATTGAATACAGATACAATATACACCGTATACCACACCACCATCCCTCTCTACATGATGCTGTGTGGCGCCTGCGTATTCATCGCAGCCTATTGCTACCGACGCTGCTCCCACAAGCGATACAAATGCCCTAAGAATGAAGAAGAGGAAAAGCAAGCCACCCCTAAGTATGAAGAGGTTGAGCATAAGACTTTTCCAGCAACATTTTCACTAAACGTTGGAAAATAGTTGCTGGTCTGCGGGTGGAGGAATTACATATTGCTCAACCATTGCAACTGCTGCGTCGCTGACCCACATTCGACACGAGGATGCACCGAGGCACGAGCTACAGCGTCAGCACTTCGTGACGTCCGACCGAGGCGACTTGCGTCTGCCTCCTAGTTTTAGTTAGTCAGTTCTTGCTTCACTTCAGCTAGGCTCACTTCTAATTAATAAGTTTTAATTGTAATTTCAATAAGTTTAATTAAATTCTTATAAGGACATTTGGTTTTTTTTGAAATCCTTCGCCTGCAGCTACGTATTTATTTTGATAATGTTATCGATTTATTGTTAAATTTATTGTTTTTATTTTATGATTTATTGTGTCATATATGACGAGATATTGTCTGATGCTCAACACTGACTATTAATTTAAGAAGTGGTTGTAACTCGACATATTAATAAATGATAGGATTTTTTTTTGATTTTTTGATATTGTGTCCATTTCATTGCAGCACTAATATATTCGCGGCTATTCATTTAATTTTAAATCTCAGTATATCGAATAAAATACCGAAAATAACAACTCTGTGTTATTTAGTATAGTTGTTACGACTATTAAATTACGCGAGTTTCTTGTTATTTACATACAATATAAAATATAGAAAATCTGACTCTTATCGTAATATCCCCAATATTACGATATGAGTCAGATTTTCCATATTTTACCATAGTAAAAGTTGTACTAAGATCATCCGTATGAAGTTGTGCATACGTTTTGATTACCTATGTCACTGTATACAATGAAAGTATTCTCAGTCAAAAAAACAGTAGAAATATACTTAATTCCAAATAAATTAACTAATAGGTACATACACTAATGACATGTTTCTCATACCCTCGCGATTTCAAACGCCTTTAAATTGCACTTAATCAAAACTCTACTTTAATCATAACGGATTAGGACTCAAAACATACAGCAGAAACAATTATTTTATGAAAACATCGCCATCTTGAATTCCTGCATCTGTCATGGTGACATTTGTCACGTGATCATATTAAACGCATCCCCATTACTGCTATGGCGGTGCAATTACGGAATTAAAAACGTATTTCAATAAAGAGGTTTATGATGGATATTAAATTGTCTTGTTTTGATGATAATTTACTAATTTGTCATGTAATTGTTTTGATTAATGCGATCGTCATTTGTTATTGTTGACGTTAATTTAATTTTATTTAGGGAGCGTATTTATCTTAGTCATTTTATATTTCTAGTGAGAATCTATTACATTTTGATCTTTTAAAATCATAATTATTTCACCAAAATGGTATAACCGACTTCAATCGTGTACAAAATTCGAATAGCTCGCTCGAATTAATGTATAACATTACTGTTGATTTTTCAATAAAAAAAAATTATTGGTACCACTTCGGCAGTAAATATATCCCTTTGAACTAAAAATATTTTATGATTCAGTTCACAATTAGCGAAAATATAGAAAAACATAAAAATAAAAAAAAACCGTACAGACGACCATTTACAACGGATGTCCTTTTTGGAAGTCGGTTAAAATGTAAAAGATTTTCCTAAAAATATAAAATCGTATTTACCTACATGGATAATTTTTAATAGTTGTATTATATGCCACTTTTTATCCAAGAAAAATTACGAGATTCAAGATTGAAGGTAAGCAAAGCCGCAGGTAAAATCCAGACCCGGAAAGCGCAGCGTAGAACGTACACCTACAAGATGGAGAGATGGCCTTATCAAGGCCGCAGGTTCGCTCTGTATGCGAGCCGCTTACAACCGGTGTTATTGGAGATCACTATGGGAGGCTTATATCCAGCAGTGGGCGTCGAATGGCTGAAACGACGAACGACAATAGTTAAAAAAATTACACAGTTTTGTGGTCAGAAGATCCTTGCATTGATGTTGGCGTTAGGTTTCTACTGATTTTTGACTGACACGAACCACCGGAGGAGGTATACAATTCGAAGTGTACTGTGCGGTCACATTAACTAGACGCTTGACCATGTGACGTAATTTTGGCGCTCAAGTACGGTGTGCAAAAAAACCGGCCAAGTGCGAGTCGGACTCCCGCACGATAGGTTCCGAACCATCATCTATATAAGAAAAGTTTCTACCTGTTTATTAAGATCGAGTAAAAATTGCTTAAAAATTAATGTGATGCGTCTAGTTATTGTGACTGCGTTATATATGTATATACAGGGTTATTCCTAATCAATTAGCTTTCTTTTAGGGGTGTATTCTGTACATCAAAACTAACAACTATTATCGAATTCTGTACACGGGTGAAGTCGGTCATGTATTTTGCAAAAAATAATTATTATTCTGAGGTTGAAAAAGACTGTCCGAGATCACAGGGATATGTAGTCCAAAACGTTTTTGTGACCAAAGACAAAGATCACGATCGTTTGCAGAATAAACAAAGGTTGATATTATATTTGCGGTCTCGTGAGGAATCCTTCTAATTGCGTTTATTTTACGTGCCGAAAACCGAAAATGAAACTACAAAAGATCACAGTAAATCTTTTTTGTTTATGTAACGTTACTATTTACCTAGTGCACATTTATAATTTTAACTATAGTCATAGCTTTAAAATTAACATTATTGCTTAGGTATGACCCCAGAACAAATTATATTATCGACGATTCTATGTGCGGTAGAATACTTGTGGGTAGATCATAATATCTTTCATACCTACATTTTCAGAGTGTTGTCGCTTTCTGACTGAGACTGGAAATTGATTTAGAAACATAGTTTTTAGTCATTTTTTTATTTTATTGATTTACTATGATATTGAATTTGTTTTTTTTTAATCATGTATTTATGTTGTGATCTTTTGTTGGACGAGTCCATTAATAGGAACATTGATGAGCATATTATTTTATTTAATTGTTTTCAATGTACTATTGTAATAATAAATGTTTTCATTTCATTTCATTTCATTCAAATAATAATATCATACTTTGACCAAACATTTGTAAAAAGTTCTTACACTTTACTGTTCTTATACCAGCCTTTTAAATAGTCCACTGCAGGACATAGGCCTACACAAGAAGGGTTATTGGGCCATAGCCACCACGCTGGCCCAATGCGGTTTGGTGGATTCACATATGCCATCGAATTATAAATAAATAAATAAATATTTTGGGACATCTTACACACGGCCTCTGACCCCAAACTAAGCAAAGCTTGTGATATGGCTGCCAGAGACTGATATGCTACATATACTTATTTTTAAATACATACTTATATAGATAGTAACTACACCCAGACACAAAGCAAACACTTATGTTCATCACATAAATATTTGCCCTGGGTGGGGATCGAACCCACGCCTCTTTGATCCAGAAGTCTGGTTCACTAACCACTGAGCCACCGAGGCAGTCAATTTCTTCTACGGACGTATGGCAGGTTGCCTCACGATGTTTTCCTTCACCGAAAAGCCAGTGGTGTGAAATTCTGTACATAAATTCCAAGAAATGCATTGGTACTGGACCGGAATTTGAACCACGACCTCGCGATTGTAAGATAGGTGTCATTACCACTAAACCACCACGGCTTTCACAACAGGTATTACACAAATAGTTAGAAATATTAGAATAATAAGCAAAAAAAAAACAACAATCTAACTTTTAGTACAATCTGTTGGAGTGCGAGTATACCTTATTGGAACTTTTCCAAAGACAGTGTAAATAGGCATTAATATATTTCAAGTCAGCGTGTTTCATCTTCGATCTCAACGTCGCTTACTATCAAGCAAATTGATAGTCATATTCTTGATAAAATGTCTAATCAATCAATGTACCTAAACTCAGACAAAATAAAAAATCAAGACAAAACGTCGTGAACAGATAAGTGGGGCCGATTATTTATTCATGTGGTGAGTGCGTCGTTGTTGCGCCGCCATAGTTTGACTGACGATCCAAAGCGTAGTTTCGTTGTACGTGTAAGCTTGCGTGTAATTGTGTCTGTACACAGCAAGGCGTAGTTTTGTCGACTCCACTTGTTTTGTTCAGAACATTATGTCCTGATTTTTTTATTGGTCTGAGTACCTAAGTTAAGAATTTTATATACACAGGGTGACCGGTAGTTCATGGTAACAACCTTTTATGTATTAAACTTGCCTATGAGAGGTTCGAGGTTATTTACCGAAGACCTTGTATATAAATTGTACGATTTAAAAAAAACCCAATGTAAATTATTTTGATATTTTGAGAAATTGTCATTTTTAGGGTTCCGTACCTCAAAAGGAAAAAACGGAACCCTTATAGGATCACTTTGTTGTCCGTCTGTCCGTCTGTGTGTATGTCAAGACTCTTTATCTCGGGAACGCGTAAAGATTTCGAGTTGAAATTTAAACTGTATACGTATATCTATAATCTCTTACAGTTGTGTAAAGGAAAAACTTCTCAGTTATCATATATAGAAGTTAGAGCCATTTATGTCGTAAAAAACCGCATATTTCGACACTCACAAAAATCAAAACCTACCGGGTACTTCCCGTTAACATAGAACTATGAAATTTACCGAGAAGCATTGTCTCAGAGTACATATATAGGAATAAATCTGAAAACTCTACATTTTTATTTAAATCACAAAAAATAGGGCTTCAAATTTCACAAAATATGGGTTCAAAATTTAAAGTGAGTAAATCGTATCATGTAAGGTATCATATAAAAGAACTTCATTAGCACATGCTAAAACAGATTTTTAAATATTTTAACAACGTGTTTGTACGGAACCCTCGATGTGCGAGCCTGACTCGCACTTGTCCGGTTTTTTAATTAGGCATTGGGAGAATTGGGTATTGATAGAATTTGGCATTCTTAGAACCATGTGCCATTGTTATAAATGGGCATTACTCGTATAAAGCGTATAAAAGTAAAGATGAGTTCTAGCATTAAATATTTTAATAATACAAAAGCAGAAGTGAGTATAGATTGCAATTAAATAAAATACAAAATAGACAAATTTAATTATCTAAATAATTATCTGAGAATACACAATTAAAATTAATAAACTATCACTTATGAAATGTTAAAAAAAAAGTAAAAATTATTTAGCAGGATATTATCAATTTTTGCCAAGTCTATTATAAATTTCATCAACCTTGTTAGATGGCTTTTATAGTAAAAGCTTTTTTCAATTAATTTTAATGATGTATTTAAGACTTGTCAAATATATTGAAAGAATGTTATAGAATTTAAGGATGCCCTAAGGCTGATCTGACGATAATGACGGTCTAGCTAGTGTAGACATCTGAATCGTGTCAGTGGAAAACAGATCGTCGATATCTTGTCCGTCGATGAGTTTGTCGATGTAGACGAGTTCCTCGACGAGCGCGGGGCGGAGCGCAGCGGGGTGCGCTCGCAGCCAGGCGGCGAGGCGCGCGGCGGGCGGGCGAGCCTCGGGCTCCCGGCGCCAGCACGCGCGCGTCAGCGCCCGCGTGTCCGCGCTGGCGTCCCACGGCAGCTGCGGCTGGCCGCCCGCGAGCACGTGCCGCAGCACCACGGCCGGCGGCTGTACGCCGTACGGCCGCCGGCCCAGCGTCACCAGCTCGGACACCAGCACGCCGAGCGACCACACGTCCGACGCGGCCGAGGACACGCCCCGCGCCAGGCTCTCCGGGGCCATCCACAGCACGGGCACCATGCCGCGTCGGCTCATCTGGTACTCGTCGCAGTCGGTGCCGGTCGCGCGAGCGAGACCGAAGTCGCCCACTTTCAAACTGCGATTCTCATCCAGGAGACAGTTGGAGGCGCGCAAGTCTCGGTGCACGATCCCGCGTTCGGCAAGGTATGCTAGCGCCGTTGCGGCTTCGCACGCCAGCGCCGTCAAGGCTTCTACTGAAACATGCACCTTTTCATCACCCGGAAAACAGTTTGCTCTGTTTTTTGGCTGTTCGAAAAGACATCGTCTTGCTTTCAGATACTTTGATAAGTCACCGAAAAAAGCGTGTTCCATTAGAAGCAGTGGTGGTCCATCGAGTACGCAGACTCCCATAAAACGTATAATATTTTCATGATCGAGTGTTGCTAATGTGCAAGCTTCTCTCAAAAACTCGCATTCTTCTGCAGATGTCGCATCTTCTCGTAGCACTTTGACAGCGACAAGAATGTTCGTTCGCCCGCTGGCCGTCACACGCAGTATACCGTTATGGACTCGACCAAAACGTCCTGAGCCCAATTCTTGAAGCAGTTTTAGATCTGTTCGGTCTATTATGTGGTCGACAAGGGCTTCAAAAACACGCTCGCGCCTTGCTAATAATCGTTTCGTAAGGTTAGTTTCCGTACGTATCTTATAAGCAATGACAGCTTTACGTGACCAATAAATAATAACAACGGTAAATATCAGTCCGAAAACTGCAAGAGTAATCCACATAGCGTCGTGACAACTTGGCTGAAAAGGGTCTCCGGAGGGTAAAAGGCACGTGAATGATCCGTCAGGTGGTGGGTTTGTCATAGGGCATGATTCATCAGGCTTGCGGTGCTCGCCCTCGCGCCATGTCGCCAGGAGACGAGGCCGTGGCTCCGAGCCCCATAACTGCACATATATTAGTCGATCCTTAATTGTATAAAACTCTTTATATTCAGACTTATCGCTGAAAGATAACAATAATTATTAAAATTTTGTATTATACCTACGTATATTATGCAAATTATGGAAGTTACTTAAGTATAGACTTTTATTCACATGTTAAATCGTCCTCCTCGACGTGTCCGTCAATGGCTATCTTGTGAGCGATCAAAGTACAAAGGAATGCTTTGATAAATATATGAGCTATAGCAAAATAATAATATTATCGGACATAGTTACATAAAATGAATATCAACTTAACATTGAGAAAATTGCGTTTCTAGTTCATACTAACATTACTCAATGAAATTATGTTTGCGTTTTATTTCTGTGTTTTTTAGGGTTCCGTACTTAAAAAGAATGACTAGATGAAACAAGAACTGAACTTTTACAAGATCACTTTGTTTTCCGTCTCACTGAATGTTCCTCTTTTCGTCCGACCGTGTGTCAAGACCTTCTCAAGAATGTGTGAAAAATCAGCCGTAGGACGTCCACTGCTGGACATAAGCCTCGCAATGGATTTCCAATAAGGCCGGGCTTTCTCCGAGCTATGTGCCATTTCAACTTACTAATCCGATGGCCTGTGTCGGTAACTTTGGTTCGTCTTGAGATAGTTGATTGAATCAGGCGTTACTTTGCGGAAATTCATCTTCAAATCTATGTTTTGAATTAATATTTAGTGTATTTCCGCTATCTTGTTGTAGGCAAATAAGTTTAAGGGCATTAAGTGCATTAAGGACATTTATGGAAAAAAAAAAATACTTATATTACAATAATTATACATTTAAAAACTTAATTTTACAAAATAGATAAAATAATATATCACTTATTTTCACTACACTCTATATTATATATATTTTTAAAAATAGTACAATAATAATCCGTTAACAACTAATAAATATTATAAAAATCTTTTAAAAATAATATGACAAAATATTGAAAACACTTCACTTATAAATAACACCCTTATTCTCACTGCACTACACTCTGTTCGACACGTGTTTCGCCTCTCAACGAGGCATCTTCAGGACGTGTTGACTCTTCGAGGTCGCTCGCAAGAATGGCTCCGCGCCGCGCCGTCACCCCTTATATACTACGAAAACCTTTTTCACATACATGTATTTTTTTTTTTTTTTTTACTGGAAACAAGCCACACTTTGGAAAACAACCACACTTTCCAAATTTTACATGTATGTGAAAAAGGTTTTCGCCTAAACGTTTTGGAGCATTTAGAGATAATGAAACATCAAAACAGAGACAACGAGCTGCTGAACGATCAAACTACCGTCACATCCCCGTTGCTGCGATGCTTCATGGGTGAGTCAAGTATGACGCAATCACGTGATGACGCACCGTACACAGGCAGCGGGCGGTAGTATATAAGGGGTGACGGCGCGGCGCGGAGCCATTCTTGCGAGCGACCTCGAAGAGTCAACACGTCCTGAAGATGCCTCGTTGAGAGGCGAAACACGTGTCGAACAGAGTGTAGTGCAGTGAGAATAAGGGTGTTATTTATTAGTGAAGTGTTTTCAATATTTTGTCATATTATTTTTAAAAGATTTTTATAATATTTATTAGTTGTTAACGGATTATTATTGTACTATTTTTAAAAATATATATAATATAGAGTGTAGTGAAAATAAGTGATATTTATTATTACTTTATCTATTTTGTAAAATTAAGTTTTTAAATGTATAATTATTGTAATATAAGTATTTTTTTTTCCATAAATGTCCTTAATGCACTTAATGCCCTTAAACTTATTTGCCTACAACAAGATAGCGGAAATACACTAAATATTAATTCAAAACATAGATTTGGTTCGTCTGCTCATGATTCGATCTCGCAGCGAGACTCCGAGCATAGAGCTCTCTATAGACGAAGAAAAGACTTCACGCAGAAACGAAAAGTTTTCCGAACGCAGCCCAGCCGAGTTGGATTCGGCGATTGATCTCTTTTAAGGGTTCCGTACCTAAAACGGAAAAAACGGAACCCTTATAGGATCACTTTATTGTCCGTCTGTCTGTCTGTGTGTATGACAAGACTTTTTATCTCAGGAACGCGTAAAGATATCGAGTTGAAATTTAAGGTATCTATGGTCTTTTGCAGTTGTGTAAAAGAAAAATTTTTCAGTTATCGTTTAAAAAGAGCCGTTTATGTCGTATAAAACAGCATATTTCGACACTCACAAAAATCAAAACCTAGAGGGTACTGGTACTTCTTTAAATCTTTAGATCCGTTAACGTAGAACTATAAAATTTGGCGAAAAATATTGTCTCAAAGTACACATATAGGAATAAATCTTAAAAATTGTACATTTTTATTTAAGTCACTACAAAATAAGCCATCAAAATTCACAAAATATGGGTTCAAAATTCAAAGCGAGTAAATCGTATCGTATCAATATGTAAGGTATCATATAAAAGAACTTCTTTAGCACATGCTAAAACAGGTTTTAAATTATTTTAACAATGTGTAATTTTAGATGTATGACGAGAAAAGTGAAAAAAAAAAAACTTTTTGTCGATAGTTACAGTATAGAGATTTTAACAACTTACCTACTTCCCAATTTAGTGAAATTTTCTGGATTTTTACGGAATCCTCGATGTGCGAGCATGACGGCTTTGACTTTTTAAACGATAACTGAGAAGTTTTTATTTTACACAACTGCAAGAGACCACAGATATACGTTTACAGTTTAAATTTCAACTCGATATCTTTACGCGTTCCCGAGATAAAGAGTCTTGACATACATACAGACGGACAGGCGGACAACAAAGTGATCATATAAAGGTTTCGTTTTTTCCGTTTGAGGTACGGAACCCTAACAATGGAGGAAAATTACTGTAGCTTTATTTATCAATTTTGATAATATTAGGAAAGATTGTTTATGTTTAGGATCTAAATTCTAACAAAGATTACGAGTATGAACGAAATCGGTCAAGAGCGATTTGATAATGTTGAGATAAAGAGCTTATCAAGATTTAGTTATACAGATGCAATATCTTCTTTTCGGAAAACTGCTAGTATTTAATAGTCTACTTACGAGAGGAGTATCAATTCGGTCAAGTTGGATTGAAAGATGTTCTGTATGGGGTTCTGGAAGTAGTTCTGTAAGATGTTCTGAAAGATGTTCTGTAAGATATATAATAAAGGAGCAGCATACACTGGCCAAGCACGATTCTGCCATATATCGTTCAATTGTAAGCGTATTAAATTTTTGCGTCGTATTAAACAATCCTTATCTGAAGGGTCCATAATTGAAGTATCCCAACAATTTGCTAGTGTTTCTTCAATGTCGGCTTGTATTACATTTTCACCACGCCAAAAATATGATACAGATATGGGTTTCGTAGCAGACGTGGCATTGTCGGCTGCATTATATTCGCGCACTATCCATGCAAAACCATTATCGTGGGCCATGTTAAGCTCATTAGCAGCGCTCAAGATCGCAGCGGCTGTTGCAGCTTCAGTATTTACTAAAAATACACGAGAACTAGCCTGAAGTAGATCTTGAAGCGTAAGTACTATTTCAGATGTTCTCGACGTGATATTAATATTTCGTACTGTGAGCCTCATAGTAGAGGCTTGTAATGCTGCTAGCAATGCTGCAGCAAAATCGGTCCCATCAGATATGATAGCTAGACGTTGCCATCGACAGTCTGCCAAAAGACGCCGTAGTGCAAGGGCCAAGTGTTCCACGCTCCCCGTAGCCGAGTATATTCTTTGGTATTTCTTTAAATCGGCACTGGGCACATCATAAATAAAGAGTGGTACGTCATTTAAATTTGCAAGATATGCTGCTGGAACTGCTAGCTTGTTTGTCACTATCACACCTTTTGTTTTATATATAGCGTGATGCTTAATCCAGTTATTTAATGTATTAAAGAACCAGTCCGTTTTGACACAATCAGTGATAATTACTTGAAGAAAAAGATTCCAAGGAAACCTTGGTTTTATTACAGTTGAAATACTTGCTAAGTCTTCATAATGAAATACTAGTAATTGTATCATTTGAATGTAATTTGTGAAATCCAGTGCTTCACTTTCACAGATAATTATAGCCACTTTGCCTATGCTTTCCTCCGGTTGTAACGAAAATTTTCTTTGCCAATAGCTAAATCTTTCTCGCCTTTCTCTATATCCTGCACATTTTAAAAACCAACGAACAGCGGCTTCTTGCATGTCTCTTCCACTTATTGATTTAAATTCATCTATTATACCATACAGGTCACTTAGATACGGGAAGAAATTAATATTATGTAGTTCATTATTATTTTCCTCTATCTCATTGACTTTCACAAAGAACTTTGTTTTGGATCTTGTAATATTGGATTCCTTTTCTAGGAGCGGTGGTACCTCTATTAGCCGTATATTTGTCATGTTATTTTGTAAGTATGTATCCAAGAAAAAAAAAGACATGTTGGAGTTTCTGATCATGTTTGCAAGCTCCAAACGGTTTTCAAAAATAATGTCAACATTTTTTAGTAATAACCTGGTTTCTATGAGTCTTTTAGCGAAGTAGAAATCTAATCCTTCTTCAGTGTAAATTCTTATCAATCGGTTATTTCTGCAAAATATTACAAAACAATGTTACTACATATAATTATTTGTCATATTCATAGTTGGGCCAATGTTGGTAAAATAATATAAAAGAGTGACCAAGTTTATATCGACACGAAAACAAAAATAAAAAATTGGTGGCCTGTGTGTTAAACACGGCAAGTGTTAAAATACAGAACATCAAGTTAATTTTTATCTAAGTTCATTTTTTGGGTTTTTTGCCTATTACAGATAAACTACATAATTTACGTTTACGAAAACTCGTATAGCGGCCATGATTAGGTAGCGTTTACAAATTACATAGGTACACCATAAAAGCAAAATTAATGGTCAGTGTATACACGAAAGGACATCAACTGATTTCACCTTAGTTTTTAGTAAATAAACTGGTCAATATTTTGGTTTCTAGGTGTATACAGGTTTACTTCTAAAACACCAGCAACCTCGCAGGACTAAATACCTAACACCATAAACAACAACATTTGTTCTACGACTTTTGTCAAAACTCAAAAAAAAAAATGTTGTTCGATAGAAAAATATAGTTCACCCGCGACAAAATGTATGGAACAGCTGATTATTTTTTAGTTTTGACGAAAGTCGTAGAACAAAAGTTGTTGTTTATGGTGTTAGGTATTTAGTCCTGCGAGGTTACTGGTGTTTTAGAAGTAACCCTGAATACCTTGATAACACTGTTTATTCATGGCCGCTAAATGAGTTTTTTTTTTTTTACTTACAACGTACAGTTTATCTGTAAATGCCAAAACACCCAAAAAATTTAATTTCTCGCGCTGACCAGTTTTAAATAATAAAAATTGAGATTATGTTTTTCTAGCAGTTTGCCATCTAATGATATTATAAAAATTGGTTTTTAACATCATCATAATCATTGTCACCATCTACGGAAGCCTACCATACGCGTGTCTCGACGCGCACTTGACAACTTATTTATTACTATAGAAGGGTTTAGTACCTGAGAGTTTAGTACAGTTTTATACGTAGATTGAAACTATTATTGGTTTTCGTGTGTTCCTATACATTTTTGTACAATGCCCCCTGGCGAATACGAGAAAGATCGAACAGAAATATATAGAGCCACACACAAACGCGCAAGATTAAGTAAACTATGCAAAACCTGTACTCAAGGCTCAGTAGCTGGCCGCCTTCAATTTTTAGGTTTGCGTTTGACTACATACTGCCTGATGTTGAGCGATATGCCTAGGGTGTAGCACGCTTACCTAGAAAATACCTATTTACTCGGGATTTGAAGACACCCAAGTTGTACTTTAGCGGGAAGACAGACCCAGGCAAAGCGTTCCACATTCTGGCTGTTCGTATGAGGAATGAGGATTCGAAACGCTTTGTTCTAACGCGCGGAATATCCACTATAAAAGGGTGGCGCTTTGGTCATAGAAGAAAGGGGCAAGTGGGACCAGGGCCCCTACCGCCTAAGCAATAGCAATCGTAATAGCAATCGTTTATGACTTCATTTTAGTCATTTGGCACCGCCTATGTGACGTTAGCCATCAAAGTTGTTCATTCAACGATTGCTTTCGCAATCCGCACAAAGCAATTGATGGCTAACGTCACATAAGCGGTGCCAAATGACTAAAATGAAGTCATATAGAATACCCTATAGAAATTTCAACATTTCACAATTTTGGTGAATTTTGGTTTCCTAGACGCTAGATCAGACCCCTGACGTGTCCCTAAGTAAATGACTCCGAGGTCTCGACGTATGTGGTAGCGTCATTGTAAGACTAAGTGTGACTTTTTTATCATCATCGCTCTCAGACGAAAGTTACATTTTTTGTAATAATTTGTCTTTAAAATTAATCGTAAGCGGTCTAATCATTGACTTGGCATCTTTTCCTTTTTTCTGAGCCGTCTACATCTAAAAAGGTAAATACGAGTACATTACCCAATTATGACGAAAATATCGAATCATGGCGTTGTGTGCACTTAAGCATCATTGGCCTTGTATTAGGCGAGGATAACAATACTGCAATCGGACAACTATGCAACGATATTCACCGATTTGATACCATGAAGAATAATAATTGCTATATACAGTAGGTGGCCAAATTATTAGGGACAGTGATCGTATTAACGTTATTTACGGTTAATTGTTTAATAGATATGTATAATTTTTAAATAGATGATGTTGTTTTTAAAGAGTTATTTCATATGTTGTACCTACTGGCATAATTATCATTGTATTTTTTCAAGTGGTGGTTTTTTGGTTTTATCGTCTAAGGTATTAATTTATCAATAAGTTTAGCACTTTTTTGTGTTTAAAATAATCAAAAGAAAGTAATGTTCCTTATGAGAATACGTTTACTACGTTTTGTCGACGAATTTACATTTTAATAATGCATTCGAATTGATGGATCTTATTTTTTCTTTTTTACATTTTTAGGATGGTTAAGGCTTTGGACACGTCTCAAAGGAAATTTGTAAAAGTACAAACGTTATTATTCACTCACACATCTTTACACTCCACACATTTCCAAAGAGACATTGCAGATATTACTGCCTACCTACTATTCTGACTAATACTCGTAGCTACCCACGGCTCAAGCAGGTTAAGCAATTGCTTAACACATTTGTCTGATTGTCTTTGAAACTAGTTCAAACATTTTTTTTTATTTAAACTAACAAGCATGCTTGTGTTTATTCAATGGTTAGGCAACAATTTTATTAATTATTACACATTTTTGTAAATACCGTCATTTTAAATTAATTTAAGTTGGTTGTTATGTATAAGTACCTCTTCTTATTCGTACAATCTTGTCAGAGTGGTCGTGGTTGCGTGGATGGTTCACGGAGGCTCCCCGTCGTTGTCTTTTCCTAGGACTGCCGCACGTCTCGCAATATTCTTCCATCTGCGCTGGTCAGTAACATCACGAATGGAACTGTTGGTGCGAAACGCTGTCCAAGGTATTTTTAACAACCGTCTCCAACACCACGTCTCCAGCGCATCGATTTTACGACGATCTTGCAGCTTTAGTGACCACGTTTAAGCTCCGTAAGGAAAGATTAGAAAGACGAGATACTTCACGAGACAAACCTTTGTTTTCTTGGTTATACGCCTGTCATTCCAAATTTTTCCCAGCCGTTCAACTGCCAATCTCGTGATAGCACATAAACGTTTGATCTCGTCTTCGCACTCTCCAGAGTTTGAAATGGTATTTCCAAGGTAAATATAAGTTTGCACCACTTCGCAATTGGCTATTTTCTGCTTTGATGTGTTGTTGAGTCCAGCCCGGTCTACTACCATTACTTTAGTCTTATCCCTATAGAGAGCAAGCCCAAATTGGAGACTAGTGGTTTCCAGACGAGTCAAAAGCTCTTCAAGATCATCTTTTGTCTGTGCTATAAGAGTAGTATCATCAGCGTACCTAAGATTATTCCTAAGATCTTAGATTGTGCCTAAGATCACGCGCCCACCCACCGAGATACCCTTGATCCATCCTTCCAATACTATACGCATAATACCTCGGTATTGTCTTCGATCGTTGTTTGTCCTGGGGTCCGCAAATTGACGAGACTAGCCGCAAAATGTTTGCGTCTAGCGGTTCCTTGCGCAGATTGCTTAACTTTTTACCGACTGCCATTAAAATTGCGCTTGCACAAAATACACAATCCCTTTTACTTCCAATCCTTGACTATGCCGACGTATGTTACCTAGATCTCATGCAAGTCCTGCTGGATAAACTTGAGCGCCTCCAGAATGTTTCTATCAAGTTCATATTTGGCTTGCGCAAATATGACTACGTTTCAAAGTTTCGTGCTAAGCTCAAGTGGCTGGCTATTCGTCGTCGCCGGGATGCTCATATTATTTCCCTTTGTATAGCACCCTGTATATTTCTTCGTCTCCACCCTATCTCCGAGAAATCTTGCTTTGCCTGGAATAAATCACTTTCAGTGATAAGGCCGCCGGTTGCTTCACATGTTTTATCATCTATTTTTCTCTTTTTTCTGTATATATGTGTGTGAATGTGAATCAATAATGAGTTTATCTATCTATCGTTTTCGTTTTCGACACTCTTTATTGAGCCATTACCTAAAAGCTTCAGATAATCTCACCCTTAGTTTTCCTCATCACAAAACATCTTTCTACGATTCTTCTTTCTCTGTGGAGGAAGTCAGACTTTGGAATGACTTACCTTTAGAAATTATAAGCGTTCACCTTCCTTGAACGTTTTCAAACTTGTGAAAGCTCACTATCTGAAATCATAATGCTACTTTTTTTCCGCTACTATTTTATAACGTATGCAGGTATATGCAGGTATATGTATTATTATATTTATGTATTACGTATATATGTAAGTATATTCAAAACTTAGATATAATTACGAATGTTTAGTTTATTATTAATAGGTGTTTTCTTTGTTAATTACTAGATAAGGCCACCATTTCTTGTTTTTGTCAGTTCATATTCGTGCAACCTGGAAGAAATCGCCATGGGTGATAAGGCCGCCACTTTATAATCATATTTTTTGTCTTTCTGTGTAAATATTGTTTATTTTTCAAATTGTGGTTGTAAATAAAGAGTTTTGTCTGTCTGTCTGTCATAATCAACTCTGTATAGGCGTTAAAGATATGTGGTGACATCATGCATCCTTGCCGAACACCAGATTTTGTTTTATATTTTCCTGAGAGAACATCGTCCAGTCGTACCGCTGCAGTGCCATCCTCCTATACTCGTAGTCGCCTGAGAAGAAATACCAGAAAAAGTGGTACTCCCATATTTATTAAAATTTCCCATAGACGCTCCCAAATATTTAGATTCAGATTCTTTATTGACCTTATAACAATGTTGCGTTATATTAGGAAAGTCAGTTATAATTCTTAAAATACATATAAATTTCAAACTTAATATTCTATATATATTTAACGCAAAATAACAATTATATTCATAATCAATGAATCCAATAAAGCATTTATAAAATAATGTCAAAAAAATAAATTGGGTATAAAATTATTACAAAAAAAAATATATTTTCTTTTTACATTCAGAAATATGTCAATATGAATAAATTAAATCAAAAAGGTGTCAAATGCTTTATGGAAGTCGACGAAGCATATGAACACTGGCGAATTGAACTCTCTTGATTTCTCGATGATTTGTCGCAGTATGAGTATCTGTTCGCGCGTTCCTCTCCCTTTTACAAATCCAGCTTGTTTTGGAGCCATTTGATGAGCGAGGTAAGCTTGCACTCTCGTGTTAAGGATGTGAAGTAACACTTTACTTTTTGAATCCAGAGTGAAGTGAAGGATTCTTTAGTAGAATCCTGAACGTAGCGAGGGATTTAAAGTACGTTGCCCGATATTTTACTGTAATATTATTATTTAATAAAACGTAGAGTAACAACTAAATTGAAATTAAATGGTATCTAATAATAAAACAAATGAAAACTTAAATTTACATTCTTTTCAATCATTTTCTTGGCGCTGAAGAGTAACATTACAAATATGTACTTCCAAATTCAAAAAGTGCGCGGCAAAGATCATTCCGGCGCACTTAATTGATCCAGATTCAAAAAGTGCGCGGCAAAGATAATTCCGTCGCACTTATAAAGTTCCTTATAGAAAACACCACCTTTGGGCGCACTTAAAGGCGAGCCAAGTAGTCTTTTTCGATTAGATGTGATGAAAAATATATTATTATGCATGACTTGGCACCACACCACAAAGCCAGAAGTATTACTGCATTGTTGGCTGAAAAAAATTACATTGTTTTGTCTTAGCCAGGGTATTCGCCAGACATGAAACCCATAGAAAACATGTGGCAACTCACCAAACGAGCAATTGCGAATGAAGTGATTACCAAGTAGCAGCAAGCAACCATTAGATGATTAAAACTATCATCAGAAAATAGCATCACGACTCCAAACCGCAAGAAAATGCAAAAAAATGTATTGAGAGCATTTACCGGTACATAGAAGCTCTTATTGTAGCAAATGGTGCCTGCTATCACTAAATATTACAATTTATTCTTTAAATTTTGGCGATACGAAGAATATAAAACAGTTATGTACAATTAATTTGTATTTTTTATGATCCTAAAAAAATACAGATATAAAAAAAAATATATATATAAGACACCTACAACTTCTCATTTATCATAATTAAATTAAAAATTTCAATACTATCCCTAATAATTTGCCCACCGATGGTAATATGTTTCAAACTGAAATGACGCAAAGCCCAGTGCCGTAAACCGTTCTGTTTGGAGTGCTCTAAACCAGCCTGTAATAACTTTTGTTAAAAAGGTACTTTATAATGTGTGATGATGATTTTTTTCTAGTTAAAACCGTTGTCATCTATCTATATCAATATAAGGCTTCGGCGTGAGTAACTGACAGACGGATGGTTTACAGCCCAAACCGCTTAACCTATACACTTGAAACTTAGAACAGATATCTTGTACAACTTAATAGCGCACTAAGATCGGATTTCTGAAAATTCGATCTCTAAAGGGGTAAAACGGGCCCTTTTCGATTGTACGAAAATGTTTATTCCCTGAAACGATTGACTGGCTGTAACTTGGCTTAAATATTCTTCAAAGAAAAAAATGTACTATTTGTTCAACATTTGTGATTTTTTCATCCTGGGGGGTCGATAAAATCCCAAAATTTGTAAAACAACGTCAATTATTGCTGGATTTCGTACAGCCTCAATTGTGGCTAGATTTCGTTCAGTCTCGACTTCTAAGGCTTAGGCCAAAGCTTCTTTTAGAGTTTTTTGATCCCTGAGTTTCACTACAGTTCGTACTTTGAAGTCAGCTATCTCATTAGCAAATGCTTCCACTAGATGTTCGTCGTTGCGTAGTGGCGCGGACTGATAAGACTTCCGGAATAGTTTCTCCACCTCGACAGCCCACTGTTGAAGACTTTCATTACGACGTTGCACCCTGTTCTTCAACTGCGCTCGGTACACACGTTCCAGATGCTCATCACCGTAGCGATTTTCCAACATTTCCATAACGAACCTTCCTCTGAGACAAAAATTGCGACTCAGCTTTTCGAGAACTAAAGGAGCGACTTTAGACGTAATAACTCCTATTCTTGGCTTTCCGGGTACCGAGAATGAGTTCATCGTGGACACTGATGCCAGCAATACCGGCATGGGAGGAGTACTATCACAAAGAAAAGGAGACGAAGAAGTGGTGATTGCGTATTTCAGCAAATCCCTGTCGAAGCTAGAGAAAAACCACTAAATGACAAGAAAGGAGCCACTTGCAGTAGTTAAAACATCACGCAAGTTTATTAAATACCTCCTCGGGCAAAAATCCCATCTGAGGACCGACCACGCTGCATTGCAGTGGCTTCTACAGTTTAAAGATCCCGAAGGGCAAGTGGCAAGATGGATTGAGCAACTACAAGAGTTCGACTTCACCACGGAGCATTGCAGTGGAAAATCTCATGGCAACGCAGATGCACTGTCAAGAAGGCAATGCTCAGAGGACTGCAAATATTGCTCAAAACAAGAATCAAAAGATCCAGTACCTGTCAGAATGCTCAAAGCTGACATCGACGACGAATGGAAAGAAACCCTTCAGGCTGCACAAAAAGAACACGCCGACATCAAGCCGATTTTTGAATGGTTGGAATCAGATGGCTCAAAGCCAGACTGGAGTGCTATTGATTCACTGAGTGGCAAGACAAAGAGCTATTGGGCGCAATGGGATAGTCTGGTGCTTCAAGAGGGAGTACTGTGCTAAAAATTAGAAAATGCTGGAGGCCACCAGTGCCATCTCCAAATGGTTGTACCCAGAGCAAAAGTATTCTAAGTTTTGAAGCTGTACCACGAAGGCTTTTTGGGAGGACATCTGGGTGTGAAACGGACACTGTTAAAGATTCGAGAAAGGTTTTACTGGATCAACTGCAGAGATGACGTAGAAGACTAGGTACGGAAATGTACGAGCTGTGCATCAGCGAAAGGTCCGCATAACCGCAGCAGAGAAGCATTAAAGCTGTATAATGTTGGAGCACCTTGGGAGCGAATCGCGCTGGATGTGGCCGGACCATTTTCTGTAAGCGAAAGTGGCAACAAGTACTTCCTTGCCGTCATGGCTTCATCATGGCTTCATGCCTTCATCAAGTGGCCGGAAGTCTTCGCAATGCCGAACCAAGAGGCATCGACGATAGCAGACAAATGAAGTATTCTGTCGTTTTGGAGTACCATTGGAAATTCACTGCCCAAGGAAGAATTTTTGAACCCCAGCTATTTCAAGAGACATGTCGGTTAATGGGTGCACACAAAACCACCACTTCTTACCACCCGCAAACTGATGGAATGGTGGAGCGATTCAATCAAATTCTGGAGAGATACCTGGCAAAAGTGGTTGAAAGTAAACAACGGGATTGGGACAAGCATATCCAGCCAATTTTGTTGTCATACCGAAGTGCTGTTCATGAGAGTACCAATGTCACTCCTTCTTTTGCCAATTTTGGACTTAATAACTGGTATCCTACCGGATTCTCCACAACCCATAACTGAGTACGCCAGTGACCTCCGGAACAAGATAAACGACATCTACCTATATAAGCAAGCATCGGAAAGAATGAAGACTCGATACGACAGAAGGACTACAATCTTGGGTTCGAAGAAGGCTCGCTGGTATGGCTACACAACCCTATACGCAGTAAAGGTAAATCTCCAAAGCTACAAGCCAAATGGGATGGATCATGCCGAGTGGTGACTAAGATCAACGATGTGACGTTCCATACTCGGAACGAGCATGTCTTGGGAGGAGGTAGTGTAACGCATTACTAAGCCGCGCGGTAATTACGGCGAGTTTTTGTTACACCTAAGTGCGAGATTTATGGTTTTATGACTCGGGCGGGGTCGGTGTTTGTTACCGTTTATTGTGTGATTTTTTTGGTGTTTTCGTATTTGAGAATAAAAGGAAAGTCTCGAACTTTCATTCTGACTCTTCCGTCTGACGGGACATGGAGGAATAGCTGAATATCTGTACAGATGTAAGATCAAGAACAGCCCTGGATGCGAGTGCGACCCCAATGTCTCCGAGACAGTCTGGCACGTGCTCATCGATTGCCCCAGATTCTCGGCCGCACGACATAACCTCGAAATAATGATTGACAGAAATCTAGTGGTCACGGATCTCCATAACATCTTAGCAGATCCAAAAAGTAGACAATTTCTTCTGTCCTTCATGGAGAGGTCATTCAGAATTGCGGCCAAAAGAAATTCTACTCTCCACTCCAACCAACAAAACATTCCAGCTGCAACACTTCCCACTGGAACTCTCCCCACTACCTTACCATCCCGCACTACCTTACCATCCCGCACTACCTTAATACTTTCCACTATACCTAACATCACCATACTTCCTTCCACTCTAACACCTGATCCCATTTCGACACACTTAACACTCACACAGTCCACTGAAGCGACACAGAGCGCAATTCCCGTCCGAGAATTAGTACCCTCAAAAAGCGTAACCATCGATAAAATTTTGGAAAACGCGGAAAAAGGGGCTCCTGGGGTTCGTATCCGTGGTGTGGCTCTCTTCATGGACAGCAACAGAGAAAGATTCGGAATAAGCTTTTGCCAAGTCAGGGCCCATAAACGCGTCCGCTTGTCACCTGGACTAGCATGTCTTCTTACACACCGCCAAAGTAACAATGAAGCGGAAATCCTACGACGCTATGCCAGTGTGTGAGGCAGGCGGCCACCAATTCCGACTGGTGAGATCGAAAAACAAAACGATTGCACTAGTCTAGTAGGGCGTCCAGTCACCTTTCACGCAGGCTAGCTCATTGCTTGAACATCTTAGCATACAAGGAGACAGTCCCCGGGTGATAAACGTGGATGCGATGGTGGTTGAACGATTAAAAGCTAAAGCCGTAGACCGGCCGGGTTGTATCAAAGCCTCTGAACACCACGAGGTTGTCGTATATGAGGACAGAGGAGAAAATCTGAGTTTTCTGAAGTCCCTAAGTAACGACCCTAATAATGCAACAGACAGCTGGGGCCATCCCATTCCAAGTTCAGCCACCCTATCTGGTTCAGAAAGAGCAGAGCTTAAAGCAGCTTCTGAAGGAACTGTATTCCGCCCAAGTGGTAACTTTGGCACTATATCAGGTTTTTTCAGTGCTGCAGCGCAGAGTTTGTTCCGATTCACACCCAAAATTCCACCTCTACAGACAGCGGTGACCTCGAGAGTGGTTTCACAAACTCAGGTAACCCGAATGAGAGCAGACATGGGACAGGTCGATTCACCCCGTTATATCTCGACCTCGGCCCTACGAGACCACGCAAGAAACGCCTTTATCGAATACCTAGCCTTATTGAGAGCGACAAAAATTGTTAATCTCAAGAACTGCGACAACATTCTGGAGTTCTTTAGGCTAGGCGGTCCGGTAAGTGAGAGTCTACTAAAATCGATACTCGAAGAGGCAGAAGCAGCCATATACAATAACGTCACTTCCCAAGTCATCAGAGGGACCATGAAAGGACAGCATATGGCAGCTTACAGTGCAGAAAGTGGTTTCGTGGAGCTGAATAAGAGAGAGACGGAACGAATAGGAAGACCGAAATACGCGATACCATCGAACGACCCAATTGTAGTCACCGCCAAGTGCACCAAGATAATGCTGGACGACAGAATCTTTGAGATGGCTAAAACCATTGAAAGAGGCTCGGACGTCGAGGCAGACTGGGAAAACTGGGTGGTACCAAAGATACAATGGGTCAACGGGGTACCAGGTTGTGGTAAGACAACAAGGGTGATTCGACACTTTGATGTGGACAAGGACGCTATCATCACTACAAAAACAGAGGCAGCAAAAGACTTGAGAGAAAAGCTATCGTACAGAATAGGAGATCTGGTAAAATCCAGAGTGCGAACCATGGCTTCATCCCTCGTCAATGGTTTTGGAAAAGAGAGCTTCAGCCGCCTTTTGGTGGATGAAGCTCTAATGAACCACTTCGGAGCCATAATAATGGCTGCAAGGCTGTCTGGTGCTAGCGAACTTGTCCTCATTGGAGACATCAATCAGCTGCCTTATATCGACAGAGAAAATCTCTTCGAGATGAGGTACCATCGCCCGACCCTGGTTGCAAACATTACCCAGGAGTTGCTCTGCACACATAGGAACCCAATGGATGTCGCGTATGCGTTGAGGGAAATATACTCTGGTATATATTCCTCAGCTCCCCGTATTAGGTCTCTTGAGCAGAAAAGGTTCAATATCCAAAACCCTCCCCAACACCCTTTTCTTAGTGCATACACAGGAAGAAAAGGAAATCCTCACCAGCCAGGGTTATGGAGAGGGCGCAGGATCACGTACCCTTACCATCCACGAAGCTCAGGGACTAACGTACGAGTCGGTAAACGCCATCAAAACTAAGCCTGGAATGAAGCTACACGAGAGCGTGTCACACGCTGTCGTTGCATTATCACGGCACACTGGAACCTTCCAGTTTCAGTTTCCATTGGATTTGTGAGGCGTGCATCTTCCGCGTCATTGAGGGCCATCAAAGAGTACAACCTGCAGATGGCCATCAGAGATCGGAACGAGGCAGTGATGGAGGCTCTGGGCCGGGAGGAGGCAACAGAGTTGTTATAGAAGGACATGGGAGCGATCACAAGCAGAGTTGAAACCACCGAGTAACACACGGAGTCGTAGCCTCGGACTCTGCAGATGATCGCTTTCACAAAAAAAATCATAACAAGTGTGTAATATCTAGAGTTTAGCATTGCGTGCATGCCCTGAGCATTCATTCTCGCCATCGATGGCTCCTTCTTGCGGCGGCGTTGTGTGTCGGGTCGTTCTCTTCCCTAAAATATGGTCGAGGAGAGCGATGGCTGGCACATGCGTCACACTCGTGATCGGGTGCTGCATGCGGGTCGCCGGTTTGCTCGTGGCATTCATGCAATGCACTGAAACTACTAACTTAGGCTAAAACTTAAACTAACCCATCTCTATTGTACTAACTCTTTTTGTATAGTAAAATCGAATAATTGAATATTTTAGTTAACAAAAGGCACAGACCCTGGAGTCTGTGGTTTGTAATTTTCCAATAAAAAAAAATAAAAAAAAAACTTTCATTCTATTTATTTTGACAAACACAATGCCACGATAATTCCAGAGAATTCTAGTCAACATTATTTCAGATATAAATAGAGCGATGAGGTTCCGTCCGACAAAGTTTTTCGTTCACCGTCGAAGCGAAAGCATCTCGTGTTCAGTGACTAGTGCGTGTGAATACCAGTGCCAGTGTGAAGTGCTTGTGCGAATCAGTTGTGTCGTGATTTTTGTATAGTGATTGTGTGCACAAAAAAGCGGTGGCCAGAACTAAGTTCAAGACTCATCCCAATGACGCTAACAAGGCACGCTACACAGAACTGCGGAACCGGTGCAATAGGGTGTGTAGAGACGCTCAACTACGCCATATATTTGACTCTGTGGAGGATAAGGATCCAGCCAAAGTGTGGAAATTTCTCAGGTCCTTAGGAGTTGGTAAATCTCGTCAAGATAGTGTTCCTTAAAATTTAGACATCAATGCATTAAATCGACATTTTTCGGCATCTCCTGTTATGGACACTGCTTATAAAGCTAGTACACTAAAACGTCTTTCTGATACCTACCTCCGTTTGTTTTTAGCCAATTCACTGCTTGTGATGTTAGAAAGAGCATCCTTTCAATCTCTTCAAACGCTGTAGGGCTTGATTCTATAAGCCGCAATATGATTATCCCTATCTTAGACCACTAACTCCCGGTCTTGTGCCACATTTTGAATTTTTCTGCGTCAAATGGGGTCTACCCATCTTTATAGAAAGAAGCTTAGATAATCCCTTTACCTAAAAAAGCAAATCCTATATCTTTTTCTGAACATCGTCCCATATCTATTCTTCCCTTCCTATTCAAAGTTCTTGAACGTCTAGTCCATAACCAGCTAAACTTCTTCCTAATCAGTAATAACCTTCTTAATCCTTTTCAGTCTGGCTTTCGTCCGGGGCATAGCACGGTTACTGCACTTGTTAAAATCACGGATGATATACGCCTAGCAATGGACAATGGTGATTTAACTGTGTTAGCGCTTCTGGACTTTAGCAATGCTTTTGACTCTGTAGATTTTGATATCCTTCTGGCTGTACTTCGCTTTTTGAACATATCTCCAACGGTGGTTGACTGGTTTCATAATTACCTGTATGGGCGTCGGCAGAGGATTCATTTTGAAGAATCTTACTCATCGTGGTGTAATACTACGGCCGGCGTACCTCAGGGTGGCGTCTTATCACCTCTTCTTTTTGCCATTTTCATTAATTCTATTTCACATTCTCTTTCTACGTCCTACCATCTTTACGCTGATGATCTGCAGCTGTATTGCCAAGCCCCTATGGGTTGGCTATCAGAAGCCGTGGAAGCAATCAATAATGACTTGCGCAGCATTTTACACTGGAGCAAATCTTTTGGGCTCAAAGTGAATCCATCGAAAACGCAAGTTATTGTAATAGGCAGCTCTCGCATGATATGTCAAATAGACTGGGACACGCTACCGCGAGTTATTTTTGATGATGTCACCATTCCTTACAGTGACACGGTTAAGAACCTCGGCATTGTCTTCGATCGTTGTTTGTCCTGGGGTCCGCAAATTGCCGAGACTAGCCGCAAAATGTTTGCGTCTAGCGGTTCCTTGCGTAGATTGCGTAACTTTTTACCGACTGCCACTAAAATTGCGCTTGCACAATCCCTTTTACTTCCAATCCTTGACTATGCCGACGTATGTTACCTAGATCTCACGCAAGTCCTGCTGGATAAACTTGAGCGCCTCCAGAATGTTTGTATCAGGTTCATATTTGGCTTGCGCAAATATGACCACGTTTCAGAGTTTCGCGATAAGCTCAAGTGGCTCCCTATTCGTCGTCGCCGGGATGCTCATATTCTTTCCTTTTTGTATAGCACCCTGTTTATTCCTTCGTTTCCACCCTATCTCCGAGAGCGTTTTGTTTTCGACACTCTCTATTGAGCCGTTACCTAAAATCTTCAGATAATCTCACACTTAGTTTCCCTCGTCACAAAACATCTTTCTACGATTCTTCTTTCTCTGTGGAGGCAGTCAGACTTTGGAATGACTTACCTTTGGAAATTAAGCGTTCACCTTCATTGAACGTTTTCAAACAACTTGTGCAAGCTCACTATCTGAAATCATAATGCTACTTGTTCCTTTCGCTACTATTTTGTAACGTATGTAGGTATGTATATATGTAAGTATATGTATAATTATATTTATATATTATATCGTATATATGTAAGAATATTTAAAACTTAGATTGAACTAAGTATATTTAGTTTATTTTTATAGGTGTTTTCTTTGTTGATATCCATTTAAGGCCACTATTTCTTATTCTTGTCGGTTCATATTCGTGCAAGGTTGCCTGGAAGAAATCGCCATGGGTGATAAGGCCGCCACTTTATAATCATATTTTTTGTCGTATATGTGTATATAGTGTTTATTTTTTATATTGTGGTTATAAATAAAGAGTTTTGTCTGTCTGTCTGTCTGTGTAATAAAGTACAGAATGAATAATCGGCGTTTTGACTGATTTATTTTCGCATTTTATTCACATTAAAGCTTAAGCATGCATCATAGCAAACAAAATCATGGTCATTCTCAGTTGTTTGTGTTGAAAACTGTCATGTTTTTAGACATTTTGCGGGTATCTATAAAATTCAAGGGATATAATTAGTAACTGGCCATGTAAAATTTTCAGGAACTAACATAGATGGCCCAGGAGTAAATATTTTCTTTTCACCTATGCCAGTAACTGAAAGGAGTGGGTTACTTGAAGTGATGTTTTTACGTTCAATTAAAATCTTTTTGTCATTAATAAATAACGTCTTTTTTGAAAATACGGACATTTTAGGTAAACATTTAGAAACTGGCACATTTGACCAGTAACAAAAATATGTACTTAATTGTTATCAGTTACTCCAAATACCATACCTAACGAAAAATATGCAATTATTCTTCATTCATATGATTTTCTATTCTTTGTACTCCATAAAACACCATAATTTGTAACATTTCACTGCAAAAATAACTATAAAATCTGATTTACTCCTGCGTCGTTCGTACGTTGTTCGTTAGAGATAACCATAAACATCGAGACTTACACACTGACTGTGAAAGAGTTGCCAATAACCTTAAGTTAGTAGCGCTAGTAGTAATAGAGAAAACAAGTGGAGCTTACACGAAAGCTAAAAGATTAATTAATTCTTTTAAATCAATCTTAGAATCGTATTTTCTTCTAATTAAACCGAAACTGGCCAATTATCGAACGCGGCCAGTTGATTGTGGAGGTTAATTTTCATACTCACTCATCAAAAGTAAATCTAAAATCGCATTGCTCGAGTCTTTTGAAATCCTTGTAAAATGACCGGTTGTTAAGCTCACATGATATGCGTTTGGCTCGAGAACTCAATTTCGCCTGAAAATATACATCCATTTCTTCTACTATACTGAAACAAAAATTATTAAAACATGATTTAGAAGAATATGTATTAAAGCGTGGTAGCCTAGAGGTAGTGACATCCGCTTTACAATCGTGAGGTCGTGGGTTCAAATCCCGGTCCCGTACCAATGAGTTCTTTGGAATTCATGTACGGAATTTCACACCACTGGCTTTTCCGTGAAGGAAAACATCGTGAGGCAACCTGCATATGTCCGTAGAAGAAATTCGATGGCATATGTGAATCCATCAACCCGCACTGGGCCAGCGTGGTGGATATGGCCCAATCACCCTTTGTGGGTAGGCCTACGTCCTGCAGTGGACTATTCAAAGGCTGATACAGTACGGTACATACAGTATTAAAGCGTTTGGACCATGCAATCCCAACTGTGCTTTTTTACGGATAATATTTTTAAATTAAATTAATTTAAGATGGGAATTTCGCGCACCGGCAAGCGCAGCGTAAGACGTCCACCCACAAGATGGATGGATGACCTCAGTAAGACCGCAGGATCGCGCTGGATGCAAGCCGCTACCAACCATTCTTATTGGAGATCTATAGGGGTGGCCTATGGTTCAGCAGTGGGCGTCCTATGGCTGATGGATGGATGAAGATGGGAATTTAGTGGATTTTTTTAAAATCGCCAAGTACCGCAAAGTTTTGTTAAAAAATGCAACATGTACTCAAGAATCAACATCCAAACATAAGTAACATCCACAAGCAATACATATTGCCACCAAAGCAGACGCTTTGCTCAATTGCGCTAGTTTGATTTTTTTTTGTTGTTAAATTAATTATCATCAATAGGTTACGATATTTGTACACATATATTTAAGTAACACTAAAAACTTTATCGCTTTATCGTAGTGTTAAGTTCTTCTGTGTTAATTTATTATTGTAAGGTGTAATAACGGTAACAACGGTAATTCGTGCGACACCGCAGGTAGCCGAGCGAGCGCTCGCGTCGCACTCTCTGTCTCGCTTATCTCGTGCCTAAAACCGCGGCACAGAAGCCAGCCACAGGTAAATGGACGGGAGCACATTGAGCACTCGGCCGGCCACTTCGCGATAACAACAGTTATACTCGTATGCTCCACATTAATATAATTTAGTAATGTCAATTTTTTACATTCTTTTCATATTGATCGGCATGATTTCTTCCCGGATTTCTCGAGATAGGCTATTTATAAGATGTAGAATTAAATATTGAGAGGTTAAAAAATCAGCATCAGGATAAACAAAAGCAAAATCGTCGAGTTAAAACGGAGACCTCTCTTACTTCGTACGCTTCGGTCTATTACTTACAAAGTTAAAGTAGTAAGAGGGATTATGTCCTCAGAATTGTAACTGTCCACTTTGATAAAGTCGAAATTGTACCCAGAAGAAGTCAGTACAATTCGCAAAAGTTCAGCAGCTGCATGCCCCAACTCATCCTTCCACAACAACGTTATACCGACAGTTTGTTCTTCAGGAGGATACGTTTCATTTACGAGTATAATGTATTGTTTCAGCAGCATATTATCTAAAACCGATAATCAGCCTGTAGAATACAATTTAAAACGTTTAATTACATAAAAGTCGCCAGGATCCGTGCTCTTTGTCACTTAAAGTTTTTCAAACAATACAAGAAGACTATATTTGTAGAGGGTTAATTTTATCTTCTACATAAAATAAATAATTATTAGGGGACATGCTACACTCGGTCTCTGACCCCAAAATAAGCAAATAAACTTGTAATATGGCTGCCAGAGATTGATTTACTGCATAATTTTACTTAATTTTATATACACAACTAGGGGCCCGGTACGTACTTTGCTACGTATAAAGTAAAATAATAAAAAAAATGGAACATCAAATTCATTTTATTCAAACAATAAAATATTTTATAAAAAAAAAATGGAACATCAAATTCATTTTATTCAAACAATAAAATATTTTATTAAATGAGCTCATTTAATAAAATATTTTATTGTTTGAATAAAATGAATTTGATGTTCCATTTTTTTTATTATTTTACTAATACTAGCTACTAGCTATTTAAAAGCTTTTATTTTAAAACTCTGTTTTTCCATTTTGAGCATGAATAAACAAACGGCTGGAGGTACCGTCTCTGGAACAGGCAACATAGAGTTGGCCATGTGAAAAACATGATTCCTTCAAATTCACATCACAAACGTGAAGTGTTTGCCCTTGGGCCTTGTCGATGGACATCGCAAATGAGAAACGCACAGGATACTGTAATCGTTTGATTTCAAATGATATCAGTTGGAATCATAGGGATACGCGGTATCAAACAAACTTCTCCATTTGATTTACCAGCTAAGATCGTAGCTTCAATCAAAGAAGAAAACAAAGTATGAGAGGTGTCCCCAAAGCTGTATATACTTCAGACTAGTGCCGATCTATAGTTATACAAGTCATAATTAACGTGGCATATAATATATTGAGGGTCAGGTCAGGGTCAACACAGTACTTATTTGAAAATAATAACTTTAAGCTATTCCAGTTCGGTGTATTCAGCATTTTTTGATGATAACTTGTGCTTTTGTAGTATAATAGTACAAATAGTCATCATCAACATCATCTTATAAGAAATAGGTCCACAGTCGGTCATAGGCTTATTTAAATGATTTCCAACAATAGTTTTTGCAATAAAATATTCTACATAGGTGTAATCTACGCTTTTTTTGTTTAATTTTGTGTTTGTGGCGTTGACTATTCAAATGTTCGAAAAGATTCACAAGATTTGTTTCGCACAAACATCACACACTCATATATGTACAAACATGGGAAAGTAAGAATGTTAAGGTTTAAAAAATGTGGCTTGCAGCTCTCCCTTTGACGAAGACTACAGATTGCTCTAACGTATTTATTTTGTGCTCTAAATATCCTCATATTTGCACACTTATCTATATATATAAAAGGCAAAGGTGACAGACTCAGGTATCAACGCAAAGGCCAAACCATTAGGACTAGAAGCTTAAAATTTCGCACACGTATTCCTCTTATGACTTAGGCATATATTCGACTTTTAAAGGGATAAAACGGGCCCTTTTCCATTGTATGAAACTTTTTATTGCCTGGACTGATTGACTTGAAACTTAGCCTAGTATACGCTTCGAACAAAATAAAGAATTCGTTTTGTTCAAGATTTGCGGTTTTATCATCCTGGGGGGGGGGCCAGATAAAATCCCAAAGTTTATAAAATAAAACAACAATTACATTCAATTGGCTAAATTAATAAGGATAATATTTGGTTTTAGAAAAGCTTATAATATGTACTAATACTGGAGTCGAAATCATGAAAAATATATTCTATTCCTTCGGGATGGTAAATTTACCAAAAAAAAATGTTTTGACGAAACAAATGGACGAATTCAAATGCAATTTGGTAAAGGAGTAAAAAACAACACAAATTAACACAGGCACAACTGTTATTCCGAAAACTGTAAGCTGCTTTAGGGAATTGAGAATTGAAAATAATTTGCGAAAAATACTAAATAGAATTGAAAGAAATTTTGTTTGAAAACAGCTTACAAGATTCACTAAGATATAGACTATAGGCGTCCAAGAAAACGTCAATGATTTCCTCGGGAAAAGATATTTATAACTTTGTTACGGGTTCATGGCATGACTTTAAATATTGATAGGGGAGTGGGTAATTAGATGGATTAGTATTATGATTTTATTTTGAGTGCTTTCCACACTAGATTTTATCTCAAAGAGTTATCTTTGTGATAAGCATTTCAAAAATCTGAAGCGAACGCAGGATTTGAACCTGCCCCTCCGGGTCACTAACCCGACGCTCTAACCAACTGAGCCAGCCCGCCTCCTACGCAAGCGTCAAATTTTTGAAGTGCTTACATTACACCAACTAATAGCGTTGGTGGCGCCACCTGTGATACCCGTATTAGACAGGTTATCACTTAACTAGAAGTTATTAGAACTCCTAAAGATTGACGAGAGATGACGCACTGAAATCCTGCGTTCGCTTCAGATTTTTGAAATGCTTATCACAAACATAACTCTTTGAGATAAAATCTAGTGTGGAAAACACTCAAAATAAAATCATAATATTGATTTAGCAGTGCGTCATTGATATTTTGTATGAAAATAACACCCCGGAAATAGTGCGTCATTTCTTCAGGAAGATAAATACGTAATAATAATTTGTAATAGTTAAATTGTTATTAATTAACAATTTAACTTTTACTAAGCTGTCATACCGGAAAATATATATTATTCAGGGTTATTTGCTCACCCTGTACCAAACCGAAGGGGGTTATTCAGACCATCATCATGAACAACTTTTACTATGGGGCCAACCCAAAACTCGAGAAAAAAAATCAGATGTTCCATAAAAAACTGCAACTCGGAATCGACAATATGTATGAAACAACTGTTTTTTTTTTTCGAACATTGGGTTGGACTCATACTAAAAGCAACCGCAAAGTCAACGCAGCCAGTTTTTATAATATTACTCAAGTACTAAACCAACCCGGGCCAAAACATGAGATTTTATCATTTTAGGCAAGTATTAAGACAATGCGGGCCAACCTGCGGGCTATAATCATATTAAGTACTCAGTCAAAACGAGTCAAACTGCAGGCTATTTTCATATTAATTATCTAAGTATTAAGTCAACGCAGGCCAAACCGCTGGATATTATCATTATTAGCAAGTAGGTTCTCAAACAACGCCAGTTAAACTTCAGGATATGTTGTTTTAAACAAATGATAGGACAAAGTGAGCCAAGCTGCGGCTATTGTCATATTAAGTACCTAAGTAATAAGACAACGCGGGCCAAACCTCCGGTTATATTATTTTAAGTAAGTACTAGACATCACGGGCCAAACCACGAGGCTTTATTACTTTAAGTAAGTGCTAGACAACGCCAGCCTAACCACGCGCTACTATCAGTTTTAGCAAGTACCTACATATACTTACTAAAACAACGCGGGTGAAGCCGCGGGTCAAGCTAGTATTCTATATACTCTTTCCAGTTTATGATTGAGTCAGAATAAAGTCCTAAAAATTTAGTATTATTGACAATGTCAAGTTTATGCCCACAATAATAGATGTCAAGGTTATCTAATTTATTAATTTTACTACTTAATGACATTTTATTTGATTTATTAAGATCAATTTTTAAATTATTAGCTGTCAGCCATTGTACGATATTATTTATGGCTATAATTACGTCATTTTCTACACATGCTTTGTTTTCACCTGTGAATCAGTACTATCGTCGGCAAATAGTACAGTCGGGTGTGTCGTAGTTCGGGGAAGACTATTTGTGTAGATTATAAATTCCGGGTTAGTCCTATAGTAATCTTTGTTCATAATGTTGATTTGAATCACCTTTTTTGGCTTAGTACACCAATCCTGGAAAACCTTGTATTAGACAACTTTTGGTGTACACACCAAAAAGTAAATATTAATACAGCGATACCTAACCTATTGTAATAAATTTTACTACTTACCTTTAATAAATTTTACTACTTACCTTTTAAGGATACATTTTCCAGAACAGTAAGATACGTTTTATACAATAGACTATTATGACTATTTTGCAATGTGTCATCAAATATACACTGATACCAGCCTTCTTGGTATTTACTCACGTTGCTTAATGTCAACTGATACGATTTATTTGTATGGTCCTGAAACACAGAGATACCAGAAGGATAACGTGGTTGAATCGAGAAAAGAAAGGTGATGCAATGATTTAATATGGCATGAGTTATAAAGAGACATAATAAGTATCTCGATTCAGTGGCTAGTTCTAGTCTAGCCTAGCTAGTCTTGTTCTTGTCTGTTCATATTCGTGCAAGGTTGCCTGGAAGAAATTGCCATGGGTGATAAGGCCGCCACTTTATAATCATATTTTTTTGTCGTATTTATGTAAATAGTGTTTATTTTTCAAACTGTGGTTGTAAATAAAGAGTTTTGTCTGTATGTCTGTCTGGCTGTCTAGTTGCCGTGTTTTTCTATCAGTAGTGTCAAATTCCAATACATATTTGACAGTTTTGACAGCGTTGAGCCATATTTTCTATACAAGTTTGTGGTTGAGAATTTCTTCAAACGACAACAGCGCTATCTCTCTAGTTGTAATAGCTCTGTGTCCTGACACAAATTATTTGAAAATACAAATGTACTATTAGAGTTATGTGTCAAGAGTCATAGAGTTTGGAGATACAAAGAGGCGCCCACAACTACAAATTAGTTTTACATGCTGATAAACTAAAAAAAGCTGCCTTTACTAGGGTTACTGGATGAATTTAACAACAACCGTTGTTATTACTCAGGAACAACGATGGAACAAACCAGGAAGAAGAGGTGAGTGTGAGTTGTGACACTGCGTCAAATTTTGTAGTTCCCAAAATTGTAGGTACCTCTTAATATCCCTAATATCTATGGTTAAGAGTGAACTGCAACGACAACTGTAATTTATCAACGTTAGCGATGTCCAGCTGTCAATGTCGTTTTACTCTGACGCAACACCGAGTTCTATTGGAATGGGGACATTCATTGCGAAGTTCCTTTGGCCACCTTCTAACTCCATCATCAGATAAGCACCATATTATCATAATATTGTATTGTCAGGTTTATACATGTATTCAAAATTTCTGGAAAGTGGATCAAATTTAATTTGCAACATTTTATTACAGACCGACAGACAGGCAACGGGATATCACCTGTCCCGTTGTCTGTCTGCTGGTCTCCTAAGCTAAATATAAGCTTGTGCTAGAGGACACACATTATTTCTTTTGTTAATCAAACAATAAATGTCAAAGATAAACCTTGTCAAAGTTCGGGAGTGGGGACCGTGACGTTAATTGTCTCACAAAAGATGTAAGACTGTACCACTGTACCAGCCTTAGAGAGGGCAGAGCTACTCGCTGACCACCTGCCAGATCAGTTCCAGATACAGCCGGTCCCACCAGGAGCCTCAACGAGGTACAGAAACTTACAAAACTGTACGACATTCATGCCCCAGTACTTGCTATTAAAATGAAACATGCATCTATCACCTTGGCTAACTGATAAAATACGGGCCCATATGCATAACACAAAATATAGGTTTCGCAACGTCTGCAATAGGGCATGTAGGGATGCACAATGTCGACATATTCACAATTCTGCAGAAAATGGCAACCCAGCTCAAGTGTGGAAATTTCTTAGATCAATGAGAGTAGGTAAATCTTGTCAAGATACAATTCCTAAGAGCTTAGACAGCAATTTGCTATATCAACATTTTCTCTGTGTCCTCTAATTTCGAAGGATCGGTAAAAGCTGCTACTCTGAAACCGATTATGAATCCAAAGGATTCCAAATTGATTATATGATTATGAATCCATATAGTCAATTTTCCGCTCGTGATGATAAGAAGAGTATACAGTTAGGAACCCTACTCAATTTTAACATAATATATTTTCATACTTATTTAAAAATTCATTATTTCCATTAAAACAATTTATTCCAAATTCATTATCATATTTTGTAACTTCGGCTAAATTCATCATATTTTATATAACTTCAATTAAAATGATATTTCCGAGCAAACCCATCGCACGAGGCTTGTGAAGCGAGTCGCTTGCCGCGCGAGGCCAGCCGCTATTGTTCCCTTCGGTTAAACTCGCTGGCGCTCGGGCCGCTCGGGCTCGGCCGCCTCCAGTCAGTGCGACACTAGCTCCACGGCGTATGCACGCAACTTTCTAATATTTTTCATTATTTTGATTCCTTTCATTTTGTGTAAAATGAAAATTAAATTATTGGGGTAAAATTGTAGATTACATTTGGACTCTTTTATTTGGACAATACACTGTGGAATTCTATTGTGTGTGTGACTTTTATTTACTTACTAGTTTTTACCCGCGGCTTCGCCCGCATACGCAATACATATATCATTATAATTTATAGTCTATGTATTATTCTGATATATAAGCTATATTATCGCAAAGTTTCATCTCAATCCGTTTAGTAGTTTTTGCGTGAAAGAGTAACAAATATCCATCCATCCATCCATCCATCCTCACCAACTCACAAACTTTCGCGTTTATAATATTAGTAGGATCGGAACATCCACGTAGGACTCCATATTATTGGCGACCACCCGACTAAGAAAAAAACCGAATGAGTACGAGTCAGGCTCGCACATCGAGGGTTCCGTACAAACGCATTGTTAAAATAATTAAAAACCTGTCTTCGCATGTGCTAATGAAGTTCTTTTATATGATACCTTACATGAATTATATTACGTGAATTTTGAAGCCCTATTCATTGTGATTTAAATAAAAATTTAATTTCATAGATCTATGTCAACGGGAAGTACCCTGTAGGTTATGATTTTTGTGAGTGTCGAAATATGCGAATTTTACGACATAAACGGCTCTAACTTTAATAATAATAATAATTTTTAATACGATAACTGAGAAGTTTTTCTCTTAAGCAACTGCAAAAAACCATAGATATACGTATACACATTGAACTATAATACACGAGAACTGAAGATTGTTCTCTATGACGACGTCAGCCAACTGCCGGCGTACGCCGGCAAAGCTCGCCGACCGGCCTTAGTCGCGATTATACAAAATGGTTGAATATATCAGACGTCAAAATATTATTTAAAAAATTAAAAATGGGGAAATGTGTAGTCAAAACCTTTTAATCCCGTTCCCAATTTCTTCATAAAGCTTCTGGAATTTATTTCCACAAGTAAATACGGTTTACACTATTCGTATTAATTGAAACTATCACATAAAATATCATGATTTTAAAATAGAATAATTTTACAGTTGGTGATGCCAGGTGAAACATGATTTTGTTTCCCCATAATTATGGGAGATTTCGACTAATCGATAATTACTTTTTTGATACTATAGGATATCCGCAGACGAAAACGTAAAGATAACGATAAATAATGGATAAAAGCCATTAGAATATTACGAAAAGAAACTGACTGGATAATAATAGTAAATAGTGAAATAGTAAAATTACAATAGATAACAACTATAACTTAAATAAATACTAAAAATACAAGAGAACAAAGATAACAAATCCGGTACCTAGATTAATGGGCGGAATTAACGTCTACAGCGATTTTAAATAATACTGTTCGCGATAACATATGGATTTACTACGCCACTGGTGTTAATAGCAGCTTCAAAATATAATTATTAATTCACTCACTCACATTAGATTAGAGTTGTTGACTGTTGCCTCTGTCGAAGCAAGTGAGGGCAGGGTTGCCCAGTGCCGGTTGACCAAAAAATAGCCATCCGGCGGTGTTGCTAGCATCTAGCTAGCAATCCGCCCGAACATATTGGACGGCGTTGGAACATCCTGGTTCCAAGATTTTGTCTTCTGCAGAGTCCAGGAAAGGACAGAGGTACTTGACACCTCGTCTGAAGGTGGTCGTGGGCGTCTTCACGTCAGCGATACGAACCACATTGTCTTTGCCCGCAAAAAGACGGGTAATCCTACCGAGCCTCCATTGCATCGGTGGAATATTAGGTTCTTTGATAAGGACTAAATCTCCGACTTGCATCGGTTTGCTCTGAGTGCGCCACTTATGTCGTAGCTGTAGTCCGGACACGTACTCTAATTGCCACCTTTTCCAAAAAATTTGACGAAATTGTTCCAATTTCTTAAATCTGTCCAATCTGGTGGTGGATATGTCGTGGAGTTCAGGCCCAGGTAGCGATGCATGAGGTCGTCCAATGATGAAGTGCCCAGGTGTTAGAGGAGAGAAGTCATCAGGAGATGAAGATAAGGGACAAATTGGGCGACTGTTCAGGATGGCTTCTATTTGGCTAAATAACGTAGTTAATTCTTCAAATGTTAAATGAGTATTGTTTAAAACGCGTTTCATATGGAATTCAGCAGAACGTACACATGCTTCAATGAGACTCGAAAAATGGGGGCTATATGCTGGGGCAAACGAAAATTTAATACCTTCTCCTGCAGCATACCTGGTGATGTCGTTACAGTGCCCTTTCATAAACTCTGCGAGCTCACGAGATGCAGCAACCATATTACAACCATTATCACAAAAAATCTGACTTGGCTTCCCCCTGCGGGAGTTAAAACGACGAAGAGATAACACGAATGAATCCTTGCTCAATTCACTGACTGCCTCCATATGAATACAAATATATTTGAAGCAGCAATATATTGCCAAATAGCATTTAGTGATTTTGCAGCCCCTACTTTTCCTGTCAGTTATATTAGCCGTGGGGTGCCGGCAGGGTAGAATAGCACCCCCCTCTTGTACCAGGTGTCGTAAGAGCCGACTGAGGCACTACGGAACCGACTGTTGGCGGTATACCCATCCAGAACAGCGTAGCTCAAGTGCAACAGGACGGGGATGGGCAGCAGCATCCCCGTCGCGAGAGCTACGCCCTGCGATTGCCAACACGCTTGCCCAGCGCGGCAATTATGGGACCCCCCTTATGATTGTACAAAATAGAACCAGGCCCCCAGTCCCCGGCAGCTCCGCTAGTCCTGGTTCCGGCAGCGACCACGGTAACGGCGGAGCAAGGGGTGCTAAGAATCCCCGGCAGAGATCCGGCTGCCACCCCAACCGACGACGACTGGCCCTGGCAACATATAACGTGCGCACTATGAGGACTGATGAGAAGATTGCGGAACTGGAAGAAGAGTTGGGTAGGTTGCGATGGGATATTATGGGGTTATCTGAAGTCGAGGACACGATAACCCTGAAATCCGGCAACCTACTGTACTACCGGGAAGGTGACCAACGGTCCCAAGGTGGTGTCGGCTTTCTCGTTCACAGGTCTCTCGTTAACAACATCATTACCATCGAAAGTGTGTCGAGCAGGGTTGTATACCTGATACTCAGAATATCCAAACGATATTCGTTGAAGGTCATCCAGGTATACGCACCGACCTCGTCACACCCCGATGATGAAGTGGAGGCTATGTATGAGGACGTAAGTCGGGCCATACATACGTCTAAGACCCGCTTCACGGTTGTTATGGAAGACTTCAACGCGAAGTTGGGCAAGAAAAGCGATGATGAGTTGAGAGTGGGGCAATTTGGATATGGGCAACGGAACCCCAGGGGCCACATGCTGGCAGACTTTCTGGAGAAAGAGGAACTCTTCATGATGAACTCTTTCTTCCAGAAGCCACCTCGCAGGAAATGGACCTGGATGAGTCCCAACGGTACCACGAGAAATGATATAGACTTCATCATGACTAGCGAGAAACGGATATTTAACGACGTCTCCGTGATCCACAGGGTAAAAACCGGCAGTGATCACAGAATCGTCTAAGGCAAACTGAATATCAACGTTAAACTCGAAAGGTCCCGTCTGATGAAGTCTACGCTCCGACCTACTCGTGCCCACATACAAAACCCCGAGAACTTTCAGCTCGAGCTCTCAAATCGCTTTGCTTGCCTGGAGAACTTTGCGTCGGTGGACGAGATCAATAACGGGCTCGTAGAAACTGTCCAAACGGTGGGTTCTAAGTTCTTTAGACCCCGCCGTTCAGATAGACCTCAGAAATTCTCCGATCATACTCTAAATCTGATGGCCGAACGACGCTCGCTAAGACTGCAGTCTTCCGATGATGCAAAGTCATACAGGCGGCTCAATAGACAGATTTCAAAATCGGTGCGGTGCGACATTCGTCTCTTTAATACTAAACATGTTAAAGAGACAATAGAGCGGAACAAAGGCTCCAAAGTGTTCGCAAGGCCTTTGTCTATTGGGCAAAGCCAGTTGACAAAGCTGAAGAGAGAAGATGGCAGTATAGCGTCAACCAAAGCAGAGGTATTGCAGGAGATCGAAAGGTTTTACGGACAGTTATACGCCTCGGTAGCAAAGCCTGTAAACAGCGCGGCCAAAGACCCAAGAGCCAAGCTAACCCGACACTTCACCGAAGACATCCTGGACATTAGCCTGTACGAGATTAGGATGGCCCTGAACCAACTTAAGAACAATAAGACGCCGGGTGACGACGGAATTACTTCAGAGCTTCTGAAAGCGGGTGGAACGCCGGTACTAAAAGTCCTTCAGAAGCTATTTAACACCGTCGTCCTCGAGGGCATAACGCCAGAAGCGTGGAACAGAAGCGTGGTGGTGTTGTTCTTCAAAAAAGGTGACAACACCTTATTGAAAAACTACAGACCCATCTCGCTTCTGAGCCATGTTTATAAGTTGTTTTCAAGGGTCATTATGAATCGTCTCGAACGCAGGCTTGATGACTTCCAGCCTTCCGAACAAGCCGGTTTCCGGAAGGGCTTTGGCACCATGGACCACATACATACGCTGCGGCAGGTTATACAGAAGACCGAGGAGTATAACCTGCCACTTTGCTTGGCGTTTGTGGACTATGAGAAAGCCTTTGATTCGGTTGAGACATGGCCTGTGCTTGAGTCTCTTCAACGATGCCGTATTGACTATCGGTACATTGAAGTGCTGAAGTGTTTGTATAATAACGCCACTATGTCGGTTCGAGTACAGGAAGATAGCTCCAAGGCGATCCCTTTGAAGAGAGGCGTAAGACAGGGAGACGTAATATCTCCGAAACTGTTTACTACTACTCTGGAGAACGCCTTTAAGCTCCTGGAATGGAAAGGACTCGGCATCAACATCAATGGCGAATACATCACTCACCTACGATTTGCCGACGATATCGTGGTCATGGCAAAGTCGATGGAAGAACTCAGCACGATGCTCGAAGGCCTTAATCAAGTCTCTCAACAGGTGGGTCTTAAAATGAACATGGATAAGACAAAAGTCATGTGTAATTCTCATGTTGTACCCACCCCTATTTCAGTTGGGAACTCGGTTCTTGAAGTCGTTGACTCGTACGTCTACCTGGGACAAGTAGTCCAGTTAGGCAGGTCCGACTTCAAGAAAGAGGCCAATCGCCGAATCCAACTCGGTTGGGCAGCGTTTGGAAAATTGCGTAACGTCTTCTCGTCCGACATACCTCAGTGCCTCAAGTCGAAAGTTTTCGACCAGTGTGTGTTGCCAGTGATGACTTATGGCACAGAAACGTGGTCTCTTACTATGGGCCTTATTAGTAAGCTCCAAGTAGCCCAAAGAGCCATGGAGAGGGCTATGCTCGGAGTTTCTCTGCGAGATCGAATCAGAAATGAGGAGATCCGTAGAAGAACCAAGGTTACCGACATAGCTCAGCGGATTGGCAAGTTGAAGTGGCAATGGGCAGGGCACATAGCGCGGAGAACTGATGACCGATGGGGTCGAAAAGTTCTTGAGTGGAGACCACGTACCGGCAAGCGCAGCGTAGGACGTCCACCCACAAGGTGGACGGATGACCTTATTAGGACCGCAGGATCGCGCTGGATGCAAACCGCTATCAACCGGTCTTATTGGAAATCATTAGGGGAGGCCTATGTCCAGCAGTGGACGTTCTATGGCTGATATGATGATGATGATATAAAAGGGCCCGGCAAAGTCACAAGCACAAATTTCAAAAGGAAAGCCGGGATTGACACGTTGTTCGGGCAGCATACCCATTATAGGGGTAGGTGTCTTCCCACTGACCTTTCTACATGTAACACATTGTCTAGCAGTAGTACGAGCCAGGTCTCTACCTACTATTGGCCAAACAGTTTCACGTATTGAATACAAAAGCAGCTGTGGACCAGCATGCAAAAGACGAAGGTGCTCCTGTCGAAATAGTAATTTAGTCAAAACATGTTTGGAATGTAAAAGCATTGGGTGGCGTTTTTCATATGAATAGCATGAATTTTCTAAACGCCCACCTACCCTTATTATGTCTTTATCCAAGAATGCAGTCAACGATAGAATACTAGATGTGGAGCTGAGTTGTTTATTTAACCTTAGTATCATCAATTCCTTTGGAAAGGATTCGCTCTGTGCTAATCTCACTAAATTTTGGAATGAATATTTAAGTTCTTCAGGCTGCAAATTACCAGTGTATTTTTAGTGGGATTTCTACAGTTGTTAATATACCTGAGTATGTATGCAAATGACCACTGCAAGAACTTAAGATTTGAATATCTGTCAAATTCTATCAATGTTTGTTTAGTTGATTCGTTATGAGTAGTTATGTTTACTTTAATGTCAGGGAGATCATGTGAGTCTAGATTCGTATTGGAATTAATGGGCGGCCATTCCGACTCATTTTGCCGTAAGAATGGGGTTCCTTCCCACCATAATTCACAATTTTCTATTTTGTCAGCATTTACGCTTCGTGTGGCTAAATCTGCAGAGTTAAGTTTTGTGGGTACGCGACGCCATTGTGATTGTTGTGTTAGCTCTAAGATAGCACTTACTCTATTAGCTACGAAGATTTTTAATTTATTATATTGCATACCTAGCCAAGCTAAAACAATGGAAGAATCTGTCCAAAATACCTTGCGAGTAATATGACATCGCAGTGTGCGACATACGGCGACCGCGAGCTGGGCGCCTAGGAGACACGCGCATAGCTCGAGTCGAGGTATTGTTGCTGGTTTGACAGGAGCTACTCTGGCTTTAGCGCACAGCAGACGGACCGTAACGTCACCCTGTGTATTTATCGATTTCATGTATATTGCTGTTGCAAAAGCCAATTTTGAAGCGTCGCAAAATATATGTAATTCTGTATGAAATGAAATGAAATGAAATGAAATGAAATGAAAATGAAATCATTTATTATCACAATAGTACATTGAAAACAATTAAATAAAATAATATGCTCATCAATGTTCCTGTTAATGGACTCGTCCAACAAAAAATCACAACATAAATACATGATTAAAAAAACAAATTCAATATCATAGTAAGTAATTCAATAAAATGAAAAATGACTAAAAAGTATGTTTCTAAACCAATTTCCAGTCTCAGTCAGAAAGCGACAATACTCTGAAAAATGTAGGTATGAAAGATATTATGATCTATGAGCAGATGCCTCACATATGACATGCCTAGGTATGCGTATTGATTGAAGATGTTTTAATTTATCCACAAATTTATACCACTGTTTACGTATGTCTTTTGGAACTGGCCTGTCCCAGGGTAACTTTTGCTCCCATAAAGTTTTAATAATAATACGTGGAATTATGGTGACTGTCATAATGTAACCTCTACAGAGATTTCAACAACTTGATGTCTTGTCAACTTTGATGTATATTATTAATAAAATAACATGAACTTAAAAGATGTTGATTTTATAATATTGGCGACGATTTAACGATTTTAAAATGGATGCGAACCAATTTCGCGAGTTTATGAAACAGCAACAACAACTAACGGAAGTAGTGCGTATGTTAACATTGCAACAAACCGAACGAATACCATCGACATCAACAAACATCAACGATGATCTTAGTCGGAAGATAAGTAATTTTTCAAAATATACATTTAACCCTGAAACAACTTCGATAAACGACTTCATAGAATATTTCGAGGCCAAGTGCAATATTTATGGAAGCGAGTACAAGAAAATTCAAAAAGATCTACTCGTCACATGTCTACCACCTGAAATATTTCACAAAATTAAAACGTAATTCATGAACACTTTCGAAAAACGCTCATATGATGAAATTAAAGCAATACTATACAGTTTTTACTCGTCGAAAACAACTCGTTATAAGGCATTAACAGAGTTTTGGAATTGCACAAGGAAAGAAGGTGAGTCAATGGAAACTTACGCTAACAAAATAAAAGAACTTAGCAAAGATTGTGGTTACGAAGGGCAATTTTTAGAACGTCAGCTACGTGATCGTTTTGCTACTGGCCTCAACCACGAGTCATTAGAAATAGATCTAAAACAGAAATGGCCAGAATTGCAAGATCGGGACAGCGATGGAAACATAATAGAAGTAACATTCGAACAAATTTTTGCAATTTCACAATCTAGAGAGCTTGCGGAAAACGATAACGCTAACATTAATATAACGGTACAACGTATCAAAGACAGAACTCTAAACAAATCCCCTACAAATAACTACAATCAACGAGTTCTTACAAAGGATCAATGCAAAAGGTGCGGAAAGATGGACAAACATGAAATGACGGATTGCGTCACAAAAAAATACATCTGCAAAGCATGCAATATGACAGGTCATTTTGAAAGCTGTTGTTAAAAAACAGGCAGAGCATACATATCTTTCAGACGGAGTCCGTCAAGATCTTTTAGGCAGAGAAATGTCAACAATGTGCTGTCAAGAAGAAACGCCAATGCAGGAACAACCTCATATCCAACAAGCAGCTCATCTGATGACGACAGCGAATATAATTCAAATGTTCATAAAATTAATGCTAACACCATGAGATGCAAAAAAATTGACGCTCATATAAATGGGTTCATATGTACCATGGACTGGGACCCAGGTTCAATTTATTCAATTATCAGTACGGCTTTTTGGAAGAAAATCGGATCACCCGAATTAACAGCAGGACCAAAACTACGAGCCTACGGCGACCATAAACTAAAGCCTAAAGGTCTTACAGATGTTAGAATGGAAGTACAAGGAGTACAGAAGATTTTACCTGTGGTTGTAATAAAAAACGTCAACCCTATGTTATTTGGACTACAATGGAGTGAAATGTTCAACATGACTTTCCCTAACTCAGTCTACTCAGTTAAAACTCAAGCAATGTCACTTAAACAAATCATTGATGGAAACAAAGAACTCTTTAACGACAAGTTAGGAGAAGTAAAGAATTATGAGGTGAACATTCATATCAAACCTGGAACTGTACCGAAACATTTACCAGCACGACCGATTAAGTTCAGTATTCGAAATAACGTTGAAGCTGAACTCGAGCGACTTATAAACGAGGGAATTATTGAAAAGGTTGACCCCAATCAAACACCAATAGAATGGGCTACACCAACTGTAAACGTTGTTAAACCAAATGGGACAATAAGAATCTGTGGTGATTATCGTACCACCATAAACCCGGTGCTAGTAACACATACACATCCAGTACCTTAGTTTGATTACTTGAGACAACGGCTTGCTAACGGAGAGAAATATTCAAAAATTGATTTAAAGGATGCATACCTACAATTTAAATTAGCACCGGAATCAAAAAAATATTTGACAATAATAGCAACTCACAAAGGTTATTTTCAATATAATAGAATGCCTTTCGGAATAACAACAGCACCAGCTATTTTTCAACATTATCTCGAGAAAGTATTAGACAACATCTCCAACACAGCAATCTATTTCGATGACATAGCTATCACTGGACAAAATGACGAAGAACACCTGAAAACATAAGCAAAAGTTATGAATAGACTCAACAAAGCTGGAATGAAAGTGAACCTTAAAAAGTGCACTTTTCTTCAAAATGAAATCGAATACCTTGGACATACAATTAGCAAATCTGAAGTCAAGCCCACTAAATCTAAAATGGACGCTATTCTCAATGCGCCACCACCTGAAAACGTTAAAGAATTAAGATCTTTTCTAGGATTAGTTAATTTTTACGAACGATTCATACCGCACCTACATAGTATATGTGCAGAATTACACAGCTTGACTGGACATAGACAAAAATGGAAATGGACCAACAACGAAAACACAATATTTGAAAAAACTAAAGAGGCAATTACAAGATCTAAACCTCTTATATCCTTTAATGAAGAACTACCTCTATATCTAGCTTGTGACGCTTCAGAAAAAGGAATTGGGGCTGTCCTGTATCACACAATCAACGAAACTAAAAGACCAATCGCATTTGCATCAAGGAAATTAAAACAAGCGGAAAGCAATTATTCCGTCATAGATCGAGAAGCCCTTGCAATATTTTTTGGAATAACAAAATTTGATCAGTTTCTACGGGGAGCAAAATTCACACTGGTAACAGATCATAAACCACTTATACATCTACTTGGGACTAATCGAAATCTACCCAAGTTAGTCAACAATAGACTTGTTCGATGGGCTCTGGTAATTGGTAGTTACAATTACGACATAAAATATACAAAAGGTGAAAACAACATACTCGCTGATCCTCTATCAAGACTTCCCAATCCTAACGAACAACCATCCAAAGCAGAATCCTCAGTCAACAAAATTATTCAAAAAATTACTGAGACTATGATAAACGAAATAGCTATTAACGAAGAAACTATCAAAGAACAAACCAAAAAGGACACAATTCTACTAAAAATCATTCAACACAATAGATCAACATTATCTATATTATAGATACGATGAACATTCTTTACAAGCATTTTTCAAAAAACGTAACGAGTTATCGGTAGAGAACGACATCTTGATGTGGCAAGGTAGGATAATCATACCGGCCTCTATGAGAAAATTAACACTGAAATACCTTCATAGGGGACATCCAGGGATATCAGCCATGAGGGCACTTGCAAGGTTCTATATATGGTGGCCATCACTCGAAGAAGATATTGACAATTACGTCAAAATGTGTAAAGGTTGTCAAGAGAACAGACCAAACAACCCAGAATTACCAATATTTTCTTGGTCGATTCCAAACAACGTATGGGAAAGAATACATATTGATTTCGCAGGACCTTTTCTTGGCAAATATTGGTTGGTTCTTTGCGATGCTTTATCTAAATGGATAGAAGTAAAACCAATGAACAAAACGACAACAGATAAACTGTGTGAGGAACTAGAAGACATTTTTACAACCTTTGGTTTACCTCAAATAATAGTATCTGATAATGGACCACAATTCACATCAGAAGTATTCAGAACATATTGTAAAAGGAGAGGCATCGTACACATACACATACACATCCTGGCAGAACAGTCTCCAAATTACCGTCCGGGAAGTAAAGTTTTTGTTCGAACAAAGGAAGAGGCAAAATGGAAACCAGCAACTATTGAGAAAAGAACTCATAAATATTCATATGTGATAAAAACACCTGAAGGAATTTTAAGGAGGAGGCACGCCGATCACATAAGGCCAAATAACACTCAGCAGTCTCCACAAACTGAGTTAACACCTTTTCAGACACCTCGAACAAATTTACCTCAGACGCAACCTTCAACTGTACCAGACCCGGACCCGACTGTAGCAATATCTCCCGCAACACCATCCGCAACACCTCCCACAACACGCAGAAGTATGAGAAACATCAAGCCACCCCGCCGTCTCATCGAAGATATGTGAATGGGGAGGAATGTCATAATGTAACCTCTACAGAGATTTCAACAACTTGATGTCTTGTCAACTTTGATGTATATTATTAATAAAATAACATGAACTTAAAAGATGTTGATTTTATAATAGTGACCAAAGCCAGTAAACCAAGGGGATCAAAAATTTTACAGGAAACTGATAGAATTGATCGTTTTGTTGGGTTCAGTGTGTTTGTTTCATAACTACTTGGAAAATGAATGTAATCTGCATTAGGATCCCAACCTATGCCTAGTGTGTGTGACGCTGAACTTATAGTTAAGTCATGTTGAGTATTTTGTGTACCAGCGGCTTGATAATCAGGCAGTATACACGGTGCGTTTGAACGGTATTTACGTAAATTGAAGCACCCCTTTCGTAGGGCAGATTATGTGGCTGTTTTGATATGTCGTAGATCACTGATATCATCACTTCCTGTCAAGAGATCATCGACCAGAAAGTCATTTTGAATTATTTGCTTTATTCTAGCGTCAGCACATTCTTCTCCTAGTTGCCACAGGCATTGTGTACTGAGGAAGCTTGAGCTAGCATAGCCATATGTGACAGTGTTTAACCTCAACAATTGCAAAGTATCAGTGATGTTTTCACGCCAAAGAATGATTTGAAGATCTTTATGAACATCTTGTATATTTACCATTCTATACATTTTCTCGCAATCTCCTGATAGCACATATGTATACTGTCTAAATCTGAGTAAGATATTGAATAAATTATCTTGTATGTGTGGTCCTACTATCTGTATGTCATTTATGCTGTAACCTGAGGTGGTTTTTTGACTACCATTGAATACTACTCTTAACCGAGTCGACTCACTATCAGGTTTCCATACTGCATGATGTGGAATGAAGTATGATGGGTGTGGTATAGTAGTGATTTCTGATAAGTGACCTCACTCAGCATATTCCCTTATGAATTTGGAATATAGTTGTTTGAGTTCTGGGTTCTTTTGGAAACGACGTTCAAGAGCAAGAAATTGTTGTTTTGCTCGTTTCATTGAATCACCTAAGCAATCTGGTTCTGTATGGAGAGGTAATTGAACACAAAACCTGCCTTCTTCGTTGCGGTAAGTATGATCTACAAAATGAGCTTCGCATTGTATTTCTTCATCCGTTTGGACATCGTTTAAGTTAGGAATTTGCTCTATTTCGCAGAATTTTTTGAGATTATTGTTCAGCTCAGTATTTGAAATGATTTCATAATTGTTGGAATCTATGGTTGAATAATTGCAGACAAGAGAATTGGGCTGTGTGATAGAATTGGTATGCAATGGGCCTGCCAGTATCCAACCTAACCTTGACTTAAGCATGAGGGGTTGACTGGGACAAAGACGAATTTGTTCTGGTTCAATGAGTTTCCAGAACAAATCAGCTCCTATCAGCAAGTCTACTGGTAAGGAAAGCAGCCTGAAAAGAATAATTCCTACATAACAGAGTATTATGTTTTGCAGACTTACATTTGGAGCACGGGCCTAACTTGCATTGTGCTGATGAATGCCCTTTTCGGAGACAATTGACACAGAGTCGAAGCCGCATTACCTCAGAAGAAGCCCTTTCTTCCACAGGTTTGGCCAAGAATGAGGAGCAGTCATACAGACGATGATTTCCATTGCATAGGACACAAGCAACAAAGGGTGGACTGGTAGAAGCTGTAACAGCAAAGGATTTTGCGTTATTATATGGCTTAAATTGTTTGATTGTGGTTGGACGAACTTCAGATTTATTGCTTTGTACTGATTCTAAAATATCAGCCCGAGATCTGAGAAATTGAAAAAAATCTTTTAATGCCGGACTACCCTCGATCAAGTTTTTATGCTCTTCCCACTTAAATGTGGTTGCATTATCTAGCTTTGCTAAAACTAAGTGGACTATTAGGGTGTCCCAATGCTCAGTGGGTTCACCTAGCGTGCTTAATGCTCTTAGATTTTTTAAAATATGATCGATGAGGAATCTTAACTCCTTAGCTGAGTCCCGAGGTACGGGCTGCAAATTCAATAGTGAATTTAAATGGTATGTTATTAGTTGTTTTTCATTGTTGTATCTCTCACATAGGAGCCGCCAAGCTTCCAGATAGTTTTGAGAACTAATTTCTAAATTACTGATGACTCTTGCAGCATCACCTTCTAAGTAGCTGTTAAGATAATGAAATTTATGGATGGGTTGTATGCTTTCATTATCATGAATGAATATCATATTGATGTAAAATCATCATTGCGTATACAGTTTAACTTTTAACTTTCAACTCGATATCTTTACGCGTTCCCGAGATAAAGAGTCTTGACATACACACAGACGGACAGACGGACAAACTAACAACAAAGTGATCCTATAAGGGTTGCTTTTTTTCGTTTGAGGTACGCAACCCTAAAAAACATGGATGAAGTGAACAAGAATGTCTTGCCGCCAATGGAACATTCTGGAACCAGCACACCTGGTGGGAATAGCAGTAGGTACAAGCGGTACCAGTGCAAACACGAACAGCCAAGAACCGATGGGCGTGTTCAAACTCGGCGTGAAAATACCCCCATTCTGGTCTGAAGAACCTGGTCTGTGGTTCGCGCAGGTTGTAGGTCAGTTCCTGGTCGCTGGAATAACTTCGGATATAACGAAATTTTACCATGTGATATCACAACTGGATCAGCAGTACGCGGCGGCAGTAAAAGATGTCATAATTTTCCCACCGACGATAAATCGATTTATGAAAATGAAATCGGAACTAATAAAAAGATTGTTTGCCTTGCATGAAAAAAAAGTGAAGTAACTGCTCATGCACGAGGAGTTAGGTGATATAAAACCGTCATAGTTCTTCCGGCACCTTCAAACCTTGGCTGGTCCGAACGTTCCAGATTCTTTTTTGAGGACATTGTGGTAAGCCGTTTGCCTCATAATATACAAACTGACTCATCCGACTCATCAGGCCGATCTGCAAAATTGCTAGTTTTCAGTAGAGCTCAGAGAAGTTCTCGACTTGTTTTAAATGGTGAGACTTAACGTTTTGGTTTTTTGGTATGTTATCACAATGCCACAGCCTAGTTACATACTTAGTGGTGTATATTTTTAATCAGTTTATTTCACGAGATAGTGAGTTCCATATCAACATAGGACGTTATATAGCGAAACATCGGGGGTCTGTAGTGAACATAAATCGTTATTTTACGTAGATGTCCGATACTAGTGACGTTCTATAATGACATAGGTCGGTTTTGGTTAGAATTACCTTTCACTAATGAGTCCTATGTAACACCTTGAAATATTTGAACATTATTAACTATTTATATCATGAATACAAGATGTATAAGTAAATAAATAATTATTTTTAACAAAAAATGGGACGCTTCGCCTTCAATTGTGTACAAAATACAAATAGTTCGCTCGAATCGATTTTAAGATTTTTTACGATATTGTTGATTTTACAAAAACGGCTTAGCCGATTTCAATTAGATTTATTTAGTAACACCTCGAGAGTGTACTTTTTTGAAACAAAAGAGATTTTTGAAATCGGTTTACAATTAACAAAAATATCAATGAACATACACAAAAAAATACATACAAACGCAACAGAACCTCCTCGAAAGTAAGTTAAAAAATTATACAAAATTGACTTTGTTGTCTAGTAACTTTTTTTAAATCACACGTTCAATTAAAAATATTGATATTCTCAAAATAGGTAAAAAAAAACATTAGATTAGGTACATCACTTTGAACAGCAGTCGTAGTAACATACGGTTAGGTAGGTACAGAAATAGAATTAGCAGTCCTAAATACCTACAGATCGATGTACGTAGCTATTGGGACAATACAAGAGACGCGCATGAAGAAAGGACATGTCCACAAAATGTATGGAGGCTGGTATAATAATAATCAAAAATTCTAACCGCAATACTCGTTACATTTCGAGAAAGTTCATATTTTTCTGAGTCTATTACAACAGTTAAAAACAAAAAAGAGCCCTTCGATTTTTTAAAAAATCATTTTGAATTTATTAGGATAAATAAATATAAGATATAAGAATTGTTAAATGTGTATCCTGAAATAGGACAACTGAAAAATTTACAATTTCATTTTTCCATAAAATACAAGCCGTAGACCGTGACGAAAGGACGGGGCGGCCGCGCCTCGCGCGCTGTTGCTTTATCACTTCGTGCGTTTTTATACGGAGCGAATGTCAGATAGAACGTTATTCGATTCTATATTTCCGAAACTAATAGAGATATGCAAATTCTAATAATGGACATCTGTAGAGCTAGTGTTCCTTATCTCGTTTAGCTATTAAAATCGTTTTTGTTCTATGATCACATCGAGCTTTGTTCTACGGATGAGTCGAAACGGTCATCGCATCTCAAACCGACGTGTCTTTGGAAGATGTAGCTGATCTCGCTGTCGAGTCTACGAAATCGTACCGGTGCCGTCAGTAGATTTTTCTATTACTGACATGGCAAAGCAAATTGCGGATTTGACACGTGCAAACACAAATTTTCACAAAGCCAACACTAAGTCGATGTACTCGTATAACAGTATCAAATGTGGATTAAGTTATTTTCGTAGCACTAAATCACTATTTTTGATGATAGTTGCGTCGCCGCGAAAGTAGTCAGAAGAACTGGTGTTTTGCGGTGTCGCGCAAAGTGCTCGGGCGCACAGCGCCCCTATAACGAAAGCGATGTGAATGTGAATTGGCATGTTTCGTCCATATATGCCAATAGCAAAAATAAGCCCAGTGTGGGTTGGACACGCGCACGAAAGGTTCAGCACCATATGAGAGCCCCTTTAGCCTCATTTCAAACGTCTACCTGTTGCCGTTATTAAAATCGAGCAAAAACAGCAAAAATCACGTTTGTTGTATGGGAGCCCCCCTCAAATAATTATTTTATTCTGTTTTTAGAATTTGCTGTTATAGCGGCAACAGAAACACATCATTCGTGAAAATTTTAGGTGTCTAGATATCGTCACGGTTCATGAGATTCAGCCTGGCGACAGACATATAGACAGACAGAGACTTAATAATAGGATCCCTTTACCCTTGCGTCTGGTTATTTTTAGGGTTCTGTACCCAAAGGGTAAAGGGTACAGAACCCTAAAAATAACCAGACGTACTTAACTAATTTTAGAAATTTAGAACAAATATTTATACCCTTGTCTTACCGAAGGTGCAATGTAAATATGTATTAGGCAGATAAGTTATAGATTTATTTAATTTTGTACTGGGCGTCTTTTTTATCTTCGATACATATTATTTTCTATTTCAAAGGGTACTACATATTTAGTATAAATATGAAAATCTAATTCAAATACACAAAACTACCTATTGTAAATAGATACTCATCTAGAGTTCCATGTACTTTCGTAGGCGGCAGCCATACCATAAAAGCCCATCTACCAGTTATTCAGTGAAGCAGACAGTGCTTTAAAGTAGTTAAAAGTTGCCTTGTTTTAAAAAAGAACCGTTAAAAATTACCTTTACAGCCTCTCCAACTGGTTCGTATGTCTTATTATTATAATCATTAAATACAATGCCGAAATGTGACCCCGTCATTGTAAAATTAGAAAGTTTAAACCACGTAACATTTATAGTTACTCCATTGTCGAAGCCGATCGGACAAATAAGCTGAACTGTGTCATTTGCAATCACTGTGATATTACGTGGATAACCATTTGATGACGGTCTATACAACGACTCTGTGGGATGACAAAACATAATAAACATAATTCTATTATGACATGTGTACAGAATAGTTTAATAAGATTACATCATCATATCAATCTTAGGGTGTCCGAATTGTGTTTTTTTTTTTTTTAATTTAAGTAAGGGCTTTGTCGCTTAGCGACCCCATCGCCCTGTTGAAGATACTAACTTTAAGTTATCTTTTTAAAGCTATATCTACGAGTTTGTACAACATTTTTGCATTTTCAGAGTCTGGTGAAGACAAAATGGAGTTGTAATAGCCAACGTCTTAGATATTTTGTATAGAACATAGTCTTCTAAATGCCTCGTTCCGCACACATTCCAACAATATTAGCAGAGTATCTTCATTAACGCCACGCTCATTAAAATTGCGGTTTTGGCGTTTTTTTCATCAGATTTCTAAACTTATTAGTTAGAATATGTGCAGAACGGACCCTGAGGGCTGTCACGAGCTCGTTGCGATTTAGAAGGCTATGACTAATCCAGGGATACTTTAAAATTTCCGGTTGTATAGTCTTGTACCAGATTCCTTTCTCTTTGGATCACTCGTCAAAATGTTCCTGCCACATTGATGTACATTGCATTTTAATCCATCGAATGTAGTCCGAGGCCAGAGGGGTCGTCACCAGTGGAACAACGTCAGTGATCGCTTGCCTAGCTAAAAGATCGACAGCTTCATTTGCCTGCAGATTTATATGTGATGGAATCCATTGAATGAAGGCCTCCTTGATTTCGGAAGGCTTAGAATTGATTCTAGAATGCGGTAGGCTATCGGAACGCCTCTCGCCGTGTGCGAGGTGCACCGACCCAAGTGTTGAATGGACCTTTTCGAGCCTGTTAAGATGACCAACTTACGGACATTGATTGTATGAACATAATTTAAGCTTTGAAAATTGCCAGTAATTCAATATGCATGATCGAAATATCAGAATCAATTTTAAGTTTCACGTAACTATCTTGATGAGGATCCAAAAAGGCAGCGCCACCATTACTTCCATCTTTCGAGCCATCGGTAAAAAAACTAAAGTAAAAGGCTATTATAAATTGGCATTAAATTTAATTCATGATGTATAGATACGAGCAAAGGAATTTTTTTTGCGCCAATAATGTGCTCGAGTAGTATTGGATAGTTCTTGTAAAATTTCGATTGTTTTACTAACTGAAAATGATTTAGCTTTCAACAAAAATTATCTACGGAATCGAAGCGGAGGGAGATGCAGGGCACTTTCCACGACATGGATAGGCGTGCTTCTAATGTATCCTGCAATAACGCGTAGGTAAAGCTTGGTTTTGTAATTTTTCTAATTTATAAAGATGAGATTCACAACTATTATCATATATTACTATTATATATATTACTATATATACTATATCTTATATATATATATATATGTTTGAGATGTTTCTGATGGACTCCCCATCCTGAACTAGCCAATACTTTTAAAATATTCATTAACCTTGAAACCTTTTCTACAGTTTCCTCGATGTGCTTACGCCATCTTAGTCGACTATCTAACTAGAGACCCAAATATTTGAAAGACTGAACCATTGACAGCGATGCATTATTAATTCTTAAGTCTATCGTTCATCTCCCTGGGCCAGGCCTCAACCAGTACTTCTCCTTATAAGCCACCGTAGGGCTAGGCGACGCGGACAACAAAAGCGAGCTGTAATTAAAGGTACCGGCACGACAGACGACGAACTTAAATGCCGTCGGTCGCATACGTAAAATTCACACCTGTTTCTTCGCGCCTGACACAACTGCCGAAGCCATCCTATCTTTTATAAAAAGGAAAAAACAGTGCGACCGGTATCAGTTACGAAAACTAACACTAACGCACAATGAGGAAGTTTCTCGTTTTCTAGTTTTATTTTTATTAAATTACACCAAGTCTGAAATAAATTATGGTGTGCTTTTTTTTCAATTATCTTTAAAAAAGACGGAGTTATGAATTTTCAAACATGACCGCACCAAATCAAAAAAACCTCGCGACGGATTTACGCGTGTGACGTCATCCGGCTCAAGAGCTTCATTCTATTCCGGGTATTTTTCTAAGCCACGAATACGTTCTAGGATATCATTGTATTTATCTTTATGTTATGATCAACATTTACTATGGCACTAACCCCCCAATATTACGAATAAAATGACAGCATTCCCAAAATTTTGTCGTGAGTAAATGAACTTTACATCTAAATGGAACAAGACTTGGTGTATGTGTTAAGTGTACTGCGATTTTTATCTATAACTACTAACTAGTAGCTCTCTAAACAGTAGACCTCGCAAGTATACATTTTCTTGTAATAAGTTCTCAAAATACACAACTTTCACAGGTAAATATATTCTTAATCATAAAAATGGTAAGGTTCTTTACTAAGATATTATTGTATAATATGGCCAAATTTTACTATGGGACTAAGTGAATAAGTTTGTATAGGCAGGGTGGCTAGCCCTAGTGTCAGAGTTTGGGACTGATCCTCTATACAGGCTTAGCTAGATAGAACTGTTGAAGCGTAGTATATTTTGTTCTAATAAAATACTTTAGATATTTTTTTCAAGGCTTATATTTTCTAGTGTCGAGACATGCGTATGATAGGCTTCCGTAGACGTGACGATGATTATGATGATGATAAAAAACAATTTTTAAGATGGTTGATTACTAGGAAAACGTAATTTAGTATGAATTCTTGGTTGCCTGGAAGAAATCGCTTAAAGCGATAAGGTCACCAGTTAGAAACCTATAAATTGTATTGTTTTGTCCCAGTAAATTGTTTTTTTTTTATGTGATGTGGTTGTCTAATAAAGTGTTATTGTTTGTTTGTTTGTATGAAATATACTTGTGAGGTCGATGACCTATAATGTTTAAAAATTAAAAAAAAAAAAAGGATATTCTGTATTATTTAGACTACTCTAATAAACCAAGAACCAAAAACAGTCACACTTGAAGGTACTGATATGGAATATGTCACTTCATATACCTATCTAGGTCAAATTATATCATTCAAAGACTACATGGATCGGGAAATTGATACAAGGGTGGCAAATTCCTGGAAAAGCTTTTGGTCCCTAAAAGAAGTAATGAAAAGCAACACCTATCATATAAAAGCTAAAAGAAAGCTACTTGACACCTGTATCTTACCATGTCTAACTTACGGCTGTCAAACATGGGCCATGTCACAAAGAAACGTGACCAAGATAAGATCATGCCAAAGAAGTATGGAGAGAAGTGTTTTGGGCCTAAGACTACTAGACAAAATCAAAGCCACCGAAATAAGGAAAAAAACAAAGGTGAAAGACGCGATTCTAAAAATAAGACATCAAAAATGGAAATGGGCAGGGCACATGATACGAGATAAAACAGAGAAGTGGACCAAAATAATAACGGAATGGCAACCAAGGTATAACATAAGGAGAAAAAGAGGAAGACAGATGAGGAGATGGGTAGATGATGTCAAAAAAGTAGGTGGACCATTATGGACAAGATTAGCACAAGACAGAGGAGAATGGAAGAATCTGGAGGAGGCTTTTGCGTCTACGGACGTACTGGAAAATGTTCTATCCGAAGTGCTATAAAATAGTTAAGTTACAATTGTATTTTTCAGTAAATAAAGGCTTAATAATAATCTATTCTCTGTTGTAACGAGTTTAGTTTACATTTTTCTAAACGATCAACACTGAACCCCTTACTTAATAAATTAGATAACTATGTGATAATTCGAAAAACTGAAATTTGGCTATGAGCAGGGGTTACCCCTATTAAACGCGTATTTTTCAAAGTTAGCATTCTAAAAGAAAATAAACGTATAAATATTGTTAGCTTTGTAATACCTTTAAACTGTAATAAAGGTTTGGTATTAATTATGCCAAAATAAATAAACATTTTTCAAAATTTTTAACCAAACACATAGCGTGTTAGAATATTAGGTAATTCACATTTTTTTTTTCACAGATGCTACTAAACATATAGTTATGTCACAATACATATTGACAATACATTAAGCAGTGATTAATATGTCGATAAGATAATATTATATCAACCGATAAGTACATTTGATGTCCTTCGATTGATATGATGATAATATAAGCAGCAAATACGTCACCCAATATTAATTTTTGCATAGAAAGCTCATCGGCGGACATTTCCATTGCACTAAAGCCCATTGTTATTGGGCATAGCCCCACCAATATAATTAGAATATGCCACTTCATCACACAGTATTGAGGCACTGTTTAAAAGTAAAAGTGCACTTGTTTAAATACTGCCATTTAGCACTTAGGCTGGAGTTCATCAAATGCAACATTACCGATGGTTACGCAAACGTTCAGTTAAAATTTAACAATTGGTTAAATAAGCTGCGCTTGTTTGGTGTTCATCATTTGCATATAACTAGGGATTAGAATTTAGATAATTAAACGTTTTTGAACGAATGATTCGTAAATTAATAAATGGTATTATACTGATACAAAAAAAAAAATACATTCCGTCCGGATACATTTTGCTTTCACCCAAACGCTTTCAAAAACTGTCGGCTACTATTATTATCCTATAAAATTTTATCCTTATTAGGCGTAGACAGAAAAGACAATAGACCTATCGATAGCTTCTGTTGCATTTACACAAGAAAAGGAGAGATATAGGCCTACAACGTGCATAAAAACGAGACAAAATGAGGCCATTGTCTGTCTCTCATTGCGTGCCGGTTTTGTCATGGTCATACACTTATTTGTCTAATTTGGTATATTCTAATTATATTGGTGGGCAACAACAATGGGCTTTAGTGCGATGGAATTAAATGTCCGCCGATGAGCTTTTTATGCAAGAATTAATATTTGGTGACGTATTTACTGTTTAAATAATCATCATTCAAGAGTTGTGCACATAAAAGTCATGTTTTTGAACCAAAACAAAAAATAAGAAATATTCATAATTATAAACTGGTTTATTTAGCGGGCAGTAATAAAAGTAAAATTAATTTCGTAAAATTAATGCCTGCATGGGGGATCTTTTTAGGATATAGTACCTCGGCCCTATCATTCGAAACGACAGCGACATCGACCGGGACGTTACTAGCAGCATAAACGCAGGTTGGATGAAATGGCGACAGGTTACTGGAACAACTTGCGATCCGCGGATGCCCCTTAAGCTAAAAGGGAACATTTATAAGAGCATCTTAAGACCTGTCGTATTGTATGGATCAGAGTGTTGGGCCACCAAAGGGGAAAATGAAAGGAAATGGGATGCAACGGAGATGCGAATGCTGAGACATACAGACAGACAGACAAAACTCTTTATGAAAACACCACAACCACAATATGAAAAATAAACACTATTTACACATATACGACAAAAAATGTGATTATAAAGTGGCGGCCTTATCACCCACGGCGATTTCTTCCAGGCAACCTTGCACGAATATGAACTGACAAGAACAAGAAATAGTGGCCTTAAATAGATATTAACAAAAAAAACCCCTGTAAATAATAAACTAAACATACTTAATTCAATCTAAGTTTTAAACATACTTACATATATACGTCATAATATATAAATATAATTATACATATTCCTACATATATACATACCTACATACGTTATAAAATAGTAGCAAAAAGAACAAGTAACACTATGGTTTCAGATAGTGAGCTTTCACAAGTTGTTTGAAAACGTTCAAGAAACGTGAACGTTTAATTTCTAAAGGTAAGTCATTCTAAAGTCTGACTGCCTCCACAGAGAAAGAAGAATCGTAGAAAGATGTTTTGTGACGAGAGAACCTAAGTGTGAGATTATCTGAAGATTTTAGGTAACGGCTCAATAGAGAGTGTCGAAAACGAAAACGCTCTCGGAGATAGGAGAGAGCTGAGAGCCGAGGCTGAGATAGATGTGCGGAGTGACAAGAATGGATAAGATTACAAATGAGTATGTTAGGGGAAGTCTGAAAGTAGCGCCAGTGACTGAAAAATTAAAGAGTAGCAGGCTATCTTGGTATGGGCATGTCATGAGACGGGAAGAGAGTCATGTCACGAAAAGAACCCTCAACATGATGGTAAGCGGCAGAAATGGGAGGGGACGATCAAAAAAGTGTGGATGATTTGTGTAAAAGATGATATGCGAGAGAAAGGAGTTGAGGAAAGTGGCGAAAAGAAACGTGCTGTGCCGACCCCACCTAGTGGGATGAGGGCAGGATGATGATGATGATGCTCACTAAAAACGGATTTTGCGAAATTCAAGCCCTAAGTGGGTGAAATAGCGAGGCAAAGTTAGTATGGGAGGACACGATTCCTTGGGCGAATTGACTTGAAATTTGGCATAGACATACTTAAACAAAATTAATTGACCACGTGTTTCGCATTTTACTGAATTGTATTGCCTATCAGCGTTGAAAACGGGATACAGCTATTTTTGGGACGAATGATTTGGACGTCGGTAATTATTTTCTCAAAATGACATGTTGACATGTTTGAAGTCCAGATTTACTGAAACCAATGAGTTAAGAAAATAGAGGAGGCGGCCTCAGCTTTTTTGTCACTTTTCCGGTCTCACTTTCTTTATATAATAATATGTTCCCATATTTCTTTTTATTGTTGATATTTTTTTTGCTATATCATAGGTACTTTAGAGGTAGTTTCATTTGACGAGAAGTTTTTTAGAATTCAAGAATTAACTAAGTACATGCTTAAATAATGTTGTTTCCATTAGTTCATCAGTCATATTTGAAAGATCATCATTATCATGGTACACATCGATTCCAGCGAATTATTTACTGTGTGAGCTGCGCGGATGAAACCGCGGGGTGCAGCTATTATTTATATATTTTTTTATTATATATATATATATATATATATATATAAATATTTCTAAATATTAATATTATAAATATTCTATAAATAAGCCTATTGCAAAACTAGCTGTTGTAACTAGATAAAAAAATAGCCTAGTGCGAGTTTTAGATTTAGATTTACCGTGTTTCCACACGGTAACCCCCCTTAATTTATTTTAATTTAATTAATAAATTCGGTGTATATTAAAAGTATCAATAAAATAATTATTGAATGGCTTATTTTGTGTTTATAGTGCCTACATTGCTGCAGCGGCCAGCTAAAGAGGCATCGATGGACGAAGAGCGTTGATGTGGGCCAAGGCGAAGCCGAGGCACACATTCGTGAGTCCATTAATGCCTTGTTGTGGCCAAGGCAGGCACACATTCGTGAGTCAAGCAATGCTTTGTTGTGGCCAAGGCTTGTATAGTACTTTTCTCAAATAATGCGCGGAAATTATTTACTAAAATAATTCTCAAAATCAATAATGAATACAATAAATAAGAACAATGAATATATAAGAACAACAAATTACAATCATTTTTCACGCGTTAACGTGTTCATTTGTTATTTCTTCTTCAATAAACATCGTTTTATTTACAAGTCAGCTTGAAATATAAGAAAAACCTTTGAATAGTTACCTCCTTGGTTGACATGTTTCAAACTAAAACATTATCCTATTTTTAAATTACACTACAGCAATGGATTGTCATCCATTTTTTTTCTGGCCGCAAAACACGCCAGCAATGAATTTTTATACATGTTTTGCCGGGCACTGCTCGCATGTGGCCACTTCTGTAATGTCGATTTATCTCGAAGAAAGTTGTCAAAATAATGTTCACATTTCCAAGCATGATTGAGAAAACATTCATTCACCGTTTTTAAAAAAATGACCTATTAGCTGATGTAGTTTGGTTGGTGGTGGGATAAATGTTTTGTTCTTATTATTTAACAATCAATTAATTAATTCCAATTAAATATTTTAATTTACTAATCGGCAAATAAATTCAACCTGTCAACCAAGAAATCGACAAACAAACAAATTATCTGTCTCTTCACCCACAAAACAAAACAACCAACCTATCTATCCCAATCTAACCAAGAAATCTAAATTTAAAACAAAATGAGGTAAAATCGTGGGAACGGCAACATTTTATCGTTCCCAAGTTCCCAGATTTTTGCCTATTATTCGCATATTTATGCAATACGAATAATATTACGCATACAAATATTAATACGAGTAGAAAAGAGATATTTCTTATAATTTATTGTAATATTTAAAGTATTGGTATTTCAGTTTGAAAAAGCAAGCGGTCATTAGGACCGACGTCAGGTGGTAGTGTAACTGAAATACTCGTCAGGTGGCTAAGGATTAAACAAGATTGACGACGTCGTTTAAGTTAAACGTGCGATTACTGTATTTAGAAAATTGTTAATGCTTCGTGCACAGCAACATTTTGTTTACAAGCCGTTTAAGATTTAACGAACGGTTAATAAAGTAAACTTCTGTTGGTGAACTCGAGCCTTAAACAGGAAAACTTCGCATTACTGTATGGTATTATAAGTATAATTGTATTGTAGGTAAGTATAATTATAATACCTTACAGTAATACTAAATACTAATAATTATGACGTAGTTTATCGTCTTTATTTATACGCCCAAAACTTGGTCTACATTATTTTAGTTTTTACTTTAACTACTAATAATCATTTTGCTAAAAATGTCTGATAGATAAGGCATTAGTGATCAGTATGTCAAAGAAGTATAGAAAGAAGTTTTTTTAATTTAACCCAACGCGATTAGAAAAAAAAACTAAAACTAGGGAAGTCATAAAAAATACTGAAATGGAAATGGGCATATACAAAGACTATAGCCAAAAAATGGGCAAAAATCGTTACAAGCTTGCGTTCTAGGGGCCTAGAGGCATTAAACGCAAGCTAGGTAGACCGCATCAAAGATGGCATGACAACATCATACAATTTGCTGGTTGCTCTAGTCCAGAATTGCGCGAAAGAGAGAAAAATGGAAACAGTTGGAGGATACTTTTACTGGTCTTGGCCTGGAGCCCCTATAAATATTTATTTTATTTTAAATTTGTTATTTAGTTTCAAAGTGGATATTTAAACAAACGGCTAAAAATTTAGGATTGTTGTATGGGAGCCGCCTTTAAGTTTTTTTTTTGTTTTCGGTATTTGTTGTTATAGCGGCAACAGAAATACGTCATCTGTGAAAATTTCAACTTTCTAGCCATCACCGTCTATGAGATACAACCTGGTAATAGACAGACAGACAGACGGACAGCGGAGCCATAGTAATAGGGTCCCGTTTTTACCATTTGTAATAAACTAATCTAAAAAGAACCGCCGAGTTGTGAATCTCCTATATTTGGCCGACGAACCGGACCGGAGGAGGTACTCATAACTTTTTACATGGTAAGCCAATTTCATAAATTCTTTTTTTATTGGAAAGAATAATTATACTTCAAGATTGGTCCCATTTAAATTTTACCGAAATCGGCTGAGCCATTTCTGATAAATCAACAATAATGTGAAATTGCTACATCGATTTGTGCGGTACTATTCGCGAATTCTGTACACGGTTGAAATCGGTCATGCCATTTTTTGCAAAAAATAATTATATGTAAGTCGATTAAGAAAGAACACATGCGATGTACCTACTGTTGTAACCTCAGCTTGGTGAGTCACGAGTGTCATGACTGCAGTGAACTAGGGATGCCAATGGTCGATAAATTTAAATAAATCGATAAAACGTCATTGATACAAATAACAACGCAAAAAACATAACGAAGTAACTTAAGTCAAACTAAAATTAAGTCATCATAGTTGTAAAATTAAAATTAATTTGTATAAAAATATAATATTTTTAGGGTTCCGTAGTAAAAAGAGGACTGACGGACACAACGAATTTATACCCTTATAAATTTTCAAATTTTTGTAAAAAAGAAGATAGTGCAGCCATAGCCATGCGACTAGGTGAGTTCACACCTGTGCTTTGATGGATAGCCTTCCCTAGAGTGTAGCTTGTTATTGAATGTACAGACTGATGATGATCTATACAAGAGATATTACAACTAAACAAAATTATGTTTTAGTTCTACATTTTTGCAAATTTATAAATGTTAACACTCAAAATAATTATATTCATAAGTTATGTAAGAGTCCAAATTCTAGTCATTATAATTTCAGTGAAAAAGAAATAATACATATTTTATTGTTTCATTCGTAAAAAGGTATTTGAGTTTATAAGTGAAATAAGTATTTGACTTGCTTAATTAATTATTTAATACATGCAAAGCACCTATCTATGCAAAATCCATTTTTAAAACAAAAAAATAGTTGTGTATTTAGCCTTATGAGCCAATTTTTGAAGCTCTTCCTCTCCATGATCCATGAACGCATAAGGGTAAAGTGCGATGACCAACTTAGTGACAGCCAATTTGGTTTCCGAAGTGGCTCTATTGGCAGTACAAGTTTTGGTGCAAAAATTTAGAGACATGCAGCAGGATGTCTTTCTGGGCTTCGTAGATTATGAAAAAGCATTTGATAGGGTTCAACACAGTCGCCTGGTTGAACTTCTTAACGATATTGATTTGGACGAGAAAGACATACGTATCTTATAAAACTTGTACTGGAACCAACGTGCTATTGTTCGCATTGAGGGTGAAAAATCTCAAGAAATTAACATCAAATGGGGGGTGCGGCAAGGTTGCATTTTGTCACCTGCTTTTTTTAAGTTGTACTCGGAGACTATCATGACTGAAGCTCTTGAAGACCTGGACTGTGGGGTCAAAGTCAATGGACGTTTCATTACAACTTGAGGTACGCCGATGATACAGTACTCATAGCATCTACACAGAATGAATTACAGAAAGATTTTCGAGCGAGTTAACCAGTGTAGTGTTAAGCAGGCCTCAATATGAATGTCAATAAGACCAATTATGGTTATTTCTAATAATCTCAATCTGCATCCGAGCATTAACGTTGGAGGCCAAGACCTTGAAAGGGTTAATAAATATAAATACCTGGCTCACTGAGGACTGGGACAGTGATGTGGAGATCAAAATGTTGGATTGAAATCGCACGTAGTGCCTTTGGAAAAATGAAAAAGATAGGTACTCTGTAATCGTAGCCTTAAAATCCCTCTCCGAATTCGACTTCTTCAATGTTACATTTGGCCGATACTTCTGTACGGATGCGAGGCCTGGACTATAAAGGAAAATCTCAGGAAACGTATAGAAGCGTTCGAGATGTGAACCTATAGGCGAACGTTGTCCATATCTTGGACTCAGAAAGTCACGAACAAGGAAGTATTGCGACGGGTTGGCCAAAAACCTAAACTTCTGCAAACCATCAAACAGCGCAAAGTTGCTTATCTGGGACATGTACTTCGACATGATAGATACGAGTTGCTGCAACTGATAATGATGGGAAAAATTGCGTAGAGGAGGAAATCTGGCCGCAGAAGAAAGTCCTGGTAGCGGAACATACGAGAAGGGACGAGGATAAGGAGTGTTAACGAACTGTTTCGCCTTGCTAAGGCCAAAAAAAAATATGCCAAGCTGACTGCCAACCTTCACTAGTTGAAGAAGCATTAAAAGAAGAAGAAGAAGCCTAAGCACTTTTTGTACCTAAAGTTCATTTTATACAAAGTGATAGTACATTTTGCATAAAATTTAATAATACAATCCGTTATAACTACTCAATTTACTAGACTAGACAATAATTGACACAAAGACTAATTGGAGAAAACATTACACAGAAAATTGAATGTTGTCTATCATTAAGTAATACGTTATGCAAAAATTGTCGTCGATGTCATAAAAATTCCACTTTTTCTACGTCTCTAACGATGTAATTGTAGTTTTCATTGAAAGGGTGTTTTTGTATCCTTACAATGTAATTTTACTAAATATCACAAAAATACTATCTCATATTCAAAACAGTGTTTTATGGTTCTGACTATAGTTATAGGATGTCTTTATACTTTTAAGTGTCTATTATTTATAAATTGTCGTGTGTTTAAATTGATTGGTGATAATTATTTTTTGTGTTATAACTTCGTTGTATCCGTCTGTCCGCCCGTCTGTCCATCTTCATGCTACAGAGCCTTATAACTTCCATATTTATGAACCAAAATGCACGAAATTTGAAAGTATGATATTTTGAGTATAGATCTCAATTTCAAATACCTGAAAAATTTTCCCCTCGTGTGGGGTATCGTTCAATAGGGTTTCTAAAATGAATGTAAGGTTTATTTGATAATTTTTTTTCACAAGTACCATCTGTGAGATATTAGGTTGCCAAAGCTGAAAAAACAGTGAGTGTGTCCCTTAATTTCTAAAGTAGGTATACAGGATATAATATTCAAACTTTTTGAACTTAAAGACCACATTCAAAACCATATCTCAAAATTGTTTGGAGCGCTGTGGATAGTAAGATTTTGAGTTATAAATAAAAAATTAAATTCTTAAGTTTCTACATATCTCACGAGGTTATTGACCTCACAAATATAGTTTTAGCTAGATATATTTTTCTAGCAGTTATATTGTTTGGTCTTATGACATTATAAAATCGGTTATTATAATCATCATAATCATCGTCACCATCTACGAAAGCCTATCATACGCGTGTCTCGGCACGCACTTGACAACTAATTAGGTACTTAAGAAAACAATAAAAAACAACGGGTTGAATGTCTTATCTTACGAGTTTGGATCAGGTCACTACGCAAGTTTAACATTTTTTATCCATCCAAAAAAGTGCACTAAACCGCTAATGACGTTTTCGCTTCAAAAATTGTATAACAACATTACCAACATACGTTTGGTATCTAAATACTTACTTAGCTACTTACACACTTAAATATTTATAGCGTGATTTTATAAAAAATATAAGAGACATATATTTAAATGACTAATGTATGTTTGATATTGAACATAAGGCTTGCTGATACAAAAAGTTGCAGACGAATGAAAAAATTCAATGTTATTCCTGTTGTTAATGGAAGAGTGTGCAGTTTTAGATAAAACGGTCTTTACTTACAAACGTTACCCGCTCTATCTTTTGCCAACTTATTCTCACCTATTTTCAGTGTTACTAAACAAGCATAAATGAAAAAGAGGTATTTTACTACATATCTCATATTTTAAAGCTCTATAAGTCCCGTAGTATAAGGATTATACACTACGAGTAGCATACATTTAAAGTATATATAATGTAATTCTATGAAAATATCTTAAAACAGAGATATTCAAAAACTAAATCAGTGTCAAGTCAATCACCGCAATCGGGAAAGTCGATAAATAATTCATAAAGTATCGATAGTAGTGTTGTGCTTGGTGCGGTAAAGGGTGACCGACGGAGTGTCGCCGCGGTAACAGGGGGCGTCACTATTTGTTAGGGTTGCCTCCAGCTTAAACTTTTTTTATTGAAAATTTATTTACCACAGCACCAAGGTTCAGTTAAGTTCTACATAAGTATTAGAGTCGTTAAACGCCAATTCAAAACATCAACCGATACATGGCGTTGATGAACGTTAAAAAAGTTAAAGTTACATACCTCAGGTTTTATGATGAATCCAAATAGGATTAAATTATGCTTCAATATTTATAATCATCACGTACCTTATATATACTGAATTTGATTTTAGGCAGAATTAATTAATTCTGCTCCAGTAGCTTATCTTATTCAACCTTTGAGTCGCGTTCTCTCACACAAATGATAGTTATCAACCTATCTCACTCCAACAACATACAGGTCATTTATTATTACTAGCAATTTCGGAGTTAAATGTATTTATTTTACTAATTTACAATGAAATAAATATAGTCTCACAGAATACAGGACATCCAATACTATGGTACCGACAATTTTATAATCTCTTTATGAACATAGTCCTACCCACACAAAGGCGTTGGAAACATAATTAATTATCTACCACACTGGCCTAGTGAGGGTTGGTGGATTCACATGCGCCATCAAATTTCTGCTACAGACGTAGTTTGCTGGTTACTTCACAATGTTTTCCTTCCCTAAAATCCAGTGACGTCCTTGAAAATAAAAATAAAAAATGAGAATTCTTGAAGAGAAACTAGATAAAAGATGGTCATTATAATTCGTCGTCTAGAGCGACCTCCCTAATTTTCAGTTATCTCCATTATACAGCCTAATAACAGCGAAAAGATGTTCGAATGAAAGTTTTGCCACAATATATTCTATGATATTCAATATTTTCAATGAACTAGAAAAATAAATTCAAACAACAAACAAAATTATTTCAGTTCAGCAACTTAACAAGACGCAACATAAACTTCATTAGAACGAAAATATATTTAAAAATATTTACATTCTGTACAAGGCTATATGAATAAAGGAACGTGGGTAGTAAATAGCGAATCCTTGGATTACGCTTGCTTTGACCCTCCCCCCCTCTAGGGGTACCCCTCCCCTCTTAAAAATATAGTGACGCAAATTAGAAGTAACTATAAATCAGATGACTGAAAATAAAATCTACTTAAGCCTCAGAAAGTTTTTTTTTGTTTGTAATTATTGTGGCATGCACATAATAAAATTACGTATTACCATTTACTGATAACCCTAATTTAAAGAGAGATGCGGGGGAATATGTCTCCTCACAGGGGAGCCTATTGTCCACGTTGGCGGCGATACATCAACGTTGAATATCAATGCAGCACATCTATCGTTCTGGTTTAGCCTCATCGGATATAATTCAGCAATTCGGGAGTTGATGACGTGATTATTAAGATCTATGGACGTATGTTTAGCAGTCATATTTCTTAGTAATAGCGTCCCTCTTGATGTGTGGATGATATTTTTAACAAATTTTGTATATAGGTGGGAGGAAATAAAACGTGTTTTATTGTTTACTAGCGGACCCGGCGAACTTCGTACCGCGAAAGTTAATTAATGTAGGTAGAATGACCTTACGGAGATACCTACATTAAGATATTTTAAGTTTAATGACTGTCATCCATAATGTAGATCTGATTGAGCTATCTCACTTTCGTGAAGATAGCATTGTTCTAAAGTTGACAGTTATAGAGATAAACTACTTTTAAGTTCGACAGCTCTCATACAAAATGTAGATCTAGTTGAGCTATCTCACTTTTGTAAAGATAGCATTGATCAAAAGTTGACAGTTACGGAGATAAACTAATTTAAGTTCGACAGCTGTCATACAAAATGTAGATCTGATTGAGCTATCTCACTTTTGTAAAGAGGTTATTGGTCTAAAATCGGCAGATACGAAATAAGTAATAGTAAGTGCGCCACAAAATATTAGCCCCAATTCAATGTGAAATGGTACACACATATTGTAGCAAACAATCATTTCAAACCCAAGAAACAGTCAATCTCAACTAATAAGTTTCGTCATGGTTATCATCCGTAGCTTTCTTTGTCCCACTGCTGAGTATAGGCCTCTCTTTTTCTGTGACATCTGCCTCGGTTCTTTGCCGGTCGTAACCAGGCTCGACCGGTGGTATTGATGATATCGTCGAGATAGTCGACCCAACTTGCTGCCGCGCCGCACATAGCTGAGCGCTCTCACACTATTCAAGTACCCTAGTTGACCAGCTCGGTCACCACCGTCTTTCTTGCTCAAGAAGCGCTGGTCGAATTGGTTGCCTCGCCAGTGTGAACGATGTCATACGCAGAGTTTTTGCGATCGCCAATATAGCAGCCGTACTTGAACCGAATGGGTTTGCGCTTGGTGATGGCAAAAGGCCTGACGGTATGAAGCTGGTCCCATGGAAGTGTAGACGGTCCTTAGTATGAGAAGTCGCTTTGGGTGCCGTCACATCTTTCTGAGACTCAGAGGAGGGCTGGAGCGTTGGCCGATTCGGAGCAGCACAAACGGCGCAAATATGCTAACCTTGGCAGTGGTTACATATTTAAGCCGTTTGAAATTGAGACATTACTCATATGCCCGTGGTGGCCAGTCTTGTTTTCAAAAGTCTTTCTGAGCGTTTGGTGTACCCGACGTGTGACCAAAATGCTGGTTTTTATTTGGCTAACGTATAAGCATTGCCAATCAGCGTGGCAGTGCTGCCAGCATGCTGGGCACGCTGCTAACTGGCAGTGGGCTTAAGTATTTGGATTATCTTTAGACCTTCAAGGGTCTGTGGATGATCCAATTGCTTGTTATGTAGTAGTAGTTTATGAAGTTTCACATTATAAGTCTTGTATTTAGTGGTTGTTAATAAAGGCACTTTCTCTATAAAAAAAAGTCAAGTACCCTTGCACCTTGCCACTGTCCAAACCTAACCTGACATCATAATACCTTATACTTATAAATGCTTCTGTTGATTAAGATAAGGTTAGAGTGTACGGGTTCCCGCCTTGTCGTGGCGGGGGAACTTAGTAGCCGAGGCATATGGGCGGCGCAGGAATCCCAGATAGAGCCGTTTCTCTGTGTTTCTTCTGAGACAGCTGAGAAGGCGGCGCTCGAGGTCTCCCGATTTTTTGGGTATTTTCTCCCTTGGCAGCTTAGAAGTTTGCACTCGTGGTTGGGCCGCTTTTCTGGGCTTTTTAACTAAAGCAGCTGAGAGCTGGCCTATAAGTTGCGTGCCTCATGAGGAGTGCCGCAACTGAGGCGAACTGAGACTTTTATCACTGTTCAATCCTAACCAAACCAACAGAAATGTATGTTCGTGTCAAGGTCACAGTTCACAGTCAAGGTTAATAACCTTAGAGTCAAGATACGTATACTCATGCCATACTACTCCTAAAAATCAAGTCGATTCGTTTCTTTGTATATTAGTATGGATTCTGTACCATAAAGGTAGAATAAAGAAACATGTTTAACCTCTAATGGTGGTATATTTAAAAATATTTTTAATGTCATACAAAATGACGGCCCAGTATTAAACGTCATTTTAATATGTATAGCATGGCATAGGGAAAAACCATTTATTCCAATTTTAATGTCAGTTGTCATTGTCGATCCACACTATATTTCGTTCTCGAGGAGCGAATGGCGAAAAGACAATTTGTCTCTTTGCTATGCTAAGCGTGACATTCATAAAAAGTCTTCAGTCAATGTATGTCACCTGTCATCTTATTACGTTTCGTCAATCCATATCAGGCCCAATTATGAACGCGCCATCTTAAATTTAATTTGAATATAAAATGTGTTCTCACTATCGAATGCCTAAAGTGAAAAAGAAACAGAAATATTCTAATTAGCTGTTATAATTACGATAGTGCCTTGAAATTGGGCCTATTAGCGTCGTTGTGATAGGTGACAGTTTCGCTAACGATTTTTTAAGGGAATAGATGATATGAAAAATATAATATGAATAACTATAAAAAAATAAAAATTAAGGAACGGCATAAAAAGTATCCTATGTCCTTCTCCTGGCTCTAAGCTACCTCCCTGCCAATTTTCAGCTAGATCGGTTCAGCCGTTCTTGAGTTATAAGTGGAGTAACTAACACGACTTTCTTTTATATATATAATAATTAAGATTGACGTAGTTTCACTAGGACTTTCATCAACCATAAACGGATCTTTCTTCTGAGTTACGTTGGTAACTTTAGTTTGTCAAATGATTTCTTTATTTCTAATTAAATCTCACAATAGCCCTCATTAAAGTTTGTTGAGTTATTTTGAGCTTGCTTGTAATAAATAAATATTTGGAAACATCTTGTATAAGGGCTCTGAACCCAAATTAAGCAAAGCTTGTTTGTGATATGGCTGGCGGGGACTGACATACTACATTTACACTTATTTTTTAAATACATACTTATAATAGATAGTAACTTAATAACGTCCAGACACAGAGCAAACTTGTTCATCGCATAAATATTTGCCTTGAGTGGGGATCGAACCTACGCCTCTTTGACTCAGAAGTTATGGTCACTAACCACTGAGCCACCGAGGTAGTCCAAATCCAATGTCCACACAGAACAGATTAACAAGTTAAAATAGCAATAGAGCACAAATCACAGAGAATTGATAGCTGATGGGACCATAAAGTTCTGGAAGTTAAAGTTCGTTTTTCGACTAGATAAACGACTTATGACCGCAGAATACACAGGATGCAAGTCGCTTCCAATCAGGCTTATTGGAAATGTATAGGTATTCTTGTAGAATTTATCTCTTATTGGTGAATTTCCATAGTTTCCAATAGGATATCAGTAGTCAATATGGTTATCTAGATTAGATATCTAAGGGGAAATATACAGAAACTGCGTATCAAGTCAGTAATAATGAACAACTTTAGCAGTTCCGGTACTGAGATTATCTTGCATCTTCGCAAAAGCCTCCCCAAGAGCTTGCCGCCATTATTTCCAATTATGAGGCATAATTCTCCACGCAGCACTTGCCTTTCCATCTTCTTTTCTTTCTCTTATTTCATCTTAAACACTACTCCGTTATGGCTTTAGCCCATTTTTATTTCTAATTTTATACTTCTCGTAAAACGTTCGCATTATAACATCAGTAGTTTTTCAATGAGCTCAAGTAATACGAAATGTTTCGCAGCGTGTTTAGGTTGTGAAACAGAATGATCGTGAAGGTATCGTGCGCAAGTGTACGTGGCAGAGGCGGAGGGCGAGCCGGAGTATGAGGGCGGCGTGAGCGGCGCCTTCAAGTTCCTCAGCCAGCACGCGTCGCGCGACGAGCGGTGAGTGTCCACACCTCGCGACTTTCTTGCTTACACTGTTTGTCATGCGGAGCGTGCGTGTCGGTAATAATAAAAATGTAACCTTCCTGTGCACCGACGACAACTCAAAGCATGGTGGCCATCGGCATCAACCATGGAACCGCAGGTGCATCTGTGAGGTTCACACACCTTGCAGCCCAGGCGAAGGGCCACCGCCACACGCAAAGAGTCATCGTCTAACAAAGTACCCAAATGATGTCACGGCCTGCGAGCTTAATAAGTGATAGTATAGTGTCCCGGGAACTCCCTTTCCTCCCCATGCAGTCGGGTAAAATAAAAAGGTCTGAGTTTCTCCGTGAACAAATGTTTATTGGCCTACATAACAGGGCACAGTAGATCAGTCGGTGAGCAATAATAGAGGGTGGTATCGGGCCTATACAGTCATAGTGAGTCTTATCTTTTCTTTCTGGAATTGCACTCCCCTGACGTCACGCCGCAGGTGTAGGTGGGCGCTCGTAGGTAATTGGCCAGGTTCGGGTTGGGTCTGGATGCCGTCGAGTGCAGTGGACGGTTGAAGCCGCTCCGTTTCCCAAAGGGGGACCTTGGACCCTGTAATGCGCCAGACGCGAAAGCATTACTTTCTGGCCATAAGTGACGGAACACCCACGACAACGAACGAGCAGCAAAGCGCAAAGTACGTGGCTGTATTGCCGTGGATGTTCACTATCAGATAGGTACGGAGATTACAATTTCGAGAGAAAATGACAATTTTGAAATTATAAAATAAAAGAAATCCCAAGATTAATATGGTGAAAATAAAAATGTGGGTAATTAAAAATAACTTATTTTTATGAAAGCAAATAGTAAGATCACAAATAACCAACCCATTAATACTCTGCAAAAATCTAATAAATGCATAATTAATTATGAAATTTAAAAAGAAATTAAATTATGCAACCAAAAATAAACTTTACAATAAAAACTACATGTCATGGTGTTATTAAAATGTTGCACCACTTACCCATTTCTGGGGTTAAATTGTCCAATTTAGGATAGTATAGTCACAGGGACGCTAGTGACGCTCTCTGTCCACGATTACGCTGGGATTATTTGAATTCGGCGTATCAAAGATCGCGGAACAGAGGGGCGTGCGCTCAGCCTGTGAGTTGAAGTCGGTGTGTCGGCGGGCGGCGAGGTTCACCAGCGCATCGCCGACCGAGGCGAAAACAAAAGACATGCTCGTGAGGCACCTAATACGTTGCAACATTGGTACAATTTAGTTTATGAAGGTTCGTTTTTATTTAATAATTACTGTAGTTATCGTATAAGAAATACGATAATATTTTTAACTGTAAATAATATTTAAATTATACGTATTTTTAATACTTTTTTATTTGAGAAAAAATAAAATATGTAACGCATAACGTTACAATGAGGAGAAGGAAGCGCGTGCAACCAAGCCCCAGATTCTGACTGCGACACAGCCTTCAGTCTAGCCAGATCTACCCCCGCAGCAACGCTTAGCAACCGCTCGTGAATTTACTTAGCTCTGGCATCATCCCAAGCCCTCTGAATATAAGGAGATACAATTAAATAAATTATCATAAAAATATAAATATTTTTTAAAACAAATGCTATTGAGATCCTGGATATCATGTAACAGCAGAGTGCCAGCCATAATACGTAAAACGAGTCCAAAGACGACGTTCTATTTTGTTTAGTATTGAAGTTCCTATGACCACCTTCCGACTCCATAATCAGATTATCTCCTTGGTACCATATTATTGCATTGTAACGCGATATACGTATGCTAATAACGTCATCCGTCCACCTTGTGGGTGGACGTCCTACGCTGCGCTTGTGTGTGGTCTCCACTCGAGAACTTTTCGACCCCATCGGTTGTCAGTTCTCCGCGCTATGTGCCCTGCCCATTGCCACTTTAACTTGCCAATCCGCTGGGCTATGTGAGTAACCTTGGATTTTCTACGGATCTCCTCATTCCTGATTCGATCTCGCAGAGAAACTCCGAGCATAGCGCTCTCCATGGCTCGTTTGGCTACTTGGAGCTTACTAATAAGGCCCATAGTGAGAGACCACGTTTAGGACCGCAGGATCGCGCTGGATGCAAACTCATCATTCTCATTCTCATTTGAAGTAGGGGCGATAAGTCCTGCACTGATCTCCCGCATGGGGTGTTTTGTGCATTTCCCACTCCAGCGTCTAGCCAGCCCATGCAAACCGCTATAAACCGGTCTTATTGGAAATTATTTGGGGAGGCCTATGTCCTGGACGTCCTATGGCTGAAATGACGATGATACGTATGCTTGCAAAATTTCAGCTCAATCGGAAGCCGGAAATTGATCAAATTTAACGTATAAGATTCCACCCGAAGTTATGTAAGATAGGTACATACATTATGTTCATCCATTGCAAGTTAAATGAAAATTGAAAAACTCAATACAAGTCAAACGAACTACTTTCATAAGCTTATCTTTCAAATAATCAAGCACCTGTGTTTGATCTTCACACATAAATTAAAAACAATTGCGTAAATTACAAACTAGAATATAAATCTCAGGGTCATGAGGTGATCAGATAGTTGTTGGGAAAGAGATCAAGAGGTCAGTTTAGGGTCCGATACAAAGAATAATTTTGTAAAAAAGGTACAAAAGCGACAACGGAATTTATTAAGGACTAAATGGATCCACTTGGTCTGCGAGCAAATATTTTTTGCATTTACAAATAATGATAATGATAGATGATGAAATTACAGATGAAGATAATGCTCATTGAAGTTATAAAACTCTTTTAGTGGCCATAAATAGGTAGTGTTAACAAGGTATATGCTGCATACACCTAGAAACCAAAATAGTGGCCTGTTCAAGCACTAGAGTCCACTAACTAAAAACTAAGGTATAAATCAGTTGATGCACTTGCGTGCACTGACCACTAATTTGGTTTTTAAGTGTATGTAACTCGGAAATTTCTACCTACATGGCCGCTAAAAGAATATTCGTAACTTAATAACAAGTACCTACCTAGAGTATATGTATAAGGCAAAAAAAACCGGACAAGTGCGAGACAGGCTCGCACATCGAGGGTTCCGTACAAAAATATAGTTAAAATAATGAAAAATTTGTTTTAGCGTGTAGTAATGCAGTTATTTTATATGATACCTTACATGATACGATTTACTCACTTTGAATTTTGAACCCATATTTTATGAATTTTGAGGCCCTATTTTGATGTGATTTGAATAAAAATGTACAGTTTTCAGATTTATTCCCATATGTGTACTCTGAGACAATGCTTTTCGCCAAATTTCATAGTTCTATGTCAACGGGAAGTACCCGGTAGATTTTGATTTTTGCGAGTGTTGAAATATGCGTTTTTTTACGACATAAACGGCTCTAACTCTTTTATATAGTAACTGAGAAGCTTTTCTTTTACACAGCTGCAAGAGTTTATAAGTATACGTATACAGTTTAAATTTCAACTCGTTATCTTTACGCGTTCCCGAGATAAATAGTCTTGACATACACACAGACGGACAGACGGACAACAAAGTGATCCTATAAGGGTTCCGTTTTTTCCTTTTGAGGTACGGAATCCTAAAAACCGCATATTTCGTTACTTACAAAAATCAAAACCTACAGGGTACTTCCCGTTGACATAGAACTTTGATATTTGGCAAGAAGCATTGTCTCAGAGTACATATATAGGAATAAATCTGAAAACTGTACATTTTTATTTAAATCACAAAAAATAGGGCCTTGAGGCCCTATTTTTTGTGATTTAAATACACACACAAAATTTGATTCACAAAATATTGGTTCAAAATTCAAAGTGAGTAATCGTATCATGTAAGGTATAATATAAAAGAACTTCATTAGCACATATTAAACACGTTTTTAATTATTTTAACAATGTGTAATTTTCGATGTATGACGAGAAAAGTGAAAAATAAACTTTTCTGTCGATGGTTATGGTATAGAAATTTTAACAATATACTCCCCAATTCTGTGAAATTTTCTGGATTAGTACAGAACCCTCGGTGTGCGAGCCTGAAACGCACTTGTCCGGTTTTTTATAATTACGTGCTAATTAAGATAAAAACATGAGTTCTTCAAGTGATGAAGATAGAAGCTTCACGCCCGATTCAATGAAAATGGAAGCTGAAACAGCAATTAACAACATTTTATTGTTGTAATGCCGTTTTTTTCTACTTACCTCAAAATCGAGATGTAAAGCAGAATAGTTCGCTCGGGTGTAAGCACCAATTACACCCTCGAAATACAGGCGCCCTCGCTGCGCTCGTGTGCCTAAATATCTCGGGCTGCAATTGATGCCTTACAGCCCTTGGCTACTAATCTACAATTATTATTCTTTTTACAATAGCATTAACATTTGTTAACACATTCTAAAACTATTGCAAATTATTTTGTGCTTCTTCACAAAAAAATATCTTGTCTTATTTCGACCCCCTTTCTTTCATTGTAAGAGCGAACTAAACATGTGTAATCTGTATTATTTATGGTCAATTATGTCCAGCAAATGGACATTTTCTATTATGACGGACAATTTAGGACCGTTTCTATTTTTACGCGCAGACATTTGGATTTAGATGTCTTTTCTGGTTGTATGGCATGTTTTTTGTTTGTGGAGTCGCTTTGAATATTTTATTTTCTGAGTTTTATATTTTTCTGTAAATGTCGTCTTAGTAAACATTTGAATTAAGTGAAATAATACAGTTTCATAAATAAAATCACTCCATCTACATTCACCTGCAGCATAAGCAGTTACCGAATTATTTTCAGACGCTATAATATTTTCTAAGCACCCTTCGTGGGTAGGCCTACGTCCTGCAAACGCCTTTAACTCGCTGCCCTGGCGTGCGGTCATAGAAGGCACATCCCGCCACGAAATGCCTCTGTATCTACGGCGCATGATTGGTGCTTACTTCTGTGGCAGAAACATAAAGTACTCGGGTAGAGACGGAGACCTACATACCAGAGAAATTTCGTGTGGGGTTCCTCAGGGATCCGTTGTGGGACCATCTCTGTGGGATATTGCTTACGATGTGGTCCTGACAGCAAGCCTCCCATCAGGTGTAGAGGTTGTATGTTACGCGGATGATACCCTAGTTCTGGCCAAGGCACCAACTTTTGAGGAGGCTTCTGAACTTGCTGATCGAGGTGTAACGTGCATTGTGGAGAAAATACACGATCATGGTCTTCGCGTGGCTCCTCAGAAGACTGAAGCAATGTGGTTCCACAACGCACGGCGAGGTAGAGAACCACTTAACTCTACTATAAGAGTCGGAGATGTGGATGTTCCAGTAGGTCAGCACATTAAATACCTGGGACTCACCTTAGATGACCGTTGGAACTTTGACGAACATTTTCGGCTTCTGGTTCCCCGTGTCAAAAAAGTAGCAGGCGCCTTACAAAGGTTGCTACCCAATTTGAAAGGCCCACGAGAAGAGGTCCGGAGGTTATACTGCGGAGTGGTTAGGTCGATGGCTCTCTATGGCGCACCCGTGTGGTCGAGGAGGCTTTCGGGCGTGGAGCGCAATAAGGTCAAATTCAATAGCCTCCAGCGCATCTTGGCCATCCGGGTTGCGAGGGGCTATCGGACGATATCGTTCGAGGCGGCCACTCTGATAGGTCGATTTCCGCCACTCGACATATTAGGTGATATGGACGCGGCAATTTACGAGCGCATACGCCGAATGGATGGAGTTGATCCACTAACCCGGGAAGAAATTAGAAAAGAGGAACACCAACGTGCTCTCCATAGGTAGAAGGCGCGGCTGCATGAACCGCGGAATGTGCGACAACGCGCTGTTAGCGCGATCCTGCCCAGTTTCGAGGCTTGGCTAGGGAGAAAGGAATCCGTCACCTTTCGATTGACGCAGATCCGCACAGCACACGGTTGCTTTGGAGAGTTCCTTCACAGGATTGGTCGGGAACAAACGCCGCAGTGTCACCACTGCGAGGCGGAGATAGATTCGGCTCAGCACACGCTTGAGTCGTGCCTTGCTTGGAGCACGGAAAGGCAGGCACTCATCGACAGGATAGGTCCGGATCTGTCTCTGTCAAGCGTGGTGTCGGCAATGTTGGCCGACAGGTCTGCGTGGAGGGCGGCGGCGGACTTCTGCGAAAAGGTACTTTCGCAGAAGGAAGCCACAGAGCGGGAACGCGAAAGCGCAGACCCTGCACGGCGAAGGCGGCGCCGGGACGGCAACAGTGGTGGCATACCCGGCCCCTTGCCCTGATGTCGGGGCACTAGAATACGGCATCGGTATCCCCTGCCTGTAGTAAGAGCCTACTAAAAGGGGACCCCTGGGCTCGTGGGTGGTTAGAGTTGGGGCTCTGGCCTTCCACTCAAGCGGGCCCGAGAAGGACGGCAGCGTTGTGGCAACGCTGTCGTACAGGACCGCACAAGCCTGGTCTACTACCAGGCGAGTAGACACACGAAGTGCCGGGAGCACCGGTGCGTTCCTTTTGGAGATCCCAGGGCTCCTAAGAAGGCACATAGGCTGGCCACCGAGGGGGTTTTAGTGGGTACGATCCCACATAACCCGACTGCACCCCAAAGCGGTCGGGCATCTTTGGAAGATTTCTCCATGGTAAAAAAAAAAAAAAATTGAAAAGGCCTACGTCCTGCAGTGGACTCTTAAAAAGGCTGGTAAAGAAAAGAAAAAGAAAAGTGAAAATATATTCTAAAAATGTTTAGAGGATTAAATATTCTTGTTATAAAAGTTTCACAATAATTATTAAAATTTTGTATTTTAAATATTCCAATTTATAATGATTATTGTAAAATAATATATTGTATCATAAAAATCGAACCAATGCAAAATATATGAAATAAAGTGAAACTAATATATAATTTTGAGTTAATATTCGATTAGTACATAACAGTTCTAAATCTTTACATATTAACGACTCAACTAGATCGTGAAACAATTTACAAATTAAAAATAATAATAATAAGACATTTATTTGTATCATAGAAAATAAAAACAATGAGAATGCATCTCACAAAACAACTCTACGCCACTCTAAACCAGACCAACCAATAACTTAGCAAAAATTTGTTCCCGTAACTCAACAACATTGTCTTTCAAAGAAAGAAAGGTGACGCAAAAGAACCATGTCTCATTTTATAGGACTAGCTTCAAACGCATAAATTGTTTACTTTATGATCTAGAATTAATGCAAGGGAGCTCATTACTGGCTATTCTTTGGGTATTTGTTTATGGGTCAAGAAAGAGTTACGTGAGAAAGGGGTGATATGAAAGGGTTTAGGTTTTTTCTGAATGCTGTTAGTGATATTTTAAGTAATGGCTCGGTAAAGAAAAAGAAAGGTGAAGAAATTATGTTTGTGATAGCAAAAGCAACAGAGCTAAATATTTAAACTTAGTAGCATTTAAATTAGTATCTAGTGTTACTGATTCAAGTAATCATTTGAAGTAGATTCATTATTGTTAACCGACTTCCAAAAAAGAGGAGGTTTTATGTTTGTCTGTACTTTTTTTGTATATGTTCATCGATATTTTCGCCAATTGTGAACCGAATCAATAAAATCTTTTCTATTTCAAAAAGGTACACTGCCAAAGCTATTCCATTTAATTGTATCGAAACAAGCAGATCCGTTTTTGAAAAGTCAACAAATGTATAAAGTAAAAAATGTATACGTAAATTCGAGACGAAATTCGAATTTTGTACACAATGAAAGGTTTTGCCATTCTTAGCGAAAAATAATTATTTTTCAATAAAAAATAATTATTATGTATAGTAACTTTGATTTAATAACATTTTATAGGAAGTATCAAAGTAATAATTACAATTTTTCTATCAACACTACAGAATGTTTCATATCATGGATTTAAATCTAAGGTACAACACAGCCAAACAGGTTTTAACACAGAACGTGACTACTGAAAAGATTTTGCTTATTACCCTGTTTAATAAACATTGCAACATAGTTGATTATTGCCAAAACAGGTTTTAGGGACATTTACACTGCACAAAGGGACAAACCCCTCTAAAATAACGGTGATAAATGTGCAAAAATCAAAAATAACAAAAGTAGACGACCAGAAGTGTATTTTAATATCCTTGTTTCTGTAGAGGCACTTGAATTTTTAATGGTCGATAAAAATGTTCACATTGAAATGTTTGATGAGAAAGCTATTAATTTGGACGAATTTAATTCGAAGAGTAATTGTAAATTGGGTTACAATACTGTGTGAATTTTCGCAATTAATATTTTAAGATCTTGAACTAGTCCTATGGAATTGTAATCGGTGATTCAAATATCAACCTGAGAATTTGTGCTATAAATTTTTACAACTAAAATCAAGCTCTAAAAATACAAGCAAAATAAATGTAGTGGAATTCTAAAGAACAACTAGTTTTTCAAGATTCGTAACTGTCTTGCTATTTGCTAGAATAATAAACGTTCCGTTTAATTCGTACAGGAAAAACGTAACATAAAAGACAAATACTAAATACTACTTTGTACTAAAATTAAACTCAGGAAAGATGATCATTTTAGATAGTAATAATGATTAACTATGAGAGAAAATTATGTATTCAATCTAAATATCTATCAAAAATAGGGTCAGCAAATATAACAAAGAAGATACGTTACACCCATTAAGTATCTTATTTCACACCTATCCAAACATTTAACGATCTTCTAACTCACAAGAACAATGATAATACATCATTAATCCAGAAATGGTCAAATAATGACCATGAATAAATGATATACTCAGATAACGAAGGGTCCCAAACAATAAAGCGAAGAGGTGTAGCACAAGGAAGTATTTTTGGGCCACTATTATTCATTAATTGTACGTGACGGAATTGTATCACAATATGTCAGTAGATTGATGTGAATGCCTTGTGATTATGATTGTCATTGAAGTTTGAATAGATTTTTTGTTAGAAGAAATGCTTATTGCGTTTTTCATATCGGAGACATGAGAAATGGTGGAGCATTTTTAATATATGAGTCAAATAGGTAACAGAACTAACAGAGGTCTTTAAATTTGTTTTGTATGAACTTAGCCGCTGTTTTGCAAAGCAATTATTTTATGGGAGTTTTTTTACTTGTTACATGTTATAAAGTGAAGCTAAGCCGCTAAATATATTTTTTAATAATCTAAATGACAGTGTTTGTTACGTATCGAACTCCTCCGAAACGGCTTGACAGATTTTTATGATGTTTTTATTTACCTATATTTGGTAAGCATCGTCGTTTTTTCTGTTTTATCATATTGATGTTAGTATATCTGAAAATAGATCGTAGGCTAATTTACATTATATCCTGAGGTGAGGTTCCGTACGTCAAAATAAAAAAGGAACCCTTATATTACGAGTATCACTTTTTTGTCCGTCTTTCCGAATGTCAAGACCTTTTATTTCAAGAACGCGTAAAGTTTATGAGTTGAAATTTAAACCATATAAGTATATCTATGGTTTCTTACAGTTGTGAAAAAATCCAACTTCTCAGTTACCATAGAAAAAAAGTTAGAGCCGTTTATGCCGAAAAATAATCAGCATATTTTGACACTCACAAGTGAATCAAAACCTACAAGGTATTTCCAGTTGACCTAGAACTATGAAATTTGGCGAGAAGCATTGTCTTAGAGTACAATAGGGAATAAAGCTGAAAACTTTACATTTTAATTAGGTAAATCACTAAAATACGGACTGAATGCAAAAAATATAGGCCTGAAATTCAAAGTGAGTAAATCGTATTATGTTGAAAGAGCTTCATTAGCACATGCCTAAACAGTTTCACAGTGTGTAATATTCGATGTATGACGTGAAAATGAAAAAAGAAATATTTATTTATCCTATAGTATAGAGTATAGAGCTTTCAACATTTTTACAATTATGTGAAATTTCCAGGATTTGTTCGAAACCCTCGGTGTGCGATCCTGACTCGCGCTTGTCCAGTTTTTTTATATGGCAAAACTGAAATAGCAGGACAGCTAGTAAAATAATTATGATTATATCGGTTGATGATAGAAACTTACTGAAATTGTGTAGGTTTATAAAACATGTTAATTTTACTGTATTACAATTATTAGTATAATGTTAGAATTAAATTTACCTACTTAATGTAATACATACTTTTTAATTTGAGTCACAGATAACTAAGTCAAAACAACGAAAGCATAATTCCAATAACGATGCATTGTTATGCATTTTCCTATCCCTAATAGCCCTTCGATTCTGTTCAAAAACAGGAAAATATTTAATGCAACCAAGTAAACACGATAAACTCGGTATTTATATTTTCCTTATTATTTACATGACTGTAAGTTACATAGTTATGTAATAAAAACCCAACTTGTTTAACTAAACCGAGTGACTAAGCATATGCTCGGCTCATTTTGCACTGCCTCGGTGGCTCAGTGGTCAGTGACCCTAACTTCTGGATCAAAGAGGCCTGAGTTCGATCCCCACCCAGGGCAAATATTTATGTGATGATCATAAGTGTTTGCTCTGTGTCTGGGTGTTTTAGTTTCTATCAATATAAGTATGTATTTAAAAATATGTAATGTAGTATATCAGTCTCTGGCAGCCATATCACAAGCTTTGCTTAGTTTGGGGTCAGAGGCCGTGTGTAAGATGTCCCAGAATATTTATTTATTTATTTTACATTTTCCAAACTGAGTCATTTTTGCAACAATAATTTTGTTCCAGAACTATTTCATTGGTTGAAAATCTGGTTAGTACATTGGAGTCAGCAAGATATTTGCACTCAATTCTAAAGCTTTTACTAATTGTTTTAATAATAATTATTAAATTGAAAAACAAACCGTCCACAAATTCGGTTTCACCATCTCATATTTTTTTACACTTCTTTTGCAAAACCCACTTTTAACGTCATTTCGACACCTGAACTAAATTATTTTTTTGATCCTCCTGTATAATTTGTCTTCGTGCACAATGCATACACAAGATCTCGGAAGGTCTCAAAATAAGTCACAATGTACCTAAGTCACTGAAATAGTAAAAGTAAATTAAAAAAAACTATGTTAATTTCAACCGCTGTTTTCATTTTTTACAATTTTTTCTGTGGCGAGCTAAAATACTTTACCAAACAGAATTTTTGCTGACCGTAAATAAAGTTCTGCTGCTGCTTGTTTCAATTCTTATTAAGTGTCAACACACACTGGCAATTTAGGCACACAGGCTTGGTGTTAACTAGGAATACTTCTATTCTTCTTCTACTTCGTTTTCACCATATTACCATTTTATACCTTTTATTGTCTCTTTTATCTGGGCCGCTTTCTTCTTAAAAGTAAGCATCTACCCCCTCGGGAGAAAACTCTAGTTATGTCAATGGTAAAAGGCTATTGCCTAATACAATTTTTGTCGACGCGTCTAGCGACAAGTCGCCCAGTGTGCGTTAGTACTTCGTAAAGCCAACGAACCCACATACCAAAGCTGACAAAGAACAGACGACCAAGAGTTCACAGGTCATAATATATTCAGAAAATGTATTGTACGCCAGACTCTTTATCCCATAAGGGTATTAGACAATGTCGTACTCGAAGATCTTTATCTCTTGGCATAAAAAGAGGATAAAAGGTAGTCTATTGGTTTGAAGTGGATGATGGACAATAATTTAGATGAGCATCATTAATTTTGTGATAGCATTGGTGGTGACGAGTTTTTTTGCTTTTCGGGATTAATATTAAGAGATTAAGTGAATGTAGATTGAGAAATGACTTTTAATAGTTCAAGTGTAAAAAAAAAAATATTAGAGCTTAGGCAGGAACTTTTTGGTGTATTTTTGCTCCAGTTTTGGTCTTTGGTGATGGAGATTGAGAAATGACTTTTAATTGTTCACATGTAAAAAAACCGGACAAGTGCGAGTCAGGCTCGCACATCGAGGGTCCCGTACAAACACTCTGTTAAAATAATTAAAAACCTGTTTTAGCATGTGCTAATGAAGTTCTTTTAGGTATATGATACTTTACATGATACGATTTACTCACTTTGAATTTTGAACCCATTATTTGTGAATTTTGAGGCCCTATTTTTGTGATTTACATAAAATTGTACAGTTTTCAGATATATTCCTATATGTGTACTCTGACAATGCTTCTCACCCTGTAGGTTTTGATTTTTGTGAATGCAAAATATGCAGTTTTTTACGACATAAATGGCTCTAACTTTTTAAACGATAACTGAGAAGTTTTTCTTTTACACAACTGCAAGAGACTATAGATATACGTATACAGTTTAAATTTCAACTCGATATCATTACGTGTTCCCGAGATAAAGAGTCTTGACATACACACAGACAGACAAACGGACAGACGTACAACAAAGTGATCCTATAAGGGTTCCGTTTTTTCCGTTTGAGGTACGGAACCCTAAAAAATAAAATTTATAAGAGATTATTCAAGAACTTTTTGGTGTATCTTGGTCCAGTTTTGGTTTTTGGTGTATCTCAAGTACAATTTAATCTTTCTACGAGTTTTGTATTTAAACGAGGCATCGTCAAGATGACGTATCTATTGACCATTCGATCTTATTTATTATCAGACTACAGCGAAACGGAAGCACTATTTTCAATCACTATGGCAATGTTATAAAAATAGAAAGTAAGGCATTCTACAGGGCTGTTTACAAATGGTATACTTAGCCAAAATAATGTGAAAATATGATTCGAACCATTGTTATAAATAACTTATTTATAGGTGCAACCCGTAATTCGAGAAAAAAACAGCTGTTTCATAAATGTTTTCGATTCAGAGTTGCGATTTTGTCTGAACAGCTGATTTCTTTTTCGAATTCTGGGTTAACCGCACTTATTCACAATAATTGTTTGAATCATCATCCTTTCGACTAAGTGTACTCTATGCGGATAACCCTATAGGTACTTACACAGCCCGTGAGACACTTATATAATTATAATACTGATTCATTACAAAATGTGTGTTTATAAAACATATTTTGCAAGATTTGAAATACATGAGGAATTTATTCAAACAAATAGGTATAATGATATAGCAGAATACAGCGCTAATAAACAAGTTATTTGTTATGCTGAGTAATTGTATTATTACAATACCTATAAATAATTAATTAATCCTTCAGTTCGATTACAAATAAATATTGGACACGTAATTTAAATGTTTGCTAATCAATTCTGTAAAAAAAGTCCACCTAAGTAAGACGCAGATCTTTAACCAGCTACCTATATGTATCTTTAAGGCCGATTCACACATACGGCGGGCGCGGGTCGGGCGCGGTGCGGGTCGGGCGCGGTGCGGGTCGGGAGTACGGCGTGTCTATTTGTACCTGTTTCAATGGACTACCACACACAGAACGCGCCCGCCCCGCGCCCGACCCGCGCACGCGTTCTGTGTGTTGTCGTCCATTGAAACAGGTACAAATAGACACGCCGTACTCCCGACCCGCACCGCGCCCGACCCGCGCCCGCCGTATTTGTGTTTTGGCCTTAATTTTTTGTTTAATTAACAAAAGAAAAAAAAATACATGTAGATGTAACCACTACATAGTATAAAGCAGACAGACAGACAAAACTCTTTATTTACAACCACATTTTAAAAAATAAACCCTATTTACATATATACGACAAAAAATATGATTATAAAGTGGCGGCCTTATCACCCATGGCGATTTCTTCTAGGCAACCTTGCACGAATATGAACCGACAAGAACAAGAAATAGTGGCCTTAAATAGATATTAACAAAGAAAACACCTATAAATAATAAACTAAATATACTTAATTCAATCTAAGTTTTAAATATACTTACATATATACGATATAATATATAAATATAATTATACATATACCTACATATATACATACCTACATACGTAAAGCAAAGTCGCTTCCAGCTGTCTGTCCCCATGTATGCTTATATCTTTAATTTTTTCATTTCATTAAATCTTTATATCTTTATATCTTTAATTTTTTCATTTCATTTCATTAAATAAAATTCAAGAGGAAGGTTTATATGATTAATACATCTATGCGAAGCCGGGGCGGGTCGCTAGTATAATAATATTTTGATATTAAAACTATCGGAAGGACTAATTAATAAAGGTATTATTTGGTTGTCTACCCTATATCAGCTGTAAGACGTTTACGGCAGAACATATGCCTCCCTTAGAGATTTTTAATAAAGCCATTTGGAAGTGGCTTGCTTGGCTTGAAATAATATATGTTTTATCCATCCGTAGTACGACGTCCTCGCTGGACATTGGCCTCCCCTGTTGATATCCTTTAAGACTGGAAGCGGTTTGTATCCAGTCTCTATCTGCGGTCCTGATTGCATTGTCGGTTCACCTAGTTGGTGGGCGTTCAACACTGCGCTTGCCGGTACATGGTCTCTATTCGAAAACTTTACGGACCCATCGACCATCCGTTCTTCTAACATGTACTCTACCCACTGCCATTCCAACTTGATACCTAATTTTGAGTAAGTAACTTTGGTTCGTCTGCGGATTACCTCTCTGATCTGATCTTATTTGATCTCGAAGAGAGACTCCTAGCATTCATCTCCACTTTACATATGTGGGAGATACAGAAAATCATAATTTCGACAAACACATTTTACTTTTCCGTCTTAAATTACATTGCCGGACATACGGACAAGGGACAACAGTGACCATGCACCGTTGAATTGACGTAGGTACCTATGTTCACAGTTTTCCTTAGGGCCTTGTCACACATGATTTTAAAATGCTCTGTTATAGAATAAGGTAAATAATAATTAATAATTTTAGTAGTGCTCTTAGCGTTGTTTGACAAGGCATTCTTAGCAATCATCGAAGTTAAGCAATGTTCATTCAGCTTCAGATAAGGCCCAATCACCCTTCGTGGGTAGGCCCACGTCCTGCAGTGGACTATTAAAAAGGCTGGTACAGTACAGTACATTCAGCTTAGTCAGTCTGCGGATGGGTAAACTCAGCTTCTATGAAAACTGAGCGCTGCCGTGCCTAAGATTACACGTTGAATTGTGAGTCCCAGTAAGTAAGTAAGTTCGTATAGGCCGGGTGGCTAGCCCTGGTGTCAGAGTTTTATTTTTATTGGTGAGTCCCAGTTGTTTTAATCGTTAAAAATTCTGACACCAGAAATACCGGGCATAAACAAACTTACTAATTTTAGCCACATTTCGTTTAATAGTTATTTTGCTATAACGATTTAGGTAAAAAAAAATGTGTAATGTAATAATGCAATTTTTAATTGATTTAGATAATTTGATTTGGCTTATTTAAGACTGTTGATACCTAGCTATTTTTAAGAAGGAGTAAAACACGGTATTAAAGAATGTAACATATGAATGAAACTTAACATGCAATGTTAAATATTTTGTACTGATTTTGTTATTTAATAACATACAATGATTAAAAGGTACCCTAAAGCCCACTGTTGCAGCATTTAGTCTCGTTTTTACAATAATTTTACACAATTTTTTAGTAAATAATTTAAAATGTCCTACAACCCATTGTGGGGCCACCTTAAAAGAAAACTATTCGTTTCATCCCGAAACAAGCGGGAGCGCAATAAGCTTCCTGAAAAAGAATATTATTTACGAGTAGAGATGGAATTCGTTGCTAGTCTTCGGTTCAATTTTATTCGGATTTCGGTTAAATCTTATTCCTGTTTCCGGGATCTTGTTTTAGTTCAATTTGGTATGGTAATACTCTTGCTTGTCTTTTTACTATAGCTCTCTGGCTGTATTGGAAGCAATTATTACACAGTACTGTATCAGCCTTATAATAGTCCACTGCAGGACGTAAGCCTACCCACGAAGGGTGATTGGGCCATATCCACCACGCTGGCCCAGTGCGGGTTGATGGATTCACATACGCCATTGAAATTCTTCTCCGGACATATGCAGGTTGCCTCACGATGTTTTCCTTCACCGAAAAGCCAGTGGTGTGAAATTCCGTACATAAATCCCAAAGAACTCATTGGTACGGGACCGGGATTTGAACCCACGACCTCACGATTGTAAGGCGGGTGTCATTACCTCTAGATCACCACGGCTTACACAGTACCTATGTTAATTTGTCTTATAGAAGAAGGATCTTTATATCTTACCCATAATAAAGTGTCATTAGTATGAACAATATTTACTACAGAGAAAACAAAACAATAAGTTGTTAAGAGCGTGTCGTGACACGCGTATCTTCGTTTTAGTACGGAACCCTAAAAATTCATTATACAGCTCTTCCATACAATAACTCAATAAGTTTATTATTGACTCATGAGAAAGCGGTGTAACCACGAATCTGGACCTAGAAAATGTATGGAGCGGCTGATTTTTATTTCACGATTTTGATGTTGGTCTCATAGTAAAAGCTGGTCACTGTGATAACTTCAACTAATCCTAGAGTTAATTAATTAATTGTATTGTGTTTATCAGGCCCAGTCATACTGAAACCACACATAAAATAAGTACATACAACGTTCATCAACGTTCATCTTTTATTAAAGAACAATCCTAAAATTGCTAAAAAAATCCGCTGTTGCGTTCGCGTGCACAAGTGCACGTTTCGGGTCACGAGCGTGTCTCTTGTCCCGATCATAGAGATTTTTAAAATAAGAAAGTAGGTATCATCAAGAGTTGTGCACAATATTATTAAGCCCTTTTAAGCAATAAAAGAAAAGTAAGTTCGTGTAGACCGGGTGGTTAGATCTGTATCTCTACCATGAGTTGGTATTAAAAACGTATACCTATCATTAGTCTAGATTCGACAGGGCGCCGGCCGAGTTTCGAGTAGGTAGATAATAATATTATGGTGTCGGTTTTCAAATTGTCTGAAGGCCTCTGACAGCACCTAGCTTAAGTGCAAAAACGATCTTTGCATCTTTTCTGTTTTTAGGGTTCCGTACCTCAAAAGGAAAAAACGGAACCTTTATAGGATCACTTTGTTGTCTGTCTGTCCGTCTGTGTGTATGTCAAGACTCTTTATCTCGGGAACGCGTAAAGATATCAAGTTGAAATTTATACTGTATACGTATATCTATGGTCTCTTGCAGTTGTGTTAAAGAAAAATTTCTCAGTTATCGTTTAAAAATGTTAGAGCCGTTTATGTCGTAAAAAAACGCATATTTCGCACTCACAAAAATCAAAATCTACATGGTAGTTCTCGTTGACATGGAACTATGAAATTTGGCGAAAAGCATTGTCTCAGAGTACACATATAGGAATAAGTCTGAAAACTGTACATTTTTATTTAAGTCACAAAATAATAGGGCCTCAAAATTCACAAAATATGGGTTCAAAATTCAAAGTGAGTAAATAGTATCATGTAAGGTATCATATGAAATAACTTCATTAGCACATGCTAAAACAGATTTTTAATTATTTTAACAACGTGTACGGAACCCTCAATGTGCGACCCTGACTCGCTTTTGTCCGGTTTTTTAATTTTAGTATTATGTAACATCGTGTAACCTTTTACGTCATGGTACGTCAGTGTCAATTTCCAGCTAATGTCAGTTGCCAAATGGCATCGGGTTTTGGCGTGGCGCGAACAACATATTTGCTAAAATGGATATGCTTTTTAACATAATTTTAATTTTAAATTTTTAATATCATTACATTTGCACGATGTTGCTTCAACAACAAATAGTCTATATTGTTTTTTTTAATATTTGCAAGAGACGTCACCTGCCGGTCCCTCTGGAAGACCAGCGCTAGTTGTTCCACGACCAGCATATTATGCTGAGGGCTGAGGGGGACCGGGTTGTGACAAAAATAAAATTAAGTAATTAGGATGATATTGTGAAATATTTAAGATTAATTGTTTATCCTTTTTTTATTTTGTTTTGTTTAGCTGAGTTGTTTGATTGTGGTATTGTTTAATTAAATTTTTGTCTAAGTAAAAAATACAACCGACAATTTAACAAGTCTTCCGAACCACTTCAGTGCTTAGTTATAAATGCCATCTGCGGTTATCCATTTAAAGACTGACCGTGACGAACGTTGCTTAATATCGATGATTGCTTAGAAACAAACTAGGAATCTACGCTATTAGCGCTATATTCGGCCAAAAAAGCCGAATCTCAACCAACAATACAATCTCTAATCCAACAAGTTTTCCCAGCGAGACAAGAAAGGAGGTAATATTTAGCCGAAGTAAAAATTTCTACGTGCTTTGGCGGGATGTCCCATAAATTGCGTCTTGTATAGGGACGCTAATGGAACCTGCGATTGTGTTCTTTCGATATTAATATGGTTTTTGTAGATTGAAATAAAAATATTATGGTTTTGGAAGAAGTAACGATAGTTGCTTCTTAAAAATGTTCAAAATTATTTACATCTCTCGTGTTCGGTAAGTAGGTTCTTATTACCTCCAAATGGGGCTTGTAGGTGACTAATTAGCGCTCTAGGGTAATAATGTAGCTAAAAAGCCCTAGGGCGGTAAGTAATTAAAAAAACCGGACAAGTGCGAATCAGGCTCGCACATCGAGGGTTCTGTTCAAACATATTGTTAAAATAATTAAAAACCTGTCTTAGCATGTGCTAATGAAGTTATTTTATATGATACCTTACATGATACGATTTACTCACTTTGAATTTTTAACCCATATTTTGTTAATTTTGAGGCCCTATTTATATGTGATTTAAATAAAAATGTACAGTTTTCAGATTTATTCCTATATGTGTACTCTAAGACAATGCTCTTCGCCAAATTTTATAGTTCTATGTCAACGGGAAGTACCCCGTAGGTTTTGATTTTTGTGAGCGTTAAAATATGCATTTTTACGACATAAACGGCTCTTACTATTTTATACGGCAACTGAGAAGTTTTTCCAAGATAAAGAGTCTTGACATACACACAGACGGACAGACGGACAGACGGACAGACGGAGAACAAAGTGATCCTATAAGGGTTCCGTTTTTTCCTTTTGAGGTACGGAACCCTAAAAACACTTCTTTCTTTCAAAAAGTTCGCGTACATCATCATATTGGCAATAGACATCATGCATTCAGCCCAATGACCAAAGAGGTCGCTTTGCTATTCGGCCTTGTCTTCGTGTGAGTTCGTTCGTTATAGTCATCAATTTTAAATATCGAACGGCGAAGCTCAATTTCAATAAAATGTATTATTTTAATTATGCCGTTTTTTTTCTACTTAACCTCACAATCGAGATGTAAAGCAGAATGGTTAGCTCGGCTGTAAGCACGAATTGCACCCTCGAACTATAGGCGCACGAGCGCAGCGAGGGCGCCTATAGTTCGAGCTGCAATTGATGCCTTACAGCCCTTGGCTACTAATCTACTATTATTGTCACAGAATACAATGACTTACTACTCACTCATTGTATCTACTACTATCAAGAGTCTGCCTAATTGATCGAAGCGAAGTAATCTTTGGTTCAGTTCGCCCTCGCTGCGCTCGTGCGCCTATAGTTCGAGCTGCAATTGATATCTCGGGCTGCAATTGATGCCTTACAGCCCTTGGCTACTAATCTACTATTATTATCAAAGAATATAATGACTTACTACTCACTCATTGTATCTACTACTATCATGAGTCAGCCTAATTGATCGAAGCGAAGTAATCTTTGCTTCAGGTTAATGATTTTGCTTTCATCGGTTGGGATAGCGATTTTTATCTACAGATCGCACTTTTCAACGAATCTCGACGAAACTTGGTACACAGGTTTTGTATATTAATGGATTATTTTGTTGTAGGCGGTTTTTGATTGCGAAGTACTTCTCTAAAAATACAGCGAAAAGCGCTATTTAGCTGATGTAGATAATATTTGGCAAGCTGGTTTAGTACCAAAATTTTTTTAAAATACTGAACCAACTTGTTTTCTAATTTTGTTGACTTTTTGGTTCGATCGATGTAAAAAGTCAACAGAAGACATGTTTTACAAAATTACACTGAACAATAATTTGCTTTTGCTTAGTACTGTACCAGCCTTTTTTTTAATAGTCCACTGCAAGACGTAGGCCTACTCACAAAAGGTGATTGGGCCATATCCACCACGCTGGCCCAGTGTGGGTTGGTGGATTCACTTACGCCATCGAATTTCTTCTACGGACGTATGCAGGTTGCCTCACGATGTTTTCCTTCACCAAAAAGCCAGTGGTGTGAAATTCCGTACATAATTTCCAAAGAACTCATTGGTACGGGACCGGGGATTTGAAACCACCACCTCACGATTGTAAGGCGGGTGTAGCTACCTCTTGACCACCACGGCTCACTTTGCTCAGTAGTTTAAAGCAATTGATGAAAGTTTAATAACGCCTGTGCAGAATTTCAGAGCATAGGTAATAATGAATATTGAAATATTTACTTGCGAATATCATAAATCCGAAAGTGTATTTGTTACTCATTCACGCAACAACGGAAGGACGAAACGACTTGATTTTTGGATGGATTTATTTTGATGATTGTACACTGTACTAATCCTATTAATATTATAAACGCGAAAGTTTGTGAGTTTGTGAGGATGGATGTATGGATGTTTGTTACTCTTTCACGCAAAAACTACTGAACGGATTGAAATCAAACTTTGCAATAATATAGCTTATATATCAGAATAACACATAGGCTATAAATTATAATTATATATTGCGTATGCGGGCGAAGCCGCGGGTAAAAACTAGTTATCCATAATACTAATGCTATTGCAATATTACCTATTATTAATAATGCCTACAAAATATGCTGAGTAGAGTCGAAAAATGTGCAGCTGAGAATATTCTTAAGATTAATATAATTAAGTACTTACCTACTTACCTATGTCATAATGTAATAAGGAATTAAGCGCTCATAGCGTAGTTAGAATAGCTGTTTCTTAGCGATCACCCAAATTAAGCAACGTTCCGCATGGTAAGTCTTCGGATGGGTGACCGCGGGTGACATTTGCAACTGAGCGCCGCCGTGGCTTGGAAGACGCGTTCAATTTTGGGTTCCAGTTGTTCTAACAGTGTAGCCATGTCAGAAGTCTTTGGGCAGCTTAAATACTCTGACACCAGGGCTTTTACAAACTCACATACCTTAAAACATTCTAATTATGTAGGGACAGTTGTTTATATTCTCATGAAAGTGACCAATATTTCTGTACTAGTTTTTACCCGCGGCTTCGGCCGCATGATATTTTGATTTTTGACGCAATATCATTATAACTTATAGCCTATGTGTTATTCTGATATATAAGCTATATTATTGCAAAGTTTGATTTCAATCCGTTCAGTAGTTTTTGCGTGAAAGAGTAACAAACATCCATCCATCCATCCTCACAAACTTTCACGTTTATAATATTAGTAGGATAATATAATAATATAGTAGGATAGGATATAAACAGCTATAAACTATTAACAGCTAGTCCCGCCAACACAGCGTTGTATTACTACTGAGTGCTACCATGACTCATATGACACATTTAATTGTAGGTCCTGGTTGTTTTAACCGCTTAGCCGTGCCAGAGCCTTTAAAACTCTCACACCAGGGCTAGACACCCGGATTAAACGAACTAACTGTGCTGTATAAAGATCAAATAGCACATATAAACCTCTTTAGTGAATAGATTCGCGGGACAAATTCGGTCAAAGAGGTTATCTTTTTAATATAAAATCAAGTAAAAAAAACTAAAAAACACGCTTGGGAGTTTCATCGATTTCTTTTTTATTATAAATGCATTGTCTTCGGTCTTTGATAGGTGTGCAAAGTTTGAAGAAAATCTGATCGCTCAAAGTAGGTCAAAATCGAGCACACACAGAAAATACTGAATAAATTATATTCTTTGACTTATAACGAGGTGTTTCAATCTAATACATATAAAACTAATTTAATTAGGTATGTAGGTACGCCAAATGTGACATGTTGCGTCGTAATCGAAAGTACGAAACTTAAAGTGTAAAACTAATACATTTTTTTACTTAGGTACTTACCTAGTGTTTTATTCTCGACGGAATGATTCTTTGTAAATGTAATTCTGATTACCGATGGAGTCGAACAGTTCTCGAGTGGAGACCACGTACCGGTAAATGCAGCGTAGGACATCCACCCACAACGTAGACGTATGATTTCACTTTTACTAAGTTATGAATGCATTGCTAATGCACAGTTTATAAGTAAATAAACACTGAGATGCAATGAGATGGCTCTAACACACGTTTACTAATAGCAGAAAGTGCTCAGCTAAGTCAAATAAATAAATAATCAAGAACCTGTTCAAAAAAAATTGCAAATAAAACTGCACTAAATAAAAGTACAAGCTCACTGCAAAAAGAAAAATCAATTACTAAAAAAAACAAAAGAAGAACGAGTTCGAACACACGATTTTCTTCCTTATTTAAAAAACGCGCGCCCGTGGTCCATGGAGGTTAAACACATCGCGTTACAAGGAGTCGGTATAGCCCAGGCGAGCGCGAAGGTTCTCCATACACGGACGACCTCACTAATGATAATTATAATTTAATGATAATAATAAAAAAAAACTGATAATATTTACATTAATACCGCAGGATCGTGCTGGATGCAAGTCGTTTTCAACTAATTTGAAAAAGGAAAGTACCTATATGACTTTTCTTAAAATTAAGATATAATGCGCAGCAGTGGGACAGTACAGATTAAATAAAGAAAAAATGCGCAGCACTTAAAATTTACAAAATTAAAGACGAACAAAAGTGAATTTTCACTTGCGACACCGTCAATTCGTTAGTTTTTTTTACGTGTTAATGTCTTATAAATCTATGAGCGCCGGTTGCACGCACGAAAAAGTGTCACGTTTAACCTGAGCCGGGCGTGCAAGCGAGAGCGCAGAAAAAGCGATAGAGAGACAGGATCAGCCTCAAGCTGGAAACATAGGTATCTTCTAGGTAAGCGTGCTACATCCTAGACCGCATATCTGCTCAACATCAGGCAGTATGTAGTCAAACGCAAACCTACAAGGAATAAAAAACAAAACATACTATCGGACGCGGCTTACGGACGCGACAAGCCGCGACCTAGACTATGAAAGTACACTGAGCCGTGCACACTGTCGGACATAAGTCGCGGACGTCATCTTCGGACGTCCTTGAGCGTTCGGACGTCCGAGAGCGATCTGGCATACCGGATGTTTTAAGACTGTGCACATTGCTAAGTCGCAGCTGTCAGTCGCGTCCGTTAGCCGCGTCCGATAGTATGTTTCCGGCTTAAGCGTTGGGCTTGTTTCAGTTGTTGATTCGACAATGTTTTCCTGAGACGTTATCACGTAAAATTATCATCTGTAAACCATTGAGCTATATTACTACATAGTAATATAGCTCAATGCCGTAAACCGACTTTTTTTTATTAGTACTGCCTGATGCTAAGCAGATTTCTGGTCTAGGGTGTAGCTTACCTAGAAGATATCTATTTACTCGGGGTTAGACATTGTTGTACATTAGCGGGAAGATAGACCCAGGTAAACCGTTCCACATTCTGGCTGTTCATAATAAATTATGAGGAATGTGGATTTCAAACGCTTGGTTTAACGCGCGGAATGTTTGCCATATAAGGGTGGCGCTTTAAGCTGGAAACATACTATCGGACGCGGCTGACGGACGCGACTGACAGCCGCGACTTAGCAGAGTGCACGTCTTAAAACATCCGGCGCGCCTGATCGCTCTCGGACGTTCGAACGCTCAAGGCAGCCCAAGGTGACGTCCGCGACTTATGTCCGATAGTGTGCACGGCTCAGTGTACATTCATTATCTAGATACCTATCAGATGCGGCTGTCAGTCGCGTCCGTAAGCCGCGGCCGATAGTATGTTTCCAGCTTTAGTCGGGTCTGTCTAGCCGACTTTACCGACAACTTATTTTTTATCATTTGCAAGTCAGTTTGAAATTGAAATAAAACCTATGATACCTTTACCTTTTTTTTTTTTTTTTTTTTTTTTTTATATGTTACCTTTATGGTAGCCTTATTTCAGATAAGTAAGTAAGTTCGTATGGGCCGGGTGGCTAGCCCTGGTGTCAGAGTTTTTAGGCCGCCTGAAGGCCTCTGACATGGCTAAACGGTTAAAACAACCGGGACCTACAATTTAACGTGTCATCCGAGCCACGGTAGCGCTCAGTTGGAAAATGCCACCCGCGGTCACCCATCCGAATACTGACCGTGCGGAACGTTGCTTAATTTCGGTGATCGCTAACAAACACCTAGTCAAACTACGCTACGAGCGCTACGTATTTCAGATTAAAGAATCGTTCGGAGTTTTGGCGGGAACGCGGAAAATCATGTCGCCGTATTGTATTATATTGTTAAACTTGCGTTTTTATCAGTAATAATTAGTGAAAGAAATGTGATATTTCTTTGATTATGAGCTGTTTTACGTGCATGAGCGTAGGCAAGTGATATAATGTGACGCATCATTTTGTTCAGTGTTGTTACCAAAACTCCATAGACGCCTCAAGTAAAGTCTCCACTGCTTTACTGAGTGACTTGGACTATGTTTAGAGTTGACCGTGGCTTTATTCGACTATGACGTGACTAGACTGACTATTGTGAATATATTATTAAAATTTAATTACTAATTTACTAGCAAATGCACAACAATGCGACGCCATAACATAAAAGAAGAAGAAAACATCATTTTTCATTTTTTAAATTTTATATGACAGATGCGAGTTTAATTTTTGGCCTCAAAACACGACAGGTAATGGATTTTCATCATCGACTTGGCACTTTTTACATCTGGCCAGTACCTACAGCAATTTCGATTTATCCCGGAGAAGTTTATCATAATAATACTCTCAAGCATGTTTGAGAAAAGGAATTTAACTCAACCCTGTACCAAAAGCATTAAACCTTAACATCCATATCGTCTTGCAAAAGTCCATTAATACAAGCAACAATGTAACTTAACGTCTCAATAATAAAAACTTCGTAGCTACGGTCCTAAATGGCTTTACACGGACAGAGGCAGTCATGTCCTTTGAGACCATTTAAAATGAACCATCATCAACCACCCTGTCGCAGTAAGTAATATGCACAACAAAGTAGATCTCACAAAAGACCGCCAGCTCCTTATTGTGATAGAGTACTAAGCAGCTACGTCCTGTAAGGTAATGAAAATATTTTCCATCTCTTCTTTATTACGCGACGATATTAAATCCAGGTTCTGTAAACATGGGATTTTACTATCAGTTCTCATTTACGTTCTAGTGAAATTTTCTCATTGTAATATGAGTATAATAAGAAAATCAAAAAAGCGGTGTTAAATGTCGTTGAAATAAAGAATGAGTCACGGTAACGGTATTATTATAGATCTTAAGCTCCGGGTAGCCTAAAGAGTAACGGAGAGGGCTATGCTCGGAGTCGAATCAGATGTAGGGAGATCCATAGAAGAGGTGGTGTCAGGGGATGGCCTATGATGGTGACTGCCCTATTTTTTGTGATTTAAATAAAAATGTACAGTTTTCAGATTTATTTCTATATGTTTACTTTAAGACAATGCTTCTCGCCAAATTTCATAGTTCTATGTCAACGGGAAGTATCCTGTAGGTTTTAATTTTTGTGAATGTCGAAATATGCGGTTCTTTTACGACATAAACGGCTCGCATTTTTATACGATAACTGAGAAGTTTTTCTTTTACCCAACTACAACTGCAAGAAACTATCGATATAAGTATACAGTTTAAATTTCAACTCGCTCGTTCCCTAACCCTAAAAAGAGCAAAAGTTACCGACATAGTCCAACAGATTTTTGTATTTTCTGTTTTTCCTGTGTTTTTTATTTTCTTCAATTAAATATCAGCTGTACCTATCTGTCTATTGTCTATTGATTGGCAAGTTAAAATGGCATGAACAGTGTATAGTGCACGAAAGATAAGTGGCGGAGAGGGTTGCAAAGTTTTCGAGTAGAGACCACGTAAATACCGTCAATCGCAGCGTAGGTCGTCTACTCACGAGTGGAAGATGAAGCCGCTTCCAATTGATTATATTAGAGATCACATGGGAGGTTTACCTATGTCCAGCAGTAGATGTCCTATAGCTGATAGATGGATGAATAGAATGCTGTTAAATTATTAACGAGTCCTGCGTAATTTTCGCGGATGATATAACTGTTTTGACATCTTGTAAAAATAATTTAAATTTAAACGATAAATTAACCGACATTTTTGATAATATAATTAATTGGATGACTGATCATAACCTCGAAATTAACCTATCAAAAACCTCAATTATACAATTTAGACCTTATCAAAAAATCCCCCTTGACATAAATTTTTCATATAATAATAATAAAATTGACTCAGTGGACATGACAACGTTATTAGGTATAGATATCGACACGCACCTAAATTGGAAAAGCCACGTTAGAAAAATAAAAGCTAAACTATCAAGCTTCACATACGCACTCAGAGAACTGCGATATGCAACAAATCTAGACAACAGACTGGGGAAACAGTGTAGATACTAACGACCTGTTCATAGTTCAAAAAAAGTGCGTACGGATATTGGCCAATATCAAGCTTCCAAATACAAATAGACAACAATTCCACAAACCCTACTTCATTAAATTAAAGATATTAACTGTGGTGTCAATATATATCTATAAAAACTTAAATTAAGTCACAACCACTACTCATCATTTGTTTTATCAGTACCGGCCAAACACTTCGAATTCTTCATGAGCGCCGAGATCTGGCCGGCTGGTACGGAAATCAGCGAGTGGTTTCGTAGGAGCGCCGGGCGAGCGGAAGGCGCGCCCCGACGACACCTGCGTGCGCGCCCCGCTGCCGCTGACGTCGTGTGTACCGCGACGCCCCCACCACGCACAGGTTAACCGTTCACCGCGCGATAAGCAATTGACAATTTGTCATCAAAACATAAGGTGCATCAGAAACAAAACTAAGCAGCTAGAAGTACTTTTAACTAGGGAGCTGTCCTGCGATATATTGGTCATATCAGAACACTGGCTTCGAAAATGTGAATTAGTTTCTGTCACATTGTGTAACTATAATTTAATTTCATTTAGTTGTAGAGAAAATATTGCGCACGGCGGTAGTTGCATCTACGCGCGTTCAAATGCCAAGGTTATCAATCGGCAAGACTACTGCGACTTGTCGCAGGAACAAATATTTGACATTTGTGCCGTTTATATACTTGACGACAACCTTCTTGTTGTAGGAATATACCATTCTAACCTGACTAGCCACTCGGAATACCTCGGGTTGTTTGAGAACCTTCTTCGCAAAATCACCGACGAAGGATTACAGTCTGTTATTTTAGGGGATATTAACATCGATTTTTTATACCAGTCTAGCGCTCAAAAACAGCTGGTAGACATGCTTGGGAGCTACAACTTCAGACAGTTAGTCGAGAATCCTACACGAATTCAAGTGGGAGGCACTAGCACACTGTTAGACCACGTATACACAAATATCCCTGTGGAACGTGTCGCAGGCATTGCTGACATTAGTACCGAGCCGCTCAGCGACCATAACGCCCAACGCCTCACCCTGTCGCGGAGCGTAGCACCCGCGCCGGCGCATCGTCCGGTTCGGAGCTACACCGTAGCAAATTTTAATAAGTTTAGTATGGCGCTCGAGTCAGTTGACTGGGACGAAATTATCCTTAAAGCTAATAATTGCTGTCACTCTTTAGCTGAACACCTGATTAATGTATTGACAAATAAACACAAAATATGTTTTCCATTGATAATGCAACCAAATCTCGGTGGTGGACAATGGGTCGACACGGAAATACATAATTTCAGACATCTCCTTAACGATGCGTTACACCTAAAAAATGTCTTTCCGACTAACGAAGCGCTACGTAATAAATGCACGGAGCTTTCTCGTAAATATAATTCCTTACTTAAAGAAAAACGAATTAATTACTTTTCTAACATAATTCTAACTTTTATATATTTGTAATTATGACACATATAGTGTACATATTTTGACTTGTAACTTGGCGTTATTAATAAATTTGATTATTGATTATTATTGATTATTGATTATCTTTGAAGCGTGCAAATTCGTAAAAAAATACCCACAGTTTTTCACAAAACTATCAAGTGCACGTGTCCATCCTGCCAGATCCCAATATCAGCATAACTTAATGTTACCGAAATCAAAATTATCGATACACAGCTCCGGGCCATGCTCGATGGCTGTTAAAATATTTAATAAACTTCCGGTCGAAATTAAGAAAATTGAAGACGAAATCGAATTTGCAAAAGTATTAAAGAACCTACTTATCACGAAATGCTATTATACATTAAACGAGTACCTATTGGACAGTCATAAAATAGCAAATTGAAACAAATAAATCGCTCCGCACAATATTGCTATACCCTAATAGGGTCATATGTATAACTTATAGAATATAGATACTAAACATGTTTCTTAAGACCTGCATGTAAATTATACTACATATGATGCAATAAACGATTGATTGATTGATTGATTGATTAAACTCTTTGCCTGTAGGAAGAACAAGGTGAGGAAATCGTCGGACAATCAAGAAGCTTAAATGGAGATGGGCAGGACATATTCCTAGGCATAGTCGTGGCAGATAGGCTAAACGCACTAAGAAGATGGTGGCCGCGTAATAGCAAACACTGTTCTAATAAACCAACAAACACACTTCCAGATTTATAATACTATAAATTTCTCCATACAGTAGGTACCTACCTAGACCTCTCTAACCTCATCTCTTTAACCGAACATAGAACATTTTATAAACTGGAAGATTTGCTACCAAAAGCTCAGAGCAAATAAAAAAATCAAGAGAAAATGTTGTGAACAAACAAGTGACGCCGATCAAAACTACGCCTCGCCGTGTAAAGATAATTACACACACATCAACGTACAAGGAAACTATGCCTTGGCTTGTCAGTCGAACTATGGCGGCGCAGCAGTGACGCATTCACACATGTATAAAATACTGGCTTCACTTGACTGTTCAACGACGTTCCCTTTTGATTTTTTTTATTTGCTCTGAGACCAAAAGTAGGTAGATAGTAGTGACTAAAATGTATGTGACTTTTATTTTAAATCATTGTTTATAATCTCACTTCAATCTCAAGAACGGCTGAGGCGCTTTGGCTAATTTTAGAAATATTTGCGTTATACGGTAAGTAAATATAAAAATGTAGCGAGTAAAATAGTAAAAACATTATTTCCATTTTCCCATACAAAATGTTCCTACATGTAATAGTTGTCATTGACGGTTGATAGATGGTGAGGTGAAGTTCACGGGGTCAGCTAGTTATTTATAATTATTGCATTAAATTATTTTATTTATATTTTTTTCATCAAAATCGTAGACTATTTGTTAATTATATTTTTTAATTGATATAATTATGAACAAATTGATTAATTGAATTGACATTTAACAATTACGATAACTGTTAAAAATAAAGAGTATATGAGTTTGTAAATGTTCATAAGCCTACATCAAACTCGTTCTTATTTACGCGACGGCAGATTTCCCTTTCTTTTGAGGGAAACACCAACATCAAACATCATTGAAAATACCTAATCGCCGACGACAAATAAATTTATGAAAATAACCAAAAACGAGAATACGAAGAGAATTTACTAGAGGCGTCTATGGCGCAACAACACGGAACAACATGTTACGTCACATTATATCACTTGCCTACACTTATGCACATAAATCAGCTCATAATCAACGAAATACCACAAATTCTCACCAATTATCACTGATAAAAACACAAGTTTGAAAATTTAAAAGCGACCCAGGAGGCTGATAGGCAACGAAACCTTGACTGAGTCGAAGCTGCAAAGTCTCGAGCATCGACGTAGGGTTGCGTGTCTGTCAGCCTACTATCGGATACACTTCGGTGAGTGCGCCCAGGAGTTGCACAATGCACAATCTGGTCCAACCTGCCCCTTTCTTCTATCGTACGGCTAGACAGACGCGACCAAAGAGCCACCCTTTATGGTGGACATCCCACGCGTTAGAACCAAGCGTCAACTTTCCTCATAAGAACTGCCAGAATGTGGAACGCTTTGCCTGAGTCTGTCTTTCCGTTAAAGTACAATGTAGGTGTCTTCAAATCTCGAGTAAATAGGTATCTTCTAGGTAAGCGTGCTACATCCTAGACCTCATATCTGCTTAACATCAGACAGTGTGTAGTCAAAAGCAAACCTATTTGAAATAAAAAAAAAAGTTTAACAAAGTAATACAATGCGGCGACACGATTTTTCCGCGTTCCCGCCAAAAAAAACCGTGGTAGCAACTCAGCATTTGAAGCAAATGTCAAGCCAGCACACAATGTCAGTATTTCTGGCTACTGCACACTAAACGCATTGGATTAACGACATAAGTCAACTTACTTTACGAGCAGTGACTGTTAAAAGTTGAGTGTATCCTGCCAACTTATGTCTGCAGTCGGTCAAATTGTTGTAAATATTCGAGAAATATGTAGATAGAGCCCATATTAAAAGTTGGTCACAACGATATTACAATGATGATCGTGAATTACCTGCTTTTGACATATTAATTTTTCATCAAAAATGGCGAAAACCAATTTTAACTACTGCAATCTACGTAGGCAGGAAACAGTATTTGAAGTGTTTTCTCGAATCATAGTGAAGTACGAGTATAACTAGACAGGGCGCTAAATAATAAAAATTACAAAAATAAGAGAGGGCGAGATGTGCTAGTATAAAAGTGTGAACAGGACTAAACTAAAATCTTTTGTCTCTGTTTACGATTTTTTTTGGCTGACCACAACGCACGGTCTAGTCTAGAAGTTCTAGTCAGACAAATTTTTCGCGCCAAAAATTACTGATGAATTTTTGATGAGAAGCTTAAGGAAATCAACATTTTTATGGACTATTATTTATTTTCTATCACTTCTATCAGTATTATGCAGGTTTTTACTATTATCTAGAGTCTGAATATGATAAAATCATAACAACGTTATCTGTGTATTTTTAGTAGGTACGAGTACATCTTTTTTCTCACACCCTTAGCTTCTCCATTCGATGCTTGCTCCAAGTCTCGAGTCGATGTAGGTATACCTACCGGTTTTATACAACATATTTTCGAGAATCACTCAACCAATTTCGATAAAACTTAAAAAGAAGACTTTGTTTGGTAAATCATAATTACTTTATGATTTACCAAACAAAAAAAAATAAACAATCAGACAAAATTAATAACTTGGTGCAATTATTGCGCAACAAACATAAAAAAAAAATGGGATTCTCATAGATTTGAAGTTGGTTGATAATGTGCTGAACGATTTGAGTTTCCATAGTAAATAAATCCTACTAATATTATAAACGTGAAAGTTTGTGAGGATGGATGGATGGATGGATGGATGTTTGTTACTCTTTCACGCAAAATCTACTGAACGGATTGAGATGAAACTTTGCAATAATATAGCTTATATATCAGAAAAACACATAGGCTATAAATTATAATTATATATTGCGTATGCGGGCGAAGCCGCGGGTAAAAACTAGTAAATAGAATAAAACGTTTATTGTTCAAAACAATTTTCACAAACAAGTTGTGTACTATATCACACATTAGGGTGACCTGTGTCGTGGGACCTAGGCTCTTCCTTATTTTATATTATACCTACAATTATACAGCAAAATTGCGATAGTGTCTCCCTCGTCTAGCTGTCCAGTTACGTTTTCAACAGTTGTATATTGCATTAGACTTCCATAAGTTGATATATCTTGCGCAGGTCAGTTACTCACGTTTTATGGATCGTATTATTTTTAATGGCGTGCGTGATTGTGAGATTTCGCTTTGTTTTCTGATGAAACGCCAGCGATATTCGTAACTTTGTAAGGTATTTTGCTAAAGTAAGTTTTAAGTAAAGTAATAAATATATATATTAATTTAATTATAAGCGGGGAGATTACGCTAATGTTGATGATACCAAGCCTAATCATCATGCATCCTTCTGGCTTTTCGAATACAACAAGCAATTTCGAATAGCACTTTATAATTAATTTAATTTAGTTTCAAATTTATAATGTGGGTCAAAACCTGTACAATGTGGACACCCATCATCAAGAGACCCCTCGGTAGGCCCAAAAAAGATGGCGAGACGAGCTTGATTCCCACTGCAGTGGATGGAACACCAAAGCTCTCGATCGAGAAAAATGGAAAGAGGGAAGGGAGGCCTTTGCCCTGCAGTGGGACAATAACGGCTAAAAATTAAAAATAAAATGTGGGTAAAAATTAATAGATAACATTTGATGATAAAATATATATTTATGAAAATTTAATTTTTTTTAATAATCATTACATTACATCATTACTTTGGAAAAATCATATCATAAACTTAAAACTAATACCTATGTTCTTAATCATAAGTCACTAAAGGTGGAGATATGATCTCTGATCTGTGGAATATACTGACTCTTATTATTCATTGAGTGTGTAATTTACTTAAATAAATAATAAATAAATACCCACCTAAATAATTAATAAATAACTATAATAAACAATTTATTTTTATTTGCAAACAAATGGCACAGCCGACTTCAATCGTGAACCAAATTCAAATAGTTTGCTCGCATCGATGTACTTAAATAAGTTTCTTTTGTTGTTTCAAAAACAGCTCACCTGATATCGATAACATTTAAATGGGACCATATCTGAAGTATGATATTACAAACATAAAAATAATTATACCTACATAATTATCGATAACATTTAAATGGGACCATATCTGAAGTATGGTATTCCAAACACAAATAATTTTACCTAATTAGCGGTATACACTTGGCGAAATAATCGCGTTACATATGTACATAAGAGATGAAATAGGTATCGAAATAGAACAGAGAAAGTCCTTTCTAGAAGTCAGTAATAAATAATCATCATCAGTCACTGTAAGTAAGTAGGAAGATAAGTACTAATACTTGTAATTTACCGAGTGTGTAATGTTTTTGTGTGTAAGTTAAATAAAAAAAAAACATCCAAATTGGGAACTTTTTGGACGTCGCGACGTCCAAAAAGTCGCGTCGGCTGAAAATTACAACTTTCAACTAATAAATTTTGCATAGTTACATTGTCCGTACTGCAATCTCATTAGCAACCGAATGGAAAGCTCTGATTAAAATGGGTGCGCCGGAGTAATAAAATGTGTAACGATGCCGTTAATATGTGAAGCCACACATTTCGGGATGCCACAAAAATGTCACGGCGCAGCGCCGGCGAAAAATTAAATTAACAATGACACGCGGTTTTGGTGACTTAGAAACACTGGAAAGAACAAGCGGATTCTCATCCACATTTTCCACCTGCTAACGAATTTTACCACCTCTACCAACCGCCACATTGGGCTAAAAGAGATAGAAACAATAGAAACATGAAAAGTTAAACCTTAACCTATCTTAGGTTTAGGCAATGGCCTAAGCCTATTTTTGAATTATTTTTTTTAATTCATTCTGCATTCAATCATTTGTTTTGTTCCTCTTTGACGCAGTAACGGAGCAACGGATTGACTTGACTTTTAGCTAAGCCTCGCAGGAGACTACGTTAAAAAATAGAATACCTAAATTAAAAAAATACATAAATAAATGTGTTTTCATTTCGAACACGGGTACTTACTGATAAACCCACGATCCGTGCGAAGCCGGGACGGCCCGCTAGTCATGCATATAAACCTTCCCTTAAATAACTCTATCTATAAAAAAAAATAATCAAAATCCGCTGCGTGGTTTTAAACTATTTTAAAGATATAAGCATACATAGGGACAGACCGTATGTACAGACGAACATAGTATCTTTTCCTTTTTGGAAGTCGGTAAAAATAATTTGAAAGTACCTAGCTTCTAGTATTTCCATTCTATAATATATCTTTGTTTCACTGCAATAAAGTGCATACGGAGCCCATAAAGTAAGGTTAACAGGTTCGATGCTCGCTGTCTGCCGTGAACGCCGTAACGCCGTATAGCGCCGTTACGTTGACAAATATTTCATATCCGATTGGAACTAATGAAAAAGGTACGAATAATGTATGGATGTTACAATGTTATCTGAAAACTTGACCGTTGTTAAATGTTTAATTTTTAAGGTTCCGTACCTCAAACGGAATCCTTATAGGATCACTTTGTTGTCCGTTTGTCCGTCTGTGTGTAGGTCAAGACTATTTATCTCGGGAACGCGTAAAGATATCGAGTTGAAATTTTAACTGTATACGTATATCTATGATCTCTTGCAGTTTTGTAAACTTCTCAGTTATAGTTTAAAAAAGTTAGAGCCGGATATGTCGTAAAAAACCGGATATTTCGCACTCACAAAAATCAAAACCTCCAGGGTACTTCCCGTTGACGTAGAATTATGAAATTTAGCGAGAAGCATGGTATCAGAGTACACATATAGGAATAAATCTGAAAACTGTGAATTTTTGTGTTAATCACAAAAAATAGGGCCTCAAAATTCACAAAATATGGGTTAAAAATTCAAAGTGAGTAAATCGTATCATGTAAGGTATCATATAAAAGAACTTCATTAGCACATGCCAAAACAGGTTTTTAATTATTTTAACAACGTGTTTGTTTTGTACGGACCCTCGATGTCGGAACCCGGTTTTTTTTTTATCTAAGCGAATTGTTTCTTGTAAACGTCAAAGACCTACTAGTATAATAGTACCTAGTGGAATTTGTACTTTCAGAACCTAACGCAGCGAAGGACAAAATTAAACATCACCGCGGTACTCACGAAAATGCAATATGAAAGCCGATTCCAAGTGCTCATTTTAAAAAATCTATCCCAAAGGCAAATATGATAAGAACGATATTATAAGATTTTTTAACATAACTAATGAGATTGAATTCGCTTTGTTTTTGTAGGTATGTTACGTGTTACATTTGTACTAAGGCTCACGGAGCGGTTTTTTCCTTTGCTTGCCGCGGTTGCGGGCCCGCAGCTTTTGTAGAATATATGTATATCTGATGTATATGTAAAATATTAAATACAATTGCTAGCCTTACATTGTCAATCCGTAGAAAAACTTTGCTTCCAAAAATCTGCCTTCGTTATTGTTTCCTGACAATAATTTGACATATTTAAGGGGGCGCCTAATGCCAAATGCCAATTTTAAAGACGTGGTGTAAAGGTAACGAACATAAATATCCATATTAAAAAAATACTATAGGAAAGGAAAATACCTACAGTAGCAGAGTAATTGCGTAGAATTTAGGAAAATAATATGGTTACTCTAAAAAAAATTAAAACTTCGCATCATAAAAAAAAACTTTTTTTTTCGAATGCTCGAAATTATCAGCTACAACACCACATTATTTTTGACGAATTACGTAGCCAGACTAATGTTCTAGTAGAGTAATCGATTAGTTTTTTTTAATATATGCTTAAATTTTGAATAAATAAATAAAATGTCACCTAAAAATGTAAGCTGGCGCTCGAAGCCAAAATCATCTTGAACTGTGTCATGCGATTTTCTACTCCAAACAAAGCAGCATAGATGATAGCGGGCGATGCAAGAAGCGCGGCTTAAATCTGTTTTTTTTTCATAACAAGGCAAAACTGAATTGGTATCTTCTGGGTCAACGTTATATATCTTCGGCAACAAATCGCTTTCCATTAAGCGAGGTGGTGGCCAAATGTAGGCATTATGCGTAGCTATTATAAATAAAAAATCCTATATTCAGGCTGTGTTCACTCAGTATTTAAGACCAGTTGCTGCAGATGCTACGAATTGATAAATGTTCGTCAAGTTGTGTTATGTAATTTTATGTAAGCGGAAACTACAGTAGTTTTCATTTACTTTAAGCATTCAAATCTTTACTTCATGCATTTCTTAAAACACTTCATACATTTTTGTAAAACATCCCTGGCGTGAATCGAAAAAGAAATAACATTATTCTAAGAACAGCAACAATTACATTTTAATCCCTTCAATTTAAGTGACCCTATCTACCCGCCATGCTTTTATTGCCTGCAAAGATTTTAACTTTATAATGAAAGGTTGCTAATATCGGTATAGCGTGGCGAAGTTATTGGCTTATTGTCTGTCACAACTAATGTGGCCACGCCCCTCGACCAGCGTGAAAAGGTGAAAGCTCATCAAACTCATCAGGGAAATATTGGCGGCAATATTTGTCAAATGATTGGTCGTGGCATTTGAACACTGGTACTGTATGTTAGTTAAAAATATTTCAATTTGAATATATATTTTATGTATTCTTAATTTAAGCTGCCTTTGTTCTAAACCGAAATATTTTGAGCATCATTTACCATGCGCTTATTCATATATGCATCGACTTAAAACAATCTGCTGTATTGTTTTTTAAAGTTTTTATATCTATACGGGTTATTGTAAAATTTATCAGTAGTCCTTGTCACTATGACCTTTCACTATGAGGATAACTCTGGTGAGAGCAATTTTACTTTCCAAACCTCTTTCAAATAAAACAATACCTTTGCATAATATAAAATAATACCACGCGTATTTTACAGACAACTACAACGCGTATTTCTGTACAATACGCGTGGTTAGTCTAATGCGTGGTGGGTGGTAACCATGCGTATTGTACAGACAGAAGTCTGTAACATACGCGTGGTATTATTTTATATTATGCAAAGGTATTGTTTTATTTGAAAGAGGTTTGGAAAGTAAAGTTGCTCTCACTAGAGTTACTCTCACGCGTATTTTACAGACTTCTGTCTGTACAATCCGCGTGGTTAGTCTAACGCGTGGTGGGTGGTAACCACGCGTATTGTACAGACAGAAGTCTGTAAAATACGCGTGGCTCGGTAGGGATAAGTGTACCAGCCGGAAATTTCGAAGAGAAAAATTAGCTGTTGCATATATTTTGTAGAGTTTCTTAATTTTTTATGTGTGGAATATCAGTTTTTTTTTTCGAAATTTGGCTATTAGTTGGTCTCAATAGTACAATGATATCCTAGATTATTTGTCTATAAAACATCCGGAACAATATCATCTCTATAGTTTTCTTATTCCTACAGTCCCATGATGATTCATCATCAGGCGTGAGTCACGGCATTCCTGGCGGTTACTGGAGCACCTGATGAAACTGCAGGGGCAGTGACACGTACCTACCAACTAGATCATTGTCTTTCAAACTTCCCAGTTTAGAGCTTCATATTTAGGGAGGCATAGTAAAGGGGGGCGAGCGCGGGCGCTGCGACAAAATATTTCAAATTAAAATAGGTACAAGTATGTAATATTTACTCCAATGTAACAGAAAAAACATTGAAAATCCTCCTTTTTTGACCGGCGAAACGGAGGAGGTACTCAATTCGACGCGTATAATATACCTATCTTACTTATAAACTCACAAACTTTCGCGTTTATATTATCTATTATGTGAGGATGGATGGATGGATGGATGTTTGTTACTCTTTCACGTAAAAACTACTGAACAGATTGAGATCAAACTTTGCAATAATATAGCTTATAGATATATCACATAGGCTATAAATTATAATGATATTGCGTCAAAAATCAAAATATCATGCGGGCGAAGCCGCGGGTAAAAACTAGTACTGTATATTTTTTATGTATGTTACGCATAACTTTCGCGTATATTTGTTTTTTTTTTTTATGTATAACGACGCATAACTTTTTATGTAATAGTCCGATTTCAATATTTTTTTTATTGGAAAGAGTGTACTAACTATAAAATTGGTCCCATTTCAATTATATCGAAATCGGCTGAGCCATTTTTGATAAATCAACAACAATGTGAAAATGCTACATCGATCCGAGCGAAATAATCGCGAATTCTGTTCACGGTTGAAGTCAGTCGTGCGATTTTATGCTAAAAATAATTATTAGTACTTATTTATCTAACAGGGCAAATACAGAAGCAAACTGGACATTGCTGGTGATTTACGTTGCGCACTATCGTTGCGTACAACCTAAGATTGGGAATCTTGTAAAAATTATGCAAGCTCATCGGTCTCGCCCAATCATCTTCATGGTGTTAGTGACCATCGTCTTTACACCCACTTTCGGCTTAGTATAGGGTAAGCAGATAACCCTATATTTAGCCGTGTTATTAATTATTTTTAACAAAAAAACCGGACAAGTGCGAGTCAGGCTCGCACATCGAGGGTTCCGTACAAACATATTGTTAAAATAATTAAAAACCTGTTTTAGCATGTGCTAATGAAGTTCTTTTATATGACACATTACATGATACGATTTACTCATTTTGAATTTTGAATCCATTTTTTGTGAATTTGAGGCCTATTTTTTGTGATGTAAATAAAAATGTACAGTTTTCAGATTTATTCCTACATGTGTACTTTGAGACAATGCTTCTCGCCAAATTTCATAGTTCTATGTCAACGGGAAGTACCCTGTAGGTTTTGATTTTTGTGAGTGTCGAAATATGCGGTTTTTTACGACATAAACGGTTTTAACTTTTTTATACGATAACTGAGCAGCTTTTCTTTTACACAACTACAAGATATGATAGATATACGTATACAGTTTAAAGGAGATATTGCAAAATGGGATCAGACTAGGTACAGTAGCCCAAAAAATCCGATAAACTATGATAAATAAATGCGCAGAGTAAAACAACCGCATTAAATGCTTAATTTATGAGTACTTTCACATTTTCCAATCTAATTTTTGTTCAGTCATTGAATTACTGCCATTTTGGTCACATGTAACCTTTTTGATATAACCTACATAGAATTAATGGCCTACATGTAAAAAATGCACTAAAGAGTTTTTGTTACTGGTTTTGTAAGCAAAACTTTTCAAACGTTAATGTTAATCACATTGACATGTTTATAGATACTTTATACTTCGATGACGACTTTATACGTTTCTTTTGTTTCATTTTGGCGTATTTTTTCAGGTCCAATGAAGTTTATGTTTGCTACTTCAATGTTAGGCTTGAATATTTATTTTTGAAACTTCCTTGGAAAGAAGGGGCATTCTGGAAAAATCATGTCGCTGCATTTTATTATTTTGTTCAACTTGTGTTTCTATCAGTGATAATTAGTGGTAAATTGTAGTATTTAGTTAATTATGAGCTGAATTACGTGAATGAGTATAGAGAAGTGCTGTATTATGGAGTATCGTGTGGTTCCGTAGTGTTACCAAAACTCCATAGACGCGTCTAGTAGGAGAGTAGAGACGTCTCCACAGCCATTATGAGGTATGATTTTGACTTGACCGTGCCTTTTTTGGATTATGACTACGGCTATATGACTATTTTGATAAAATATCAATTCAATTTCATTTTCAATTCTGTCTGTGGCCTCTGCGTTTCACCATTTCACCAATGTTTTGAAAAACATTAAAAACTTATTCTTGACACTGGCAAATGCATAAACCATGTGAACCATGTATTATATTAATTTTGTAAAATAATCATCATCATTAATAGTATAATGTTATTTATATTCTTTTAAAAGTAACCAATTTTTCTGTATAAATGGATCTAAACAGCTGTGAATTATTTCGAAGTAACTTGCCCCACATTTACACAGTGCTGTATTCTTATAATGGTGTATGAAGGTCACATAGCATATAGAAACTTCTTTAGTAATCAAACTTAGACAAGTTAGAACATATGAAAAAATAGAATGAACGATAAATACTTTTTGGCGGAAAAGCGAAAAAAAGAAGGAGTAACTAAGGAGGATCGATGATGTGGAAATGGAGCGAGGAATAGAAAAATGTTTGTAAGCCTATATTACTAGGATTATAATACGGAGAACACTGAATAAAATATTTTGACTACGAGATGTCTAAATCCTGTATTAGTCAACAATCAAAAATCATCCATCAAATTGCAATGAAACATATTTTTTTCGTTGTTATAAAAATCCAGGATAATATAGGATTCAGTTTTAAATAGGCATTTAGCCTATTTTTATTATTTGTGATATTTTATAATAAAATAAAATAAAAAATATTACTGAGAACTAACTTGACCGCGACTTTTTGGACTATGACTTGACTTAGACTGTAACTATTTTGATATAATACCAAAGAAGGTTCATTACTTATACTTAACACTAGCAAATGCATAAACCATGTGACACCGAAGTATAAAAGAAGAAGAGTATGGCCGCCTTATTTTCAAACACTGTCAATATTATTTTTAATCCGAATACAAAAAAGTACTTTTAATGGACACTTTTATTGTAAAAAATAACGGGAAAATCATTTTCTGGAAGAAACGAAGCAATTTATGATATACTGTACCCTGTGGTGGCCCAATTTCTATATATTTTTGCAATATCTCCTTTCAACTCAATATCTTTACGCGTTCCCGAGATAAAGAGTCTTGACATACACACAGACGGACAGACGGACAACAAAGTGATCCTATAAGGGTTCCGTTTTTTCCGTTTGGGGTACGGAACCCTAAAAAACGTGTACAGAATTTGAATAGTTCGCACCGATCGATATAGTGTGTGATATAGTCTTGCCAGTGATGACTTATAACACAGAAACGTGGTCTCTCACTATGGGCCTTATTAGTAGGCTCCAAATAACTTAAACAGCTATAGAGAGGGCTATGCTCGGAGTCTCTCTGCGAGATCGAAATCAGGAATGGAGAGATCTGTAGAAGAACCAATGTTACTGACGTAGCCCAACGGATTGGCATGGTGAAATGGCAATGGGCAGGGCACATCGCGCGGAGAACTGATGACCGATGGGGTCGAAAAGTTCTCGAGTGGAGACCACGTACCGGCAAGCGCAGCGTAGGACGTCCACCCACAAGGTGGATGGATGACCTCATTAAAACCGCAGGATCGCGCTGGATGCAAGCCGCTTCCAACCGGTCTTATTGGAAATCCATAAGGGAGGTCTATGTCCAGCAGTGGACTTCTTATGTCTGATGGATAGATGGATAGATGGATATAGTAATCACATTATAGTTGATTTATCAAAAACGTTTCAGCCACTTTCGATAAAATTTAAACGGGACCATTTCTAAAGTATGATCCACCAAAAAAAATTTATCGAAATTGAAGACTACTTCTTGATCGAAAAAGGACTACCTCTGTAAGAAGTTATGCGTGTATAAAATTTCGACGTTAGATCCTCCTCCGTTTTTTGGTCGGCTAAAAATGCCGGTACAGTACAGTGCATGGTCATGGAACGGAAGAATGCACTGGCTTTATGACTCACCCCCGCGCCACAGATTGGATGATAGTTACTTCATAATCTGCAGTAACCCGTGAGTCACGCTGTTTCAGTTGGAGGGTACTTGAAAGAATTGGGTCTTAAGGTCAACGAACTAGAAGCCTGTTTTTTTTCTCTTTCCCATAGAAAAAGTTAGTCACAATGATGGATACAATGATATCTTAGACTATGTTAAAAAACCATCGGTCGTGTTTTCAACACAGGCTCCAACTTTTTATTTTATTTAGCCTTTGTGCTATTAATTTTGCCTTCGTATTAGTATTAAGTAGTTATGACCCCTATATCGCAATGATGTTGAGTAGTTGAATAAAATCAGCTATTGCAGAACTAAGCCTGAGAGATTTAATTACTTAATTATTGAGTCTAAATAATAATTAAAACAATACTATGTACGTTACATAACTTACGGGAATATTTATTTTAGAAATTACTAGCTTTTACATTACCAAAGTTACAATTTCAAGACATCCACAGCTCGCGTCATGGTCCTTTCCTGTAAAAAAGAAAAAAAATGCGTGTTACAACATTTATATTATTAAACAATACAACAATATTTATCGGGGCTTTACAGGATTTTATAAGTGTGATAATAAATTACCTTTCGCAAAAAATGTTACCACCGACTTTTACCGTGTACAAAATTCGAATAGTTTGCACGAATCGATGTGAAACCCATGTAAATAATTGTTTATTTATCAAAAACGGCTCAGCCGATTTCGATAAAAATTAAATGGAGCTTTGAGTGACATCAGACGTATACATTTATAAATATTTTTTTGAAAATATATTCACTGTCATTGAAATAATGAATGCGAATAGAAATATCTATGAACATATACAAAAAACCTACATACAGATGACAGACGACCTACATAATACCACACAAAAAAAATTACACCAAAGAGCAACATTCAGCTAAGTCAATCCTCGGATGGGTGACCGCAGGTGCCATTGTCTCGGATGACACGTTTAATTTGCAGGTCCCAGTTGTTTTAACCGTTAAGCCAAGTCAGAGGCCTTCAGGCGGCTTAAAAACTGACACTAGGGCTATCCACCCGGCCTCTACGAACTTATTTACTTTGTACCATTAACTATTGGTAATATCGTTCGTCTGTAGTAATACTGGGAACAAACCTAATTGGTTAAATAAGTAGCTAGGTGGTCAATATATTTTCAGAGAATCAGATGATCAGTTATTAAACCGTTTAAATAACAACTAGTGAAAATAAAATTATTTTATTCTAAAAATTCAATAAACCAACAAAATTCAAAATCAAATCAATCAACAAGAAGAGTAATTTTCAATTTTTGACCCCAAATAAAAACCAATCGCGCAGTCTCAAACTCTTCAGCAGTCAGCACCATGACTCACCATCGCAAACGATTGAAAGGTTACACAGAAAAAAAAAACCGGACAAGTGCGAGTCAGGCTCGCACACCGAGGGTTCCGTACAAATCCAGAAAATTTCACAAAATTGAGAAGTAAGTTGATCTTTATACTATAACAATCGACAAAAAAGTTTTTTTTTCACTTTTCTCGTCATAAATCGAAAATTACTGAAAATGTTAAAATAATTAAAAACCTGTTTTAGCATGAGCCAATGAAGTTCTTTTATATGATACCTTACATGATACCTTATGATTTACTCACTTTGAATTTTGAACCTATATTTTGTGAATTTTTTTGTGTTTTAAATAAAAATGTACAGTTTTCAGATTTTTTCCTATATGTGAACTCTGAGACGATGCTTCTCGCCAAATTTCATAGTTCTATGTCAACGGGAAGTACCCTGTAGGTTTTGATTTCTGTGAGTGCGAAATATGCAGTTTATTACGACATAAACGGCTCTAACTTTTTCAAACGATAACTGAGAAGTTTTTCTTTTACTTAACTGCAAGAATTTATTGATATAAATTTTTTTTTTGTTCAGAATGCATGCAATTTACATTGATAAATTGATTGTTGTTGTTTTGTAAGTCTGTCTTGGAAATAAATGATTTATTTATTTATATACGTATACAGTTTAAATTTTAACTCGATATCTTTACGCGTTCCCGAGATAAAGAGTCTTGAAATACACACAGACGGACAGACGGACAGACAGACGGACAGACGGACAGACGGACAGACGGACAGACGGACAGACGGACAGACGGACAGACGGACAGACGGACAGACGGACAGACGGACAGACGGACAGACGGACAGACGGACAGACGGACAGACGGACAGACGGACAGACGGACAGACGGACAGACGGACAGACGGACAGACGGACAGACGGACAGACGGACAGACGGACAGACGGACAGACGGACAGACGGACAGACGGACAGACGGACAGAAGGACAGACGGACAGACGGACAGACGGACAGACGGACAGACAGACAGACGGACAGACGGACAGACGGACAGACGGACAGACGGACAACAAAGTGATCCTATAAGGGTTCCGTTTTTTCTTTTTGAGGTACGGAACCCTAAAAAACAAAAACAAATCTAACAATGGAAATCTAACAAATATAATATAAACAACCAAAAGAGACAACTGGAAAAGAAAACGACAAAACATTTTTTTGTTGTTAAAACCTCAATAAAATCTCTACAGGTAGTTTCAGAAGCGGCAAGCTTGCAAATACATCGATTTAACGCAATAAATGAAAGGAAGCCGAAATAAGATACAATTGATGTATTAAAATGTAGACACTGAAGGTGGAACGAAACTGCACAATGGTGGTGTGACCTTTTCTAAACAAAGGAGGTGGAATAGTAAAGGGAAATGCCCCGCTGTGCTCTAAAAGAGCTGACGTCTTCACTGTTGACCGTTTGGGTGTTTTCAAAAGATGTTTGCAGGGTTGGCACAGAACAACAGCGAATTTCGTTTTACGCAATATCTTTATAAATTATAGCCTTTTTGTTATTTTGATGTATATGCATTACTGTTGCCAAGTTTCATCTCAATCCGTTCAGTAGATTTTGCGTCATAGAGTAACAAACATCCAAACATACACACAAACTTTAGCGTTTATCATATTAGTAGGATTGTTTTTCTTTGTTGATTAGACGTGTAAAAATACGTACAGGAGTAGTCTGGAAGTCGGGAAAAATCTGGTCACTGGTTAAGTAAACTATAACATACTTGGCAAAGTTTAATTTGGACGTTGGACCGAAATTGTGATCGATTTTTTTTTTTTGGGTAGTGTGTACCTAGGTGGTCCAATTTATATTTTATCGAAATCGGCTGAGCCGTTTTTGACAAATCATCAGTAATGTACATGGATGTCACATCGATTCGTACAAACTATTCAAATTATGTAGGTACACGTTGGAAGTCGGTAGCGCACTATTTTGCAAAAAATAATTGTTTTTCATATGTATACTTAAATAACAAGATTATTTTTTGCAAAAATTAGCATGACCGACTTCACCCGCGTATAGAATTCGCGAATATTTCGCACGGATCGATGTAGCATTTTTCACATTATTGTCGATTTATCAAAAATGGCTCAGCCGACTTCGATAAAATTTAAATGGGACCAATTTCGAAGTATATTCTTTTCAATAAAAAAAGAATTATTGAAATCGAATCACTACGAAAAAAGTTATGCGTGGTTATACATAAAAATATATATATATACGCGTCGAATTGTATACCTCCTCCGGTGGATCGTCGGTCAAAAACTTAACTTCGACAACCCTATCCAACAATGACCAATAACAGCCGACCAATCTTCCACAATGTTCCTTTCACGCGATTCGCCGTCGCAACAATATTTACAACCTATTACAACGTGGACTACCATTCTACTATTCTAAAATGGCCTTTTAACACAAAATAGCTTTTATATAGAAGACAAACTTTTAATAAATATTTTATTAATAATTTATAGAATTGCAAGACAGCTTTGCGGTGAGTTGTCGGTGAGTGGCGGTACCGCGTACATTGATTACCTGGGGCTAAATGAGACTTCTGACTCTTGGCTGCCTTTACCGGCCGGCTGGGAGTGGAAACCGCAAGAGCTAAGAACTTAAGCTCCAGGTTGGAAGTGTTAAAGGGCCCAGCGCCGTGAGTAGCGTTCAATGAATGCGCAGCACAGCTCTTGACAACCTAAGCTGACCACAACAATGTTGCCCCTCCGACGCCTATATACGGTAGCTATTATGGGGAGCCCATTTAGTGGATGGCAAGTCGTCAAGAAGTAAAACGTCCACCCTAAAATTGGACTGACGGACGATTCATGACCATAAATAATACTCACTGGATGTAAGTATGCCGTTGGCTTCTGTACTATTGCTGTTTTGTGCGTTGAGTCACCCTTTACATCTTTTTATTGCGATAATTAGTTTTCTACCTTTGTCGGAATATTTTTACAATAGGAAGAGTTTGGTAGAAAAAATCTTAATAATTGTTTCCTTTCTGCACTCGGTGTTAATTTGAAACGGTTGGCGGAATAAGTTATTGTTATTGGCACAATATTTAAATATTTATTTTACTGTATATGCTTTGAAAAAAACAAAATTACAAGTACTGTAGAATTTTGATTTTTAGTTATACTCTGATGGAATATTTTATACTACATTGCCTACTTTGTATGCTTAATATGACCTAAGGAACTATGCCCCCGAAACCTCTTGCCGACCCATTTCAAATGAGTAAATAGCATTGCGCCAGAGTTACTTAGCTATGGTTAAGTATACCTAATTAGTAGATAATAAGTATTGTAATAAGCTGAATCCGTGGTGGTCTAGTGGTAATGATACCTGCCTTACAATACTGAGGTCTTAGATTCAAATGGCGGTCCTGTACCAGTGAAATCTTCGGAATTTATGTACGGCATTTCACACCACTGGCTTTTCGGTGAAGGAAAACATCGTGAGGCAACCTGCATACATCTGTAGAAGACTTTCAATAGTGTTCGTATGTTGCACCAACCCGCATTAGGCCAGCGTGGTGGATATGGCCCAATCACCCTTCGTGGGTAGGCCTACGTCCTGCAATGGACTATTAAAAAGAGGTTGGTACAGTACATAATTAGTTGTCCTAGTTATTCAATAGATACTAACTTTAGTTTGCATAATTTGGGGTCCATTGACAATAGGTAGCTGTTCAGAGCTTTCTCGCAGTTGGAGTAAGCCATCCCGAAGCCGATGCCGCCCCCGATGAACATAGGCCAGCGCTTGTACCCCCGGAAAAAGAAGCTGCCCATCATGCCTCCGATGATAACGCCGGCAGCTGAAAAAGGGAAAATCAGTTCACTAAAGGAAAAGGAAAGGAAAGATTAAAGCTCGCTTTATACTGGTCACTGTCCATAGTTACCAATGGCCTGCGACAAGCGTGTATTTTTTAAGATTATATACCAAAAAGCTTAATTTTTTTCCAACTTTACAAGACTATACTCGTAGTTCTGCCTATAGATATGGTATTCATTTCAATTTGATAGCTTCCATGTTAGGGTCGAACCTGGAGACGATTAGCACAGGACCGAGACAAATGGCACCGTAAGAGAGAGGCCTATACCCAGCAGTGGGATAGAGAAGACTGCGGATGCTGATGATGTGTTCCCGAGATATAAGATCTTAAAACATAGACGGACAGCAAAGTGTTCCTACAAGTATAAGAGATGATTTATATTAGGACGGGTCAGGCGTGGGACAGGCCGGACGCGTCCCGTACGAAGCTCGTTTATACAACGCACGTTCTTCCATACATTCTGTGTAAAAGTCCGGACCCGGACGGGGCCCGTCCGGGCGTTGTACGGGCTATGACAAAAATGTACGGACGTGCGTCGTACGGGCCCCGGCGGGCCCGTCCCGCGCCTGCCCCGCGCCCGCCCCGTTCTATTATAAATCATCCCTTAGGATTCCATTTTCTGTTTTTGATGCAAGGAACCCTTATAACTAAGATTTTAAGGTATTGTACCATTACTTACCCATTTTTGTAGCAAAATCTTCGAAGCAAGCTGAGTATCTTTCTTCGAAGCCTCTCTTATCAACTTTAGTCATTTCTCTCCGCACGCTACGTTAAAAATATTTCTAACCTAAAATACATCGCTATCAAAATACGTATAACAGTTTATTTGCAGTATATTAACGATTTTTAAATAAATATTTGTAATAAAATTTTAAACACAAGACAAATTTTGTACATTGACACTGACGTGTGTAGTTTTTTATGCCAGATTTGTAAAGATCCTAATGGAAGAAAAGAGTTTTTACACTTTGTAAATTCATAAAGCACCTAGTAGGTCGGTTCTATAGGCCGAGTGGCTTGTCCTGCCGGGCTAGGATGCTCACCATGAAATCATTCTTTCGACGTGTCAGAACGAGTCGAAGTTATTGTGAAGTATGTATCTGTCACTTTTTCACACGTCGAGAATTATTTTCGCGGTTGTATGCCACAGATCCGAGAACAACCTTGTTCCCTGATCTGTCTTGTATGCTAAACTAGCTGGTATTATTTAGCTGGTAGTTTTTAAGTTGTTAAAGACCTCTTACAAATCCTAGTGGTTACAACGGGGGCTTACAATTTAACGTGTCATCAGAGCCATGGTAGCGCTCAGTTGTGAATGCTACTCGCGGTCACTCATCCGAAGACAGTGAACGTTGCTTAACTTTGGTGATCGCTGAGAGAAACTTTTTTTTTACCAGGGGAATTATTTTAAAGATACCACCGCACCTCGGGACGTGATCGCTGACAGACACCTAGTCCAACTACGTTAGTACAAAACTAAAATCAACATATCCAAAGTGACCGCCACCGCTTAAATGTGTATTTAATTAAATGTAAAATACACCTGAATCAAGCAAATAGCAGTCAATTAAAGGGAAAGCCCACCCTCCAGAGGATTACATCAGGAGCTAATCCTGGACACAATTAATACGTCCAATTATGAATTCAATCACATTCAGGTAATGCTCATTAGGTTTGCCTAATTAAGTGTAATTGTTTTCGTGGATTAAGACGTAGGTATATTATATATACTAGTATATCTTATAGGTAACAGTGATGATATATATATATATATATATGTCTGTATCTCGTATCCTCGCCGCTATTATGCATTGGCGTGGCGCGGGGAGATAGTGAAGCAACCTGATGGCGTATATGAATCCACCAACTCGCAGTGGGTTAGCGTGGTGGATATGACCCAATCATCCTTCGTGGAGTCTCTACTCTTTTGCTGAGCAGTGAAATACCTATTAAAAAGGCTGGTACAGGTAAGTAGGACTAGTCTACTTCTACTACTCTATTCTTACGCTTTCGATGCGAGGGATCTTGGGTTCTACTCCCAGCCGGCATTATTATATACAGAAATATTCTTCGTTTGTGAATTTCGGGACGCACGTTAACGTTTCCTGTTACTAAGTAGTTTTGAAAAGTGCAATTACGTTTGATTAAAACTTTATATTTCAATACAAACTTGAACTTTGAGACGTTCATACTGAAAAAGTCATGAAAAAGTGTTTTTCTGTCAGTAGTACCATTGGTTAGTTCCATACATATTCTAGATCTGATTTTTAAAGAAGATTTTTTTTTTAAAATAGTCAGGGCAGGCAATCTCTAAATAAAAGGAATTATTTTTGATAAATAAGCTATATCTGCAAAACGATATGAACGATGAGAAAATCTGATAAATATGATAATACAAAATCTCTACCTTGACTGATAGAGAATCAGCTTCAAGGCATTAACTAATTCTACAAAAGCATTAATTCCTAAACAACGCACGTCCAATCCTGACCAAATCGCACATAATTGATCCAGTATGAAGCAGACCAAACCGGTACAAACTAGCCTAAACTAGTCTAAACCAGTAATAGACAAAGGATTTAGCGCCAAACAAGCTGTACGCCTAATCATTGCCTGGGCTGCTGAAGTATCATTGCAGTAGAGTCAGTAAGGGGATGATGATAATTATAATGAGGAAACGCACTCATACTACGTGATCGCAAATAAGAGAACTGATCTACATATTACCTTTTTTTGTACGTGGTCCTTTCTTGACATTGTTTACTACCTTTCCCTCTATGTGGTCATCCGTATTATCTGCATTCCCCATGTTTTGTAGTCATAGTCATGGTGAATAATTGCTACATCGTTACATAGTGTAAAACAGTACCGACTCGTAGTCACACAAGATTTAAAACAAAGTAGCTTCCTTCTGTGTGTCCTCCCGTGTGTCTCTTTTAACTACGCAACGGATTTTGATGCTGTTTTTTAATAGATAGAGTGATAGAAGTGGTATGTATAATAAACCTGTGCAAAGTCGGGGCGGGTCGCTAGTAAAATATAAAAAGTAAATTTGGGATTAATTTGATTAATATGGCGCTGGCCGCATGGCGCCAAAAAACTTGAAAAACCGCGAGATTTCTCCACAGTATAATCACTACGTGACTAAAACCTAAAGCGTAGTACTTTAAGATCCCGTTTGCTACCCAACATAGTTAACTCGGTGAATTTCGTTTCACGCATCTTTTAAAATTACAGCCTAAGTATATGTTATTCTGAGGTACAAGCATTATTATTGCAAAGTTTAATCTCAATCCGTTCAGTAGTTTTTGCATGAAAGAATAACAAACATCTATACATATTCACGAACTTTCGCGTTTATAATATTAGTAAGATAGTAAGAAGTAAGATTAGATATAGCGAAAGTTGAAAATGTGCCGAAGCCGATCTACAATTGCCTGGTTAGACTCGACTATCGTGGTTGAATCTAGGTATCGAAATCGGAATGTGTATGAGATAAGTTCAAACAGACCATGTCCAGCTTACTCGTATTACTTGTAGGTTTAGTAAAAACCCTGTTTCCTCATACTGTTTATATCGAGCCAGGGATGCTACCGAAATCGTATTTGCATGTCTTATCAAAGCGGTTTCCGGTAACTAGACGAAATTGACAGGCTGATTGGGAGGGGAGAAGATGGGGCTGACTGTCTCATAATTAAAATGGATTTATGTCAGGAAACCTTAATTAGCTTATTATCTATGCTTAGTGACACTTTTTAAACAAACATTGTTGCATTAAGTTCAGATCTTTTTAAATCATAACAAACAACATTTACTAATGACAAAATAACAACTAACGGCAAAAATGCTAAAAAATTAGCTGCTAATATTAAAATATATGGATTTTAATATAATAAATTCTTTTTCGCAATTTCGGGGTTCATCTCTAAGTAAAAGTTGTTCATACCTCTAAAAGTCCATTTGCATGGCAAAGCACCACAGGTATATACTAAATATTAATTAAACTAGTCTAAATAAAAATTGTACTAACGCCTACTATTTTTTTTTTTCAAATAGGTTTGCGTTTGTCTACACACTGCCTGATGCCTGAATATCTTATAGAGCAATGGCCTGAAAGTCACGAGTAATAGAAGCTAAATAATATCATATATCTTAGTAACTTTGTCCAATAACTCTACGATCTTTGATCTACAAAGTAACTTTCTCTAATCCTTCTAAACAATCTTTGAACTTAAAAAACCTTAAGGCTAAATACATTAAGCATATCATTTAAAGCTTATAAAGCTAATATTCCTAATTTCATTTGAAGAAACTGCAAATAGCCCGAAGCACAATTAACAATTAAGCAAAATTATGCTTTCAAAGTGGCATTTGCATAAGGATAAATGACAATATTTTGAGAGAGGGACGCAATCACACCCTTGTTTGGAGCTTGTTGTTTTGAAAAATAATGGCTTAATGGGTCTGGCTTTAGTTATTTATACGGCTTGTTCAATACTATCAACATCACAATTATCAGCAGTAGGACGTCTACTGCTAGACGTAGGCCTCTTCAATAGATATCCAATAAGACCGGTTGGAACTAGCTTGCATACAGCCGTGATCCTGCGGTCTTGATAAGGTCATCGGTCCGCCTTGTCGATTAACGTCCTACACTGCGAATGTAGGTTCGTGGTTTCTTTCCAAAATCTTGATAGACCCATCGGCCACCTGTTCTTGGAACTATGGGCCTTAGCCACTGCCATTTTAACTTGCTAATCCGCTCGGTTATATTGGGATAATACTTTTCATAATACTTTTGTGCTATTTTGAGCTTGTTCATGAGGTCTACTGTGAAAGACCACATTACCGCAAGGGAACACCCATCTGAAGACCATTTAAAACGTTGCTTAACTTGGGTACTTTCTTCGGAACACCTACCAAATTATACATGCCAAGAGCGCTAATCATAATCATAGTTAGCCTTTGATAACGTACTCTTAGGCATAGGCTTCTTTTATACCATATACCTAATCAATTGCATCCATTTGTTTGCGTGTCTAATATCATCGAGTCATCGCATTCTTTGTCAGCCTTTAATCAATACGACTTTTATACTTACTATTATTATAAAGCCGAAAGCGTATTTGTTGGTTTGATTTTCACTCTTTCACGACGCATCCGAGAAAGGAATCAACCTGGTTTTTGCAAGGATATAGTTCTAAGATCTGAAGGTGTCATGGACAAATTTTTATCCCAGAAAAATGAAAAGTGCCTATGGCATATTACAAAACCCAAAATATCACGAGCTTGAAGCCACAGATAAAAGCAATTAATTAAATAGGTACCCGTGATCACCCTTCCGAAGCATGACCATTCCAAACGTTGCTGAACTTAAATATTCTACCAACACATAGCCGTGGTGGTCAAGAGGTAGTGACTCCCGCCTTACAATCGTGAGGTCGTGGGTTCGAATCCCCGGTACGTGTACGGGTACAAATGAGTTCTTTGGAATTTATGTACGGAATTTCACACCACTGGCTTTTCGGTGAAGGAAAACATCGTGAGGCAACGTCATTACGAGTCATTTATAATTTTCTCGATATAGTTGATTTATTATATATATTAGTTATTTGATATTGTGTATGAGTTGGTTATTATTAGAATTTATTCGAATGTATGTTGTTTAAGTAAGTATATACATATATCACTTTCATACACACCCCGTCGCCTAAACCTTTAAATTAGCCCTTCACAAGTAACGGTTGCCTGGAAGAAATTGCTTTTTAGCGATAAGGCCGCCGATTGTAACACTTACTATAAGTTCCTAGTCTAAGTTTTCCTGTTTATTTAAATTTTGGTGTGGCAATAAAGAATTTATCTATCTATCTATACGTCTTTAGAAGGAATTAGATGGCGTATGTGAATCCACCAACCTGCACTGGGCCAGCGTGGTGGATATGGCCCAATCATCTTTCGTGGGTAGGCCTACGTTCTGCAGTGGACTATTAAAAAGGCTGGTACAGTACTAACACCAAGTCAAATTATGTATACAGTACTATCAAAATCCGTACTCTACTAACACCTAGTCAAACTACGCTATGTACTATCATAATACGACTCTACAAAACTCCTTCAACTAATGCCTCTAAGTCTTATAACAAAACATCTCCTCATAAAGTGGCTCCCCCACTTGTTCGCTAAGCCCGCTTTACGATCTGATTTTTAATCCCGTTGACGGAGAGTTACTCAGATAAGTTTTACTGGCGGAGTTAAGTTTGCGAACATTGTTGCTGTCGTAAAGTACGATGGGAATATAAGTAAATACGTATTATAATGATGAATCATTTATTTTGCAAGTATTTTTTGAAATTGTTAAACGTTAGATGATAAAAATCGACAGCATAACCTATTTTTTACCTTTGTGCACAGAAGGTTATTTTGTTAGGAAAAATGGACAGTATCCAAACATTATTTGGCCGGATTAATTAGCCGAGCTGTGGATTTAAGTGGAGGGAGGGGACTTTTTGGAAAATTTTGATATTTTTCACGAGTCTCGCAGGCCGTAGAAAGGCAGTAAAAAAATAGTATGTTCGTATATTTTCGCTAGTCTTGGTGTCAGAGATTTTAAGCCGTCTGAAGGCCTTATATTTCAATAAAAGTTAGCCATAGTAATAAATATACAGTTACTTTTACGATCAGATTATTAATCCTGTTGACGTAGAGTTACTCAGATAAATTACATTGTTGCTATCATAAAGTACGATGAGAATATCAGTAAAAAATACTTAAAGCATTGAAATAGTGTGTAATATCGAAATTAATGTTTTTTTTAGAGCATATCAAATTTATTTGTCTAAGCGTTTTCCACACCTAGCTGACAAGCGAGGTACAAAGAATGGGTACAAAATATTAAATAGCTCGGATATAGCTACTGAAGTTTTTATGCCTTGATACACAGAGGGCAACGTTGTTAATAAAGATGGCCAAGTTTCAAATATTTTGTAGATATACAATTATTATTATCAATTAATTATTGCTTTCAAGGCTCAAAAGAGATGCATCAGGGCAATGTTTCATCTCTACAGGACGGATAGCTGCAAACCATATTTTATAAAATATGCTATACTCACACTACCGTCATTATATATATTAGAAGTTGCTTCGTTTGTAAAAGCAAATCTCCACCTCTTTGGTAGCTGGACTAATGTAGGCACACGTACCCGGTCCCAGGACGAGATGAGACTTTGCCCTCGACCTGCTAAAACTGCATTAATGCAAAAAAGTATCTTTTGTATGGCCCCTATAATATATACAAAATTCCCAAAGACATAAGAGACTTGGACATTGGTATGTTTAAACATAAATTGAAGGGCTTGCTAGCCAAAAAATGTTATTATGAAATATGGGAATTCTTAAACGACAAAAATATTTTAAAGACTGAGTGATTAATTTCTGACAACAATATTAATATCTGGAACTCTTTTGTTTATATTCATTTCTGTTATTATTATTTTATTTATTTTCTTTTGACATTGTATTGCTTATTAGTACCTATATTATTTATCTGTGACATTTTTTAGATTATATTTGACATTTTAGACTACATCTGAATTTTTTTTTGTATGAATTGTATTTAGCTGTTGTGTTTTCTACGACGGCAAGAACATGCGTTTTATAACTTTTGTAAGATCTGTATGCAACTTTGTATGTTGTCTACACTACCATGTGTCTAACAAATAAATAATCTTGAATCTTGAATCTTGAATTATTTTGTCAGAACATCTAATATATTGTTCAATTTTATGAGTTGTCCCGCAGAGTACAGTAAAAATTACTCATAATAATGAATCAAGTGACTTTTGTTCGGCTATACGATAAGATTTTTAATCCCGTTGACGTAGAGTTACTGAAATAAGTTTTACTGCAGGGTTGAGTTTCCGAACATTGTTGCTGTCGTAAAGTACGATGGGAAAAACAGTAAAGAATACATCATTAATTTGGCAAGTATTTTCGTGCAAATATTGTACGTACGATACTACAATCACACTAATATTAATGTGCGTACGCATTGATGCCTCCGAAGCGTATACGCACAGATACTTACAGACGCTTACACATTACACACACAAACACACACACACACACACACACACACACACACAAACACACATGCACGTATGCAAGTATTAATGAATTGGTTTTAACTGTACCTACTCTTGTTAAGCAACATGTGTTGTATATAATTGAGCAATAGCTCTTGTATATAAATAAGATTTACTATTTTATGAAATAATTTATACTATCAAATGAATATGTAAATAGTTTTCAGCAATTATTACTATTATTATTTTTTAACATTATTGCTATTACTTAATTTTACTTGAAAAACAAAATTAAAAAAAAAAAAAAACACTGCGCCATTGTAGGCTCACCCCATTTTAAACTTAACATTATTATTATTTTTTTTTTTTAAATTAAGAAGTCAAGAATTTTGTTATGTGCTAAAAGTTGTTCATAATTATTTTCATAATGAGTATACTTTTCCGCACAGTATAGATGTAGAGATAACTATTTAGTGTAATTTAGGTAGGCAACTAAAGGATACGACAAATGTATGCCAACATAAGTGCTATTTTCACTAATTGTACCATGTTATGCAAAAACATGACTTAGCCTTAATTTTGGCCATACAATCTGCTCCCATACGAGGGTTTAGATTTTACTGTCGACATTCCCCTGTATTTGCATAGCCGTAAACTTTACTACCTATGCATTTTGTCATCTAATCTGAGTGTTTTGGCACACTGTGCAGTGCGCAGCTATCGAGGAACCAATTACGTGTCGCTTTTGTTGTCTCGTTATCATTGATAACACATTTCTATGTTTCTTCAGTCACAGCCTTATTTATCCAATTTATCATTTATAGGGTGTGTATAACAATGAAGTAGGGAGGTGTATAGGCTTCTCTCACTGTGTCATTTGTTGTTGTCATCAACAAATGACACAGTGAAAGAGGCCCAGTGAGAGTGGATCTATGCTTGTCGATTATTCTCAGGTTCTTTAAGTTTAATTACAAATCTAGTAAAAGTTTTTCTGTCTTTCCCAAAGACAGCTGCGGCCTGCGGATGAGGCCTACCAATCGCAGAAGAAAGAAACAAAAAAACAGAAACCGTCGTTGTTTATTTCAAATCCCTGTCCCGTACCAATGAGTTCCTTGGAGTTTATGTACGGAATTTTCACCACTGGCTTTTCGGTGAAGGAAAAACCATTAGGAAACCCTCAAAACATACTAAAGAAAAAATTCGACGACGTATGAAAATCCACTAACCCACACTATGCCAGCGTCTTCTTGGGTAGGTCTACTTTCTGCAGTGGACTATCAAAAAGGCTGGTACAGGTATCAGTACATAACAGTAATTTCAGTACTAGAATTCAGCACTGCACCATTCTTGCACTATTTTTATCCTACAAGCTAATTATTAAAACTGATATTTGAGCTATAACCTCTGCACAATTAAAGCGGAATTGCACATCAGCATGAAAGCATTCATCAGGGAGACGACCCGATGTTTTACAGCTGCATTTGCATGAATCTCATCTGGGGCGGTTTTATAGCATGTAATTTCAAATCTGCTTTATTGACTTTACATCTATAAGTCATGTTATTCAGGAAGGTATATGTTGGAAATATGTAGCATTTAGGTACTAGGTGTTCGTTAGCGATCATCGATGTTAAGGAACGTTCGGCACGGCCAGTCTTCGGATGGGTGACCGCGGGTGGCATTTGCAACTAAGTGCTACCGTGCCTCGAATTAAACGTTACATTGTAGGCCCCGGTTGTACTTATTGAATGTTTAGCCATCTCAGAGGCCTTCAGTCAGCTTAAAAACTCTAACAGGGCTTGTTCTTACTTGTTTTTTTTTTGTGATTGATGGTAGACAAGAAGGTATACATATAAGGAGTATATTTTTGTACATTACTTTATTGGAAACATTGTCACCAGTTCTTTTTTTTCAGTTTTACGACATGGATAGGACATTGGTCTTTTCTATGGATTTCCAGAAAGATCTATAGGATGATGAGGTGATTAATCTTGATAAGGTCATCTGTGTACTTTGTGGGCGGACATTCTATGCTGCGCTTGCCGGTAGATAGTTATATTATAGTTCAAGGATGCTCCTTCATGCACACCCAATAAGGTGGACGGATGACCTCATCAAGACCGCAAGATGGCGATGAATGCAAGCCGCTACAAACCTATCTTATTCTCTCTCTAATCTCCTAAACTTAAGTTGTGTATACAGTTAGTGCCATAACAAGCCCGATTACAGAGGCGCCACCGTAATTATAATAGCTAAATAGCATAGTTCAGTTTCTTTTTCACTTGAGGCATTCGATAGAGAGAACGCTTTTTACGTTGCTATTAAATTTACGCTGGCGCCTCTGTAATCGGGCTTATTGATTTTGTAAAATTATTTTTGTACCTAAATAAACTATTAATCAATTAATTGGAGATCTATAAAAGAGGCATATGTCGAGCAGTATACGTCCCATGGCTAAAACGACGTTATAACTTATAACTAAAAGACATCTCTTTTGCGTTGTGAGCCAGATATGACACATCCACCTAGGTCCATCCAAACCGATTTTTAACCGACTTTAAAAATTGAGGTTTTCAATTTTTACTACCCATATGTATTTTTTGTACGTATGCTATGCGAATAATCCTCCAATTATTAACCCATTACGATGATTTGTATTTTGTGAGGTCGATTCTACTTCAGAGGTGGTCCAATTTTATCGATCTTGGGTGAGTCGGTGAGTCGGTGATCTTGGGTGATTTTTTTTTTTATTCCGTATAGGTTTGCGTTTGACTACATACTGCCTTATGTTGAGCAGATATGCGATTTAAGGTGTAGCACGCTTACCTAGGAGATAACTATTTTACTCGGGATTCGAAGACACCCACGCGCCCCAAATTGGCTATACCATTTCTGGTGATGATTATAAGCCTAAATATTAAGAGTTAGTAGACAAAGATAAATACGGAAATTTGTTAGCTCCCTTCTTACTACTTAGGGGGTTGAAAATTCCCATACGTAAATACAAGCAACTCTTCCTTGCCACGTGTAAACAATCAGTCGGTACATTTACAGTCACGGTGTTGCCAACCATTTCAACATAGGGCTAAATTAAGAACTCTGTTGTCACTCAAACAAAAGAGCTGATGGATGGTCAGACCAACGTGGGTGGCTATATTGGGACTGCTTATGAAAGTTTACGATAATTAATTTAAGGTAGGAAGTGTCATAGATTGGTCCAGTTTTTAGAATAATGATGTTGCTGGCTAATTGACAAATAAAATAAGTATTGCTTTACAAAGTAAATAATCTTTCAGAGGTATGAAACTCATTAAGATTGTTCAAACTGTACGACTGTAGGATCTCTTTCAATGAAGAATAAGCCGCCAAATAGATCAATCAAAATAAAAAAAAAACAAAAAAAAAACATCTGTACTACTAGTTCATGTACACTTGAGAAAAGGTATAAAACAGCTGATTCTTTCCGCATTTTTGGCTTTGGCCTCACAGTACAAATTGAATATTATTATGATATACCTACGGTTTTTGAGGGCAAAAACTCTACACTTTTTAAAGCACTACATACCTGAGTGTAGGTATTTAAAAATGGATAGACGATAACTAAAACAATTAAATGTATTTTTTTACATGCGATAGTCAGATAGGTCGTTAGACCTTAATAACATTTGACTTCTTTAACTGATAAGAACAATATGGAATTTTACTAACAAACGAATGTTACTTATTATCACAAAAGTTACAAAATTATAATTTGGTTCGAATAATAATATTATGTGCGTAGTTTTTTTTAATAAAAGGCTTTACATAGAAATAACAAACAATATATGGAAATGATGATGGATGGATGGATACAGTTACAAGCTGTTATCTCAAGGTAACGTCACCCAAAAAATGTGACAATCCCTCAAAACGTTCCAGTTTACGACCATCTCATTTTCACAAAATTACCGACGGCCAAAATTGCAGCATTTATCCGATTGGCGCATCTGCATCGGCTTACGAATGTCCTCATCTAGTTTACGACCCGGATCGAGGATTTAAGGCACGCTTTTATAGTGGCCTTAATTTTACGACGGCTGATTAGTCTCACGGGTGATTTGACTCGACTCTTGATTGGACTGGGTTGGAACAAAGAAACGGATTGCTTGAATATTGATATGCGGTAGTAAAGTGGGTTGTAAAATTTAGGAGCTATGTTATCTATAATACAAACAAAGGTATTCAGACAAGGTGCAATAATCCGAAGGACGGTAATTTAAACCATAATTATAAATAACTCTTAAAATGGAGTCAACTCGGAATCCGAGACTTAAACCAACTGTCCCATACATTTTGTTGCAATTTTTACGAGACGCTTTTTTCTTCAATACCTGGTTGGTCCCATAGTAAAATTTGTTGATTACAATAGTTTGAATAACCTCCGCTTTCAGTTCAGTAGATACACGTTTCTTGAATAACCGCGTATAATTAGCATCAGCTACATATTAGCAAATTCAGCGTGTTCCTGCAGTCAATTAAATCATAGCTATGTACCTACTCGTACCTACCTACCTACGTGTACGCTACGGTAAGTTTTCCAGTAAAAAGTCTCCATTTAAGATTTTTGTTGTTACTAAATGTAGTCAAAGACTGAAATGTATTAAATCTTACCAATAATGTAATTTTTAATTAGCCGTGGCGTTCTAGGGGTAGAAACGTTTGTGTTACAGTCGTAAAGCCGTAGGGCCGTAGGTTTAAATCCAGGTTCTTTATCAATAGAATTTTCGTTCTTTGGAACCTACCTACGGAATCTCACACCACTGGCTTTTCGGTACATTACAAATTATCTTTAATAAGCTACCACAAAATATTACCAACCTACATGCAAAAGAATTCAAAAGAAAAATAAAACTTTTCTTCGAAACCAATCCCTTTTACTCATTGAATGAATTTATGACACTGCACCTGACTGAATCTTCATTCTCGCATGGATAATAAACGACATTTAATCGAATTAACAATGTTTTTCTTCTTCTTCTTAGTTTTGGCGTCGCATTATTGTGCATTTGCCAGTGTCAAGTATTTTTTAAGTATTTTAAGTTTAAGTTTTAATAATTTTTGATAATATTTTATCAAAATAGTCACAGTCGTAGTCTCGTCATAGTCCAATAAAGTCGCTGTCAAGTCCAATCATAGTCCAATTCATACCTCAGTAAAGCAGTGGAGACTTTACTAGAGGCGTCTATGGAGTTATGGTAACAACACGGAACAATATGATACGTCACATTATATCACTTGCCTACACTCATGCACGTAAATCAGCTCATAATCAACGAAATACCACCATTTTTCACTAATTATCACTGATAAAAACACAAGTTTAACAAAATAATACAATGAGGCGACATGATTTTTCCGCGTTCCCGCCAAAACTCCTTAACAATGTTCACAATCATGACATTCTTTAAAAATATGTTCCACTTTTTTGTAGTTCAAGGATTTGTATGGATCTACTCATCAACTCCTTCAAAATTGTTTGTATATTAGATTGTATGCTATTTAAAATATAATATGACTTGCCCAGTATAACAAACTGTTATAAGGCCAATAAATTATTCTTATTTTTAATTAATTGATTTTTTTTTCTTTGGAAATATATTATTGTATGTTACACATTTTTTCATTTTATTACCAAAAATATTTTGACCGCAATAAATATTTCATTTCGCTTTATACTTACGCAATTTCAATTCACCCGTTTAATTAAGACAATTTCACATCCAGCCAAAGGCCACGTATGCCAGTTTAATAAAGTCTGAACAATTAGAATTCAGACCACATGTGTCGCACCCTTTATATTGTGGTCGTCGGGAATTTTTAATTTGTGATCCCAGGTTGCTGTGGGACGTCCACTGGATTGTTTTTTAACGTTAATTTAGACCCTTTTATTAGCATGTAAAGTAGAAATTAAAGAGCTGACATTGTTGAAATTACAATTAAATCTTCCGAGTGAGATTCGAAATTAAATCAGCTGTTTATAAACTCAACTATTGTTGATTTTATGATGAGTAGACCTACCTACATCTATTTAGATCACTTTCCACAGCACCTTGTACAGTGTACACCACAAATTTTGTAGGAACCCAAATATATAAATATATATCATAATCACTTAAAACTGTCACGGATAGCTTTTTTGCTATAGTTACGTTGCAGTCTCTAAATTATTTTATTGCTATGTAATTTTGTCACCAAATTTACCAATTTCATTGTCAATCATTCAAACTCACCCAGTGGTTAATTTTCCAGAAAGGAAGCCCGAAACCGCCCATCAATTACAACGTCAAACCAAAATTGTCGCAAACGTATTTATTTGTATTGATTTGTCACAAAACTGCCAATTATCCAAATCGCACAATGGTTTACAACAAAACATCAAAAATCAAAAACTTGTTGACCAATGAAACATGTCATTAGCTCTAAAACCAACGCGTAAAATGACTGACAACAGTTAATTAAATAAAACCAAATGATTCCTAACGTATAATCAAATTTTAGTAAACAATTCTAAACTTTAAAACCAACATGTTAGTCATCAAAGTTATTCTTTGTGAAATTAACAAGCAGGTTTAAAAGCAAATTTATAAATGCAGTTTTAAATTAAAATTTTCCGCACAGTGGTTAGGTAAAGTTCCGTTTTGTACATGAATATTAAGTTGGTAAAAGTACAATAGATGAGTGTAAATGCTCAGGTGCGTAACAAACTAATTAATTCGAATGCCCGCATTTGATTACACAAATCAAATGGTGTGTATTGTGTTGAATAGGGGCACAATGAGAAATCGCTAAGAAATTTTGTTCGTCACGTTCGTGGCTTGTTTCCGGTGCGTTTTTTTTATGTATGTGACGTCCCATTATTACGTTTTGTGTGCAGTGACAATATTATTTAGAGTCGAAATATTTTCACAACCACAAAATGTAATGTATAAGCTGTTTGCAAACGTTGGTAAAACAAAACTGTTTATTGATGAATCTATGGATACGAAACCGTTTTAATTTAGGTAATTTGATCATTAAGTTTAAAAAATGTTTATGCAATTTGAAACAAAATATACGATTATTTTGTTTTAAAGTTTTGCAGACTACAGTTATATTTGCCTATGAACAGACGTAGATATTGTTTGATGTATTTCGGGAACTCTAAATTCTTAGAATCTTCTGTAGCAAATGCTTATAGTAGCAACAAGCTGGATATCACTCTTTATTAGACTTTTAATTTATTTTCATAACATACACTGACGCTGTTCTTTATGCTTCGGCTACATTAGCGGGCTACGGCGAATATTCGTGTTAACACGATAAATGTGGCCGGGTTCATTGTGTCATCGCGTAGTATTCGGGCGAAGACGATGTAGTATCGGGGAGCTGTCGGTAAACTGGCGCGAATCAAAGGGATTTATCGCGCCAATATTCGCTTAGGTGGCTACATCTAGGTCATTTCAGTGTCGTCCAGACTTTGAAGCGAGACGGACGTGCATTTAATTTTTTACTCTATGGAGTGGAGTAACGAAAAAGTGTTAGAATTCATTCAATTTTATGAAACTGAGAGTATTATATGGAATCCTAGTGACCCCAACCATGAAAAGAAACACTTGGTACATGATGCGTGGATTCGAATTAAAAATATGCTCAGTTGGCCTACCACAGCAGAAAAAATGAAGAAGAAGAAAAAAGAAAAAATGATGCTCGTACAATTGTAATAAATAATAATTTACTGACATATAATGCAAAGCCACTATTTCCTCCATTTTTAAATTACCGCCCACGTCTCGGCAGCACAACAAACTGAACAATACAATCCAGCACGATGCATCGCGTCAGCTCGACACGAATCTTCGCCCGCCTTAATGTAGACAAGAACATCGCCTATACCCGAACACGATGTTTTTGTCTCGCCAACTCGATACGAATCTTCGCCCGCTAATGTAGCCGAAGCATTATACCACATATATTTTTGTGATAATGCCTGTTATTAGTTTCGTTGTGTTTCTGTTTTTAAATCTGAAGCTATTCAAAATCAGAGTGAATAGGTATTTTCTAAACTATGAAGCAGTTTACAAAATTTGACTACAACATCGCTTACCATCAAGCAAGTTGGTGGTCAAGCGTTCGTGATTAATAAAATTATATTTCTAAGCCTGTCTAAAACATTCCCTAGCTCTACACAGTGGTTTACCCCACGCACAGGTGTCGTCGTTTCACACGAAGCGACCACTTTTATGATATCTCGTTTATTATTTTGTCCGGTAATTACTCGAAGCGCGCCCACTGTGCGCCGTGACCGGCAGTAGCTTTTATGGGAAACTGCAGCTGAAGATATCGGATTTAATTAAGTTTATTTCTCTTTAAATCCTTCAATAAAGTTATGGTGGAGATAACCACGCGCTTCATTTTACACCAACTGCCAAGAATGAGAAGGTTCTCATTTCATCTGAATTCTAGCTGCATTACTATTTTTTTTGCTATTGAATGTGCTTATTATTGTACAGTAAGTATATCGGTACGTACTCCTTGAATCGATCTACAAATATTGTTAAGTACTTTTTGATAAATGCTTAAGTAGTAAACATCAGTTCTTTAATTAACGTAAACATCTTGGTTAATCCCATGAAATGTGTTTTTTAAGGTTCCGTACCTCGAAAGGAAAAAACGGAACCCTTATAGAATCACTTTGTTGTCCGTCTGTCCGTCTGTGTGTATGTCAAGACTCTTTACCTCGGGAACGAGTTAAGATATCGAGTTGAAATTTAAACTGTATACGTATATTGATGAACGCTTGCAGTTGTGTAAAAGAAAAACTTCTCAGTTATCGTTTAAAAAAGTTAGAGCCGTTTATGTCGTAAAAAACCGCATATTTGGCACTCACAAAAATCAAAACCTACAGGGTACTTCCCGTTGACCTAGAACTATGAAATTAGGCAACAAGCATTGTCTCAGAGTACACATATAAGAATAAATCTAAAAACTGTACATTTGTATTTCAATCACAAAAAATAGGGTCTCAAAATTTACAAAAAAAAAAAAAAACAAAAATTACAAGTTTCAATGTTTGTCAAATATTTAGTTCCGTACCGAAATCTGAATAACGCTTTGTGTAAAACAAACTATTATGATTTCATTGTAAAACGAACAATTTATTTTTCATAACAAGCTTACACTGAAAATGTACTTACTCGCCAAGACAAATCAAACAAGCTAAAACTCGATTAGGTTGTGTCGTTTCATTGCAAAGTTCCTTTGGCCACCTTCCAGTTCCATCATTAGATCAGCACCATGTCATCATAATATTGTGTTGCATGCAATTTACGTTTGCGAAATTTCAGTTCATTCGGAATTTGAAAGAATTGATGACAGACATTGGAACAGCGAGACAATTCAGTTAACCGATCTCTTTACTGAAGTGATACGTTCTTGAACCTCTCTCGTTTTCCTGACAGGTCTGACAGCTCAAAACTGTCAAAAAAACGAGAGGGGTTCTAGAACGTATCACGTCAGCAACGAGATTGGTTAACAGAATCGCCCCGCAGGTCTACTAGTAACAGCCTTCTGCATATGTTGTTTTTAAACTTTCGCGATTTGAACACATAATTATCATATACTACGGGACTAATCGCGCACTAAAATTATGAGATAAAGAAATACCTCCTCATCCCGACGTTTCGGCCGAGTTGCATCGACCCGTAGAGTCTACCCGTGACCACGGTCGATGCAACTCGGCCGAAACGTCGGGATGAGGAGGTATTTATTTATCTCATAATTTTAGTGCGCGATTAGTCCCGTAGTATATAATAATTAAGCCTTCTGCATACTTTATAAGACTACGTTTTGTAAGGTTCTATATAGCTTGTAAGTAACGTGTGGTGGTCAAATGATGACCTTTGACCTATATAGTAACGACCCCTAAATATTAAACATAAAATCTAACCACATCCTAATTGGTAAAATTATCACATGATTTGTCCATTCACCGCAAAACGTTTTTCACCCCTGAATTTTCCCACATTTATTAAGTACCTACCTATTTTATTAATTTTGTAATGACTCATTCATTGATATGGAGAGAAATAGGCATGATGCTTAAGGATTTCCAAGGATGCTATTACTGTACAATGATATCGAAAAAGTGTGTACCTATATACTGAGTCGAAAACGGAGATTCATATTTTAAATAAATATTGGGGGACATCTCACACACGGTCTCTGCCCCAAACCCAAACTAAGCAAAGCTTGTGATATGGCTGCCAGAGACTGATGTATGTACTACATATACATATTTTAAATACATACTTATATAAGTATGTATTTAAAATATGTATATGTAGTACATACATATGTAGTACATAGTCTGGGTGTTATTTAGGTACTCTCTATATAGAGAGTACCTAAATAACACCCAGACACAGAGCAAACACTTATGTTCATCACAAAAATGCTTGCCCTGGTGGGAATCGAACCCACGCCTCTCTGATCCAGAAGTCAGGGTCACTAACCACTGAGCCACCGAGGCAGTCAAAATCAATAACAATGTTTGCTTTGGGTTCAACACGGAATAGACAAATATAACAGCGGTTTGAATTATAATATGTACTGTATAAAAAGTGGTTCGGCTGACTGGTTTTTCTTAATATCGTTCACATTTATGAAACGGCCAATTTTCAAATAACTGTAAATCAAAACACGCAATACTGAACACATTAATAATTATCTTTCCAAAAAATAGCATGACCGACTTCCACAGTGTACAGAATTTGCGAATGTAGCATTTTCAAATTATTGATGATTTATCAAAAAGGCTCAGCCGATTCCGATAAAATATAAATCGAACCAACTTCGATGTATACTCTGTCCAATAAAAAAATATTTAATGAAATATTCACGCACAACTTTTTACATAGTAAAAAGTTATGCGTGGATACACAAGAAAAAAACATACGCATCGATTTGAGAACCTTCTCCGTTCCGTCGGTCAAAAAATGCCAAGTCGATAACTGAAAAAAAAATTCTTTAATTACCAAGATCAAAAGACAACGTAAAAAAATCGCCGCTGTCAGAACATTTCACAGCTCCACACTTTTGTCATGTCCTTTTCACACCACATTACACCCAAAAGCAACCTGCTTCACAAAAATGTAATAAATGATTACATCAAAAACAGCGCTCAGCGAAATCGCCCCGACACGGCCTAATTAAATTAATTGTAACCGCTCCGATATAAATGATGCTATGAAATAGAAAAAACGTAGATTTTCAAAGATAAAAGCTGTAATAAAACACTTCCCCATTGCATTGAAGCGGTCTGTGAGTGCCGAATTACATCGTGAAAAACACAATGCCTACATTGTGTTTTTCACGAGCATTATTTTTGTCGAATTACAAGGTGTCCAAAATCAAATCAATAATAATTTATTGTAGTTTCTATGTACAAAGATGAGTCTTAAAATTTTAATCGCATATATAAAAACTTGCATCTTCACGGCGTGCAGATACTGTTACAGAACAGAAACTATTACATTTTTAAATATTTTTGTCTCAATAAAAATTATTTCACTGTACAGTAGCGGCTGCCACTGTACTCCAGATAAACAGAATCTGCAACATTTTCCGTACAGTTCTTAAAACTTAACTTACACCTATGTTGCGGCAGAACTTTGCAGCGATACACCTAATTGCTGAAAAAATCTTCAGTCTTATTTCACATTGTAGGATTCAAAAGTATAATATTCGTCGCAGCAAGCCCGCACTGGACCCGCATGATCTGTGCACTTCGATTACACCACACCGGACATTACAACGTGTTTGAGGGATGATATTAATCACTGTTGTAATATTACGGTGCTTTCTAAATTAATATTTTGTTATTTGATAGTATGCATGCAATGCCATTCAATAAAAAATCAAACTACACAGCAGGTAAGTTCGATTGATCATTTAATAAAAAAATAGACTTCCCTAATGGTCGATATAAAAATTATTATATATTATTTCCATCTTTGAATCTTTGAATCGTTTACACGACGTTTCCAACTAAAGTGTTGGAAGTTGGAAACGATGCAGTATTATCCAGAACTAGTGAATTAAGCCGAAAGAAAGTGATTCGGACCATCATTATGAAAAACGTTTATTATGGCGCCAAACCGAAAATCGAAAAATATTTTAATCAGCTGGTTCATAGGTACATTTTGCCGATTCCGAGTTGCAGATTTGTTTGAAACAGCAGATTTTTTTCTCGAATTTTGGGTTGACCCCATAGTAGTAGTTGTTCATAACGATGGTTTCAACCATCCTTTTTTAGATTAGTACAAGGTGAGCACACAACCTTGTAGGTCTTATGAGTCGTGAGAAATCATGGAAAACAATAAACAATATTGAATCATAACTGTGATAATATCAAATCCGTGGACGCACCAAAAGCTAGCCAAATGAAATGGCATGGATAGAACACATTGCATTCAATTCAATTCAATCATATTTATTTCAATTAGGTACAGATATACACTTTTGAAACGTCATTAGCTAATAATCACGTAACGTCAATTACATACCTAATTATCACAAAACAACAACAATAATAATTCGAAATAAATAAAAAATAAAGAATTAAAGAGACAAACAAATCAATAACAAAACAGTCACCAGTGAAAACTAATAATTTGACAATATTCACAACACAATGTTGCCAGAATGAGTTTTGGAGATCTACCAGTCGGTTTGATTGGTAGGTTTACATAACTCATACATTATCAAAGTAAATAAAATAGAACGAAATGAAATCGAATAATGTCAAGATTTATAAAATAAAATGTCACAGATAAAATAAAATGTCAAAATAAAAAAATATATAAAAACATAATGAAATATTATTGTCAATACATAATTAAAAAAATATATATACAAAAATAAGGTATCATTATTGAAATATAAAATGATAGATGCACATGCACTACTAACAGGCTAACAGTTGCTGTAAATAAATCCGCGAACAGAGACTACGTACCAGCATGCGTAGCGTAGAACGTCCACTTGATAACTTCACCACTTAAACGCGAAACACTATTGCCTACGAAAATGTAGCTATACTATTTGGTCTAACTAAATGTTTCGTACATGTTAAGGTACATAATTAAATTTGAAAAACCTGTAATACGAAAATCTAACGACAGAAAAGGTTGCAGATGTTGGAAACCGTATTACGCGACTCAAGTGGCGCTGGGCAGCTCACGTGGCCAGGCGTGGTGAAGGCATGTGGAATAGATCCTTCAATGAGTGATTTCCAATAGCAGACAAGCGTTCCGTAAGCAGACCATCAGCCCGATGGGTCGACGACATCAGACATATTGTGGGACACGTATGGATGACATCAGCCCAAGACCGGTAAGACTTGCACAAGGGAGATGAGGCTTATACTCAGCAGTGGGTCGACACCGGCTGATGATGATGAGATAATAATGATGATCTTATTTTAATTTTCATCATGAAAATATATATTGTAAAAGTTCATGCATGGCAGAACATCAAGGTTTTTTCGCATCTGGCAGTTTTCAAACAAAGAATTCAAATGCAAAATAATTAATTTTAATGGACTCTGAATCATTTCTGAGAGTGAAATTTGAAATGAGGACAAGGTTAACTATGATTCACTTATTTAAATCATGACAAAAGAAATCCGACTGACCTAGCAATGTGAGAATTCACACTCTCTTGTACAATCTGTGGTTAAACTATAGCCGCCCGGTACCCGCGGGGTGGGGGTGGGGGGGTGGAGGAGGTAGTGGGGGAGAGGGGAAGCCCCCCCTGCAATCCCCCCCGCCGGAGGCCCTTAGTTTTTGAGTAATATTTTTTTTAGTACTTAACCTCACTTTCGGCTACATCAGTATTTTTAACCTATTTTTTGTTTCACACCTAGTCTATAAAGACGGTTCGCTTCTGGCACTTCCAAAGTCGTAACAAAAATCGAAAAATAAGAAAGCACACATTCACGAAACTACGAGAGAAAGGGAATAAATGGATGACAGTCCATCTGTCAGTATGACAAAATAGCGGCTTTGTTTGCTTGTGATACGTTTCGTTTCACTCAGTTTGACAACTTAATGTATAATATTGTACCATTTTCTCAACATTGCGTTCCATTTCACATGTTTTTATCAAATTTTAATTAAATCATAATTAATTTAAACTACGCCTCCGGCAAAAAAAAAATTGCTGGAAGAGCTTCAGGTGGACCCCAATGATACCCCTACACTCACACCTTCATCAAAATCAGGTACCGGACGGCTATAGCCAACCCCAATCTGTTTATTTTTTGACCGACGAACCAACCGGAGGAGGTACTCAATTATATATATTTTTTTAATGTATAACCACGCATTACTTTTTTCATAGTGGTCAGATTTTGATAATTCTTTTTATTGAAAAGAGTATACTTCGACATTGGTCCTATTTAAATTCAATCGAAATCGGCTGTGCCATTTTTGATAAATAAACAATAATGTGAAAAATGCTACATCATAACGTGTGAAATATTCGTGAATTCTGTACACGGGTAAAGTTGGACATGCTAATTTTATCAAAAAATAATTATAGTTAACAATTTTGCACCATAGACCGTATCCACGTCCTTCGTTACGTTAGAAATTATTAATTATAGGAATACGATCATACATTAATTTGAATCTTAGCATAAATTAATAAGTCAGTAGTTTTGATGACTTGCAACCTGCAAACAGAGCCCTTAGTCCAGATTTTGCGTTATTTAATTAACCTTTCGCGTTTGCGTGTGGCTCCATACATTTTGGTTAGATCTTCCTCGTTTCCGCAGAACACAGTTGTACAGAAATGGAAACAGCTATAATTTCAATTTACGTGTAAACTTGGATTAACCCCCAACTCGATTACGATTTTTGACGCATGTGCCAGCCATCGCATTCCTCAAACACTTTAAAATTTGAAGAAAAATAAGGACCCACGACACCACCGCAAGAAGAAGCTTTCGATAGAAAGTGTGAATGCTCAGAGAACATTTATCAGTTGAAAGTAAGTTTGAATAAGCCGATTGATTATCGAAATGTTTGTAGTTTTATTTATTTGCTGGCTACCTGTGGCTTATGTCATGGATTTGGGTAGGTATGATTAAAACAAGATTGACCTACAATTTTACCCTATATTGTGTCATGATAGCGCTCAGTTTGAAATAACACCCGCAGTGTATAGTATTATTGATGTAATTATATATTTTAGGTAACATTTTTTATTCGCTAAATTCCTTCCTATATTGTTTCCCTGTAAGCCGTAATAATGCATAGTATTGATTTATAATAAGTATCTGTACTCTACGGTATCAGCCTGTACAGGTATTAATCTACTGAATATAGGCCTAACCACAATGGCAATAACAGTTTAGTTGTACAAGTCACATCGTTATAATTATTTTCCTTTACAAAAATGATATTAAGTATGTAGTGTGAAAATCTGTGAATAAATTCAATAGAACTTATAGGTACGGGACACACGACTTCACGATTGTAAGAACGCTTGTTCACGGCCGGTTTTTTCACCGTCAACAGACCGTCAATAAACAAATGCCTACTTTTTTCGCGGGATGGATACATCCGGTACGTCAATACACGTTCATTGTAATCCATTCACCGCGAATCCGGCAAAAAACGGTCAGTTGTCCGGTGAAATAAATTGCCGTGAACAAGCGCTCTTAAGCGATCATTCTCCTACTTAGGCCACTGCAGCGGTAAAATCTGTATCATCAATCAAAAATTAACCCCAAATTCAACGACATCTATTAACACATTTTACATTCATTTAACTGACAGCTGTCATTACTTATGTTGTTAAGAAATGCCATTCTTCTTCAGAAATAGTGCGACGATTAAATTTAATGTGAGTAAATATTTTTGGGTCTTCGAAAATAATTGCGTTCAAAATAGGAACGTAATAAATAGTTGACAACGGTGTTGAATTTGGTAGATTAGAGGTAAGATGTGTAGATTTAAATTTTTTTTATCACAATTTGCAATTAGGTAGGTACTTTGCCGAAAAGCTCCGGAATACTACCCGTAGGAAGAGATCCTCATTACGGAACTAATTCAATCTCCCAGAGAGACTCCGAGCATAGCCCTCTCAATAGCCCGTCGGGCAGCTCGCGCAGCTCGTTTGGAGCTTTTTTAACCGGTCTTATTAGAGGGATATGTCCAGTAGTAGACGTCTAACGTCTGATGGATATTTTGCCACATTATAATTTCAACCCTTTTCGTGGCATAGTATACGTATAGATGAATATATTTTTCAAAAAAAAAATGTAACGAAGTAAGGATTTTAAAATTTTATTATTAATTCCATATAGATAAAATTATAATTTAGATTTAGTATAAAAATACTACTTTGCTCTTAGTATCACAGAATTGAGTACAAAGCATGAAATGTCAAACTATGCGCAGGAGTCTTTGTTAGTCATGACAAGAAACGATTTTTTCATTATTTGTTTAAATAATGTAACTAAAAATAAGACTCAAGTTACAAATTGTGAATGTTTTTGTGCAAAATAAGTTCATATCATAACTTGTACTGTAATATTGAAATAAGTACAAATAATATTTGTTTAATTATGGAATCTAAACAATGCCGTTAAATAATCAGAAGAAGAAGATTATAAACGTGAATTAGAACAAAATACAACATTACTTATTTATTTATTTATTTAACTTACATAAAATAATTAAATATGTTTTCTCAAAATATTACTTACAGGGTCTAAACCCTTTAGCTTTTTGATACAAACTAAAAAACTCAACAGCCAATAAACAATACCAAAAGGAAGTAACAAAAACTCATATAATTAGTTGGTGTAAAGTATAATAAATTTAAACACCTGATTTTATTTCAAACTTAAACTAATTGACCGTATGAAAGAACTGATGTGACCATAAATTAAACAATTGTAACATTTGTTCATTCGTATGGTTAGTGCGCGTGCACCGATGCGTTTAAACATATACGAATTAGAATCATTTAAATGATATTTGAATAGTTGTTTTTTGGTAAATACGTAACAAATGAATTCATACAATTAATGATTTTGCAATTCGATATGTAGGCCCTGCAATTTTCATCAATTCTGTAGAATTGTTCTATAACATGTTGTTGTGGTATTTTACTATAGACCAAACGATTAAGCTTAAAATATCCCAACGTGCTATGGAGAGAGCCATGCTCGAAGTTTCTCAGCAAGATCGAATCAGGAATGAGCAGATCCGCAGACGAAACGAAGTTACCGACATAGTCCAGCGGATTAACATGTTGAATTGGCAGTGGGCAGGGCACAAAGTTTGAAGAACGGATTTCCGACAAGGCTGTAAACTTCTCGAATGGAGATTATGAACCGTCAAGCTCAGCTTAGAACTTCCACTGACTGATGTAGCCGTGGTGTCTGGGTCTGCTTACAAGTAAGAAAGCGACCAACACTGAAATCGTAGCACCTGTATCACTAAACTTGTGCTGCCGTTGTAGTTGCATGTCTCTCACTCCTATGTCGCTTTTTCTGTTACTGTTCCTTTTTAGGCTCTGTAATTTTGCCCTAAAACTGCTGAACTTTCGCAATTCCTACATTATTAATATAATTATGGTTTCTGCTTATAAGTTCAAAGCTACATTGTGAGTTTCGCTGGCGCGGTGCTGCTGCCTGTATCGCTTGTCCTGCCGTTGTCACGCCTGGTGTTTCCCTACCAAACATCAACTGCTCCATTTTCTAGCGCTGCATCGCACCTCTACATCGTATTTCTTGTCTACTTCTGGCGCGGTCGTAAAAAAGCAGGAACACGCTCAGTCCAGCAATAAAATAAAATATTTTTTTCGCTTTCGAAAACTACAATCGATTTTTTAAAGTACAAAGTGCTTGTAAATTTACAGTGATAGATAAGCAATACAAGAAAAAAATATAGGAAAAGGCCAATGCCTTTTCCTATATTAATGTCAATATAGTAATGTCAATCTTATTTTTTATATGCTAACATGGCATGTTCCCTGCAAAATGGCGATTGCTCCTCCTCCAGGGATTCAGTATGCCACGCATTGTTGACAATGCTACGCAAATGCCGTGTTTTACAGCTTAAAGTAAAAAAAAACATAAATGCAAGCAAGCAAATCTACCGTTGACTCTTGAACTGAGTTGGACTCTTTGCTCGTAAGCACGGCTTTTATCGTACACAGCCGCCTCTAAATTTTCGTTGGCGACACTCATGTTGCGCTAGTGGTGTGCCATTGCAGCGTCTGTAGCCACGTTCTTCCTTCCTGCGTGTCTTGTCCCGATTCTCCAGTAAAACAGTGATCTTCCTAAATCTATTTAACCGTGTGGTGTTCTTTCGTCAGGGTTTAGGAAGGGTAACTAGAGGCGTTCAATAGTGGTTTATAAGCGCTACGCATTCTCGTAAAGGCTAGATGGCTAAAAACACATTATAAAAAAATATCAGACACGTACATATAAAGTCATGTGATAACTAATACAAAACGTGTTATTTAAGAATTGCATAATAATATTGACTAAGTTACAGTAAAGTAAAGAAATAGTACGATCTCATAAAGGATAACAAAGCTTTATTTGTACTGACTGGTAACTTAAAAGATATTTTCAAAGATAATTATAAAAATATTAATGAGTTACATCGTACATCAATAGTGTACATATTTCCTTCATGGGACTATTGATGACGCCAGTGGCAAAGTAAGATAATCTTTCTGAGTTGTTTTTGTATCTGCAACCTTTTTAATTTTCACATAGTAAAACTCTTGCCAAATTTTGCGATTTGATTTTAACAGCAAAAAACAAACATTAATTATGACAGATTGTAGGTCGAATAAATAACGAAATATGACAAAGGTTTGATAAGTTATTACTAGTTCGAATCGAGCTGCTAAAGCCATTATTGCACCAGGTATCATTAAAGAACCACTCAATAAAAATATAAAAGTTGCGGCTTGTATTTTTTTCTTATTTACCAAATTATCTATACAAATTAGACAATACAAAACCCTTAAGTATAACAAAATACTACAAAAAAGCAAAATTAAATGTAAAAACTGAGATATTTTTTGTAAAATATCATGGTAATCAAATAATTCATAATTTAAAGTAATATTGGCTGATACTCGTATAGCATAATTAAAGACGGGCAGACTGAATGCAAAAAGAAAGCATTTTTTTTTTTTATTAGTCACGCTGACAGGAAATACTTTCACAATTTCCATATAACTATTAAAAGTTGCAATAAATAGCCAGCATACATGAGATTTTGAAAAAAAACACCCCCCTTCTATTATAACATACTCTTTCAAAAACGAAGTCACGGAACTATCTTGAAAAGGATAACTATCTTGATAACTATCTACCACAACATCAATAATAACGAAAATATTTGATATTAAGTAACTGAAACACATATTAACATGTAAAAAGTTTCTAAATGTACGCCATTTTGGAACCTTAATCCACAAAATGATAGCAAAAAAGAATATTGCCAAAGACAACAGTGTAGCAATTACTTTGGTGACACAGTAATATTGTAAAATTTTCAATATTTGTTGACTTTCCTTGTGAAAAAATTCGAAAAATTCGAAGTCTTCAGCAATTACGGCATATTCTTCATCAATTGAGTTTGTGGATTCTGTTGCAACATTCAGATCCATGTTTGTAACTTTGGCACCAAATTGAAAGAGCACAAATTAGTCACAGTTTAAGTTTCCACCGTATTTTATTGAAATCACTGTTTCGTGTCTATGTTTTACGTACGACTGTCGAAGTATTTTCGATTGTTACAATGAATTGTGTAACTCTATAGAACTATGCATATTATAGATACAATAAGAGCAATTATGAAGGCGCCATCCTAACAAAATAGCAATTTAAGAATATTGGTGTTTCTTTTTCTCTGTACGCATTTGAAACAGAAGAACATTGTAAGTGGCTTATAAATTTAAGGTGGCCTCTTCATAATTGGGCCTTATATAAGGAAAAAAGGAAGGAAAATCAAATATTAAATATATTAGTAGGTGTAATTTGCTTCAATTGGCGCAATGAAGCATACAAAGAACTCGATAAATTAGTGTACTTTGTACGAACATTTGCTATCAAATGTATTTTTTGTCCTTAGTATTTTTGGGTTTTTGAAAATAATTGCGTTCAAAATAGGAACGTAATAAATGGTTGACAACGGTGTTGAATTTGGTAGATTAGAGGTAAGATGTGTAGATTTACATTTTTTTATCACAATTTACAATTAGTATTACAAGTACCTACTTTTCCGAAAAGCTTCGTAATACTATCCGTAGGGAGAGATCCTCATTACCTCATTATTAACTAATTAAATCACGCAGAGAGACTCCGAGCATAGCCCTCTTAATAGCTCGTTGGGCAGCTCGCGCAGCTATCTATATTTTCAACACTTTTTGTGACATGCTATACGTATAGATGAATATATTTTTCAAAAAATTTTGTAACGTTATAAGGAATTTAAAATGTTATTATTAATTCCATATAGATAAGATTATTATGTAGATTTAGTATAAAAATACTACTTTGATCTTAGTATCACAGAATTGAGTACAAAGCATGAAATGTCAGACCATGCGCAGGAGTCTTTGTTAGTCATGACAAGAAACGATTTTTTCATTATTTTTTTAAATAATATAACTAAAACTGGGGCTCAAGTTACAGATTGTGAATGCTTTTGTGCAAACTAAGTTCATATCATAACTTGTAATGTGATATTAAAATAAATACATACATTATTTATTTAATTATAAAATCTAAACAATGCCGTTAAATGTTCAAGAGAAAATTATAATATAAATGTTCACACCAATTAATCTATGAATTGCAACAAGATACAAAATATAAAAAAAAAATATAGACTGAAATATGTTTACTTAAAATATTACTTTTAGACTCTTTAGATTTTCGAAATAAACGAAAAAACTTAACAGCCAATAAACAATACTGGAAGTAACAAAAGCTCCCATAATTAGTTGGTGTAAACTGTAATAAATTTTCACACCTGATTTTATTACAAAATAAAACTAATTAACCGTACGAAAGAATTGATGTGACCATAAATTAAACAGTTGTAACATTTGTTCATTCGTATGGTTAGTGCACGTGCACCGATGCGTTTATAGATTTACGTATTTGAATACATTTTGAATGATATTTGAATAATCATTTATTGTTGAAAACGTAACAATCGGCTTCATACAATCGACGTTAAGACAATGTTTTATGCGCGTATGTATTTACTTGACGTATGAAGAAAACAAAAAAACGAATTAAAAAATAAATACATGCCTTTTGTGGCATATATTGTATCCCTCACAAAAACTGAGGCGTCTCATCTATCCTTTTTGGAAAGTATAAAAAAAATAAAAAAAAAACCTACAAAAAATACTAATTATACCAACAAGTTAAACTTAATGTTATGTAAAAACTTGAATTTGATATACACGGTGACAAATCAAAAATACTTACTTCTTAAAATCAAAAGTTTCAAGCTCAAACAAAACTGAGCCATACTCACTAATCTGTTGTTTTGCCTCTCAAGACGAATCACATCGATTCCGATAAAGCATAGTATTTGACTGAGGGACGGGTGGGGGTAAGGTTACATCCAAACAAATTACAACTAGTCTCATGTTTATAGATGTCGTAATACAAATACAAATGTCGCAATACAAATAGCTATGATACGCGATCACTTCGCCAATTTTAACAGAAATAATTCGATCTACATATACTGCTGTCTAAAATAAATAAGTATTTGGAGACATCTTACACACGGCCTCTGACCCCAAACTAAGCAAAGCTTGTGATATGGCTGCTAGAGACTGATATACTACATATACATATTTTTATATACATATAGATAGTAATTAAATAACACGCAGACACAAAGCAAGCACCTATGTTCATCACATGAATACTCGCTCTTTTTGGGGATCGAAACCAAGCCTCGTTGACCAAGGAGTTAGGACACTAACTACTGAGTCACCAAGGCAATCAAAAAAATATAATAAAACGCTACATTTTAAATGGATTGGATGGCCGTGTGGCTTGATTTCTTTCTGCTAAACTACGTCCAATTTATTATGAACCAATTTTCTTATTTTATTTTTTGATTATATTTCAAATGTCCTATTTATGTTATCTCGGAATCGGCTGAGCCGTTTTTGAAAAATCAACAGTAATGAGAAAATAACTACTTCGACGACACATCTATCCGTGGGAAACATTTGAATTCTGTTCACGGATGAAGTTGATTACATTATTTTTGTCGAAAAATAATTATTATGAATGAAGATTACAATAATATTAACAGGTAACCTCATACATCATACTATCATGTACCTAATTTAGTTGAATTTATTTATTATACATAACAGATTCAAAGCATGCTTACAAGCTAAGTATATCTATTTACATTCTACTGTTGATCATAGCAGCTGTTAAAGTAGAAAATAATAAGTAAGTGAAACAATTCTTGCACTTCTTGCATTTTAATTTTAATAAATTCTATTGTTACATGCACATAGCGAGAATGCCTAGGCCCCAAGATACGGGTGCTTTGTTGTACCCAGTTTGGGGAATAGTGTATCAATGTAGAAGTTGAATAATTTGTATCTTGTGACAATAAATTATTTTGAATTTTTGAATTTTTTGAATTTTTCACACAGTAGTTTTTTTAGCTATTTATACATGAGATATCTGTGCAATTTTCTTATAGTAAAATTCTCGCCAAATTATACGATTTGATTTCAGTATCAAAAAGCAAACATTTATGATGACAGATTGTATGTCGAATAGATTTCCAACCAAGACTAACGTTTGAAAAGTTATTGGTAGTTCTAAAACAAAAGATATAGCTGATATTAGACCAGGTAACATTAAAGATCCACTAAATAAAAATATATAAGTTGCCACTTGTATTTTTTTCTTATTCACCAAAGTAGTAGCATGTAACAGACAATACAAAACTCTTATATACAACAAAAAATTAGATAAAAGCAAGAATACTAAAAATACATCAGAGAATCTGTACAAAACAGTACTAAGATCGTATAATTCATATTTGAAAGTAATTATTGCAGATACATTTACACCATAATCGAACAGAGGTACACTTAATGCGAAAAAAAAGGACTTAAGTTTTGTACCAGTCACGCTGACTGAAAAAACTTTCACAATATCCATATAACTATTCAGAATTGCTATAAATAGCCAGCAAACATGAGATTCTGAAAAAATAATCCCTACGTCGATTATACCATAATACAAAAAAGAAGTCGGATCCCAAACTAGAGATGGATCAGAACAATTAACGATGACACCAATAATAACGAAAATATTTGATATTATATAAGTGAAACACATATTAACATGTAAAAAGTTTTTAAATGTACGCCATTTTGGAATTTTACTCCACAAAATAATGGCAAAACATAATGCTACTAAAGACAAAAAAGCAGCGATAACTTTTACGGCACAATAAAATTGTAAAATGTTCAATCGTTCTTGTAGATGTTCCTTTTGATAAAATTCGGCATATTCTTCATCAATTGAGTTTGTGGATTCTGTTTCAAGATCCATGTTTGTAACTTTGGCACCAAATAGAATATGCACAAATAATTCACAGTTTAAAAGTTGTACCGTTTATAATTGAAATCACTGATTGGTATGTTTTACGTACGACTGTCGCAGTTTGTTCAGTTGTTACAAAGCTATCGAACAATGTGTTTTCAATAGGGAGGAAAAGGAAACAAAATATCGGTACTTACTTAGGTAGGTACCTATAATTTGCATCAAATGACGTATTAAGCATATCTAGAAGTCATTAATTAGTAGTTTTCTACGAACATTTGCTATCAAATGTATTATTTCGTCCTTTTATATTTTAAATGCAATACGTAACAGTTGAAGTTCAATTAAAAAAAGTTTGTTTTGAACTAACATTCAGCATGTTATTATGATCAAATGTAGGTATGTAGGTAAATTATGATTTTTTACAAAATAAAACCGGACAAGACCGCATTTCATTTTCGTGCGGGGTTTCGTTTACGTGGACGCCTTGCGTCTCCGTAAACGAAACCTTAGAGTCGATGAGAGTGTAACGCCTAATAATTCCAGGCTGTCAGTTACCGGAACGGATACACCACGGAAAGCAATAGACCATTGGAAGTGCTTCTTTTTGGCCGAAAACAAACAGCCTTGAGTCTTCGTGGCATTAAACTTGACCATGTTAGTATCACCCCAATCAGATACTGCGTCCAGACTCAATTTGAGCCGTATGACCATAGCCTAGCCTCTCTGAGTGACTCGATCTGTGGCCTGCTGGTTCTTGCATCAGATGTGTAGCTCTCCACAATTGTACTGTCATCTACGTACCCAAAGATTTAGCAGTTCATTCATATGCAGTAGGAAGAGCGTCGCAGAGAGCACTGAGCCCCGAGGAACACCGGCATTGATAGCCAATTGGTCTGACGAGCAGCCATCAATAACTACTCGTATCGACCGATTCCTCAAAAAATCTTATATACAAGCGCAAAAATCAGCAGGCAGGCCATAAGAGGGAAGCTTACTAATAAGGCTCTCGTGCCAGACCCTGTCAAAAGCTTTTGAAATGATCAAGGAGACAGATAGTGCCTCCCCATACTTTACAATGATCTAACTATAGATGTGTGTAGCGTACGCCAAAAGGTCACCGGTATGTAGGTAGACCGGTTTCACTGAGTAGGGCATTTTCTTCCAGGTACACCACGAGCCTGTTGTTAAGAACTCGTTCCATCTTCTTACAGAGTATGGGCGTGATTGAAATCGGTATGTAGTTGGCAAGGTCGGCACGGCACGATAGTCTTATCAAATTTAAAATCTAGAGTTTTAAAATTCTTTGACACAAGGGCAAGCCACCCGGCCTATAGGTACGAACTTATTTATAACCATGCGAGCTAACATCTGTTTTTAGATTTTATACCATAACGTGATATGTAAATGCTATGCTAATTTTATGCTCCGCACAAGTGTTACTTTTTCCACACTAAATCCCACTTGTGGTTTATTTGTGGAATTCATTTTAATTTAATTGCATTGATACCTTATCACTAACTAAATTATTCACCTGTGTGTATTCAATATATGGGGGACATCAATCTAAGCTTAATAGGCCCCATTGACCATCACGCCAAATGGATAACATCCATTCGATGTAACGAGTTCGCGACGTCGTCATTAGAAATGGCGAGTTTTTCATTGGTATAGCGAGCGATTTAGCGTCAAAAATAGTTTAGCAACTTGTCTGATTAACTTCAAACTAAAACATATGTGGTTTTATCTTTATATACATAGTATTTCTGGTTATCTATAATTATCTTCAAACAATGTTATTGTAAAAAAAAAATATTTTTCGCAAAAAGTGGTAGAACCGCCTTAATACATCGTGTACAAAATTCGAATATTTTGCTCAAATTGTTTACATTATTGTTGATGATTATCCATGAACATACACAAAAAACGCCTTACCTCACGATTGTAAGGCGGGTGTCACTACCTCTCTGTGGTGGCCTAGATGTATAGGTAACTACATACACAATTACACTTATGTAATTATGTAACATACACACTTGGTTTAAAAGTCCATCACACAAAATATGTTTGTACTGGGTAAGAATTGACCCCACGCCTCTTTGGCCCAGGAATCTGGGTCAATAACTACTGGGTCACCAAGGCATTATTGTCATCATTGGCAGTTCAAGTAGCATATCATGAGCTTTCTCCGTCTTTGGTCAATCTAGCATAACTTGAGCCAGTCACGCTTTCTTTCCAATAATTATTGCATGCTAAATAATTATTATGACACCTATCTTGGCATCTCTGATACAATTTTCACTAAATAAATTTAACCGGTAATAAATTTACTAAAAATTTATCTACATACATTTATGTAGACAAATTTTACTTAGAATATAAAATAACTTTATATTCAACTTTAGTATATTATCATCGTTAAGCAAATTATAAATCTTGAGTCACAGTTGAAAAATCTCTCAAGATGGCGCAGTCTGCGTATCTGTAGTACAGTTCAAACAGCAGTGGATATGCGCAATCGCTACTGCGTTAAGCCGTTCGCCAAACAGTCCAAAAATCGACTTAAAATTTTAAATTTTCGAAAACCTTTGGGTAGTTAATTATGATGAATTTAATCCGTCAAAAAGTATTACTCCTAAATTATAATTTCATTTTTACAAGAAAGGCAAAACATTGAAATTAAATAACAACCCTAAAATGCGAACGCAAATAAAGTTACACAAAATTTATTAGCTCGTAAATTAACCTTTGATTTTATGACGTTAATTCAAAAGTGTTGTCGCGTTGGAGCAATCTTTGTCCACACTCTGTAAGGTTCTACAATGATCTCATTTTAAAATAAGTATTTTTAAAATTTACCACAAAAATTGAGACACTATATACATGAAACTTTTTTATGAGACTTAATCATGATATACTATGTATACGTCAAATTCATCACACTTAAATGTCATTTGATCATCTTTGTTACACACAATAATTAATTGTGCAGTAATTTCTGGCAAAATGTTGTTTTTATTTTGAGTTTTAAAGAAAATAAGAAAACTACATATAGCTAGGTACTTAAAACTAATATGCGCTTAAAAACTTTTTTATAAGTGCCTTAAATATGTCCAAATGATTAGGCAAAGACAACAAATTTAAAGTATTACTATACGTCCAAGAAATAAATCGTCAAAGTGAATACATTCACAAACAGTTTTCGCAACATTGTTGCCGTCCCAATATGTCCGGTCCAGTCAATATTCATATTTACGACTCACCATTGCAGGCTTAGCATAATATTTTATAACTTTATTAGTTCTTCGACACTGTTCAAATTAGGTCAAAAAATACACAGGACCACAAAAATTAAAAACACCGCCGGAAAGGTAGTATGCTTATCTTTACTTTCTTGAATGGACAAAAGCTTTCGGGGCCTCAAAAGCCAATTTTTGTCGCTTGGGTGGTCTAATGGAGCGCGACTAATTTAGGGTTGAGTTTTTGAATAGTCTTTGTATAGAGCTTTCTGCAAACGTTTATTGACACGTTTTGTAAGGTTTTTTACAGCAATAATTGCTAAAGTTTTGTGGGTGGTAGTACACATATATTGTAATAAGTAGTAGCAAAAGAAGCGTTTATAATTTCTTTGGATTTTTGTCATCAAACATTATGAATTTTTATGGTAGCTATTGACGAAATATTTTTTTTATTCGGTTTTTGTATCTTCGTTATGAAAAATGTAACGCCATTTTTTTTAATTTTATACTAGGGTTTACTTTGGCCTAGGTGTTTAGATATGTGCTTGTTGTTTCCGCAGACATAAGTTGGGTGCTAGCCGTTCCCAACCAGTGGTATTAGAAATCTGTTGGACAGGCTTATAAGCACAAGAAACGCCTTCCTCAAGGTGTGTAAAATAAAATAAAAAACCGGACAAGTGCGAGTCAGGCTCGCACATGGAGGGTTCCAAATACATTGTTAAAATAATTAAAAACCTGTTTTAGCATGTGCTAATCAAAATATCTTACATGATACGATTTACTAAATTTGAATTTTGAACGCATTTTTTGTGAATTTTGAGGCTCTATTTTTTGTGATTTAAGTAAAAATGTACAGTTTTCAGATTTGTTCCTATATGTGTACTCTGGTACCATGCTTCTCGCCAAATTTCATAGTTCTACTCGTATGTCAAGGGAAAGTACCCTGTAGGTTTTGATTTTTGTGAGTGTCTAAATATGCGGTTATTTACGACATAAACGGCTCTAACTTTTTTAAACGATAACTAAGAAGTTTTTCTTTAACACAACTGCAAGAGACTATAAATATACGTATATTGTTTAAATTTCAACTCGACATCTTTACGTGTTCCCGAGATAAAGAGTCTTGACATACACACAGACGGACAGACGTACAGACGGACAGACGTACAGACGTACAGACGTACAGACGGACAGACGGACAGACGTACAGACGGACAGACGGACAGACGGACAACAAAGTGATCCTATAAGGGTTCCGTTTTTTCCGTTTGAGGTACGGAACCCTAAAAACAACGGGCTGCACTCCGGGAGTGCCGGCAGAAGTAAAAAATGGAACGTCTTATGAATTTTCAAACAGTTCAGGTGTTTTGATACGGGTTTAACATTTTTTACCCATCATAAAAAATGCACAACGCCGCCAATGAAGTTAGAACTTAAAAAAACCTGACAAGTAATCAATGCCTACCAGTTGACAAAAACATTCGTTTCCATTCCATGACAGGTCTACGGATCTTTGCGCATTGCCCTACGGTTTATTTCGCACCATCACTCCTCGTAGATGAATTAGCCCCCAGCTTATGAAGTCTAATTCAGCAAAAGTGAATTTTTGGGGCGCACGAATCATGCGGAAGAAAAATGGCAATCGGAGTGACTTGCCAAAAGTTAATGGTATTTTGTAATCGAATAAGGGTATTAAACCATCGGAAATAAGTGGTTTTATTATTACAAGATAATCATGTAATTAATAAAGCTTTTAGTCATTAGAATTTTTATTTTAGTTGGTTGCTGAACATTACGTAAGTGCGGTACTTACGTAATGTTCAGCAACTCAACAGAAAGACGATTGATTTATTCTGGGTTATCAGTGAACGATAAGCCCGAACCATGTCAGAGGCTTTCAGGCAGCTTGAAAACTCTGACACCAGGGCTAGCCACCCGGCCTATACGAACTTACTTACTTAGTGAATGATGTTATGAGGATATTTGCATACGTCCGTTAAAGTAATTTGATAGCGCTAGTATGTGAATCCTGGGGCATTATTTTCGACTTTTGTACGGCTCAGTCGTAAACGGAACTTGTACAAAGACAGCAGGTCGTATACTGAACTTTACGAATACGGCTACTAGGCCTTTGTTCAGGACTAGACTATTCAAAAGGCAATAAACTAAACACTGGCTTATTTGATGTTAACAATTATGCAATTCAATTATTATAAAACCAATCAGCCGAAAAAATTCAGCCATCTAAGGCTCCTCTCTTCGCCGAATTTCCCCTTCCTGTGCCATTCTCATCCAGCTGATATCAGATATGTCACGCCACCGCTGTATCTACTGGATATACGCTCATCGTTCAATACAATTAACATTATTAAAACACCCTAATTTGCTATTTTTATAATCTCCATATCTCTAGGTAAGTATTCTATAATCTTCTCAACGTAAAACTAACATGTGCCCTATTTAACCGATCACTTAACCGAACCACCCCTGAATGCTTAAAAAATTTAAATCTGCAAATAGAGCCCTTCATATTTCACCCTTGAGCGAATACGATGAGTTCAAACTAAAATGTTTGAACTTTCTAAAAGCTGCTCAGTAAAATGGCGCGTAATAGAGGTAGGGGTCACACTGGGAGAAAAAAAAATACAAAATATGTACACCTAACGCACAATATCCACCATATTCTAACTGTTCTAACAAATAAATCTGTTATAAGTGCTCATAAGGTATAATCTGAATAAAATGTTATAAGAGAATGACATTTCGATAAGGTATGTACCTACCTACCTATCTTATTTTGATTCAATCATAACACTTTTACGAAAATAATGAAATATACATTTTTGATTTTTTTTTGTTTTTCGATAAAATATCTGATGAACCTTTCTATTAGCATTTGCGGTAAAGTAATACAAGACAGGTATGGGTATTTTATATATTTCTACAAATATTTTCTTACTATGCGGTAAATATACAGTAATGCTCGTATATTACTGCTTGGGCTTGTCTGTTGAATAACTGCCAAAAATGTAGTACTTTTCCAGGGTGAACTTTAAAAAAAGGATATTATTATATTCAATAAGATATTTGTGAAAAACTTTACTACTCTGCACACAACATTTTGATGCTCTGAATAGCTATGCTAACGCATTTTATTAAGGAACTAATTTTATTTTTTAAATCACCCACTATGCCTCTAGCCGAAAATCTCTTCATGCAAGTTAATGCCGATAGATGGCAACCAAATGTTATATTCGTCATGATGACTCCTCCGATCCGCATCGTGGACACAGTGTAATAAGAACAGTAGTACAATTTTATTGTTATATACTACGGGACTAATCGTGCACTGAAATTACGAGATAAATAAATACCTCCTCATCCCGACGTTTCGGTCGATACAACTCGGCCCGTAGTATGTAATAATAATGTGTTCAAATCGCGAAAGTTTAAAAACAAGAGTAGTACAATAGACATGATGACAAAAAAAATAATAATTAGTCCGTCAGATAGACCATGAAGAAACATTTTTTTCTTTTATCAATTAAACAAAAATTGATGAAGATATAGCCAATAAAAGTTCCGCGTGCCGTCACAAGTACCACACAAATGTATAGACTTCTGTAAGAGAAGTGACGTCACGACCCCCACTCCCAAACTTTGACAATGTTTATCTTGACTTTTGTTGTTTGACTGATAAAAGAAAAAAATACGTATCCAATATTTTTTGATAATCTAAATCACGCACTAATTATAATAATGATTTTTTTACCCAGTCATCATGCCTACTAGGGCCGCGCACTATGATTAAATAGCGTCCTCTGGCGTTGAAGCTTACGGTTGTCACTTTTTGACCAACTTCAATAAAGGAGCTGGTCAAGTCGAATGCGTATTTTTTGCACGTGTGTTATAGTAGCAGGCAAGCAAGGTAGCCGTTGTTTTCTCTGCTAACGAAAAGGATTGAGTGATATTTTTTTGTTCAACTTACGTGCCGGGACCTATACACGATTGCTCCGCAAATTATTAACCGATTTTAATCAAAAAAAAATTGTAGTACTTCAGAGATTCTTATATACATTTTATCGAATTCAGCGGAATCAATTTCGAAAAATCAACAGTATCTAACCCAAAAATAAATTTAATACGATTCGGATGAACTATTCGAATTGTGCACGTAGATTGAAACGGTTGAAGTCGGTAATGCCATTTACACTACGATTTTATTTACTTTGTAAAAAATTGAGATAAATAACTAAATAAATAATAATAAATAATAATAAATTCTTCTTTATTTGGCACATAAACTTAGTTCTAAACAATTGAACGATACTACCTGCAGTAGTCAGAAAGACTGTGTCGCGGGCAGCATCGCCCACCTCCGGCAAAAGAATTTTAACAACATAATAAATTTGAGTACAAATAAAATACAAAACTATAATCAAAACTGCATAATTTAGACAACAATAACCGTTAGAATATTGTGTGTGCACGCGTGTGTGTATTGTGTGTGTGTGATTGCAATCAAGTTATAACTGTAATTAAGTCATCGGTATCTTGATAAGATAGTGATAGTATTTATTAATATTAATAAATTGGCTGTTATACTAAGCGCCACACAAATTGGCAGTTGAGATGTTAGCCGCAGATGACGCTACGCCGTGATTGGCTAATTATTGAGCATGTGTGCACAATTTCGACGCTGCGCGTAGGGAGCGCGCGGGAAGCATGAGGTTGGCTGGCGGGTGTGCCCCGGCGTCTCGTTTCTCTGGCTCCCGCGAATGCCTATATTTCGGCTTTTGCGCAGTGCTCTGCGCATAACTTCCCATCCGTGGATTTATGTGGCGCTTAGTATACTTGAAGACGCGCAAACACACTCATACATAGCGCGGCTCTAATGTTAACCTGAGTCACTCACAGATTATGCTAATAATTATATCTATTGTCCATGTTTGATAAGTGCTTTCGTACGTAGTGTCCGGTGGCGGCCAATTTCTATAAAGATGACTTACTACTATTTTTAGTATACTGTGTCAATGGGGGTGAGGCGATAGATGCCGTTACTATATTGAAAATCATCCCGACGCGACGTTACTTGGAGAAGTCACTTTTGGTTTGATGGATTGTGTTAGTCATTTTAGTGGGTTTTCTGCACTAAAATGGCTTATGAATCGCATAAAGTGCGTAAAAAGTTTCGTAAATAGATACGCCTAACTTCGAAATTGATGTTGTGATAGCATAGAAACATGAAAAGTTAATTTGAAATGTTCTGCGAGATTTAATATTGACCGTCTATACCTACATATGGATCTATAAATTTCTAAACCAACACACCTAACAAAGTTGGCACTCGTACGTAGTGTACCTATTTGTAAAAGAATATATAAAGTTTTTGTACTCATTTTTGCACTTTATTAAAAAAAAAACATCCGTATATACTCGTATATCGCAGTAGATAGAAACTAGTAGACATTTTTTTCTAACCTATATACCAATTTGTTTACTACCTTTGCTGGAAAAAGGTCTATTTTTAACCGACTTCCAAAATGGAGGAAGTTTTATGTTCGTCTCGTCTCGTGTATTTTTTTATGTATGTTCATCGAAATTTATTTTTGCCAATTATGAACCGAATCAAAAAAATATTTCTTAGTTCGAAAAGGTACACTTTGTAGGTAGTTCCATTTAAATTTTATCGAAATCGGCTTAGCCGTTTTTCAATAATCAACAAAAATGTAAGAAATTGTACGTTGATACGTACAATACGTCTTGTATAGAGTGGTAGTTAATTGACCAACTTAATATTATTTTTTTTAATTGAATTGAGGAAGACTTACACAATTTTGCTAGTTATAATTTTCAGTATTTTCCATTATTTTCGTACCTATTTAAGCAACAATAGTGACTAATACTCTAATTAAATACACAATGCAGTATCATGAAGATAATTCGACTTAACCCCAAAAGCGCAACATGTGCAATTCAGTTCGCCGGGCGCGAGGACAGATCAGTATCGACATGCGCAACAGATGTTGCGAATAGTTCATGATTATGAGGGAAAATAGCAAATTATTATTAATATTAGCAAAGGTAAATTTTGATATTTTTAACCGACTCCAAAAATGGGGTTCTCAATAGTAGGTAAATTGACTGCAAGTTTCTGTGTATGTTACGCGATTTTTCTGCCAATTATGTATCGATTCTAATTTTTCTTAATTCAATAGATCATATTCCAGAAGTAATCCTATTTAAATCAAAACCGGTTTAGTGATTTTTGACAAACAACAATAATCTAACAATAGCATTACGTCAATTTGAGCAATTTTATTTTTTAAGTAGTAATTAATAATTTTAATTGTATACAATTAATAGTATTTTACCATTTTTGGCGAAAAAAATTTTGTTGGTCTTTAACAGGCTTTATGAGCAGGGTTAAAGTGTATCAACAAGCTACGATGAGTACCATGCTGTATTTTTTTAAAAGCTATGTTTGCTCTTTTCTTATTTTATGCTTGTCAAACTATGTCAAAATATAATACTCATGAAGAATAGTGAATAAGTCAAAGAGTAAATTAATAACCTAGGTACCTTTAATTGTGGGAATATGCGATAGGTTCTGACATTGATAATATAATTTATACTTCAGCATCAATTACAACAGTATGAAAATGTTTCCTTAAGGGCTAAATATAGCCTTTCATGAAAATTCTTTCAAAATCCATCTACACTAATGTGTGATTAATGTCACCAACATTGATATTCTTACAATTAAAAATACGATCAAGTGTAGAGGGAAGTTTTTTGCCTCAAAACACATTTTATTAGTAGCTGAGAACTTACAACTGCTCGTAGCGCCAACCGAAGTTTCATAAATAATAAAGTTTTCACGGGTTTTTGAAAGTGAAATTGGAATAGATAGATGTATTAACAGCGTAGCAATTCAAACACTTTAGTGTAATATGATAAAAAAACTTTAGAATGACATAAAATCAGTAGGGTATATTATCAATAAATTAATTGAAAAAAAGTAGACTTTTTCACAATATCACCGAAATAGTAGATTGTACCATATGGGAGCAAAATAATATTTTACGGCGTCGGCGCTTTTTTGAATCCAGAGCGAAGTGAGGGACTCTAGAGTAGAATCCTGAACATAGCGAGGGATTCAAAGTACGTCGCCCGAGCCAAAATTATATTTTGCGCCCGAGTGGTACACTCTACTTCTCATCACCTCTATGAGAAAATAAGAGGCGCCTCATATTTTATTGTAATAATTTTATTTAATAAAACGTACAGTAACAACTACATTGAATTTAAATGGTATCTAATAATAAAATAAATGAAAACGTATATTTACATTATTTTCATTCATTTTCTTGGCGCTGAACACTAACATTACAAATACTTCCAAATTCAAAAAGTGCGCGGCAAATATCATTCCGTCGCACTTATTTGTTCCAAATTCAAAAAGTGCGGGGCAAAGATAATTCCGGCGCACTTATAAAGTTCCTTATAGAAAACACCACCTTTGGGCGCACTTAAAGGCGAACCAAGTAGTCCTCTTCGAATCGATGTGATGAAAAAGTACATTCAATACTCACGATGACTGGGTAAAAAAACATTATTACAATCAGTCCATTAGTTAGATTATCAAAAAGTATTGAAAACGTATTCTTTCTTTTGTCAATCAAACGATGAATGACAAAGATTAAACTTTTCGGGATTGGGGTCTCGTGACGTCACTCCACTGCCTGCAAAAGTCTAAACCATTGTAGTCTAGTCGTAACGTTACGCGGGCGGGCCATGGGCGGGCTATATCTTCATCATTTTTTGTTTGATTGACAAAAGAAAAAATACGTGTCAAATATTGTTCGATATTCTACCTGACGGACTAATGGCAATTCAATCTAGCGAGGCAATGCCGCCAGTATTCTGGCCCCGTTACCCTCTGCTACGGGTTTTTTAGATTAGTTTTGTTTTTATTTAGTATTTTTCAATTTTTTCAATTTCAAAATAACTTTATTTACTAAATAATTTTTAACAAAAATTACAAGCGCCAGTGTACGTTATATCCTAGCGGTACAATAACAAGGGATTATATTTTTGTTTATTAAGCACTTTATGCTTATCCAAAACTTCTACCTGGAACATTATGTTTGATGATGAGGAACTAATTTTAATTCAATCATTGATCATTTAATAACTTTACACGTAGACTTTAGTTCAGCATACATATTATGAAATGAATTGTTAGCATTGCTACAAATTAGAAAAAGTATCTACGTCTTTTTTTTGTGGCAAAGAAAGCGGGTATCGCTCAACGATGCGCAGGCGCACCGATTTTTACTAAGTAAGTAAACAAACAGCGGCAAGAACTCGTCATTTATTTAGTATAAATTTTATTTTACGTAGATTACTTTTAATACTCAATTATAGTCCATAAAATGATTTTTAAGTATTATTGAAATATAATATATATATTCTCACGGGTTAATTATATTTTTAAGTCATTATGCCTATTGTCAGATTTTTCTAACCTAATTTTATTCATAACAGTAAACAAATAATTACTAGCAGCATGACGAGTTACCTGTAAGCCCGACGTTGAGTAATACGTGACTGGGGGTAGGGGGTTAGTTACTGGTGATTTATGACGTTTAGTTTGACGTATGGTTTCGAGTGCATTGTAAATGTGCAAGTCAATTACGGCACATATGGCTAAGGAATTAACACAGACATGAGCAGTTTTGGAAACAATCATTTGTTAAAATTCATTTTCAGAAGCTATATCTTGCTGTAGGTAATAACATAATAATTAGGTTATCTCCATCTAGTTTTATTTTTCTATTTTCTATCATGCGTAGACAAAAAGCATTTAAAGTCTTTTATAACATATTTGCTCGTGAAGTTACGCACTTGTGCGTTATTGTAATGTAAAACGCACGAGTTTTTTTTTAATAAAGTAACATGCACTGTTTTTTAAGATGCACCGTCTAAAAATGAACGATACTTTTTAAAATCTTAGCAAAGAGTTTTTATGTCAGAAAAGTGGTCAATATTTTATGAATAAAATTAACTATGGGAGATAAATATTATTTCGCGCGCTTTTTCTTTTCGCTGTATTGTTTTTATTTGAAAATGTCGACAAGTAGTGATGAATTTACTTTCACTCAAGAGAGTGAGAGAGAGACTGGGGAAATTGTAACTAATAATAATAACTTGACAACATCAAAAAATGGCAACTGGCAACGGAACAATCACATTTAAAAATTGTTCAAATTTCTAATTAAACATTTATTCGCAAATATGTTATAGAACGTCGTATGACATACGTGCGCTTTGAAAATTACAGCCTCTGCTTCCTTATAGCCCTAAAAATAAAACGTGACGTTTGCTGTTATTGGGCACCCTATGTGAAATATTTGTTCTCCGATATGACGGCCGATTGTATAGAAAAAAGTGTAGGCTTAACATTTTACTCATTGAAACTCGGAATTCAACTCCATAGGTATTCAACATCTTGCAAATTCAATCCTTACTTCCTTATCCATCTTAGCTAATATTATAAATCCAAAAGTGTGCTTGTTGGTTTGTTCCTCTTTCACGCAGCATCGGAGCAACGGATTGACTCAATTTTCGGCATAGACATAGTTTTAAAAACAGAAAGTGACATAGCCTACTTCACATCCCAGAAAAATAAAATGTTCCCGTGTAATAGCACAAAAATTAAAATACCACACGAGCAAAGCCGCAGAAAAAGCTAGTATTTTATAAATTCAAAATTGTGCTCAAAAAGATGTACGTCTATGTCAAAAAGATTTTTAAAAAGATTTTCCCAATATGGTAATGATCTTAAAAATCAATCAATATCAAAAATAATTTGCACTCAACGAAATCTAATATGCCTAAGTCTGACGTGTCCACATTGATAGTTTTGAAAATTCCCTTTTTTGAAACTGTCTTTGCGTGTCCTCAGAAATGTTACTCGTCCCGAAATCGATCATCGATTCTTCAAAGGTTCATCGTCAATTACCGAACAAGTTGCATTCCAAACACTTAGTTGTATTAAACAATGTAAAAAATCACCAGCAACTGCAGTCATTTGCCAGTCAAGCGCGGCCATTCATCACAAACCGTCAGAGAACACGCGAAAGCACTTACGCTCTACAATCAAGAGTGTAGAAATGAACATATGCGCTAGACAACGGCCCCGCCCACGGGTCAAATTTGATTTACGCTCGAATTACGTGTCATAACCTGCACTTCGCCCTGTCTACTCTTTGGCAGAGATTGGGACTGGTGTACAGAAGGTCTTGCGCACCTTAGAAGAATGAGTTTATGATAAAAAAACTCAACAACCACAGACCAACCTATTTTTTAGGGTTCCGTACCTCAAACCAAAAAAACGGAACCCTTATAGGATCACTTTGTTGTCCGTCTGTCCGTCTGTCAAGACTCGACCGTGGTCACAGGTACCTACCCGTCGATGTAACTCGGCCGAAACGTCAGGATGAGGAGGTATTTATTTATCTCGTAATTTAAGTGCGCGATTAGTCCCGTAGTACATAATAGTAATTCGCCTTTTCTTCCAATGAACGAAAATAAAAAGAATTAACAAAATTGGTCTAGTTAACTACTCTATGACCAAAAAAGGGGATAGCAGCCCAAATGTGAACCTGTATCATAAAAGCGCCCTTTGAATGCACCTTCATATCGATAATGCATTAATTTGAATATTCGCGGTGTCAGATGTCAAATGGTTTGTAATTTTCTGTTTATTCCTTTTGTTTGATATTTGATGTGGATTTAACACGGAAGTCGGTAATTTGAGTGTATGTCAGTCTTTTGTATTTGAATTATTAATTTATGAAAAATTTTTATGAACCTTAAAAAATATGAATAATTTTTCTTACAATACAATTTATTTTAAAAAGTTATAATCACTACATTTAGTTAGTTTTATTAGTTATGCAAGTTCATAATTTTGTAATATTTTTGACATTAATTGCATTAATTGACTGATGATAATTATCTTTAGATTATTTTATTTAAAGTGTCACAAACTTAAAAAAAAACATATATTTTACTGTCGTGTGTCGTGTGTCTGTTCTATAAAGTTACTAAGTTTAGTAATTTCTCAAATGTATTAACTGACGAGTATATTAGTAATCGTTATTATATTTAATTACGCAATAAGAGATTTATCTACGATGATAATAAAATAAATATAATCTTATCTTATCATTCTAATTATATATCGACTTTTTTAACAGTCCACTGTTACATACAAAGATACCCACGAGGAGCGATTGCACAATTTCCACCACACTCACTATATATGTTGTATTGTAGTGTATGTTGATTGGCGGATATGTATTTTCTACCGACAAACGCAGCGTAGGACGTCCACCCAGAAAGTGGGAAGATGACTTCACTGCAGGATCAAGCTTCACGCAAGCAGCTTCTAACTAGTTTTATTGGCGATATACCGGGTCATAGGTATTAAACGCAAAACCTCTTAAGGGCGGGACTAGTACATCTAGACACACAACTTTTGTACTACAACGAAAATTCGCAAAAAAAAGATTCACTACTCAATATATTTGCTGTGAATTGACGAACTTTTTGTATGAAAAAGCTGAATTTTTCTTCGTGATTTTCCAAAAGTCCTAGAACAAAAGTTGTTTGTCTAGATGTACTAGACCCGCCTTTAAAAGGTTTTGCTTTTAATACCTATGACCCTGTATAAGGAAAACGTACTTATGTTCAGCATAAGACGTCCTATAGCTAATAAGAAGAAAATATTATTTTTCTTTTTTTTGTGTGGCGATAATTTCTACATCTTTTGTTTTCTCTTCTTATGTACATTTAAATAAATAAATATTTTGGGACATCTTACACACGGCCTCTGACCCCAAACTAAGCAAAGCTTGTGATATGGCTGCCAGAGACTGATATACTACATATACTTCTTTTTAAATACATACTTATATAGATAGTAACTAAATAACACCCAGACACAGAGCAGACACTTATGTTCATCACAGAAATATTTGCCCTGGTGGGGATCGAACCCACACCTCTTTGATCCAGAAGTTAGGGTCACTAACCACTGAGCCACCGAGGCAGTCAACAAAAATTTATATTGTATCTATTAGCTATTTTAATATTTAACATAAGCATAAGCATTTTTAAAATCGACTGTAATATATTTTATCATTTACATAATATAATATAATGTTTATTTACGCCAATTTTGTTTTAATAGTCGAAACAACAACAGTTGATAGGGATCAGACAGGGGTGAAATCGCTGTAGGTAATTATTTTGCATGATCTAATTTTGTATGGTAATTGTATTCAAAAACCTTATGGCCGAGTTTCTAACTGGCCCGTCTGTTGTGGTCTAATTTAATTTATTAGAACTAAAGTTTATTTCTACGGGCAGATTTAATCAACAGAATTTTACCAAGTTCATTGAAAAAAATATGGATGTTCTAAACATTTCTAATGTGATCTCATAATTGAAAATACATATGAAATTATTCCATAAAATTTCAACTAAGGCTTTGCGAAATTGGTACGCAAATTTTTAATGGTAAAATGTTGACGAAGAGATCCGTAGAGTGACCAAAGTAGAACCAGCCAACCAGCGTAGGACGTCTACCCACAAGGTGGACTGGTCGCAGCATAACGCTGAATTCAAGCCGTTTCCAACTACTCTACTTTTTAGGAACACCCAACTCTATAGTAATGGACGTCTTACATCGTATGGATTGACAAATGTTGATATATACATATTTATTTAAATCCTTTTTCAAAATTATCGACATCCAAAACATTAAGTACTTACCCAATTATCATTACTAACTAGAATGCTTACTTACAAAAATAAATAACACTTCTATAATCCTCTTACGAGTAAATCATACAAAATAACAGTCAAAATTAATCTGAATCTGCTACATTTATCCATCTAAATAACCACTTATTTGACTCGCGTTTTACGCTTACACTGCCGGCCACAAAAAGTGTAAGCCACCCTCGGGTTGAACACCTGCACGTTCCCATCTGATTGAACAGTATGCGATGGTTGCCACTTGTTATACAGTTTATACGCTGTTATGCAGTACACTGTCTATATTGCGTAACAATGAATGCAATTTTTGGAAAAAAAAATATAGCAGTTGTTCAATTCATCAGAAGATTCAGTCAATAAGTCATAACATTAAAGAAAAAATACGAATGAGTTTTACGTTGTACTTCTTATCGTAGCTAGTTGTACATACAAATTGTAGCTAATTCTACAAACAAATGTAGCACACGTAGCGCGTACTATAATTGCTACAGCATATAAGTAGCACAAGTAATTTTTAATTAAGTAAAGCACAAGGTATAACTCACGCGTAATTTTAGTAGAAATCTGCTACTATAGTTTCAATCGCATTTAGCGATCTTTCTCAAGGTTGGAGTACTAGCACGCGGGCTTGTCTCGCATAGCACTGCCAAAATTACGCGTTAGTACCTGTGTTTTACCTTGTGCAAATATCCCATTGTATTATAATTATATACCTACCTAAATAAAAATGTTGTTCAGCGGATACACAATTATTATAAAACAACATTGCATTGATATATACGAAAACATGAATTAATTATGTAATGTTGAATAATTTTTTTCTTTTTTATTTCATTTTCAATTAGTGTTGTGATATTTATTTTCAAACCAAAATATACAGCACTGTATAATAAATGTTACTTACGAGTGTTCTCCAAAATCTAAACACTAAAAAGATTGGTTTCAACACAAACGGCATTCAAAAATCGCACATCATTCTCGCGTACGAACCTTTTCCACCCTCAACAGTATTAGTAATGAAGAATTATTGTTTTTGGCGTCACACTCCACTGTTTTGTATAAGGATTTCCTATCTTTAAGGCTGCTTAGTTTTTGAATAAACACGTCTACACTTGTCGTTGTTTTTGTTGGTGCTTTCATTGTTACCTTTTTTTGCACCGCACTGTAGAACTGTAACTTTTGAACAAATCTTTTGTTTCTTTTGTCATTCCGTTTTTTTTGGGTTCGTATTCGGTGTCCGGTTTTCTTTTCTTTAACTGCGATAATAGATTGGTTTGCCTAAATGTTTTTTTTGTCTTGAGGGATTTTTTCAAAATTGATACGTGATGTTTTCAAAAGAAGGTCAGTTAAACCTTAACACGTGCGGTCAGTTTCAAATTAAACAATACCATTATTCAGTACCAATATTAATGGCCTTTCAACCGGCCACCGCTTTTTGCCTCGCACAAAATGTGCATGTTTGAGTTGGTACAATGGCATAGATATAGAATTTCTAAAAATAGTGTAAGTATTGAAAGAGCCTTAGTTTTGTAATAGGTACATATTTTGATTCACAGACGAACCAAAGTTACCGACATAGCCCAGCGGATTAGTAAGTTAAAATGGCAATGGGCAGGGCACATAGCTCGAAGAACTGATGGCCGTTGAGACAGTAAAATTCTTGAATGGAGACCACGTACCAGCAAGCGCAGTAAGTCCACCGACCAGGTGGACCGACGATGTTATTAAGACCGCAGGAACGTGCTGGATGCAGGCCGCTTCCACCCGGGCTTATTGGAAATTCATAGGGGAGGCCTATGTCCAGCAGTGGACGTCCTGCTGATAATGATGATGACAAATTTTGATTTAAGAGAAGACGCAGAAAAAATGTTTTTTTTTTTCAAATTACTTATGAAATATATATTGGGACATATTACCCACGGTATCAGACCTGAAACTAAACAATGCTTGTAATAAAATTATATCGTCAGTTCACCTTGTTGACTCTACGTTGCGTTTGCCAGAACGTTGTCTCCTTCGATAACTTATTTACCATATGCAATCAGTTCTACGAACTAGGTATATAATTTGCCCGCTGCCACTTCAACTTCCTAATCAACTAAGTTATGTCAGACGATTTTGGTTTGTCTACGAATCTCAACGCCGTAGTTTACTTTTTGGTAAAATAACTATAACTTATCTTAAACTTACCATAGATAAAGCTCAATAAAACAGCTTCACATAGTAGTCTCCAGATTTTCCTTGTTCCAAAAATATTCTCCCATATCTGAGACAATGTCCAAGCATTATATCACATGACTTGTGAATTCTGACCCTCGTGGGCTCACATATAAATCATTGCTAATACGATTTTCTTTTAACATATTTTATCCGGGGGAGAGATGAAGTGATATGTCAAAGATTTTAGGGCTTGTGTTTTTCCTGTAAATAATATTGTGATGTTCGAGCAAGTGAAGCGTTTCTGCAATCTGTACCTACACGGATGCTTAGATTCATATTCATAAATTCAATATTTTAATATTCATTAAAAAATTTTCGGCAGCTAACAGCTAACAAAAAGCTGATAACCTTGGCTAAATGGCTGAGCCGATTTTAATAAAACAATAAGATAAAAATAAATAAAATCAAAACATAATTTTACTAACAAAATTGCATTGAGTGCGGGAGTTATTATGCCAATACCTGCCACCCCGTCTTTTTGTGTCGGGGCATAAAAATTTGTCAAGTACGAGTTGGACTCAGGCATTAAGGGTTCCGTACCGTATGGGAACCCCTCGGCAAAAAAAACACGTTCGTTCGCTGTTTTTTGTATTTGTTGTTATAGCGGCAATCGAAATACATTATCTGTAAAAATTTCAACTCTTTAGCTCTTACGATTTATGAGATACAGCCTGGGGCCTTATTGTGTAAGCGCTCTTACTTTCAGCTTCGCTTTTGCTCCCGCTCGATCTCGTGGCGTGAGTAACTGACGCGAGCAGAAGAGAAAGCAAAGAAGAACATCAGAGCACTTACACAATAAGGCCATTGATGACATACAGACAGACAGACGGACGGAGAGCGGAGTTTTAGTAATAGGGCCCTGTTTTTATCCCTTGGCTAAAGAACTTTAAAAATTAGCTAAAAAATACTTGAATAAAGCCCTACGCATACAAACACGTAGAATATACAACTGTCTAGAGTTAATTGCCATCTCCAATAATCTCTCAGACAAAAACACAGATCATGTACAGAGTACAGCCTGATGTTTACTAAGCCCTAGGCTAGATGGCGTGCATTAGCTGAGCAAACAGGCCAGTCTGAGCCGTAATCCGGCAGCGCCCTCTATGATCCGAGTGTCAATATGCGAGTATTAGGCATTTCATACTAGCTATACCATGCATGTATTACATCTGCTTACCTTTATTGATTACGACCATTTTTATGAATAACTCTCACAACGAGGCCATCCTGAAACTCCTGAAAATAAAATCAGCTGTTCCATTAAAAAATGCAGCTTGAAATCCCCTTAAGTAACAAAAAAAATCACAATAATGGTCAGAATCACCTCTTTGAGGCTTAGTACACCAGTTCTTGATAACCATGAACAATAAATTTATTTTAATTGTTGTTTAGGATAAGTATGTACATTGTACATACAGTACATTATACTTTGTGTATTTCAGACACTATACAAGAAGTTTACTTCAAATTGTATTTTAGTGAAACAGTTAATTTTACGGGTAGATGTACTTTCACGTACTCCTACTTACTTACTGAACAAAAACAATAAAAATGAATGGGATATCTCCCATGATACTGATTGTGTGTGCAAAACAATGATGATTGATAGATCCATGCTTGGGTATATTTTGGGTATCATATCACAATAAACTAATATAGTCTACTAGCTTAAAACCCGCGGCTTCGCCCGCGTTGACTTAGTACATAGGTAGTTACTTAAAATGAAAATAGCCCGCGGTTTGACCTACGTTGTCTTTATACCTTCTTATAATAATATCTTATAGTCCGCGATTTGGCCTGCGTTGTCTTAATACTTGCTTAAAATTACTTGCAAGGATAATGCCCACGGTTTGGCCTGCGTATTATTAGTACTTGCTTAAGATGGTTACTTATAGCACGCAGCATGGATTGCAATGTCTTAATACTTGCTTAAAAATAAGCGCGATAAAATGTATGGAAAATGTAGGTAATTTTCGCTTTTCAGGGTTGATCCCATAGTAAAATACGTATATTGATCCGTATGTGCGCTAAGATTTAGACTGTTGGCTCACAAAATAAAAAAATTGTAAGCTATTAGGGACCCATTTTACCCCATTTAAGGATAAATTATTATCCTAATCTTATTAGTATCTAGATACTACATTATTTAAAAAAGCGCAACTTTTGGGACGTATTTGACTCCTAAGGAATTTTTTTAAGGAAAATTCAGAAAAACAGGTACAATCACATTTTTTATTTAGTCTCAAAAGCATCTATACAAAATTTTGTCAATCGGTACAGGGAATAAAAAGTTACATGCTAACAAAAAGGGCCCGTTTTACCCCGTAAGTTAAGAGTTGGATACGTTTTTCATCCTTAGTGCTTCATTATGTCGTATGATATACCTATATTCCAAATTTCAAGTTTATATCCTCAGCGGTATGGGTTGTAGCCTAAGCTGATTAAATTTTGCCATCCCTAAGGAACCCTATAGATTTTCCTGGATATTATTAGTTCCTGTATTGAAACATACTGTGTGCTACCTTCATACCAGATTTCAACCATAACCGTTCAGCTGGTTGGATGTAATTGACACCTTTTTCACCAACTTTGGGACCTTATTTGACCCGTTAGATGAGGAAAATTCGGAAAAACAGGAAATAACATAACTTTTATTTTGTTTGAAAAGCATGTATACAAAGTTTCAAGTCATTCGGTACAGGGAATAAAAAGTTACATACAAACGAAAAGGGCCCGTTTTACCTCTTTAGAGATCGATTTTTCAAAATTTTCTTCCTTAGTGCTCCATTACGTCGTACAATGTACATAATATATTCCAAATTTCAAGTTTATATCTTAAGCGGTTTGGGCTGTAGGCTGTCTGTCAGTCAGACACTCAGGGAAACCTTTTATATAATAGATGATATCACTCATATTTTGTAATCAATTTTAGACGTTAGAGTCGTTATCCAGACTACATTTTTAAGTTTAATCGTAGAGTAGCTCATACTACAAAACAGAGTGATAATTTCGCGATATTCCTTACACAAAAATTTGAACTACTACTAAAGAACACCTAAGTGTACAAACCACACTGTGGGCGCTACGGAAAGATCTGTGAGCGCCACGACATTCTAAATATTATTATCTTTCCTTTTATTTTTATTGAAAATTTACTAATCACAGGCCTTTTGGTAGCAAAATTTACAATTGATTGAATACTAAATTGGTTACACCGGTAATATAATTTGTATTTGGTTTGACCCTTAAATGCATGACTTTTCGAAATATCGTTTTTTTATGTCACAGAATTAATGTAGGTATTGCTAATAGTTGTTTCAGTCCACAAATTAAGAAAAAACAATGGGTTTGTAGACTTTTAGCAACAACATGAATTTAGGATTAAACCTATAACCTAAAGGTTTATGTGTAACTGCTACAATATTTCGAAAGGTCACAAGGGTGGTAGTTGGAAAACAGACCAGTGAAATTATAGACGAGCAGGCTTCAATCGAGCGTACTGTATGCTACCAAGTCTGGTACTGTACACTCGAGAACAGAATAACTAAGTAGATAGTTTTCATCATGGTAATACCATGTTAATATACCATAACAGCATATAAACTCAAAGGAGGAGTAGAGTGCAAGAAGAGAGATATGCTCAGCAGTGGAAGATACCGAGCTGTAGATAAAGATGATAATTAAAGACAACCTGTAGTTTTCAGATTTTATCCAACGCATTGGTCAAACCCCTTGATCTATCATCAGTACTTTGCAATACGAGTATCATCATCTGGTTAGTTTTTCGGAATATTATTATTAATTAATTCATTAATAATGGTTATATTACATTAGTCTTATTGGCGATTTATAAGGGAGGCCCTTTGATTATTTACTTGACAAGTAAATAATCTAAGGGGAGGCCTATGTTCGGCACTGGACGTCTTATGACTGAAAAGCGTTGATCTAAGATTACATTAAACAGATGTTGGAAAATCATTGTTTATGTATAAACAATGATTTTCAGACGCAAAAATGGGGGATTTTAAGTTTAGCTAGTATTATGATTGTATATCTATGGTGTCTGTAAGTGTAGACACAAATACGTAGGTATTTGTGGTGTATTTGTGTTGTCGAGATATTTAAAGCTCCAAACAGTTATTCAGATAAAAATAAACAGAAAAATATGCGACACTTAAGTATGCAACCTCTCTGGTTGGGTTGGACCTTAAAAATTGAACTCCATCAACGTTTTTCATGTTGAATGTACATAAGCCGGTTTAGCATCCGTTTGCTTTCTTATTTGTACAAAAATTTTACATAGTATATACCGGTACAGAACGATATTTACGCAGGTACAGCTTGCATATATTAATTTAAACTAGGAATTAATTTAAATTAAATTGGCATCTAAATAGAATTATTTTTGTGAGCACTTTTGACGTTGGCTGTACATAAGCTGGCTTAGCATCCGTTTGCTTCCATATTTGTGCGAAAGCTTACGCGTACGCGGTATACCAATATACCGGTATATTTACTCCGGTATATACCGATATTTACTCCGGTATTACGGCATGCAAAGGGTTAATTTGCGGTACAGTAAGCTGATTAGGGGTCAAATTGGGGTATTTGTCTTAGTGAGGTTGATTGATGCTTGATACTAAGTCAGTATTGACTTATTGATGCTTATTAATATTGGGCAATGTTTGACTTGATAACGAAGCTAAGCAAATAGAACTACTATTTTATAAATTTTATAATGACTAGTTTTGGAAATCTAGCTATTTTACAAGCTTTTATTTAACTTGCAATGGATGTACCTATACATATTATATGTATGTAGAAATTTATGTAAAATCTTGAAAGTTAAATTTAACCAACTTCCCGATTTCGCGTGACAATGCAGAAACATAGTACTATGGAGCTGATCAGATGATGGAGTCGGAAGGTAAGGGCATAGGATCTCCTGTGGAAGATAGACCCGTCGGGTTTGGGCTCGTTTTACTTGTCTTAACTTATACTCTGCTGCTACATGATATCCAGAATCTCAAAAGCTTGTGTTTTTACAAGTTATATTTTTGTAATAAGTCCTGATACAAAAATACTTACAGCCTTGGCTAAAAGTATTAGGCACCTTTAAAAATCAAAATGCATGTTTACTACTTAACCACTAACTGAGTGCTTATCTTAAATAACTTACCGGGGTCATAAATAACTTCTTATAATTAAGCGGCTTTTTGTTAAGGTCATGAAACACCTGGTGACCGAAAAGAAGGATTCTGTTTTCTATCGGTCTTATCAATCAATGTTTGGTCACTTGTGTTCTGGACTCTAACAAGTAAACAAGCTTTCATTTCTGTTGATGTGATTAAATTGACACCTAATTTTGTTAAAAATGCCAAAAAGGAGTGTAATTAGTTTAGAAGATAGAGTGAAAATACAGGGTGCCTAATACTTTTGGCCAAGGCCGTAGATGTAAAAAAAAAGCCATAAAACACTTTATACACTTTTTTTTACACTTTCGTTTAGTTTTCTGAGTGTACCCTTAGTGTTTGAGTGAGTTCTAAGTAGGTTTGTATAGCCTTGGCGTCAAGGCTTTTAAGCTTCTTGGAGGCCTCTCATATGGCTAACAGTCAAAATTACTGGGACCGTATTACACCAGGGTCGATAATTTTTACAACCAAAAAAAAAATAGTAGGATGAAACCCATTAGAAAAGGAGGGGAATATTATAAAAATAAAAGGAAAAATAATTTATGGGGGGGGGGGGGGGGGTTAAGGGTGAAAACGGTTTTTCTCGATTTCCGGCAAAACTAAAAGTCCTATCGAAAAAAGTTATATGACAAAGTTGTAGATAATAAAAAGATCTAAAACTTTTGTATTGACACTTTTTTCACATAACCTCAAAATTTATGTGAAAAATCCAAAAAACCAAGGTTTTGGTTTTTTATTTTTATCTTTTACAAAAAACTTTTTTTTTAACGAAATTTGGTGAAAACTTTTTTTAAACGATAACCTTTTTATGTCCCAAATACGCTGTAATTTATTTGATCAAAAATATTAATTTTTTCACCTTATTTTGAATTAATATCGAAAAAACACCCTAATTTTCAATCGAAAATTCACCCGTCAAAATATCAGCTTTTTTCAAAAAGTTGGTATGTTTTCTGTTCGTTAAAATCTCTACTTTCCGATGGTGAAAAAAAATGTATATGTTACTATAGTAAATCTTCTCAGAAAATGCAAAAAATCAAAAAAAAAATATTAAAGAAATAAATGTCAAAATGTACAAAAAATATATTATAAATCTATTAAAAATGTATAAAATATATATGGAAATCGGCCAAAAGTTTGTTATTAAAAATATATTTACGATATATATTTTATATATTTTTTATAGATTTTAAATATATTTTTTTTTCATGGGATTAACTAAATTTGTTTGTGCAAAATTAAGGAGATTATTATTTTTTATCTTGTACTAAAATATCATTTAATTTCAATCTTTAGGTTACGTTACGTTAAGCATACTATTTTTTAAAGAAAATATTACGATTTTTATGTTTGAGTTGATTGATACAGATATACTCGTAAATAGAGATAGTATTTACCTTCCTATGCAGATTCGAAAAGTTCTTTTGTTTTTTTAAGTTAACTTGTCACAATTATCTTCAAGAAACTCAGCGTGCAAAAATACACGTATTTTTATAAACGATGTTGTATACTGTACTGTATTTCGAATACTGGTTAGGCTAACGGTTGTAACAGCTGCTACGAAATATATAGTGTATAATAGTAGGTATGTACGAGTATGTAGTAAGACCCAGACCCGCCTAGCCCCTTCCCCACTTGTCCACGAAATACCTTTTGATGGGCTACAATTTTTCGTAGGTCACTCAGGTATATCTACTCAGGTATATATAATTTATTTTAAAATAGTTATAAATAGGCATCTACGCATATAATTTAAAGAATTCGACAACTTACTCCAAATATTGTAGATGTCTTATTAAATATTAATTTTATTAACTTATTTGTTTGTTAATTATAGTAGTATATTTTTATTTGCAATTTTTTTGTTATCAATGTCACATGTAATCTAACGTTTTTCGAGTAATTAAAGTGTAATTTTAATAAATAGCTCAAAATTATTTATAATAATTAAATAAAAGCTTTCGAATTCGAGTTTTTTGATTTTTTGCATTTTCTGAGAAGATTTACTATAGTAACATATATATTTTTTTTCACCATCAGAAAGTAGAGATTTCAACAAACAGAAAACATACCAACTTTTTGAAAAAAGCTGATATTTTGACGGGTGAATTTTCGATTGAAAATTAGGGTGTTTCTTCGATATTAATTCAAAATAAGGTGAAAAAATAAATATTTTTAATCAAATAAATTACAGCGTATTTGGGACATAAAAAGGTAAGTTTTCACCAAATTTCGTTAAAAAAAAAGATTTTTGTAAAAGATAAAAATAAAAAACCAAAAACTTGGTTTTTTGGATTTTTCACATAAATTTTGAGGTTATGTGAAAAAAGTGTCAATACAAAAGTTTTAGATCTTTTTATTACCTACAACTTTGTCATATAACTTTTTTCGATAGGACTTTTAGTTTTGCCGGAAATCGAGAAAAACCGTTTTTACCCTTAACCCCCCCCCCCATAAATTATTTTTCCTTTTATTTTTATAATATTCCCCTCCTTTTCTAATGGGTTTCATCCTACTATTATTTTTTTTGGTTATAAAAATTATCGACCCTGGTGTAAATATGACTTGACAGCTTTCGTATTTCAATACTTTCAATATTAGTCCTTATTATTTGGGGGTATTTTGTGAGTAGTATTGCTAGGTTTTAGTAAAGTTTAGAATAATTAATAATATTATGAATGCTTTTTTTTCAAATTTCTATAAAACAGAAAGTTCTTCTTAAATTGGTATCAAAAACACATTGGTATCAAACCCCCATCCCCTTCCCGACCTCAGATCGCCCGTAAATTATTTTTCCTTTTATTTTTATAATATTCCCCTCCTTCTCTAATGGGTTTCATCCTACTATTATTTTTTTTCACTCTTTATTATTTTTAAAGGCTTCTACTCTGGTGTATATAGCATGTGTCTATTTATATTATAGTCATATATTCAATCTATGGAACTACATACATAGTTCACATTCACACGTTTTATAGGCTTTTATAGAACAGCACAGCCTTCAGAAAAACTCCGGTCCACCGGAAATCGAACCCGCTACCCAATATCTCCAATCAGGCCTCAATTTCCTTGTAATCACTGCGCATCAGAACATCATTATAGCCGTTTTCCTGTGCAATGACCTTTACCTACAATATATACACACAATAATTATATTATATCGCATACCTAGATCAAAGCAGATATTTAGCGAAATATTTTTTTTGTTTTTTTACAGAAGTGCGAAGAAATTGATCTCTGTACATAATATGTCTCTTATGTATTTTCGATTTTTACCCAGTTGAAAAAAAATCGGTCATTTCAAACATTTTGTTGATGCAGAGTTGCAAGTTTGAATGGTAGAGCTGATTTTTAGGGTTCCGTACCTGAAAAGAAAAATAAAGGAACCCTCATAAGATCACTTTGTTGTCCCTCTGTCCGTATGTCAAGACTCTTTAGCTCGAGAAACACGTTAAAACATCGAGTTGAAATTTAAACTTATACGTATATCTATGGTATCTTGCAGTTGTGGATAATAAACATATCTCAGTTGTTGTATAAAAAAGTAAGAGCCGTTTAAGTCGTAAAATACGCATATTTCGACACTTACAAAAGTCAAAACCTACAGGGTACTTCCCGTTAACATAGAACTATGAAATTTGGCGAAAAACATTGTCTCAGAGTACACATATAGGAATAAATCTGAAAACTGTACATTTTTATTTAAATCACAAAAAATAGGGCCTTAAAATTCACAAAATATTGGTTCAAAATTTAAAGTGAGTAAATCGTATCATGTAAGGAATCATATAAAAAAGGTTCATTCAAAAAACAAGTTTTTAATTATTTTAACAATGAGTAATTTTCGATGTATGTCGAGAAAAGTGATAAAATAAAAAAAAAATTTGTCGATGATTATGGTAAGTAGGTATACTATACTTAGATATTTTAACAACTTACTTCCCAATTTTGTGAAATTTTCTGGATTTGTACGGAACCCTCGGTGTGCGAGCCTCACTCGCACTTGTCCGGTTTTTTTTATCTATCTCCAGGTTGGTTTCATAGTAAAAGTTGTTCGTAAGCATGTTCTGAGTCAGCTCTTTTCAGCTCAGATTAGCTCTACGTAGATATCTCTGTACAATTATACTGAACGCGCATCACATTCCCAGATGCCAATGCTTTTGAATGAAACGAATGATTCTAGAGACTAGAGACCCCACGGCTGTCACTATGATTTTATAAGTGAACAAATCATAGCGTAGTTCAACTGGGTGTTCGTTAGCGATGATCGAAGTTAAGCAACGTTCAGAATGGTATTAAGTCTTCGAATGGCTGACCGCGGATGGCATTTACATAAGCGGTACCATGGCTCGGGTAGCACCTTAAAATGTAGGCCTCGGTTGTTTTAACGTTTAGCCATGTCAGAGGCCTTCAGGCGGCTTAAACACTCTGACACCAGGGCTAGGCCTTTATAATTGAACAAAGCGGTAGAAAATCAGGAACAAGTGAAACACAGTTGCAGTTAATCTGCTTCATGAACTCATGATAAATGACGGCCCGCTCATGATTTAATTCGAACATACAGGATGTATGAAATCATTTGTGGCGTTTGAAGCTCTATCAAATAATTTGCGTGGTATCATATCAGGTTGCTACTTTGTCACAGATTATAATGTCTGAGAATTGAGTAAATAAATTATTTTATCAACATTTTAATATGTAAAATTAAATATTTATTTGTTTAGACTAAACATTTTTCCTTGAAAGAAAATAGTATGTAACAAGTAAATTCGTATAGGCCGGGTGGATAGGCCTGGTGTCATAGTTATTAAGCCGCCTGAAGGCCTCTGACAGAAACAAAGTATGTAATAATATGCTGTTACATGATTTATGTAAACATTACTATGTTTAAAGACCAAATATTAAATATGTATTTAATATTTGGTCTTTGTTAAAAACTAACAAAAATAGAGTTACGGGCGAGGATTTTACCTGTGTATACAGGGTTATTTCTAATCAATTAGCATCCTTTTAGGGGCTTGTTCTGTGCATCAAAACAAACAACTTTTGTTAAACGATTATTGTCAAAACTAAAAAAAAAATTGTTGTTTCATGAAAAAATATAGTTCACCCGCGACAAAATGTATGGAACAGCTGATTTCTTTTTTGAGTTTTGACGAAAGTCGTAGAACAAAAGTTGTTAGTTTTGATGTACAGAATAAGCCCCTAGAAGGATGCTAATTGATTAGAAAGAACCCTGTATACAGGGTTATTCCCAAGTTATTCCTAATCAATTAGCATCTTTTAGGGGCTTATTCTGTACATCAATATTAACAGCTTTTATTCAACGACTTTATCGCAAAAAAATGATGTTTTATAGAAAAATATCGTTCACAAACTGTATGGAACGACAAAATGTATGGAAAAGCTGTTTTTTTTTTTAGTTTTGACAAGTCGCATAACAACATTTGTTAGTTTTGATGTACAGAATAAGCCCCTAAAAGGATGCTAATTGATAGGAATAATTTTTTAGATTGCTACCTAGATGAAATACTGTCATTTTAATTTCACTGTAGACGCGTGTCAGTAAATGATAAAATATAGGTGCAATAATTATTTTAATTGATTGGAAATTACTTGTCATAATACAGATGATAATTTCTGTCAGAATTAGTAAAATAGCGTAACTTTATTACAAGTAATTCATATTGAGCAGTCTGTATAGTGTACAACTAGGCGTGACTTTGCGTACGAGAGTCAGATTATGTGCGTATCTGCATCATTATTGCTGCACCGATTATACACTTCAATAACACTCTGTATATAGTATAATACTTCTGTGTGGCATTGGGGTCACTGGCCTTACTTTGCATTAATTAATCAGGTGTCTTTTTAACCGACTTCCAAAATGGAGGAGGTTCTATGTTCGTCTGTATGTTTTTTTTGTGTACGAGTATGTTTATCGGTGTTTTCGCCAAGTGGGAACCCAATGAAACAACTATTTTTAGTTCAAAAGGGTATACTCCCGAACTCGGCTAAGCCGTTTTTGAAAAATCAACAATATTGTAAAAATGGTATACAACATCTTCGAGTGAACTATTCGAATGTTGGAATTGAATAAATACACGATGGAAATCACTTTTGCCACTTTATTATTTTTTCAAAAACTACCTTTTTTTAAAAACAAGTACTTGTCAAGACGAACCAAACGATAGGGTTTCGTCGTTTCATTACAGAGTTCTTATGACCACCTTCCAGCTCCATAATCAGACTCTGGTTACCATTTAAAAATAAACTACTCGCCAAAACCATTCAAATGATCCCATACTCGATGAGAGTTTGTCGCTTCATTGCTAAGTTCCTTTGGCCATCTTCCAGCTCTATGATCAGATCAGCCCCATGTTATCATAATATTACATTGTCACGCGATTTACACATGTAACCTGAAAAACTTGCAACATTTGATTACTGACACAGACAAAGGGATAGGTGAAAGTAAATAAAAACTTGTAATAACAGCTTGTAAAATAATTTATTACAGTATTCGGTAACGCTTAAAGCGTATAGTTAGACTAGGTGTTTGTCAGCGATCAGCAAAGTTAAGCAACGTTCGGTACGGCCAGTCTTCGGATGGATGACCGCGGTTGACATGTAAAACTGAGCGCTACCATGGCTCGGATGGAGCATTAAATAGTAGGACCTGGTTGTCTTCAGGCGGCTTAAAAACATTGACACTAGGACAAGCCACTCTGCCCACGTATAGACGAACCTATAGTATAATATATGTTCGTCTATGGCCCACGAACTTAATATAAATACCATTTTTGTAGTGGTAGGATAAAAGAATAATTTGGACTGGTATAGGTAAAGAAAATAGTGGTTTTTGGGCTAAGTATATTGCACTTATTATTGGCAAAATTATAAATTTTCTTTATAATTACGAAAAATTAAATAAAATGCTAAACGAAATTTACCTTCCAGTAAAGTCAAGACTTTATAAAAATAACACAAACCATAATTATAATCTCTACTATACAATGTCCGTTAACAGTCTGTAGCAGCCCTAATAATATTAACCCCTAAATGCGTGAGGTTACCCTAATGCACGAAATTCGGTACGAGATAAAAAACGGTAAATAATTTTCGATTTCGCGGTTACGACTTTCCCCCAAACTAACTTTTTTACTAAGTTTTTTATTGGCTTGAACTGGTAAATATCCGTTTCGCATTTTTTTCGTTTTGTTCCAGTGTGTGATGTATGGGCTAGTATGTCATTAAATGTCAAACTATTTTACGTTTTTATTGATTGAAATGACATTGACAACTGAGGGATGGCGTGGGAATTATCATTTTTAGCTTTGTTATTTCTTTTTTTTGCGGAGTAATGATGACATTGACGTTTTTATAGATGTGTTTATTGCAAAATTTCACAGGATAGGGCTAGACGCCAAACACATTTTAGGATGCTGTAGTAAATAATAACTTCGAAAACTTCGACTTAAAAATGAATTTAATAATAAAAGTGTTATTAACGTACAGATTTCAGTATTTATGTGATATTGCTCAAAATATGTAGGAAAAAAGGTTATCAATAATTAATTTGACGAATTGTGCATTTAAAATTTTTAATTAATGAATAGATTTTTTTGGTTGTTGGTTAAATTACTAATACTATGTATTACTAATTAACAGCTTGTAAAATAATAACAAAATTTACAAAATTAGTAATACTATGTATTTACAAAATAAACCCGATTACAGAGGCGCCAGCGTAAATTAAATAGCAGCGTAAAAAGCGTTCTCTCTATCGAATGCCTAAAGTGAATAAGAAACAGAACTATGCTATTTAGCTATTATAATAACGATGGCGCCTCTGTAATCGGGCTTTATGTACTACTAATTTTGTAAAGGTATTTAAAAAGTATTTACACTTGTTATGATTTTGCTCTTACAGATATATTTTGAAAGCAAATTGTCTTACACTTACTCTACCGACCAACAGGTCAATCGCATAAAAATACAGCTGAACCACAATTTAACTTTAACCGAACTTTGACTTCTTGTCTACATTCGTATCGCGCTAATGATTTTGACAAATGTTGAAACGCAACTCAATCAGAGTTGAAACGTAACCGCTGGCAAACGTACGGATGACAAACAGCCAAAAGTTGGCTGCTTGTCAACGGCCTTCGTGGGGAGTGCACTACTCGACATCGGGTCGGGCCCGAGTTTCCGCTACATCCAATTCATGGACCCTCTCCAATAAATCCATATACATTATGTATCACAATATTCACAATCAATATTCTTTCAATTCAAAATTACAATAAATGTTCTAAATAATCGCACAACGGTCCAATTAAAGGCCTTCCAACGAAAAGCAATCTTTTTATCATTATTACACTGATTTACATGAAATCATTTGCATCGCTTTCTACAAACTTTTGAATAACTCTATCACACATACACATGACACTCAAACTCAATTGGCACTGCATCCATACAGTACAATAGCCGTCATTTGTATTCTATTAACGGGAGTAAATTACCTCATTATCGCTGTCAACGCCACGCGGAACAAGCATTCATCAATTCGCATTTAAACTTGAATTATAATATTCATAACTTCCATGTTCCAAGTTGATGGCAGACGCGGGATCTTTTACAAACTGTATTTTAGTAACCTGTAATTGGATTAATGTAGTAGCTCTTCCAGGGTACATTTGTGTTCAGCAACGAACTGAAAGGCTAGTAAAATATCAATTTTACTCCAGATTTTTCTTACTCATAGTATTTTTGTTTTGTGAAAATGGTGCGGAATAGCGATTATTAATATAACAGTAGGAATGTAACCAAAAAGCCGTGGTGGTCTAGAGGTAGTGACACCCGCCTTACAATCGTGAGGTCGTGGGTTCAAATCCCCGGTCCTGTATCAATGAGTTCTTTAGAATTTATGTACGGAATTTCACACCACTGGCTTTTCGGTGAAGGAAAACATCGTGAGGCAACCTGCATACGCCAGTAGAAGAAATTCGATGGCGTATGTGAATCCACCAACCCGCACTGGGCCAGCGTGGTGGATATGGCCTAATCACCCTTCGTGGGTAGGCCTACGTCCTGCAGTGGACTGTTAAAAAGGCTGGTACAGTACAGTACAGTACAGTAGGAATGTAAGAATTATATTGACGCCTGCCAATTGCTTTAAATTTCTGTGTGTATGTATAAAATGTTGGATATTTTTTCATATTATTCAGTTGATGAATCTAGCTAGGTGATTATACGCTTTCATTTTATAAATAATTATGTACTGTTAATCATTATCTATTATCGGTATCGGCCGTAAGACGTCCACTAATAGATAATCATAATCATTTAATTCATAACGCTAGTTACAACAACTTACATCATAGTACAATTTAAAATTAGTTACAACAGAAAGGTAAGTAATCTTACTTAGAAACATCATTCTGAAATTTAAATAGACACGAAATATAGCATAATAATGCCAATATTCAATTCAATTCAATTACAAGAATTACAATATAATTAAATCCGTAGGAGAGGCCCTACGGAATATGTTTATATTTACGACAAATTTTCTTAATTTCTGTAATGATGATCAAATCAATACTTTAAGTTGTCAACAATCTCGTGTGTACTTCACGAAATTGACGATAATTTGTATGCAAAACTGTTAATTAACACATTAACATCCAAATGGTGGCACAAAAGGTAGGCTCGCTAGAGGTGGATCAGGCCTCGTATGGGATAGGGTTAAAAGACGTAGCATAAAATAGGGTGCGACAATTTGATGTTGTCACATAATATTCTAAATAATTTTGTATTTTTTTTAAAAGAAGTAGGTACCTAACATTGATTAGTGACAAAAATGTTAAATGAGTAATCTGAGCTTCCTAAGAGTTCCTTCTTTCCTAAGCGTTTTGATTACTTGTTGTATTTTCTGTTCATTAGTGTAGGTACTTCAATCATTGACACTATTTCTACTTAAATCTACCTACATATATGACTTGTAAGTTCAAAGATGACAAAAAATTACGTGCTATCCGAATTATAGCTTCTTTGTAAGTGCTCCTCGGTGATCTATCCAAAAACTGACAATACAAAATGTTGCTTCACTTTACTGATTGGTCGTCGCCAGCTCAATTTTTTATCAATAAACAACTCCCAATTTTCTATCTTCAACTATTCAGTTGGTCTGGTAATCACCAGAGCTGGTTTGTATAAAAACTGTTACGATTGGTATTGACTGTACTGTACTGTACTGTACCAGCCTTTTAATAGTCCACTGCAGGACGTAGGCCTACCCACGCAGGGTGATTGGGCCATATCCACCACGCTGGCCCAGTGCAGGTTGGTGGATTCACATACTCCATCGAATTTCTTCTACAGACGCATGCAGGTTGCCTCACGATGTTTTCCTTCACCGAAAAGCCAGTGATGTGAAATTCCGTACATAAATTCCAAAGAACTCATTGGTACGGGACCGGGGATTTGAACCCACGACCTCACGATTGTAAGGCGGGTGTCACTACCTCTAGACCACCACGGCTTCACGGCTTGACTATATTTTGACATTTTAAAAGGCAAACTGCTTTACATATACGTAGGCTGAATCATACAAGTTAGCAATGTGAAGTTAGCTACAAGCTACGCAATATCCCAATCCTGACTAAAGCTGGCATAAAGCTGAGTATTTATTGCCAAAATTTTGACAGTATGACAGCTTGTGGTTCACTTCACATCCGCCGACTTGTATGATTCGGCCTAAACCAAATATCTGCAAAAATATTTTGTATAAAATCTTATCAAAATGCGTCATTTAAATTAATTAACCCTAAACTCGTGCGGCTTCGTCAATCGCACAAACTGCACCAATCTCACAGAAGTGGGCCTGATTACGCTATTTATTCTATTACCCACTGATTGCCAGTTGAATGAGTTGCGTCGTCGCCCATTAGCCGTATTGTTCCTTTGTCGAGTTTGTATTCAAATTGATGTATATCGGTGTATCTATACAGTATTTATAGACAGAGGCCATGTTGCTAAGGCATCCGCACAGACATCATATACCTACCTATTCTACGTAGGTACTTAACCGTATATCTAATAGAAACGCCAGTCTTTAAAGTTAAAATATGAAACGATACAATTTGCCTTTTAACATTTCTATTTGTACAAGGGTTAAAATATTTAATTTGTATTAAACAATTCATATCCATATTTAAATTGTTAATACTTATCGAGAAACAAAGAAACTTGGCAACTGAATAAACGAGAAAGATCAATAGCTTCTGAATAGCTTCAAAATAAGTGGGTGTTTATTTTTTGACAAAAATAGAAATACGAGTATGTACACAGTAGAAAATTTTGAAAAAATAGTCATACTATCTATATTTTTGGTTAGTTTGATTGTGATTGTAGTAGCTAAATGTTAATGGCTAATTTTTGTAAACTTCTTTCTGAACTCAGGGGTGAAAGTTGACAGTTTCTAACAATGTAAGTCAAAATAAATGTCAAAGTGTAACACTTCAAAAATTAGTTACACCTTAATTCGCGAACTGATCCCAATTATGACCCACTTCATCTTATAAACGTCAATTTCAACGGTTTTGATAAATGTTAATTCACAAAAACTGTAGTTCTTATTACAATGGCTTATGGACTAATTTTGACAGATATAAATATTGTCACAAACAACAATGCCGCATTTTTATACTATAGGTACCGTTTAAGGGTTAACCGTGTCAAAATCAAAGGATGCCAAAAAGGGGGCAAGTTCAAATACAGAATGACAAACCTTTTTTTAACACCCCATCCATAACGGGCAGACAATAAAAAAGAAGAAAGAAAAATAACAAAACAGCGTTTACAAATTTTTATGTTCGAAATTTAAAACTTTATTATTTAATAAACTGTTGCAACTGATGTTTCGGAACGGGACTTTAAAAATGATATTCATTAAAGGTAATAAAAAGCTAATAGTCTATTGTTATCGATCGATGAATTTTTGAGATGATTTTGCGATTTTTTTACGAGCGCACGTTGATTTTACGATACGTTTGACGATGCAGTTTTTTCGTGAGAACGGGTCACCAGGTGGTATTTGAGCCCTTTTAATGTGTTTTACTTATAGAGTTTAAATATTTTATGTTTTACTTTTCAGCAGTAAAATTTTGGGATTTTATTACTGTATCATAATCATTTTTGTGACGTGAAAAATTCTCAAACTAGACCAATAACACTGGCCCTAAATTCGCGAAAAAGTGGTCAAGTGGAAAATTGAACCTTTTTTGCAATGTTAGGGTCGGTTTTGATTAATGTTATTCATAAATATGAGTATGACACCCACAAAGAATAGTAGGGTAATTCTGCCACTGCAAGTAAGTAAAACTTATAGCTAATAAAATTAGTAAATAAATAAATAAATACTAAGGGATATCTTACAGACGGCCTCTGACACCAAACTAAGCAATGCTTTTGATATGGCTGCCAGAGTCTGTTATACCACAGAATATATAATTAGTAGTTATACTACATATTTTAAATACATACCTACTTATATAAATAATACTTAAATAACACCCAGATCAGAGCAAACACTTATGTTCATCACAAAAATACTTGACCTGAGTGGGAATCGAACTCACGCCTCTTTGATCCCTAGTTAGGGTCACTAACTACTGAACCACTGAGGCATTTGAATAGTCAAATAGTGTCGTTTGACTAGGTGTTTCACTATGGCAATCATCTAACATACATCTCTGAAAGCAACACTGCTGTAGTCCCCAACACAAATACAAATATAAGCTCCCATAATAGTTCACATTCGCGGCAACACACATCATAATCTCACTCAATCTCACCGTCTCACCGTAATTAAAGTGCACATCTCACTCCGTCAAATGCGAACATTTTGGCGTAAATTATGAACACTTTGACGTCGGAGTGAACATTTTGTCTTCAAATGCGGACGTTTTGCTGCAAATGGCCGCGGATCCGCTTATCTTAATCCTGGCACGGAAATCAGGTGGAGCCATCGAATGAGTGTTTTAATAAGAGCAGCATCGTTTTTTTTTTAATGTAAAATTGTAGATTTTTTTTCCTCTTCCATCCATCAGCCATAATACGTCCAATGCTCCCTTATAAATCCCCAATAAAACCGGTTGGAAGCGGCTTGTATCCAGCACATATCAGATAGATATTTTAGCGACTTATAAACAGGAGGCGGTACTATTCGTCTGTATGTATTGTTTTTGTGTTTGTTCATTGATATTTTCACCAATTGTAACCGAATTTTAAAAAATCTTTCGAAAGGTGTTCGTTATTGCAATTCTTGCGAAAAATAATTATAGTAAATTACTGTAATTTCACACCACTGGCTTTTCGGTGAAGGAAAAACATCGTAAGGCAACCTGCATATGTCCGGAGAAGAATTTCAATGGCGTATGTGAATCCACCAACCCGCACTGGACCAGCGTGGTAGATATGGCCCAATCACCCTTCGTGGGTAAAAAAGGATGATACAGTACAGTACAGTACTGTAATTGTATTTATTTCAATACGCCAAAGTTAAAGTAATTTTGTTGCACAGTTTTTTATCTATCTTTATTAAAATTTAAGTAATTATCAAATTTTTAAGGGTTCTACCTGTCGTGACCTGAAATCGAGATCTGAGTTCGTTCAATTTGCGAGTTTAATTTTTAAGATAAACAAATCCTTACGGGAAAACAATTCGTACAATATCTTCGAGCTGTTGTTTTATTTTTTCTATAAAATATTATCATGACAAATATATTATTGCTCGTCAATAAAATCATTGTGATTTTTTGACCGACGAACCACCGGAGGAGGTTTACAATTCGACGCGTATATATTTTTTTATGTATAATCACGCGTAACTTTTTTCATAGTAGTCCGATTTCAATAATTCTTTTTTTATTGGATAGGGTATACTTTGAAATTGGTTTGGTTTTTTTATCGAAATTGGCTGAGCCATTTTTGATAAATCAACAATAATGTGAAAAATGTTACATCGATCCGTGCATAATATTTGCGTTCTAGCGATGCGTCCCGGCTTCGCACAGGTGAATTATACAAATAAACATTTCTTTCGAATTACTTTATCTATTAAAACAAACTGCATCAAAATCCGTTGCGTAGTTTCAAAGATATAAGCATACATGGGGACAGACAGCGGAAAGCGACTTTGTTTTATACTATGTAATGATTCTGTACCTACACGAGTTAAGTCGGTCATCTTAATAATGACTAAGTGAACATGTCACACAAATACTTACAAAAAAAAGACGTTCCTCATATCCTCTAATTTCATGACCCCACAAAAATCTTTGCAATATTAAACATCAGCTTTTAATGGGCAAGGAAATTAATGAAGTTGGAAAAGTTAGACCATACAAAGTAGTCTAATGCACGATGAAATATTACCGTTGTTGCGAGGACAAAGTAATTTATGTAAATCTAAGTATATTATATGTGAATATTTGTATAAGCTAGTACACTACCTAGTAAGTTTGTGTTTCTTAGCGATCAACGAAATTAAGCAACATTTGGCAAGGTCAGTATTCGGATGGAAAGCCGTGGGTGGTATTTATAACTGAGTGCTATCGTGGCTCGAATTTAACATCAAATATGCGTACAAGTCCTAATTTGTTTTTTTTTTTACTCAATGATTATGCGTGAAACATATTTGTTAAATGTTGTGGTTGATTAATGTAACATCATGATTGACGTTAAAAACATTATTATTTAAACGAAATTTCACTAAGTAAAAACAATACTAAGCAAGCCACGTTACAAAAAGCCCGATTACAGAGGCGCCATCATCGTAATTATAATAGCTAAATAGCATAGTTCTGTTTCTTTTTCACTTTAGGCATTCGATAGAGAGAACAATTTTTACCAATGTAAATCTGTGGCGCTTCTGCAATCGGGCTTATTATGTCGTTAGGATATCTATAGGAAAGCCATAAGTCTAACAGTGGATGTCTTACAAATAATGTAATGAAAGTGATCATATAAAGAAAAGTCGAATTTTTGTGTGCCTGTCTGTGTCTCGTATTAGTGCCAATTATGAAGGCGCCATCGTAAATTTAATAGCAACATAAAAAGTGTTCGTTTTATCGAATGCCTAAAGTTTAAAAAAAAACAGAAAAAGTCTAATTAACTATTATAATTTCGATAATGCCTTCATAGTTGGGCTTGTTATCCGCTTAGGTCTCCAAACTACTCAACAATTTGCAATGCGGTCTTGAATTACATTTATATTTTGATTTCTTCAGGAAAGTTTATAGCTTTATTTCAATAATAGCCGTAGGAAGCCAAGACGGGCAGCTAGTATTATTTATTAAAATTTATATGAACACCGGATACAACTCACGATTATTTGAACGGTCGAGCCGCTATGCGTCCCACCGGTTTCAGAGTAGTTAGTACTCCTTCATCAGATGATTCTGAAATCTGAAATTTTAATGATGAATACTCACGCTAGTTTTAATTTAGTGTTATTTATTTAGTTTTAAATTCAGCTAACTTTTCCACACCTTAATCAAGTTTAGAACCTTTTGTACTTTCAATGTTGGTGTTAAAATCCTCGAAACAGAAGATACATAACGGAAATACAGCCATTACCGCTCAGACTTTATGGTTTAATTTCCTGAAAGCTCTATTTTCATTTGTCAAGAGAACCGTGCATACGTGATAGTTAGTTTTTATAGCCTTAGATAGACGGAAAGCTGACGACGATTATTTTTACTTTTGAATTTGAATTCAGACATGGTAGAATAAGAATAATGAGGAGAGAATAGTGAATAATAATGGAGTATTGTTAGACTTAAGGCCCTCAAAATTATAAATTATAAATAAATAAATGTAATTTATTTGAAACTAATAATAATATGCCGATCATAGTATTTTTAGTCATAACCAAATTGACATAAAAATAACAATTTAATGATATTGAATATACTTGATTTTATACAATTACAATTATAAGATTATTTTTAAGATAATAGTATATGTAGTTGCATTTGAATGTTCAAGTATGATTAGTAGGTATTATTGGCATTGAGGGTATTAATAAGGATTTTTCTTACTAAGTATTAAAATGACACATGTTTTTTTTCATGGGTGACCCTTTGCAAAGTATAAGGAGGTTTATAGGTGTATTTACTCATGATTTAAAACAACTTTTCTGAAAGTTCAACTGTAAAATAATGTATGAAATCTGAAAGTAAAACTAAAAGCTGTTTCGTACAAAAAAATATTGACTCCAAAAAAATGTATAGAACAGCTGAAGTTTTCCACGATTTCATGGTTGGACTCACAGCATAGGTAAGTAGTTAATAATGACGAATTTATCATTATACTCGTATTTATCAAAAAGCCCTGTATGCTTCAAACCAATACCTTGTATGTACTATAAATGGTCAATCAACAACTATTGCTTATTTATATTATATACATATTATATTGATTTCGAAACAACAATAACACTACCATGGTATTTATATCTGCAGTAACTTTAATTGACAGGGGTACCTATACTATAACATCATAAAAGTGATTCAATTTGTGTTCTGAATGTGAGAAGTTATGATTAAATGATGGGTATTTAGTATTTAGGGGAGTATGGAGCTTAATATTTTGTTAAACTATGTAACATAAGTATAATCGTTTTGCCTAACTTTCGAGAACTTTTCGATCAGTTCAGTCATCAGTCTTCCGTACTGTGTTCCGCCAACTGACAATCCGCTGGGCTATGTCGGCCACTTTTGTTATTCTACGGTTCACCTTTTTTCTGATTAGATTACGAAATTAAACCTTATTTAGCGGCGTTGTCCACTTTTTGGGATGGGCAAATAAGTTAAACAGATCGAAAACTCGTAAGACGGTGCAGAGCGCTTGCGCGAGTGCGCGTCTGTGATGATGGTACTTTATACTCGTAAGTTTAAGTGTTCACTACCGGCACTCCCGGCGTGCAACCCGATGTTTTTTATGTGAAATCTTCTTTAAGGGGGCGCCTTCTTTAATGCCAAAATCAAGCGAAAGGTGTATTTTTAAAGACGTGGTGTAAAGGTAACGAACATAAATATCCATATTAAAAACATACTATAGGAAAGGAAAAATCTACAGTAGCGGAGTAATCTCTTAGAATTTTGGAAAATAATATGGTTAAGTACTTTAGAAAAAAAATAAAACTTAGCATCATAAAAACACCACATTACTTTTGACAAATTACGTAGCCAGACTAATGTTCTAGAAGAGTAATCGATTAGTTTTGTTTAATATATGCTTAAATTTCGAATAAATAAAAAAATGTCACCTAAAAATGTAAGCTGGCGCTCGAAGCCAAAATCATCGTGAACTGTGTCATGCGATTTTCGACTCTAAACAAAGCAGCATAGATGATAGCTGGCGATGTAAGAAGCACGGGTGAAATCTATTTTTTTCGTGGCATTAGGCGCACTCTTAACGCCGTGATGCACTTTTTGAAATGGGTGAAAAAATGTTACACTCACGTCAGGACGTAAGCTGATCGAACGAGTTTTCACTTGTAAGACGAGTTTTCACTTCTGCCGGCACTCTCGGAGTGCAACCCGTTGCTTTTTTCATTTAATGTAGGTTCGCGTTTGACTAAATTTTCCTTAAGATGCAGATATGCGACCTACTTTAGCATGGTTACCTATAAGATACCTGTATACAGGGTTATTTCTAATCAATTATCATCCGCTTAGGGGCTTATTATGTACATCAAAACCAACAACTTTTGTCAAATCTCAAAAAAAAAATTTTTGTTTCATAGAAAAATATCCTCCACCCGCGACAGAATGTATGGAACAGCTGATTTTATTATTTTATACTACGGGACTAATCGCGCACTAAAATTACGAGATAAATAAATACCGAGTTGCATCGGCCGTGGTCACGGGTCTACCCCTAACTCGGCCGAAACGTCGGGATGAGGAGGTATTTATTTATCTCGTTATTTTAGTGCGCGATTAGTCCCGTAGTATAAAATAATAATGTGTTCAAATCGCGAAAGTTTAAAAACAACAGCTGATTTTATTTTTTATTTTGACAAAAGTTGTAAAAGTTTGTTAAATCTTTAGTGGAAAGAAAGAGTCTCGTAAACCCATCCAAATATGCGGCTGGTACACTTATCCCTACCGAGCTATCCCCCCTGGTAGGGATAAGTGCACTTTTTGTAGATTTAGTTCTACCAGTAGGGATAGGTGCACTGACCATTTGTGTAGTGCACTTATCCCTACCGAGCTATATTTGGTAGGGATGGGTGCACTGCCTATTTCTACTAATTTTGAACTATTCGTATTATTTGCTATTACTAATCGAATACAATAATAGGGAACGTTGGTTTTATTGAAAAAATATTTTTCTGAAAGAAGTTTCATTAGGTACACAACTTTTTGCCCTAACATTTTTTTTCTATGACAGATGTCAAAGTGACAGCTGTCATATCCTAGGATCGGTACTAGAATGGCATGACAGGTGTCAAAGTGAAAGCTGTCAAACTCAAAAGTGAATTATCTCCGTAACTATCGCTTATAAACCATTGTTGTTCCAACAAAAGTGATAGAGCTCAACGAGATCTACATTTCGGGTGAGAGCTGTCAAACTCAAAAGTGGATTATCTCCGTAACTATCACATATAAACCATTGTTGTTTTAACAAAAGTGATAGAGCTCAACGAGATCTACATTTCGGATGACAGCTGTCAAACTTAAAAGTGGATTATCTCCGTAACTATCACATATAAACCATCGTTGTTCTAACAAAAGTGATAGAACTCAACGAGATCTACATATCGGATGACAGCTGTCAAACTTAAAAGTGGATTATCTCCGTAACTATCACATTCAAACCATTATTGTTTGAACAAAAGTGAAAGAGCTCAACGAGATCTATATTTCGGATGACAGCTGTCAAACTTAAAAGTGGATTATCTCCGTAACTTTCACATATAAACCATTGTTGTTCTAACAAAAGTGATAGAGCTCAACGAGATCTACATTTCGGATGACAGCTGTCAAACTTAAAAGTGGATTATCTTCGTAACTATTGTTACACAAGCTAGTTATTGAATATACTTCACAATTACTAAACATGAAATAGATCTCGTTGAATTCTATTACTTTTGTTAAAACAACAATGGTTTATACGTGATAGTTAAGGAGATAATCCACTTTTAAGTTTGACAGCTGTCATCCGAAATGAAGATCTCGTTGAGCTCTATCACTTTTGTTCAAACAACAATGGTTTATATGTGATAGTTACGGAGATAATTCATTTTTAAGTTTGACAGCTGTCATCTGAAATGAAGATCTTATTGAGCTCTATCACTTTTGTTAGAACAACAATGGTTTATATGTGATAGTTACGGAGATAATCCACTTTTAAGTTTGACAGCTGTCATCCGAAATGTAGATCTCGTTGAGCTCTATCACTTTTGTTAGAACAACAATGGTTTATAAGCGATAGTTACAGAGATAATCCACTTTTAAGTTTGACAGCTGTCATCTGAAATGAAGATCTTGTTGAGTTCTATCACTTTTGTTGGAACAACAATGGTTTATCTGTGATAGTTACGGAGATAATCAACTTTTAAGTTTGACAGCTGTCATCCGAAATGTAGATCTCGTTGAGCTCTATCACTTTTGTTAGAACAACAATGGTTTTTAAGTGATAGTTACGGAGAAAATCCACTTTTAAATTTGACACCTGTCACTTTGACACCTATCATGCTGTTATAGTACCGATTCTAGAATATGACAGCTGTCACTTTGACATCTGTGATTAAAAAAAAGTTATGTACCTAATGAAACTCCATCATTTCAGCAAATTAATTTTTCAATAAAACCAACGTTCCGTGGTATTTTATTCGATTAGCAATAGCACATAATATGAAGAGTAGAAAATAGTAGAAATAGGCAGTGCACCCATCCCTATCAGAGGAGATAGCTCGGTAGGGATAAGTGCACTACACAAATGGTTAGTGCACCTATCGCTACTGGTAGAACTAAATCTACAAAAAGTGCACTTATCCCTACCAGGGGGGATAGCTTGGTAGGGATAAGTGCACCAGCCGCAAATTCTAGCTGTTTTTATGAAGAATGTGGATTCGAAACGCAAAAACGAAAAAATTCTAACGCGGGAATATCCACGATAAAAGGGATCATCTCGCAGAGAGACTCCCGAACATATCCCACTCCAAAGCTCGGTAGGGTCCTTGGAGCTTAATAATAAAGCCCACAGTGAGACCTAGTAAGGTTTGGTGTATGTACTTTCAATTGTAAAATATTAAAAAAAATATGTCTGCTAATATTTTATCATCAAAGCAGTTTTTTATTTATAATGTAAATATACCTATACCTAGAAAAAGTAATTGTTTTAGATACAAGTTTTGTTGTTTTTTAAGGTTTATTACAATAAATTGATTTGAAACCATCTTATCATCTCCAGTCAACTACAACTACTGGTGCTACTAAACATTTTGTCCGAATCATAAACACCATTATGACAACATCCTATGCCACTAATGCTCATTTAACATCAAAATTCCCGTTAATAATTTATTGTTAAACATACATTACCATGTTATTAATTAATTTACATGTAATACCCGTGGTTAAAATCTCGTTTTTCCTAAGTCGGAGAGTGACCCGTATGGTTGTGGAGGTAGAGGAAATTGAAGTGGCAACTGAAATGTGTGTAGAGTAGCGCGTGTATGTATACCTAAAAAAAAAAATGAATTTTTAAATCTGTATGTAAAATCTGAAATAAATGAATTTATTATATATCTTAGTATTAGTAGTCTATAAGAAATTATTTAACAACCTCCATTTTCCAAAATCCTAAACTTTTGCAAACCATCAAACAGCGCAAAGTTGCATACTGGGACATGTACATCTATATATCTTCGACATGATAGATACGAGTTGTTGCAACTTATAATGATGGGAGGAAAGTCCTGGTTGCGGAACATACGAGAATGGACGGGGATAAGGAGTGCCGCCGAACCCGTTCGCCTTGCCAAGGACAAAAAGAAATATTTTACTACGGAAATTAACGTGGTTTTCACACATTTTATACTATATACAACGGGACTAAACTCACATGTATGGATAGTCGTAACAACGACCTAGTTTCGGTCGCATTCAGCGACCTTTCTCAAGTTGGCGAGTTCTATCACGCGGAGCCGTCTCGCAATGCACTGAGATGACTTAGTGCATTGCGAGACGACTCCGCGTACTAACTACTAACCATAAAAATACTTTCAAGCTGCCCAAACCGTGAATTAGGAATAATATTAATGTCACTTCTAGAAATTAAATTCCGAGCTGCTCCTAACATGGGCGTGATATTCCGTGCTCAAACGCAATAAATTAGTTAAAAAACAAATCGGTAAACATAGCTCTAATGCTCCGGATTAGTTTAGCCCATCATTACTCGGTAAACGGCGGCTAAATTGTTTTTGATGTCCTGCGGGCGGTTATGATAGTAGTGTTTGAATTAATGTGATGTGAAGTGAATTGAAATGAGGCATTTTGATATAAGCTCTGCAAAGTAAATAATAACTCACGAATAAACTCTTAAGGACAACTTTAGAACATCGACACAAACAACTTTTACTATGGGACTATACAAATTTCGTCTATAGGAAATGGGCATTTTCCATTCCATAGAAAACTATGGTAGGTATAATTATATTTACTGAGTTGATTTCTGTTAATGATATAAACATAACACAAAAAGGAGTTTTAGATGTTTAAATATTTATCATTACGTATAACTTTTAATACGGAACCAATTAGAAAATGCAAAAAAAATTTAGCCGGTCTATACAACAAGTTCGTTAATTCTAGACAAAATGTATGAAACAGAATTTTTTATCTCGCAATTTTGGTGTTGGTCCCATAGTAAAAGTTATTATCATGATAAGTAAATAAATAGGTATTTACATCTGAACCTCCATACACTTTGCGTAACAATACCTCAGAATTATGTTAAAAATAGATAATTACATTCATTTTGAAACGGTAATATATCAAAATTCCATTTAATAAACTTTATTATGAACAATAAAATTTTCACTCAATATCGTAATCTTATTCCCTTTTCTAATTTATCAAAAACAAAGGGGTGTACACACGCCCATAAAATATTGAAATACGACTTGTATAATTTTATGACGTAACAAAATTATCAAATAAAATAAACTTTTTAATGCGGAATCTTCAGTTTTACTACTTTAACACCGTAGGGAGTTTTAAAATGATCGGCAAACTTAAATTTGCTACTGAAATATAAAGTTTAAGTTGAAAAATGTATGAGTACCGGTTTATAGGAAGTGCAAATATAACTTTGTAAGAAAGCATGCGATCTACAAATCCAATTTAAAAGTCGTAAAATGGAATCGCTCAATTTGAAAATTAGGAAGACAAAATATAAATAGTCAGATACACTTTAGTCATAACTTTCAAAAAGTTGGAGGTCCTGTTCTCCTGTATTAAAATTATTTATTAACCTTAAAAGGCGCTCCCGGAACATTGCTATAACATTTAAGTAGGGAATGATTTTTTGTTAATGTTCTGAAGTTAGCTGAACCAGAAACATTTACATTTTAAACTCTGGAATCATTTTCTGACAAATTCTTCAAGAGATTAAATGAAAAAGACAACAATCATTCGATTCAAGCTACATATCATGAAAAAGCCTGACAAAGTTGTAGAGTTTGAAGCTAGAAGATATTGTGGAACTCTACAGCTTCTGGTATATAAAGCTGGAAGTTAGCTCTATAATCTCTATATGAGACCTGATAACTTGACAGTGCAAGCCATGGCCTCGTGAATACATCACGTGATAAAGTTTTACCAAAATATATTTTTGTTGGGATTAAACATTTACTAGTGGCGTTTTTGAGTGGAAGCAAAACAGTCCAGAGGCTTTTTAAACTTTCGCGATTTGAACAGTTTTCGTAGTATATAATAATTATGAGTCCAGAGGCTGCAAATTAAAATTTAAATAAGTAATATTTCGATAAGTGTCGTTTTTTTGGCTTGTTATTTAAAGATCTGTGGTCGTCGCTATAAGTACAATTATAAACAAAAGGCGTAGGCTTAATTAAACATAATCTCATATCGAAAGAACTCATTGGTATGAGATTATGTACCTACGAAAACCGTCAACTCGCACTGGGTGTTAAATATGTCCCGATTTTCCTCAATGGGTAGGCCTACGTTCAGCAGTGGCCAGCCGGCAGTTCATTAAAAGGCTTAAAAAGAAAACTTACTTATAAAAATCGAATGATTTCTTTGTCATAACTGCTTGTATTAACTCGACCTACGACGCCATCGAAGTAACTATAACACAGTCTGTACTCCCTAACGGTCAGAACAGTATGAGTCAGACTTGCACCCGCATTTTTTGCTGGTGTTGTTTACCCGGTGCATAGAGAAAATTACGGTACCGCAGTGCAGTTGACGTGAGAATTATGTAAACGAATAAAACTTTTTGTTCGTTTTTAGGGTTCCGTACCTCAAAAGGAAAAAAAAGGAACCCTTGTAGGATCATTTTGTTGTCCGTCTGTCCGTCTGTGTGTATGTCAAACTCTTTATCTCAAGAACGCGTAAAGATATTGAGTTGAAATTTAAACTGTATACGTATATCTATGGTTTATTGCAGTTGAGTATAAGAAAAACTTCTCAGTTACCGTAAAAAAAAGTTAGAGCCGTTTATGTCGTAAAAAACCGCATATTTTGACACTCACAAAAATCAAATTCTACAGGGTACTTCCCGTTGACATATAACTATGAAATTTGGCGAGAAGCATTGTCTCAGAGTACACATATAGAAAAAAATCTAAAAACTAAACATTTTTATTTAAATCGCAAAAAATTGAGCCTCAAAATTCACAAAATATGGGTTCGAAATTCAAGGTGAGTAAATCGTATCATGTAAGGTATCATATAAAAGAACTTCATTAGCACTTGCTAAAACAGGTTTTTAATAATTTTAACCATGTGCAATTTTCGATGTATGACGAGAAAAGTGAAAAATAAATAAAAAACTTTTTTGTCGATGGTTATAGTAAAGAAATTTTATCAACTTACTTCCCAATTTTGTGAAATATTCTGGATTTATATGGAACCCTCGATGTGCGAGCCTGACTCGTACTTGTCCGTTTTTTTTTACTTAGAGCAAATATCTACAGAGCTACAGTCTCTAAGTAAAACTAAGTAGTAAAAAAATGTCGTCATACATACATACATACTTAGATAATTGTATTTATAATTGTACATTAAATAATTCACAATGACCAATTTTCTCGAATCTCTACGTTATGTTACTAATCAGTGCTTGTAACCGACCACTCTGACATAGCGCGGCGTTGTAGTCGGCAAATTCTGTCCACTACGTAGCTTGGGCAAGGATTTGGCTCGGATACTTTTTTGCACGATTGTGACTCTAGGTATAGATACTTGCTCGATGTTTTTTTTTTGTTTAGAAAATAAATTGTATTTATGTATATTACATTATATCCTGAGCTCAGAACTTAAAAAACATAGGAGACTAAATAAAATCGGTTAATAACTTTAGCGAGCTTAGCAAAGACGCTAAAATAATAATAGATTCAGCTAAAGAGATATGCACCGAAATAAAGTTAAATAGAACAACTACTGCAATGCAATTCAGGATATTTTTGCTTGTATAAATTGTGCATTTTTGGGTTCACGTTTACTCGAAAATGATACAAATGTATTAATACTCGTAGCAAAGTCTAGCGAAGTTTGGAGAACTACGAGTACTAATTGATCGATCGTGACTTTGCTTTCGTTTGTTCAGATGTTGGTTTTCGTTTACAGATTGCATTTTTCAACAGATCTCGACAAAACTTTGTACACAGGTTTTACGTATTAACGTTTTCTTTTTGTCGTCAGCGACTTTTTACTTTTGATTTAATTCCTTGAAAAAGAGAGAAAATTGCTGTCGCGCTATTTATCAGCCGATTTCGATAATATTTAGCGCGATTCTTAAGAATTTAAATTCTAACACAATTCGCCAGTATGAACTAAATCGGTTAAGAGCGAGTTGAGATATTGACTTACAAAGATTCAGTTAAAGAGATGTGTCACGAGATCTACTGTTCGGAAAACTAGGTACTAGTTTTAATCTACGTAGAACCGGCTATAAAAACTGTAACATTCCTAATAATAAAAGTGTAACTCTGAAATAAAATTACACTAGCAGAAACGTTCTTACCATTCTCTTCGGTGTAAGAGCTGTAATACCAACTCTCGCTAGACGTCTGCGATAACACTTCGAGCAAACTTCGGCGCTAATTTGTGATTTCTAGGTTCCAGAGAAGAAAATGCTAACATTATGAGGAACTGGGAACACAGATGATAGATAGATAAAACTTTTTGTAAAATATACACAAAAAAGGCTGAAGAACAAGTTTTTTATATCTATTAGGTACTAATATTATGAATGAAAAAGTGTTTGTTGGTTTTTTTTTATTTCTGACATGGATTTATAAAGGGGCGCCTTCGCACACTCCTCTATCGTAGTCGAAAGGAAACAATGTCGCTTTGTAGAATAATCGTTTATATCGTTTCGACCAGGGTACAATAATATCAATAATTATGTCCGAAAAACTACTGTTGTACTGTACTGTACTGTATCAGCCTTATAATAGTCCACTGCAGGACGTAGGCCTACCCACGAAAGGTGATTGGGGCCATATCCACCACGCTGGCCCAGTGCGGGTTGATGGATTCACATACGCCATTGAAATTCTTCTTCGGACATATGCAGGTTGCCTCACTATGGTTTCCTTCACCGAAAAACCAGTGGTGTGAAATTCCGAACATAAATCCCAAAGAACTCATTGATACGGGACCGGGATTTGAACCCACGACCTCACGATTGTAAGGCGGGTGTCATTACCTTTAGACCACCACGGCTTAAAAACTACATCAGTAAGATAATATCAGATAATATCCAGTGACATTCCTTTTTCTGGGAAGTTCTGCTCCTCTGTCAAAATTGACGATTTTAGTGGTGTGACACTTGCATGGCAGTTTGACCGCTAGTGATGCGATTAAAAATCACTACAGATATAGTTCAATGGTGACATAGCCTACTTTTTATTTCGGGTAGAAAAAAAGTCAAGGGGGAAGCCGGGATAAAACTAGCATATACTCGTAATATTTTTTGGCATAAGAGCCGTAATAGTAGTAATAGTGTAGTAGCTCTTGCTACAAAAAACAGCAATACAAAAACAAAAAAAGTTGCAGCCATTGCCACGAAATGATGACGATGAGCTCTTGCTAGACGTCTGCGATAAGGCCGATAACAATTAGAGCTAATTTCGGTGCTAATTTGTTTTTTCCTAGTTTCGAAAAGAAAAATAAATGATCCTATTGAAAAAATAAGACCTTGGAATTGGTACTAGAATGAATTGGTGGAAAAAGTATTATTATTATAATTATTTCTGTGCACTTATTTGTTTTGTTCTTTTAATGTTAGAGTTTGTGCAAAAAGAGAAGCGTCGTATAAGTGAGGTCGCCCGTGTGCCATTTTACTAATTTGGTTACGTTGACAACACTGTTCTGTCATTGCTAGTACAACTAAAAGTGTTTGATATTTGTTGGACACCAATTCGGTTTTATCAGTACTCGCGTCTACGATTATAGTCGGTACCTTGGCTGCTGATTAAAATCTTATTGTTAGTTCACCGTAACGCCACGACGTTTCTCTTTTTGCACATACTCTACAAGAAATACTCCCTATAATTTTATGAGTATCAATTTTTACAAACAAATGCTATTCTATGATCAAGGAGGTACTTAAATAAATATCTAATGTTTTAATGCGCGATAAGTCCCGTAGTATATGAACAAAGTATACATTGACTACATTTATTACATGGGTGTGAGCATGAACTCCCTTACCGCTCTTTGGTAGGTACGAGTACGCTTCATCTTTATCATTATTCGAATTAAATACAAAATAGAAAAAAAAATTGGCCTATATTTTTTCAATCTTCGGTAATCTACAAATGGTTAAATTTTATTTATTAAAATAATCCTTACCCAGCTAGAATAGAAGGAATAGAATCGGCCTTCAAAGTAAAGGACAATTTTCATTTATCGAGTTAGTTGGTTCAAAATAGAGACGTAGTTTCGAATGCTCATTAGTCGAGGAGACAAAGGCAGAGGTGTTAATATCTACTCAGGGAAACGTGAATAAACTTCAATTAGAGATGGAGCCACTATAACACTTAGTGCTTGTAGTGATGTGTCTGGATCAAGGTTTATCAGAAAACAGGACTGAAATCAATTTACAGTTACTTAGAAATTATCTAAAAAAAGTCCAGTCCTAAATTACACGTTCTGAGCTCTCACTAAGTCGAAGAAACGTTTTTATTGCAATAAAATATACCCACAAGAGGGTACAACAAGGTGAAAATTAACAAATTTATCGATTTTTCTTTCTTTTTTAATTTTACTCTTGGCCAATTTTGTTTTTAAGTTTAAAGATATTTTATTCTCAATTAAAGATATTACATCACTTCCATGAGAACATAACTAAATATAAGTAATCATAAATCACAGTTCGTCGTCGCTGAGATAACAATTTTTAAATAATACAAAAATTAACAACTTTTAGAACATTTCACACACGCATACCCATCGACTACAATATAAAAACAAGTGGAAAAGAAAAAATACATATGAACATGATAACAAATGTTTTTATAGTAGTATCCACTAATGACATCATTACAATTGTTTTTTATCACCATCATATTATACTTATCGCCGCCATCTACAGAAGCCAATCATACTTGTGACTCAACACGCACTTGTTAACACACTTATTACACACAAATTAATATTATGTTTATTGGATGCTTAATCTTTTCAGCACTCCACGTGAGTTCGTTCTACAGCCAAATTGAATGCAAAATCAAACAGACTTTACATATCTCAGAAAACTTTTGAAACAAATAAGTTTGTTACACAAAATTCAAATCGTTTTCCACAAGCCAGCTAATTTAAATCTGCAATTTGTTTGAGGAAATGGACCAACAACAAGACCACAGATCGGAGAATAAGACTGCTACGAGACCGTCGTTTCCCATCACTAGCAAAGACTCCCAGACGCCTTGGGACGTAATTGTTTATGTTTATTGGGTGCTTATTGTTTGGCTTTCTGCGAACAAGTTTGTTCTTCACTTTGCTGTATAATTGCAATAAAACAAGGTAATAAGGTGTTTATTTCTTTGGCACAGTTTTAATTGTGTTTTCTTCAATAAAAGTCGGTATTACAAGTCAATTTGCGAAGTAACAGGAAATAAAACGGGGTAAAGCAAAAATAAAATATATCGAGCTTAGACTATTACCGTGTGTATTTAATTATTTGATTCAATTGTTTTGAAAAGTGATTTTACTATTATTTTCTTTAGTAACAATATCCTTGTAAAGGAAAAGGAAGAATATTTTCGGATCGTATTATCGTTTGAAATGGCTTGTAAAATATGGCGGCGTGGTGGCGGCCATGAACAAAAATCAAATTGGAAAATATGGAATTCCATAATTAAGCATTAAATACCGTTGATTTTTTCTGTGGATTTTTTCACAATATTTTAACGCTTTTTTAGGCTCCTGTACAAAGTCTAGGCCTGCTTTGCAAGATCTTCTATCATGTAGAATTGTAAAAATCGTCTGTGGTTGGAACCTCAGAGCAAATAAAAACATCAAGATGAAACGTCGTTGAACAGTCAAGTGAAGCCGGTTTTTATACATGTGTGAGTGCGTCACTGCTGCGCCGCCATAGTTCGACTGACAAGCCAAGGCGTAGTTTCCTTGTACGTTGATATGTGTGTGATTGTCTTTACTCGACGAGGTGTAGTTTCGGTCGGCCTCACTTGTTTGTTCACAACATTCTCTCTTGATTTTTTATTTGCTCTGAGGGCTGGAACATGATTTTATGTTTTAATGAAAATTCTCAATTTTACAATTGCTATACATACCAACATTATGGTAGACTCTAGCGGTCTTACCACAAAAGTTTTACGCACGGCTTAGACAATGTTTCACAGTACAACTTGCACGATATAACATTATCTAAAGCGTTATTATTATATACTACGGGACTAATCGCGCACTAAAATTACGAGATAAATAAATACCTCCTCATCCCGACGCGTTCAAATCGCGAAAGTTTAAAAACAACTTTTGTTTAAAGTGTGTTTCAAACTTGTGTGGTAGGTTTTTAACCACTTTGATTTGATAGAGATCATCAGAAGGCACGATAAATCAAACCACACAACCTATACGAGACGTGATTTTTAAAAGATTTTCTTTTATTTTACTGACCAACATTTTTTGTTTTCAGTTTTAAAAAGTTTTACAGATAAATGCACGTCAGTATCGTTCTCTACTTAGTCATTTCAAAATACGTGTCATTAAATAGGTATTACCTACATTAATTTAATGTATCGCGTGTCTCATGCTATACTAAGCGAAAATTTTAAAATACAATTACTTGAAATAACTTTCTAATTTATTTTAGTAACATGACATTGACAATAGCTGCACTATAAAACAAAGTCGCTTCCCTGTCTGTCTGTCGCTATGTATGCTTATATCTTTCAAACTACGCAACGGATTTTGATGCTTTTTTATAGATAGAGTAATTCAATAGGAAGGTTTATAATACACCAGTGCAAAGCAGGAGCGGGTCGCTAGTAAAGTATAAGCCACACGGTACAGAGTACACACCTCTTTCTTAAAACTAAACATCGCTTCGGTTAACGACATCACAATTTCAATATCGGTATAAAAACCTGGAATTAATTTTCGATTCTCAGAATTACTACACAACAAAAATCTTTTACACAAACAATTACTCAAGCTAAATTGAACCTTTTACATCAAATATACAGTTGTTTTTCCTTTGCTTGTTTTCCTGTATCAAACGATATATTTTTCGAAGGTATTGCTGTATAGCTATTATAGTTTATTGTATGGTATTGGTAAGCGATCGTGACGAATACTTCGCCCAGACCTTAGGCCCAGACGTTATTATTTACGAATTAAGGACAACCCGTCTGGTTATACCTAAATGGCTAACCACATTGCGGTATAATGCTTTCTTTGTGTTGTTTTGAACTTTCGACGCAAATAAAAATTTGTTCGTTTAATTAAAGCTTACACGAGTCTGCTAACATCAACATCTTCATTGTTTCAACCATAGGATGTCCATGCACCTGGACAAAACCCATACCTACAGGTATGGGTTACCAACTACAAGTATGGGTTTTCCAACTACTACTCCAATAAAACTGGTTGGAAGCGGCTTGCATCCAACACGATCATCAATTCATCTGTAGTCAGTGAAGTCTCCGCTTGAGAACTTTTGGTTCCCATCGGTGCTGTGATTTAGCCAACTTACTGAGTAGGTGCATAGCACGAAGGACTAGGACTGATGAGGTGGAAAAGTTACCGAGTAGAGACGATGCGCGAAGTATCGGCAAGCGCAGCGTAGGACGTACACCCACGAAGCGGAAAAATAACATCACCAATACCGCGCGAACGTACTGGACGCAGGCCACTTACAGTCGGTCTTATTAGAGATCCATACAGTACTGTACCAGCCTTTTTAATAGTCCACTGCAGGACGTAGACCACAAAGGGTGATTGGGCCATATCCACGACGCTGGCCCAGTGCGGGTTGGTGGATTCATAGGTGAGATACATAGGTCGGGGCCTAATTCCAGCAGTGTTCTCCTATGGCTGATATATATAAATATATATATATATAGATGTGTGGATGGATGACTGAGTACATACAGTGTACCTTATATAGTACCTTGTATAACATACACTGTATTTGAATTATTATAATCGTATAACCTTTATCGATCAGTAGATAACTTAATAGCTTCACATTTAAATAGATTACATAAGTAGTTAGATCGTCAGCGAGGTGTACTTAGTAGTAATCAATGCAAGAGGCATCAGGCTTATTAAGTTTAGTATTATTAAGTATATATTTGCATCTTAACTGATCATAATGTTGACGGCAGAAATGATTCGACGTAGGCCGTCACAGTTGTACTTTTTTGTATATGTTCATCAATATTTTTTCCAATTGGGAACCAATTTAAAAAAAAATTATAGTTCGAAACACTATACTTTCGAGGGAACTACATAGGACCATTTTAAATTTTATCGAAATCGGCTGAACTGTTTTTGATTAATCAGTATAAGTGTACATGGATGTCACATCAATTCGTGCAAATAGAATTCTGTACAAGGTGGAAGGAAGTCTTGCAATTTTTTGCAAAAAAAAAAATATTTATTATAGAGTAGACTCTTAATTATTGTATGAAGTGTTTCTTAAAATGTCATTTACGGCCTTTGTTCTAGTCTAGAAAGTACATAATTTTTAATCGTCATTAACTTAGTCAGGAGTAACTTTTTCAATGGTTTTTAATGGTAAGTCAACTTTTGCATGGAGCGAGGAATTTTTTGTCCCGATCTTGTTGTATATAAGAGAGGCAAGTGGTGGATGGTAGGGTCGACCTAGGAAGTTCTTTTCGCTGAGACTCGCATGTTACGATTTTTTGGGAAAAATAATGATGATATAACATTGTAGAGGTGAATAGTGCCCATATTATGGTGTAGCGCTATAATGGTTCTGATTGATGACAGTGACTCCGCATTTCTGGCGAACGTCGGACGCGAGCCAAGTTTCGCTTTTTCACCTTTTTGGGATTGGTGCTCGTTAATCAGAAGCAATGATGGAAAAATCTAGAAATTTTATATAGAAAATTGTTTCTTAGCTGGCAATGTAATATATCTTCGCGTCTCATTGCAGTCGTTGGAAGATCAGAAAGAAAGCTGAAAGTCATTGCTGAGACATTTAATACAGAATCACTTTAAATATACAATTTAAATTCAATACATGATTACAAATGAGAAATTAATCAATCATTACAACAGTTTAGAGACTTGAGAATTTATAATATCATTGTGAACATTATTAGACCAAACCATTAAGTTCTTGTTATCACATCAATCAGCATAATAATAATTATAAACAAAATAGCAACATAGTTTTGTCATTTTTAGGGTTCCTAAAGGAAAAAAAAAACGGAATCCTTATAGGATCACTTTATTGTCCGTCTGTCCGTATGTCAAGACTCTTTATCTCGGGAACGCGTAAAGATATCGAGTTGAAATTTAAACTGTATACGTATGTACACATATATCTACAATAATCTACATATGATCTCTTGCAGTTGTGTAAAAGAAAAACTCCTCAGGTATCGTTTAAAAAAGTTAGAGCCGCTTATGTAGTAAGAACCGCATATTTCGACACTCACAAAAATCAAAACCTACAGGGTACTTCCCGTTGACATAGAACTATGAAATTTGGCGAAAAGCATTGTCTTAGAGTACACATTTAGGAATAAATTTGAAAACTGTACATTTCATTTAAATCATAAAAAATAGGGCATAGATTCACAAAATATGAGTTGAAAATTCAAAGTGAGTAAACCGTATCATGTAAGGTAGCATCATTAGCACATGCTAAAACAGATTAAGTACATACATATTTACTAAATTTATACATACATACATATTTTCACATTGTGTAATTTTCGATGGATGACGAGAAAACTGAAAAAAAAAGATGTTTTTGTGATGATTATAGTAGGTATAGAGATTTTAACAACTTAATTCCCAATTTCGTGAAATTTTCTGGATTTGTACGGAACCCTTGGTGTGCGAGCCAGACTCGCACTTGTCCGGTTTTTTCTAAAGAATATCAAATAAATTGTACCTCACGTGCATTCTACATACTTTTTATTTTCAATTTACTGATTCTGTATTTTTTTCCTTACAAATTTGACTGCCTAGGGGGCTCAGTGGTTAGTGACCCTGACTTCTGGATCAACGAGGCGTGGGTTCGATCCCCACCCAATGCAAGCATTAATGTGACGAACATAGGCGTTTGCTCTGTGTCTGGGTGTTATTTAGGTACTACTCGTATCTATATAAGTATTTAAAATATGTAATATATCATCCTCTGGCAGCCATATTACAAGCTTTGCTTAGTTTGGAGTCAGAGACCGTGTGTAAGATGTCCCCGTATATTTATTATTTTATTTATTTTAAATATTGTATATCCGAAAGTGTGTTTGTTGGTTTGTTACTCTTTACCGTAGCAAAAGCGCAACCACAGAGATACCAGAGGGATAATGTGGTCGATCTAGAAATAAAAGAAAGTGATGCAATTAGTTAAAGTGGCATGAGTTAGAAAGAGACATGAAAAATATATCGATTGAGTGGCAAGTTGCCGTATTTTTATTTCAGTAGTGTCATATTCCGATACATATTTGACAGTTTTGACAGCTCTGAGCCAGATTTTCCATACATTTTTGTGGATGAGGATTGCCTAAAGCGACAACAGCGCTACCTCTAGTTGTAGTTGTCTAGTGTGCGCTCTGAGAGCGCAACGGGTACCCTTGATTTTTGGCATGTACATGGTATAAGGTCAAACAAGTGACATTGGCTACTTTTAATCTCTATAAAAATGGTCCTACGGTAGGTAGCACAAAAATCAAAATATCCAGTGGGCGAAACCACGGACACAATCTAGTATCTTTCAAAATAAGACAGGGGTGCGAAACAGCACCTTATAAAGCAAGCCATGCATCATCAAATCTATGCACAAAATAAATACATCAAAAGAAAAAAAGCGGTACCCTAATATTTCCTCGTCCAACACCACAAAATCGTGAATAATCTCTTTTGTTATTTTTTTCACAAATCGCTATACACTGGACGGGTATCGAACCTAACCTCCTTTGTTTGGGACACCTGCACCATAGAGCTTTGGGTGCTCTTTACCAAAAACAGGACGTAAAAACATTCTAAACAACATTAAATCTCTAAACCATAACAGACTTTATATCAGAGCTAAATAAAATTCAATTTAAAATGGTTATAAACGTGGATTTTGCTCAAGCTTTTGATGCCCTTTCAGAAGACCGAGACTGGATAATGTAACAAATGCGGTTAGCTTGACACAAGAATTTGAACTGTAACTAGTTGAGTTTAAAGCTAAAATATAAAGTAAAGGAGTTTTTTTCGAAGTATCATCGGTAAGTTACGCAAATTTCTATAGAGAACAATTAGTGAGTCATCTGGCTCATCACACGTAATGTTTAGCTAAACATTACGTGTGATAATCTTCGATCACTTATAAGTGATCGAAGGTGATAATAGTTAGATTCTATAGAAATTTGCGTAACTTACCCTGTAAGAAAAAAAACCTTCACTTAACTTTCATAAGTTAAGTGAAGGTTTTTTTTCTTATTTACTTAGACATTACTTGATGTATTGATGTATAATTATTTGTGAAACAGTGAAATAAATACTGCAGCGTTAATTGTCACGTTAATTAGAACTGTTAACTCGACAAGCAGATTGCAATTCAGTAAGAATCAAAATCAAACTTAACTTTTATAACTTATTAGTAGATAAAAACAACTCTAAATATTTAAACAAAACTATCTATGTTAATTTGTGCTTACGAAACGGCGCTAATTGTTATTTTATTTTAAAAAACCGGACAAGTGCGAGTCAAGCTTGCACATCGAGGGTTCCGTACAAACACATTGTTAATATAATTAAAAACTTGTTTTGGCATGTGCTAATGAAGTTCTTTTATACGATACCTGACATGATACGATTTAGTCACCTTGAATTTTGAACCCATATTTTGTGAATTTTGAGGCTCTATTTTTATGTGATTTAAACAAAAATGTTCAATTTTCAGATTTATTCCTATATGTGTACTCTAAGACAATGCTTCTTGCCAAATTTCATAGTTCTATGTCAACGGAAAGTACCCTGTAGGTTTTGATTTTTGTGAGTGTCGAAATATGCGGTTTTTTACGACATAAACGACTCTAACTTTTTCAACGACTACTGAGAAGTTTTTCTTTTACACAACTGCAAGAATTCATCGATATACATATACAGTTTAAATTTCAACTCGATATCTTTACGCTTTCTCGAGATAAAGAGTCTTAACATACACACAGACAGACAGACGGATAACAAAGTGATCCTAAGATAAGGGTTCCGTTTTTTTCGTTTGAAGTACAGAACCCTAAAAAAACAAAAACTATAATTATTTTTATTCTAACTGGATTATTTCTCAAAATCAGTAACAATGGACTAATTTGTCTGAGAATCAAAACAACACGACTAGAAAAAGAAAGAAAAAAATATTTATGTGTTCCCGGAGTTGAATAAAGTTTTTTGAAAAACAGCGATGAATAGAGATAAGGTAGGTATAACATCAAGTTTGTGCAAAATCAGACAAACAATTACATCATAAGCGCGTTCCACTTGTAACTAAATATTTTACAGCAGTGTAAAATTTAAAACACTGAAAAATCATAAAATAAGATATAGAAATAACGTATTGATTGTTATCATTAAAATAATGAAACCATAATGAAATAATGAGGACCGGCATCGTTTTTAGGGTTCCGTACCCAAAGGGTAAAATCGAGACCTTACTTTGCTTTAAGACTCCACTGTCCGTCTGTCTGTATGTTTGTCTGTCACTAGGCTGTAACTCGTGAACAGTGATGGTTAGACAGTTAAAATTTCGAAATAATAATAATGGTACTCACACTTCCGACTCGCATTTAACCGATTTTTGTCCATACATTTTTCCGAGATCAATTAACTTTTTTATATGAAACAGCAGGTAGTTTTTATTTTGCAGGTCCTAATGTGAAATTTTTTCATAATAATAATGCATAATAAACTTCTAAAAGTCAACACTTTGGCACGCAAAACTCGGCATTTTCTTATTAGTCTAGGACAACAACAACCTATTGCTTACCAACTTCCAAACAAAGAAGAGGCTAACGATAGTTGATACTGGAATTTTTCGCAAACTTTTTAAATGACAACACACGGTGCTACTACCCTCGCGGATTTACCTTTAAATATTACTTATTATTTATTTTACCTTTTGTATACATTTTTCCGAGATCAATTAATCTCGGAAAAATATGTATTTTTTAGTATGTATTTTGTTTGTTTAGGTAATACCTAAATGATACATACTATGTTCATCGATATTTTCGCCAATAGTGAACCGATTTAAAAAAAATCTTCTATTTTGTTTGAAAAAGTATATATCTGTGGTAGCCCCATTTAAAATTTATTGAAATCGGCCAAGCCGTTTTTGATAAATCAACAAAAATGTACATGGATATCACACCGATGCGTACAAATTATTCGAATTCTGTACACGGTGGGAGTTGGTGCTGCAATTTTTTGTTGAAAATAATTTATAATTAATTCAAGTATCAAATGCACGAAGCCAGAAATAAGAATGTCGACCATTTCCGGCGCACTCGGGGCTCTCGTCTGATAACTCTTTATTTTTTGCATCAGACGTTACTTACGTTAATTTGTTTTCAGAATTCATCATCATCTGAAAGAAGATCTGAGAGCTGGAAGAGATCGCTTCCAGCGATAAGGCCGTCTTGAGCTACACTAATAAGTTTTCCATGTATTACTGTTGTCTTATATACTGTTGTCTGTCTTATATTTTAATGTGTACAATAAGGTGTTTTTCTATTCTATCATCATCCTGCTCTTATCCCACTAGGTGGAGTCGGCATAGCACGTTTCTTTTCGCCACTTCACTCTATCTCACGTCAACTAATCATCAACTCCTTTCTTCTTTCTTCTTCTCTCGCATATCATCTTTCACACAATCCATCCACACTTTTTTTGGTCGTCCCCTCCCATTTCTGCCGTTTTCAGAATTGTTGAGTTCAAATCAAGTCATACCTATTATTTATCATTGTGAAGAAACTCTCAAGTTCCAAACATATGATTTTGTAATTTTGTTACAAATACAAAAAAAATCATATCTAATGATAATAAACTTCTAAAAACCCTTACACTTTGCAACGTAGTACTCGGTATTTTCTTATGTCTAAGTCAACAACAACTTTACCCATTGCTTTTATTTTATTAACCAATTTTAATATCAAATGCTCGAAGCCAGAAGTAATAATGATTTTCTGCGAAAAATAGCATGACTTACTTCACCCGAGTACAGAATTCGCGAATATTTCGCAAATACCGATGTAGCATTTGTCACATTATTGTTAATTTACCAAAAATGGCTCAGCCAATTTTGATAACATTTGAATGGGACCAATTTCGAAGTATACAAAGAGTATACTTCGAAATTGGTCCCATTAAAAAAATTATTATTATTGAAGTCTATCAAAAAAGTTATGCGTTTTACATGTCGAATGTCGAGTATTTCTGGTTCACTTTACCCATTATTTTTTCACTGGGTAATTTTAGTATCAAATGCACGAAGCGAGAAGTAAGAATGTCGAGTATTTCTGGTTCACTTTACCCATTGTTTTTTCCCTGGGTAATTTTAGTATCAAATGCACGAAGCGAGAAGTAAGAATGTCGAGTATTTCTGGTTCACTTTACCCATTGTTTTTTCACTGGGTAATTTTAGTATCAAATGCACGAAGCGAGAAGTAAGAATGTCGAGTATTTCTGGTTCACTTTACCCATTGTTTTTTCCCTGGGTAATTTTAGGATCAAATGCACGAAGCGAGAAGTAAGAATGTCGAGTATTTATGGTCACTCAGGGTTCTCCTTTGATGACCCTTTATTTTTTGAGCGACGAAACGGAGGAGATGCTCAATTCGACGCGTATATATTTTTATTTTTTTATGTATAACCACGCATAACTTGTTACTTAGTAGTCCGATTTCAATAAATATTTCTATTTTGTAAACAGTATACTTACTTCGAAATTGGTTCCTTCGAAATTTTATAGAAGTCGGCAGATGTTGTTATTGTTAATAAGTAATTTGTTTCAGATTTGTTCCAAATTAAATGATCGATAAACAAATAAAAAAAACATTTATTTTGATTAGACATTGGACCACAGATAATAAATCATCAAGATCTCAGGTATCATCAATATTTTATATTGCTATTTATTGCAAAAAAGTGCTTTTGTCTCCACTAAATAATACTCAATTCAATATGACTTGGTATTTTCCTTCTGTTTTACTTTACTCGTCAACTATTTATTCAAACATTATTTTACACTCGGTTCTTTTGAATTTGAACTAAAAATAATTTGTTGAAAGTCTATGTTCACAAGTAGGCATCTCACGTTTGGTAATAATGGACTGATGATTGATTGCATAATATACAGATATTTTCTCTATACGACGGCTATTTACAAAAATATCATTGTTCTCATGATTATGACCAACTTTTACCAATAGCCCAACCCCCTAAATGGTGGAAAAAAGTCCCATACATTTTTGTCGGAAGTTGACGAACTGTTTTGTGAAAAAAGCTCAATTTTTTCACGGTTTCGAGTTTGATCTTAATGTTACAACTAGTCGTATTGATGAGTAAAATGACATCCTCGATTAAATGTGTTATCTAGAAAAAAGTCTCATTAGCAAAATAATAGTGAAGAGAAAGTTTTAGATTTTCTAATCCACGTGATGTAGTAAAGATATTTGTATTAATTTTTCACGCCTTGATCCATTTAATGTGATTTGAATTCATGTTTATTTCAGTGGGTCAGTAAAGTAGGACAGACATTTTCTTTTGTCTGCATTTACAATTATATACTATTATTGATTTAATGTCAAGATGAGTTTACAAGGTACCTTTACTAAATTTAATTCAAGGATATTTTTGTCATAATTATTAATTAATTGAGTCAAATAAAACCGTATAGCTAAGTTATAACGTGGCATAGTATTCATTCCCAAAATATTTCCTTATGTTTTGCTGTGTATTCAACGATCCTTAAAATAGTTTGCAAGTCATTGTATTTAAATATTTATGTTTTGTTGTTGCATTACTTTCGTTTTATCAACATTCTCATTTAAATTCTCTTCTTTGGTCGTTTGCATATGATTAGCTGGATTGACACCTTTGCTAATTTGAATCAAATATCGATTGACAGATCCATTGAATCCTGTGTGTGGTTACTTATCAAATTGACCATGTAAATTATTCAATTCTTCTTTTTGTAAGTTATTGAACATTTTGTGCGGAATATTTTGTTATGAGATATTTATTCCTTGGCTAAGTATAGTGTGAATGCAGTCACTTGGCAGTTCTCGTAGTTTGCATTGCATTGTAGAGATTTGATTGTTGTTACTTTGATTTGACAAATTAATATGAGATTTTTCTAACAAGATTGTTACGAAAAATATTTATTTTGAATTTAGGAAACAAGGATAGTATTTAATGGAAATAAATCAATTAAAAATATTGGGACTGTGGAAGCCAGGAGCTCATCTTGTTCTCAAAAGTCTTTCTGGGCGTTCAGTGGATGCGACCTGTGACCAAAATGCTGGTGTTTATTTGGATCATTACCATGCATCGTAGCAATGCTGCCAGCAAGCTGGGCACCTTGCCAACTGACAGTGGGCTTGGCATTTGGATATATTTAGACTTTGAAGAGGACGATCCAAATGCTTTTTATGTAGTATTTGTTTATATAGTTTTAGTCTATGTAACTAGTTTTGTATTTTGTTGTAGTTAATAAAGGAAATTGCGATTAAAAAATATAAGTTATAATAGGTGGACGCAACGCGTGACCAGAATGCTGGTGTTTATTTGACTCAACGTATAAGCATTGCCATTCAGCGTGGCAATGCTGCCAGCATGCTGGGCACGCTGCCAAGTGGCAGTGGGCATTTTTAGACCTTCAAGGGTCTGTGGATGATCCAATTGCTTTCTATATAGTAGTAGTAGTAGTACAGGTAGTTTTAGCATATAAAGTAGTTTTCTATCTTATTGTAGTTAATAAAGACACTTTAAAAAAAATTTAAAGGTTTAACATACATAGACTAACACCTTTTTTAGATAGTGTCTCTGTAAAACGCTACCGCTAAAAACTTTTCATTTCCGATTTTCACTGACACAAAGCAACGGAAATTCACGAAACAAAAACAGCGACGTCAAAAATCTCAACTCGGCAAAATGCAAAGAAATCCCTGCTCTTGCATTTTTGTATAAATTCCTCATTTAGCTTCTGATCAAGTCTGATTGCAGCCGCATTCGGAAATTTGCATACTTCCCTTGCAAAGTCGAGAGCAATTTAAATAATTTGCAAGTGATAAATGTTTTCACATTGTAATAATGTAATTTTTTATCCTTGAACACACATCTAATTGACCGTGTGAGAACTTTTCGGGAAATAAAGTTTTGGTGTTCCGCAAGGTGGCATTTTTGGACACATTATGTAAATCGTATACAAACATTATTGACATATTCAAATTTAAGGATTAGCATAGTCTATGATTGTGAGTGATACAAGTGTGTGAATGCAATTTTTTTCGCATTCCCAAAGAAATACTAGTTTTCTTTGAATATTTAAATTAGGAACAGGTTATTTCTTTTAATCATTCACAGGTGATTTCCTAATGTGTTATTACACTCATTTATTTTATTAAGTTGAAGTTAATTGAATATTGTTAGACATCATATTTCTTTTTACTATTGTAATTACGCTAACATGTGTCAATAACTTATCAGCCCTAAGACCGTAATTTATGGAGGTAACCTTTCCGTATAGATTCCTAATAAGACCGTTTTAAAGCGGCTTATAAGCCAAACAAACCAAAACAGGAACGTGCAAATCTATATAGATTTGCACGTTCCTGTTTTCTTGCTTGGATTGATAGTTAGCCTGTTTTGTTTTGTCTACAAACGTCCTACGCTGCGCTTGTCAATACATTGTCTTTATTCAAGCACAGCTCACAAATTGAAATATTAAACTAAATAAAATGTTATTTAGTTTAATACTTCAATTGGTGACGTTCTGTAATTAACTTAAGTTTTAGTCACCGTAGCTCGCGTTTTTGATACAATAGTTTGGCGGCGAGGTTTCATGGATGTAATTAATCATAGGTCCGCTAGAACAAAAGGGTAGTTTGCTGGCTACCAGGGTTGTTGCTCTGATTTTATTTTAAAGGATTTTTCTTAATTTTGCGCTTTGCCCTTTGATCAAAAAGATACTTATTTTATCAAGAACAATACATTTTTTCAAATGAAAAGGTACATATATATACAAGGTTATAATTAGCTAACCAATTAGCGTGCTTCTAGGAGCTTATTCTCTACATCAAAACAAAGAACTTTTGTTCTGTGGCTTTTGATAAAACTCAAAAAAAAAATCAGCTGTTCCATAGGTACATTTTGTCGCGGGTGAACAATATGGAAAACCAATATTTTTTTTTTATGTAGGTACCTTTTCTTTTGAAAAAATGTATTGTCCTTCATAAAATAAGTACCTATCTTAGCGATCAAAGTTAAATTTTGTGACATTACAAGTACTTAAAAGTAATGCACACTTTTATACCACAGTTATATCTTAAATCTTCGATGAATATTTAAATCAATCGTTACATTCAGCTATGCTTTTAGTCACGTTTACACTACAATAGTTTTAAAGGCGTGACACCGACGCATCACTTAGAAAAGTGTGTCAAGAGCTTGTCACGAGATGAATCACAATATGTTTTTCATATTTATTACATTTAAATTATAGTCTTCACCCTGAAAGTGTAGGATGCAACGCGACTTCAGTACCGAGGCTGTATGCAAGAACACGAGTATGTGGCACGTGATTTTGAGTAAAGAAACGAGGAAGAATAAACGTGATAGATCACCTTCAGGTTTGCATTGGAAAGAAAAAGGTATTAAGGTAGAATAAAATGGTACTTTTGTGCAAAGTATTTGCTCAGCCTTCAGGGCAGCTATCCGTGCTGTATAAGCCCAGTATAAATTACTAAAATAATACCATGCTGTACCAAAATAGCGCACCTACTATCTATCGAAGGACTGGTGCATGTATTAAAAGCAGAGGAAAACGGAGTTTTTTTTGGTTTCAAAATAAACAAGCAAGTTCGTATAGGCCGGGTGGCTAGCTCTGTTGTCAGAATTTTGAAGCCGCCTTAAGGCTTCTGACATGACTACACGGTTGAAACAACCGGGGCCTACAATTTAACATGTCATCCGAGCCATGGTATCACTCAATTGTAAATGCGCGGTCACTCATTCCAACTCTGACCTTGCTAAACTTCGATGATCGCTAAAAATAAAATTTGTTAAAGAAGCCCGTACAACCCAATATTGTCGTAGAGCATTTCAATCATACCGTTAATTTTACGGCAACAGCCCTATACACTATACAGCCCGAATACAAGCTCACACCTCGGCAGTGCCTTGCAGAATTAATAGCCGCGCGCTTAATGAATATTGCACAAATGCGGGTTGACTGATGCGCTGTAATGCGCCAGTTATATTGGAGGCAGTGTACTGGTAACGACAAAATGATTCATTTTGCCTAGTGTTTTCAAATTCACAAAGATGTTTGCAATACATATTCATAACTAAGTAATTACGCTACGCTAGTTGCACATGGGCGTGAAGTGAAGATTAATTATTAGGTGTTCACGAATTTCGCTAATCAAATAGTTCTTGTTGCAAAAAACGGCCAAGTCACATATATTGACTAAACTGTAGAGTATGTGAAGTATCGACTTAAGGCGTGTAGAGTTAGGCTTGGCTCTACATAAGATCTGACAACCTTTAGAAAATGCGAGCTGTGGTCTTGGCTATCTTTCACATGAAAATGTTTTTGTTGGATTTCTATTACATAAAACGGTCCTTGGGGCGTTAGGAAGCCTTTGACTTACTGAAAAGGTTAAAAAACCCGGACTCGTAAGTTTATCGCATCAAATGACCAACCGCAGTCACTCATCCATAACTGGCCACTTCTATCGACCGACGACGGGTAACTTCTATGGTCACTTAGGAATACCTAATTAAATTACGCTATCAGAACTCTAAAATGTTTCGTCGTTCGTCGTTTCAGCCACAAAATGTCCACTGCTGAACATAGGCCTCCCCTATAGATCTTCAATAAGACCGGTTGGAAATGACTCGCATCCAGCGCGATCCAGCAATCTTGATGAGGTCATTCGTCCACCTTGTGGGTGGACGTCCCACGCCGCACTTGCCGTTACATGATGGTCAAGCATGCGACCACGAAAAGCCACGAAAAGAACTCGCTTCGACGTGTGAAAAAGTGACAGATATATACTTTGCCATAACACTGTATCGTTCTGAGACTACGAAAGAAATATTTTGTGGCGCGCATGGCTACCCCGGCTAGCCTCCACTTGAGAACTGTTCGACCCCATCTTAAATGTGTATTCCTCTTCGGTATTCCTAGTAAATAAATTAGTTTCAAACTACCGATTTCTTCCACAACAGTACACACCAGTACTTAGCGTATTGTTCAGGAAGCCCGCTATTGTTGTGTGCATTTGCATGTCTTCAGGAGAAATATGATCGCGTAACCGCTCATTTCGAGCAAGACAATGCAGCTAAAAGCTCTCAAGGATTAGGAGGCTAGTTTGAAACTGAAAAGTCAAATGAAGTCTGTTTATCAGCTTGGCAACGATTCAGCATAAGACCGTAACCGTAAGATAATGATTGTCAGGTATAGATTTTTCCATCAAGTTTGCAATAAGTTCTGTAGAAAGTGGCGATTTTCCAGCGGCTCCACCTTGCGGGTGAATATTCTACTTTGCGCTTCTCTGTACGTTGTCTATTCGATATTATAACCCCGAAGTCAATCAGTCTTACTTGTACTTGTACCTATATGTACCTTCGGCTTCAGATATTTTTATTCGTTTAATCACAAAATTTCATAAATATTTTTACCACAATTTAGAACTTTGGTACAAATGATAAATTTATGCCCAAATCAAATCAAAAGCAGTAGTCATAATTTGCAGAGATGGATCTACATCCACCACAACTTTGATAATCATTTTTAACCGCCAAACAGTGCAAGCATTACATCCAGCGAAAGTTAAGGGGAAAACATTAACTCAAGCCATAAGCATGAGATTTTGTTTAAAATACTTAGAGAGACGGATGCGGTGTAGTTTGTCGCAGAGTTTTAAGGATACACACTAGGATTAGCCAACAGTATAAACTGTAAAACCTTAACTGCCTCGGTGGCTCAGTGGTTAGTGACCCTAACATCTGGATCAAAGAGGCGTGGGATCGATCCCCACCCAGGGCAAATATTTATGTGATGAACATAAGTGTTTGCTCTGTGTCTGGGTGTTATTTAGTTACTAGCTATATAAGTATGTATTTAAAAATAAGTATATGTAGTATATCAGTCTCTGGCAGCCATAATACAAGCTTTGCTTAGTTTGGGGTCAGAGGCCGTGTGTTAGATGTCCCAAAAATGTTTATTTATTTTTATAATTAATTACATTATATTTTAATCCCACTTTAGCAAATCATAGAAATTCTATTAAATCTCAGATACCGTAGAAAATAAACACAGAGTAGAGGTAACTACATTTTACACGTACAGGGTGGATGACAATACATTGCACTCGCACAATGGGATGCAACACGCATCGACGTGGACAAAAAAAGTCAACTCATTCGAACACCTGCGATTTTATTCATCCATCATTGATCGATTAGCTACGACTCGATTTTTGAATATTACCAAATATTTACTTTCGCTTTTATTGTTGTTGAGATACGATACAAAATCGAATGAAAAACATCGTATCGAATAAATTAACATTGGTTTTATGTGTCAATCAGTATAGATGCATCGAAAAGGGGTGAATACAGGAGCTCAAATGATTAAGCGAGTTTCGTTTTCAATTTTGTACGTGATGGACCAGTATTAAAATATGCAATCATGCTGTATGGTAATCGTTTTAGGAACGGTTGTGCGAAACCGTATTTAATTTGATTTTAACTTACAATGCGAATAGGGGGGTGTTCTAAGTTTATCGTTTGTACATAGTATGTATGTGTGACTGTGATATGGAGCTCAAAAAAAACTAAATTAATTTTGTTAGTTATCATATCATCATAATTAAATTGTGAAAATAGCTGGTCGAACTTGGACACAATTAGCACATGAACAAGACAAATAACACCGTCATGGAGAGACTTATACCCAGAAGTGGGATAGAGAAGGCTGCGGGTGATGATGATGTCATCTTAATATCATTTTTTTTCATGTACTAAAAAAAACATAAAATTGAAAATTATTTCTCTATGAATAGAGAAATAATTTTCAATTTTTTTTTTCATTTGTCAACAATTACAACTATCATTACCGGAATTCTAATGTGATAGTGTAAGTTAAGTATACATTCGTCAAAAGTTATAATTTGTGCTTCATACATTAAAAAAATCATAATGAATAAAAATCAATATTCATAAACAATGTCACACATATAATGAAATTTGTCAAATTTTGGTACAATAATAATAATATTCTGAAAATAAAGTCAATAATATAATCTATTTAATGATAATCAATTCTACATTATTGTAATATTAATTCAGCTTAATAGCGTTGCAGACTGTAAATATATTGTAGGAATAATATACAGATTAGATATACAATATTCTCATAATGAGACACAAAACGAAAACTCCGCCTGCTTTTCTCCACTCCACTCTTAAGTGAAGCGTCTAAAAATTAAATGTAAGTACTTACATTTTTTTGTTTTACTTCAATTAAGAATACTATCAGTGGTACTTAATTAGCAGTGCGCTATTATTATCAATACCCGTAATAACATTAGCCAATAACAATCACAATGTATAATTTTCTAAAAATTACGCAAGACAATAAAACAACTTTGTAAACCTTACATCGTCACTTTCTCATCGCATTTTCACTAAAATCAAATTAAGATAGGTAACATTGTATGAAAGTCATACATTTGTGTATGGCGCGAGTTTTCCATACCCGCATGTGAATCATGTGAAACAAAAGCGACCTCGGCGGTGATGACATGGATATTATTTATGGCTAGCAATAGTGACCTTGCACCACTGTGCATTGTTGTCATGTTTTTCATTCCTACTATACTTAAATAATTTTTTTTTTCAAATAATGGCATAATAAAACAGTTTGCCAATTCGATGGGCGTGATCGACTTCAACTGTGTACAGAATTCCAATAGTTTGCACGGATCTATGTGATATCCATGTAGTATTTTTTTAATTTATTAAAAACGACTCATCGATTTAAGCACAGAGCACAGAGGTGCAGTGAACTCGATATTTTTTTATCAAAACTTGTTTAATTATAAAAGTACACTCTATAAAATAAATTTTAACTAGTTTGGCGTTTGATATACCTATTTGTATCAAATTAAGTTTTTCTGAAAATGCTGTGTACAATATTTTGATTGGCAAATTCATAATGATTTTCTGTATTAGTTTATTTAAGTTTTTAAGTTTGCTCGTCACTTTTGTACCGAACTTTTAAAAAATAAATATATAAATAAAAATAAAATTTTAATAAAGTTTAAATTGAACTATTTCTGAAGCAACATCTACGAAACAAAATAAGAATCATCAAAATCAGTTTAGGTATATTTGACGGATTAATCGCGTAACATAATATGTACATGCAATAAAAACCTACAGTTTTTGAATAATCTACAATTATCATATTTATTTATTCGTTGCTTAATATGGGTTTACAAGGTTGGTACTTACAGAATAATCGTATAAATAGTCCGCCATAGGTACTCAGCCTTTTGGCATGCAATATTTTATGTGATAAGTTGATGGGTTTTATCGCTTACTAATTTACCTACATTTTACACATTTAATACACCTTTACCTTAATAAAAACACTTTATAAAATTTTATGAAAAACAAAACAATTTTTGGTCATGCACCTGTCAAATGTGAGAAATGTCAAAAAAAGATTTAATGATTGCTATTGAGGCATCGCTTAAACTGGAAACTATATTTTTAAGGCATGCCATTCATGTCACTTCTTTACACCATCAATTATACAGTGACTATTTGATTGTATAGGGCAAAAAAATGTCAAAAAGTTACAATTAAAAATACTATATATCGTGCAAACTATTTGGAATTCTATAATTGAAGTCGGCTATGCCTTTTTTAACGAAAAATAATTATAATTAATTCCCTGTCAAAAGCCATGATTTAATTTCATTCCACCAGTTTTTCCACCCAATAATTTGAAATAATTACTAATAATTAAAGCCACACCCGTTATGCTATCTAATTGCCAGGCAGCTAATGGGTGGAGATAATAATATGCTAATCGTTTGTAAAGGGAACACAATGGGTGATTATAATTCATTATATCTACCTGGCTAAATGATGTTTACATTAGTTGATACTTAATTTGCAGTTAAGTAGTATTTTAAAGTTCGTTTCTTGAAAAACAAGTTTTAGACAAAGTATGAATCTGCCTAATGCAAGCCGCTTTCAACCAGTACAGTACTCGAAAGACTCGAGAGACTCTTAAAATATTACGAATTATCTAGTGTTTGAAATATCAAATGGCTCAAAATTTGTGAGAGTTCAGCAATCGTCAAACATTTATACTTTCTAGGGCTCATAAATATCACAAACTTTTAATCTGTTTACCAATGAAATACTAACAGTAACTGAAACATAACTAAACAAACCAATTCGTGGGGAAGTGTGTGTCTAATAAATTAAACTAAATCATAGCAAAAACAAAGGCTCAACAAACAAACGTTGATACAAGTTTGAACTTGTCGCAAAATGTATGTACATTACAATCTTTCCGCCTCTTTCTCTCTGCAACTTTTAATTGTCGAGTGTTGGACGCTGATGAGTTCGAATTAACGCGTCGGTTTGTTAGATAGCAATGATTTTTTCGTACGAACTACCAAGTGCACAAAAATGTATTGATTTAGTTCTAAATATAGAGATATTTTTTAGGGAACTCGTGATAACTTGGAATTATAAAGAGGTTCGAATTATCGCAGGTTTGAATTAACAAGAGTCGACTGTATTTATCTATTCGGGAGGTTTATGTCAAGCAGTGGAAGTCTTATGGCTGAAACAGTGAAATACATTAACAATACTATTCAGTCTTTGTAAGTATGTAATGTTAAAATCTAATTATAGTCATCATAAGTTCTTGAATAGGGACTTTACCGGAATCACAGCGCTTGACTTCCATTTTCTTCAAAATACGTCATTGTAAACGTCATCGAAATGTTAAACCTAAGGGTTTCAGGGAGACCTATGTTCTGCCGTGGCAGCTAGGTAGCTGTATGGCTGATGATGATGAATAGTCATCCATCCATCAGCCTTAGGATGTCCACAGCATACATAGGCCTCCCCTATGGATTTCCAATAAGGCCAGTTGGAAGCAGCTTACATCCAGCAGGTTCCTGGGAACTTTAATTTAACGTCAGTCCATTTAGTTGCAGGACTTCCTGGACGAGGTGTAAGAATGCCTGGCTTACTGGTACGTGGTGTCTATTCTAGAAATTTACGGCTCCACCGGCTACCAGTTTTTTTTATCCGTTATTTGAACTATGGGTCTTACTCACTGCCAGCTAGGCTTGCTAATCCACTGGGCTATATCAGTAACTTTAGTTCGTCTGCGTCTTACTATTGTGGTAAATTGTAAGATAGTTAACGCTAAGTTGTACAAATCATTGTAATTTAATATGTCAATAAAGGTTTTTCAAAATCAAATCAGTTCGTCTGCGGATCTCTTTATTCCTGATGCGATCCCGAAAAGAGACTCCGAGCCCCTCTGCAGAACACATTGGGTTTTCTTGAGCTTACCTATTTATAAGGCCCCCACATCGATCTGACGTAACGTTACTTAACTAATAAATAAGTTAAATAGTAAGTTCAGGGTCACTCTTTTTTAATTCAAATAGGTTTGCGTTTGACTACCCACTGCCTGATGTTAAGCAGATATGCGGTCTAGGATGTAGCACACTTACCTAGAAGATACCTATTTACTCGAGATTTGAAGATACCTACATTGTACTTTAACGGAAAGACAGACTCAGGCAAAGCGTTCCACATTCTGGCAGTTCGTATGAGGAATGTGGACTCAAAACGCTTGGTTCTAACGCGTGGGATGTCCACCATAAAAGGGTGGCGCTTTGGTCGCGTCTTTCTAGCAGTACGATAGAAGAAAGGTGCAGGTGGGACCAGATTGTGCAATTCCTGGGCGCACTCACAGAAGTGTATCCGATAGTAGGCTGACAGACACGCCACCCTACGTCGATGCTCGAGACTTTGCAGCTTCGACTCAGTCAAGGTTTCGTTGCCCATCAGCCCCCTGGCTCGCTTTTCAATGGACTCCAAAGCCTCTAACTGGTATTTATTTTATCTTGGTGACATATTGGATTCAAAAGTTGTATGATCAAATCCCATGCCCGCTGCGTTGACTTTTAAAAACTATCTGAGCAATTATGATTCGTATGTACTCGTATGAAGGGTCCTTCACGATGTTTTCCTTCTAAGAAAAGCCAGCGGTATAAACATTCGAAAATAAATCCCAAAAACACATTGGTCCGAAATCTGATCTCACCAAAAGACCTAGTTATACTACGTATGCTTAGCGAACACCGAAGTTAAGCAACTTTCAGCCCGTTTAGTCTTCGGATGAGTGACCGCTGGTGGCAATTATAGCTGAGCGCTAGCGTGGCTCGAACAACACGCCAATTTTAGGTCCGGGGTTTTCCAAACATTTAGCTATATCAGAGACCTTCAGAGAATATCTGACACCAGGACTAGCTACTCGGCCTATACAAAATTGAAGGTTGAATCATACATTTTGGCGGGTGTGATGTGACTGTAGTCCACTTAAGAACTGCGCGAGGATCGCAATATCCACTGCTTGTGGCTAACATGACTATAGTATTTGATACTTTATTTACCTCTCTCCTGCCTTGGTGGCTCAGTGGTTAGTGACCCTGACTTCTAGATCAAAGAGGCGTGGGTTCGATTCCCACCCAGGGCAAGCGTTTATGTGATGAACAATATGAACATAGGTGTTTGCTCTGTGTGTTATTTAGATACTATCTATACAGGGTTATTTCTTATCAATTAGCATTCTTTTAGGGGCTTATTCTGTGCATCAAAACTAACAACTTTAGTTCTGCGACTTTTGCCAAAACTTAAAATAAATAAATTGGTGTTCCATAGAAAAATAACATTCACCCGTGACCAAATGTGAAACAGCAGATTTTTTAAAAATCGCAGTACAAAAAATGTTAGTTTTGATGTACAGAATAAGTCCCTAAAAGGATGCTAGTTGATTAACATATAACCCTGTATAATTGTTGTTTTTAAACTTTCGCGATTTGAACATATTATTATTACAACTCGGCCGAAAAGTCGGGATGAAGAGGTATTTATTTATCTCGTAATTTTAGTGCGCGATTAGTCTCGTAGTATATAATAATAACCCTGTATAAGTATGTATTTAAAATATGTATATGTAGTATATCAGTCTCTGGCAGCCATATCACAAGCTTTGCTTAGTTTGGGGTCAGAGACCGTGTGTAAGATGTCCCCTAATATGTATTTATTATTACCTACTTACAATAATGCGAGATCGAATCAGGAATGAGGAGATCCGTAGAAGAACCAAGGTTACTGACATAGCCCAGCGGATTGGCAAGTTGAAGTGGCAATGGGCAGGGCACATAGCGCGGAGAACTGATGACCAATGGGGTCAAAAAGTTATCGAGTGGAGACCACGTACCGGCAAGCGCAGCGTAGGTCGTCCACCCACATGGCGGACGGATGACCTTATTAGGACCGCAGGATCGCACTGGATGAAAGCCGCTATCAACCGGTCTTATTGGAAATCATTAGGAAATCATGTCCAGCAGTGGACGTCCTATGGCTGAAATGATGATGAATGATGATGACATACTTACAAAAATCTATTCACATTTCAAACTGTAGCATCAAACTCAATTTGTATCTCACAAAAGTAAAACAAATCAGTTCATTCCACTAATGAGTCATCAGTCATCGCCCTCTAAAACAAAGAGAGCCCATTATCGACTATTTTACAACGATTCACAAATATGTGTCGCCATAAAGCTTGTACAAAGAAGGTTTTATTAAAATTTGTTGGCCAACACGCTTTTATCTATAAGTTGGAAATGGTCCAAAGCATGAGCTTTTGCGGGGCCATGATCATTATGCAAACAATAATAAAATATAACAATTATATTTTATTATATTGTTACCTATTATAATTAAAAATAATCATTATTTCAAGAAAAAGTATAATACACGTATTTTTTCTTTTGTCAATAAAACCACAAATGGCATAGATAAACATTGCCAAAGTTTGGGAGTGGGGGTCGTTACGTCACGTCTCTCACAAAAATCAATACATTTGTATGACACTCGAAAAGTTATCGAGTGGAGACCACGTACCGGCAAGCGCAGCGTAGGACGTCCACCTTGTGGGTGGACCTCATGACCTCATTATATTAAGACCGCAGGATCGCGCTGGATGCAAGCCGCTTCCAACCGGTCTTATTGGAGATCCTTAGGGGAGGCCTATGTCCAGCAGTAGACTGCTTATGGCTGATGGATGGATGGTAAGACACTCGTGACGTCAAGCGGAACTGGATTTATCTTGATTAATTTGTGTTTAACTCACAATAGAAAAAATACGTGTGTATTTTTTAGGGTTCAGTACCTCAAAAGAAAAAATTGGAACCCTTATAGGATTACTTTGTCCGTCTGTCCGTATGTCAAGACTCTTTATCTCGGGAACGCGTAACGATATCAAGTTGACATTTAAACTGTTTACGTATATCTATGGTATCTTGCAGTTGTGTAAAAGAAAAACTTCTCAGTTATCGTATAAAAAAGTTAGAGCCGTTTATGTCGTAAAAAACCGCATATTTCGACACTCACAAAAATCAAAACCTACAGGGTACATCCCGTTGACATAGAACTATGGAATTTGGCCAGAAGCATTGTCCCAGAGAACACATATAGGAATAAATCTGAAAACTGTACATTTTTATTTAAATCACCAAAAAATATGGCCTAGGTTCACAAAATATTGGTTCAAAATTCAAAGTGAGTAAATCTAAGCCCTATTTTTTTCTGATTTATTCCTATATGTGTACTCTGAGACGATGTTTATGGCCAAATTTTACAGTTATATGTCAACGGGAAGTACCCTGTAGGTTTTGGTTTTTGTGAGTGTCGAAATATGCGGTTTTTTTAATAAATAATAATAAATAAAAATAATCAAAACGTTTATTGTTCCATAAAAGTTAACAAAAACAAGTTGTGCACTAGTTCCCACACTAGGATTTTTTACGACATAGACGACTCTAACTTTTTTATACGATAACTGAGAAGGTTTTCTTTCACACAACTGCAAGAGACCATAGATATACGTATACAGTTTAAATTTCAACTAGATATCTTTACGCGTTCCCGAGATAAAGAATATTGACAAACACACACATGGACAGACGGACAGACGGACAACAAAATGATCCTATAAGGGTTCCGTTTTTTTCCTTTTGAGGTACGAAACCCTGAAAAACAAACAGAAATATTTTAAATTGTTAAAGTAACCACTATGACGCCTACATAATTGGGCCTAATATACAGTCTTGTGTGCTAACTGTAAACTCCTATAACTTAGATCGAAACAAAGCAGAGCTTCGTTATCTCGAGCGCACAATAAGCATGTTATATTTCAACCTTACTTCAACTCATTACTGCGTTTCACCATCACTTCTTATCAGAGGCTGTCGATCTTTGTTTTAAATGCGTAACTGAATGTGTTCAAAATGTAAGGCGATGAACCCTGTAGCTCAATTTGGAAACCTTCTGTACCGGGCTTTTAAAGTTAATAATAATATTATCCAATTGTCTTTTAATTTTCTTATATAATTGCAATAATAATAATAATCCACAGTAAATAGTTCAAAATTAACATAAAACACTCGCGAATGGTGATGTAGCTATATCCACCACACTGGATCTTTGCAAGTTGATGCATTCACAAACGCGATCTATTTTTTTCTGCGGATGAGTCGGTTTTCTCGATGTTTTCCTTCACCGAAAAGTCAGTTGTTATAAATTAGTGAAAAAAAAACAATTATGCACAAAATGCAGTCAAGTAATTTTGTGTCAAGAACGACATGTACGACTTAGTACGTAGATATTTATTTCAAATGGAACTTAGAGATTGAAAATATTTATGTTAGTTTATTTAAGTTCACCAATTTAATCTTTTGACAATGTATGTATATATACATTGTTAAAAGATTAAACATAATAATTATCTTTCGCAAAAAATGGCAACACCGATTTCCAACGTGTACAGAATAAATTCGAATAATTTGCACGAATCGATGTGACATCCACATACATTTTTGTTGATTTATCAAAAACGGCTTGGCCGTTTTCGATAAAATTGAAATGAGACCTCGGAAGTTTTTTTTTTTCGAATTAATCAAGAACTTTTTAAATTTGTTCATTATTGGCAAAAATATTGATGAACATACACAAAAAAAATACATAAAGACGAATATAATCCTTTTTGGAAGTCGATGAAAATAGGAGCTAAATGTCACAATAATTTTATAGGTGAAGATAACATTCATCTTGTGTCTACCTATGGGTATCTGAAACTTCTCTCTAAGACCCAAATTAATACGAAAAAATCAACAGATATGAGTATACAGAACAGATACGATTGTGCAAAATACTATGACATTGATTGTCCATAACAAAAAATTAAGTTTAAGCTTATTCTCAACATAAGAATAAGAAACAGTTCAAACTGAATTTACGATTCTCCTGATTTATTGCCGCACTAAACTGGCAACACTATTGTTTGCTTGTATTTAGAATCGTTAAATATGGCAATAACGTATCAGTCACGTATCGTTACCGTTATTCGTTATGGTAACACTAGCAATGTTCTACGGCTTTGCTTATACGTTCCGTTTACATTATTTTTCTTCTGACATTTGTTGCTGTCTTTATTTAACCTGTGATAATGTGTACTTATTTTTCCGTTTCCGGTTGCAGAACAGTAAACATTACCTTAGAACTTGTCTAGCGAAATTAATCAAAAACACTTGTTTATTAACGTTTTTGTGACAACTTGAGTAGCAAATTAAATGATTCAACGGCAAAATACACTGTGGTGAATAAAAAATAGTGAAGATAATCCTTAAAAACAACATTAAAACTACAATTTTGCATTGCAATTAGTGAGGTTATCTGAATATTTGTGAGTGACAGTGACATCGAACTTTAACGAAGTGTCATACAGTACTGTACGTCAAACTCGCTCAGTGTTGCCATCCGTCTTTGAGAAAAGTAACGATAAAAATGGAAGAACAATTTCAAATGCTTTTCGAAAAAATGAAAATAGAGATGGAAAAACAAACAAATATCATATTCGAGAAAATGAACGAAAAATTGGAACCTTTGATTGAAGATAATAAGAAGATGAAAAATAAAATAGAAATATTGGAAAAGAAAATAGAATATCTGGAGAGAGAAAAAAAACAGAACAATATTTTGCTTTTCGGGCTGGAAGAGAAAGAAAAATCTCCGTTTGAATTATTCCAAAAAGTACAAGAAATTATCAAAGCAGATCTGAAAATCAACTAGGCAATAAATGATGTTTCGAAAATCCATCGTATAGGTCTCAGCAAAGAAAACAAAATACGGCCTATTTTGATCGTTTTTGCGAATAACTGGAAGAGAACAGAGTTACTGAAAATGAAAAAGGGACTGAAAGAAGTTTATGTGTCTGAAGATTTTCCTAAGGAAATTTTAGAAAAGCGAAGGGAATTAAAATCAAAACTTATAGAAGAACGCGCGAAAGGAAATTTTGCTTACATAAAATACGATCAATTGGTAATTAAAGAAGGAAATCCAGTCAAAGAAAAAAGAAAAAGAGATCATTCAACTTCACCGGACAATCAAGTACAAGCTAAGAAGTTAATCAGCAACAATTCAGCAATAAAAAAAAACAGGAAGAATGCATTTGACATGATGAGACCTAGATCCAACTCATTCTCTCATATAAAACCAAACCAAATGAAACAGCAAACAAATATCAGCAGCCAGATGCGGAACGACCCCAACCCGGCTGGTCCCCATGGGGTTGTCAGACCACCACCCCCTAAAAAAACATCCTTAAGTATAATAAGAAATAATAAATTCTACATTGCAACTTTAAACGTTAGAACACTGATGACCGATAATAGATTAAAAGAATTGGAAGAAAGCATAAGATTTGTGAACTGGGACATTATTGGACTTTGTGAAGTTAGAAGGAAAGGAGAAGAGATACGAGAATACGATGAATACATTTTTTACTTTTATGGCGAAAAGCAAGGTATATATGGAATAGGATTCTTAGTTAAAAAACATTTGAAAGACAAAATTATCAGCTTTGAAGGAATATCAGACAGAATTGCAGTCATCTACTTACAACTACCGGGATTTAAACAACCATCAGCAATTATTCAAGTCCACGCACCTACAGAACAAGATGCGAAAATAGCAAAAGACAAATTCTACAAAGACCTGATAGACTTAATGGATAATATGAACAAAGATGTAATTTTGATGGGTGATTTTAACGCTAAAATAGGTAGCAAAACAAATGAGGATGAATTTGTCTTAGGAGATTACAGCAGTGGAAATAGAAATAATAATGGACAGAGACTCGTAGATTTTGCCTTCACCAACAATCTTAAAATACTAAATAGCTTCTTCAAGAAAAGAAAAGCAAGAAAGTGGACTTGGATATCGCCTAATGGTAGGGATAGAAACGAAATCGATTTCATTTTGGCAAAGGAGAAACGAATATTTAGAGATGTCGATGTTGTTAATAAGCTTAATTTTAATACAGATCATAGAATAGTAAGAGGAACCATACAATGCAAAAACAAAAAATCAAGAAATTAAAAATACGTTTATAACGGCGCCTATACCACAAAACATCTTAGATGAATTAGACAACACATTAGGAGACATAGAAAAACAAGGAACATTACAAGAATAATATAATTTTCTGGAAAAGGCTCTAACGAACGTAAATAATATAAATACTACAACATGCAAGAAAAATAAATTAGGTGAAGAAGCAACAAACTTAATGAAAAAGAGGAACGAAATGTTAGGAAACCGAAAAGAGAACCATAAAAATATCGCAAATATAAGCAAAAAAATCCAAGAATCAATACGCAAACATAGAAAAACACAAAGATTGGAAGTTTTAAAAGAACAAATAGAAAAAACCGGCGGAATCAAAAAAGGTCTTAAGCAACTAAAAGAATACACTCATTGGATACCTAACATGAAAATTAAAACCGGTAAACAAAGCGAGAAACTGACGGCAAAAAGATCATTGATAGCTAAAGTAGCGACAGAATTCTACAAAAAACTTTACACGAATACAGACAACACAATATTGGCAGATATGGAAAGAAATATCGATGAAGAAGAGATCCCATGCATATTAGAAAGCGAAGTTATAAATGCTATAAAATCACAAAAATGTGGGAAAGCATCTGGAGATGACAAAATTTCAAATGAACTACTGAAAAATACCTTAACTGCAATATCTAAGCCTGTAACGCGTCTGTTCAACGAGATTTTAAATACTGAAAAATTACCAACTCAATGGACAAAGTCTACTATTGTTCTATTGCATAAAAAGGGAGACAAAAATGATTTAAATAATTACAGACCCATATGTCTAATGTCCAATTTATATAAAGTGTTTTCAAAAATAATACTTGGCCGTATAACAAAACGCCTAGAAGAAAACCAGCCCAGAGAACAAGCAGGATTCCGTGCCGATTACTCTACGATCGATCACATTCATGTCGTGAAACAGGTCATCGAAAAACTAAATGAGTTCGGTCAAAACTATTACATGGCGTTCGTCGACTATAATAAGGCATTCGACTCCTTGAGTCATAACTATATCTGGAAAACATTGGAAGATCAAGGGGTAGAAAATAAATATATTAAAATCGTAAGAGAAATTTACAAAAACTCCACAGCAAAGGTCCAACTTGAACAGCAAGGAGAAGAATTCAGCATTCAGAAGGGTGTTAGGCAGGGCGATCCACTTTCTCCAAAACTCTTCACAGCAGTGTTAGAAAACATATTCAGGAACATAAGCTGGGAAGATTTTGGAATAAATGTGAACGGCACAAACCTAAATCATTTAAGATTTGCTGATGATATTGTAATGTTTGCAGAGAGACCAGATATACTACAAACTATGTTACAGCAACTGGACGAAGAAAGCAGAAAAGCAGGCCTATCAATGAATCCAACAAAAACCAAAGTCATGACGAATGCAGCACAAGAAAAAATAGAAATAGCACAAAATGTTATCGAATATGTTGATGAATACATTTATTTGGGCCATCTAATATCTGTAAAAGATCAAAATACAAAAGAAATCGACAGAAGAATAAGCAACACATGGAAACGCTACTGGTCGTTAAAGGAAATAGTCAAAAATCAAACAATACCGATATCAGTGAAAAGCAAATTGTATAACACTTGCATTCTTCCATGTCTGACTTATGGATGTCAAACTTGGCCTTCTACCGCTAAAAACAATCAAAAACTCACAGTTTGTCAACACAGTATGGAAAGAAGCATGTTGAACATCAAGTTAAAAGATAAATGGAAAATATCCAGAATAAGGAAAAAAACTAAAGTCAGCGATGTTCTGCAAAAAATAAAATCGCTCAAATGGAATTGGACTGGTCACATTATGAGAACAAATAAAGACAAATGGACGAAAAACGTAATGGAATGGTATCCCAGAAGTGGAAAAAGGCAAAAAGGACGCCAGATTAAGAGATGGGAAGATGATTTGCCTAAAGGATGGAGAAGACTAACTCGAGACAGAGACAAGTGGAAAAAACTAGGGGAGGCCTATGTCGAAGGACAACCTGACCAACTGGTTGCTGAATAAATAATTTTAATTAGGTACATTAGATTTAAGTTTAAAACTGTAATTTGTTTGGTCAGCGAATAAAGGCTTTTATTGTTATTATTATTATTAATGTGTACTGACTAGACCTCTGTGGACTAGACAGACAGCAATAACAGAGCTAGTAATATCAGAGGTATAATAACTGTGAACGGACTCTAGTCCAAAATAGTGGAGCAGAGTAGGACGTCTGCCAAAATGGGCAGATAGTACCTAATGCGATGTATGCAAGTCACTTCCAGATTATTGCTTTTTCACAGAAAATCTACCAACGAGGTAAGTTGGTACATATTTGTAAACCCCCGACCACAATATAATTGAAATTGATTTGAAATAGTTAAGCAAAAAACATAACAAAATTGCTGCTACTACGATACCACAGGTCAAGAACTTAACACCTATTAACCTAAAGATATATCTTTTTGTGAATGAAAATACATTAAACACTATCATACTACTAATACTAGGAACAATTTACTCACAGTCATCATCATTTGTCCATCATAATACAGTGCTAGACATAGGCCTTCCATTATTATATATCATCATCATAATTTCTTTTCAAAGGCTAAGTTTTGTAGATACCTGATTTTTTATGACATTCTTTTTTATCCATTATTATCTCTAATCTTGTCCACTATATTCAAATGCAGTTAATAACATACACACAGACAAACCCACATTCATTCACATGTAACTTATTCTAGTGCAATTCTAAAATAACATGCTATAACATTGTAAAATGATCTATTAGGTCGTAATTTTTCGGACTTTTTATACGAAACACAATGTTTCATTTATGGATGACATAGAAACGGTTAAATCTTTCAATGACGTTTAAAGTGTGGATTCGATTGTTAAAAAATATATTTTATGACGGTTATAAAACTACTTTTTGATTTGACTGTGAAATAGAGAGATTGTGAAAAAATAAAACAAAGTAACTATATTAAAAAAAATGTCATTGATAGAACGAAGGAAGTGAGAATCAGTTTCAGTTTTGACTTGAAATTTTGTAACCGCATGTTGATTTTCCTCTAAAACATTTTGACGTAGTTTGGTATACGAGTTCTATAACTAGGCAGGTATATTTTTAAATTACTGTCGTCGGTGATTTCCGAATTCCTTCAAAGATGAAGTATGTTCGTATAGGCCGGGTGGCTAGCCCTGGCGTCAGAGATTTTAGGCCGCCTGAAGGCCTAAGTGACATGGCTAAACGGTTAAAAGTACTGGGATCTACAATTTAACGTATCATCCGAGCCACGGTAGCGCTCAGTTGGAAAATGCCACCCGCGGTCACCCATCCAAATACTGACCGTGTGGAACGTTGCTTGATTTATGTGATCGCTGATCCTAGTCAAACTATACTACTAGAGCTACTTGAGATTGATTACGTTACTAACGGCCCGCTCCGACTTCGCACAGGTGTATTGTACATATAAACCTTTCTCTTGAATCATTCTATCTATTAAAAAAACTGCATCAAAATCCGTTGCATAGTTTTAAATATATAAGCATACATGGGGACAGTTGGCAGGAAAGTGACTTTGTTTTATACTACAGTAGTTATTATGGGATCCAATAGTTGCCATCTGCCTTATACGGATCTCCGTATTCAGCATATAGCTCTAGTAAATACCTGTACCTAATTTGATTTACCATATTTTATTAATGTGAACCTGATGAGTAACTAGCGATTACGAAATAAAATGATTATGATTAGTAATTTAGGTAGTCGTTTTGTATTGTCTAGTTGTTAAGTAATTTAAGTAGTTGTACCTATTGTATTTTCTTGTTGTTAATAAAAGCAAATATCTAAAAATATGTGTCATCATAATAATAAACTACTTTCAAAAACATGTTCGGTAATAAATGGCTAGTATTTATAAACGTTAAACAAATAACCGGTCAATTTGAACTGTAATCTCTATTCCTTTGTCGTGAGAGTGTTTGACGATCCAAGTGACTCATCTGCGCCGGCGCATGCTTATACAGGGTGTGGACTAATCATTTGTATATTGATAATTTACTATTTATTTTTAATAATAGGCATGTTGAATACAACAATATAATTAGTTCGTCAGATAGATGTTATCAAAATAATTTATAAATTTATTTACATCAAAAGTTAATAAACATTTCAGGGACTAAGTACTAATAAGTATTAAAATTAACATACCTAATATTATAATTTATACTAAAAACAGTAAAATATTTTTTCTCAATTAAACAAATATTGATAAAGATATAGTCCGTTGAAATTCCGCGTGACGTATAAAAACGGCGTTAAAACTAAAGATTGAAGTGTGTATCGTTTACGCTACACTATAAAGTGCTTTAACAGTGTGTAACGTAAACTATAAACATGGCGTTGAAGCTTCGAGCAAATATCTATAGAGTCACAATCGTGCAAGAAAAGTGTCCGAGGCAAAACTCTGCCCAAGCTACGTAGTGGGCAGGCTTTTTAGTTAGTCGTAAAGCGATTGCAAGCCGACTACAACTCTGCGCGACGCCAAACTGCTCGGTTACTAGCTCTAATTAGGTGACATAACTTCGAGATTCGATAAAACTGGTCATTGTGAATTATTTAATGTAAATATCTAAGTCGGTATCTATGACTTTTTTTTACTATTTTCACTTAGGGACTGTGGCTTTGTAAATATTTGCTCGAAGCGCTGAAGATATTAGCATAGTAAAAACATAGTGTGTAAAGTTCAATCAGTGTCACTATTCAATCAGTTTGCAAACGTTAAAGAAAAAGACAAAAAATCAAACAAATCTCGTGGTGCAACAAATTTTCCACGGCTTGACAAACAAATCTCGCCAGTCTTTACGAGTTGTAAACATAATACTGCGACGTGGACACAGACAGTTTGACGTGCTAGCTTAACACGTTGTGTCTAGCCAATTGGAAGATACATATGATCTAGACATAGCAAACTCACGGACTTCAGTTTTTACTAAACTTTTTAGATATCATGAATGTAAAGAAATAAAATAATGTAACTATCTTTAGTTGTACATTTAGTTTCTCTTAAAAATAACGAGTGATCCTAAAGGTCAGTTAAATTTAAAATATTCAACCGTTTTGTAAAATAACAAACCTGTGGAATGTTATGTCAATGGTCTGAATAAAATTTGTGTTTGGAACAAAATTTGCTTGTAAACTTTAATATTGTAATCATTTTAATACAGTTCAGTTAATAGAATATGTTTGTATATGTATTCAAGTTATAGATATGACATTGTAAAGCGCAAAAAAAGCAGAAATATTTGAATATAAAAAATTTCAAATGCCTTTTGTTCACTGCTAGGTTTAAATAAACCTTTCTCCTATGAGGGAAATCTGCGTGTATCCTTTGCCAATCATACCCAGAAACACAATAATGTATTACAAATACAAATCATTACTTTTTTTCGAACGTAAGAACATACAGTCAATATACCAATCGAAATGACATCAGCCTGTAGATATCTGATGCAACAGATAAGGTGCGTACACACTGGCCGTTTTTTCAACAGGCCTCCCAGCTCCACCGTTCTACTTCCACGGTGACTCATAGTCTGTGAGCCTGGACAGGAAGGCACGGAGACGTTAGATAGACAAAATAAAATATAGAAATATTAATAAATTATACGATACATGTCTGTGTACGTATGTGATGCAAGCATTGAGGCGAACGGCCACCATGGCCTGTGATACACAAAGTACGTGGGGCGGTATCTTGACACCACGCAATTAATGAAATGATCCAAAAGTTCTTCAAAGAAATTAATGTACCGTGCGTTCTGGAGTCATTCTAAATTTGTCGCGTTTGGATGGCAACCGTCCGAATGGCTTCGCATTGTTTTCATAGTATAGAGTCGGAGGCATGAAATTGAGAAAGTACCGCTGCGTCGTCACGGTTGCGTCCTTCGCATTCTGTTATCTTAGAACTACCCAAGAGATTGCGGGTGCGGGAGCAAAATCAGCCGCCAGGAGCAAGCGTATCAAATGCAACAGCCTGGAGTATGTGGAAATTGTGCCTTTTGGTGTCGAAATGGCAGGTTCAGTGACTCAAACGCTTTAAAAATTATCAAAGAGCTGAGGTGCTGGCTAGGAAAGAAAAGACCTGATTTATGAAAATAAAATACTTCATAAATTAAAAAGGTCGACATCATATTCACGACTCTACGCATTTTATGTTCTTCCGCTCTGTTGACCAAACTCGAGACGATGTCTTCAAACTTTTTTCAAACTATTTGACGCCGAAAATATTTAACTTCTAAACGATTCAAATTATAATTAGGACCTTTTGAATCGAGAACACTAACAATTTTATATATTTCTCTTTTATTTTATCTATTTATTGGACTTTCACCTTTACGGTATCAACTTTTAAAGTTTGATCGAATTTTAGGAATCATTTTATTGATTTGTTTTCGAAATTGCTTTGGTTGACTTGACAAACTTAATATGACCCAAATGACCAATATTAATCATGAAATGTCTTCTATTGTATCGAATGATTATAGTCGAGTTTTTTGGATTAAATAACAATAAAGAAGAGGATTTAGAGAAGTTAGGATTGTGTGTGGTAGGTACTGACTAAGATGAATTAGCTTTATCTTTTGACTTTTTTTTTTTTTTCGTATTTCAGTAAGAATTTACTACTGATATAAATAATTTATTACTAGTTTAATGGCTGAGTGGATTAATTTGTTTTGTAAGGTAGGTGGTAACTTTGAAGTCTGTCTTATGTCTTTATCACATCGGCCGTTGGACGATTACTTATCTATTAGTTTGGTTTGTCCAGCATATCTGCCAAATGAGCATGAGGCCCAGAATGTTGCAGTCATCCATACATATATTAAGTGACGGTGACATTTCACCGCCAACATGCCAGTTATTATTGCAAGCCATTAGATAATAAAATATATTTATTAGATAAAAACATGTCTAATAATTATTTTTTGCAAAAAATAGCATGACCGACTTCACCCGTGTACAGAATCATTACATAGTATAAAAAAATCGCTTTCCGCTGTCTGTATCCATGTATGTGTCATGTATGTGCCACCTCCACCCCCGCTCACCGGCTGACCCGCAGCTTTACTGCGGCTAAGAAAAATAACTTCATCAACGCCCTTGAATCTGTTGATTGGGATCACGTGATAGACAAAGCGGGCCATAATTGTGAGTCCTTAGCAACTTCACTCATAACTATTTTAGCTAGCTATTTTAATACGTGCTTTCCGCAAAAAAAACAGTCCAATTTAAGTAGTAAGCATTGGGTCGATACCGAAATCCATAATTTGAAACATCTATTAAATGATATCGCCCGTTTAAGAAAAATATTTCCCACCAACGAACCACTACGGGTCAAGTATGATGAAATATCGCTCAAATATCTCAAGTTACTAAAAACTAAGCGTGTTAGTTTTTACTCAAATATTATTAAAAATAACCCGCGCTGTATGTGGCGAGTAATTAACACAGAGCTGGGGCGCGGGAACCGCGAAAGAGCTGACTTCACTGATCTGGTACGGGACGAGTGTGGTCAGCAATACGAGACCAAAAAACATTTGGTTGACGCGCTGAACCTTGAGTTTGTTACAGCTGCGAAAAGAGCTGGGGCTCCTGTGGCAAACAATAGTCGCGCGTTGGCTGCGCTAGGTGGCGAGTCATCCGCCAGCGATGTATCAATCCGACTTGAACCCTTCTCACCTACCGAAATTGTTACGATAGCTACTAAGCGAATTGCCCCAAAAAAAAGTACCGACCTTTACGGCTTATCAGCCGATCTTATAAAATCGGGTATAGTGCCTTTGGCACCTGTTCTAAGTAGACTTTTCAACTTATGTATGCGTAACGGAGAGTACCCATCAGCTCTTAAAAGAGTAAAAATTAGCCCCCTCTACAAGGGCAAAGGGAAAAAGTCAGACCTTAAGTCGTACCGTCCGATCTCTCTTGTTCCAGCTATTAGCAAGGTGTTTGAGGTAGGGCTTAATAGAAGAGTTTTAAACTATGCGCTCCAAAGAGACATCTTATCTAACAGGCAATACGCATACCGGGCCGGGCGCTCAACCACAGACTTAGTGCGCGAAGTAGTGTGGCAAATTCTGAAAGCTCGCGAAGCAAGATTGCAGGTCGCTCTGGTCTGCTGCGACCTATCGCGCGCCTTTGACACGGCAGACCATCGACTTATTGCCCAGAAACTAGGTTTCCACGGAATGCACGGTCCTTCCGGGTCATTGATAATCTCCTTTACGTCAGGAAGAACGCAAGTCGTGGTAGGGGACAAAGGTCGCGTCTCATCCGACGAGCTGGAGAACGAAATAGGCGTGCCCCAGGGATCCTGTTTCTCGAATACTTTGTTCAGTCTTCTCTTGAACGACTTGCCGGGTGCCATCGAAGACGCTGAGATATACATGTATGCTGACGATGTGGCCGCAGTGATTACTGCGCCATCATCGACTCAGCTGCATTGTAAGATAAACTCTGCCGTTAGTAAACTCGATGAGTGGTTTAAGTCCAATGGCCTAGCATTGAACAAGGATAAAACCTGCTTTTTGACTTTCAATCTGAATGGGAGATCGGAAGCTAAGTACTCGGTAACGATCGGAAACACCACGCTTCAGCAGGTCAACTCAACGAAATTACTAGGGTTCCACATAGATAGCGCCCTCACGTGGGAGTCACATATACAGGAGCTATGTGGGAAGCTGAGCCGCTTGTGCTTCGCGCTCAGACGGCTCGCGAGCACGGCTACGCGGGACGTTGTGCGCTCTTGTTACTTTGCCACAATCCATAGTAATATTACGTACGGATTAGAATTGTGGGGCCGCGCAGCGGAGTATAAGAGAGCTTTCTCTATGCAAAAACGGGCTGTGCGAGCCATTTTCGGGGTTTCGGACGACGTATCTTGTGTGGAGCTCTTTAGGGAACTGCGCGTACTGCCACTACCGTGCGAACTAATCTATCAGGTAGCCCTTTTCACGCACAACCATTTAGGATTATTTGAGAGGAAAGGTACCTATTCTAGGTTAAATTTAAGAAGCAATGCTAGAAAAAATCAACTGGTGACTCCTTCTCATAGGCTGGCAAAATCGGAGAGGTCTGTATATTTTGGTGGGCCAGCTATATACAACCGAATACCCGTAGAAGTTCGGGATGCACCTTCCGCTGGGTCGTTTAGGAATAAATTAAAGTGTTGGCTACATGAACAACTATTTTATGACGTAAATGACTTTTTGAAATTACCTGAATTGTTTTAAGATTTTGTGACTTATTTGGTAATTGTCAAGTTCTTTTATTTTTTTTTATTTTTTTTGTGCTATATTGTATAGTGCCCTAATGTAATTTTTACTTATTGACTTGTAACAAATGGTGTTATGAATAAATGACTATATGACTATATGACTATATGACTATGCTTATATATTTAAAACTACACAACGGATTTTGATGTACATAGTTTATTTTAATAGATAGAGTAATTCAAGAGAAATGTTTATATGTATAATACACTTGTGCGAAGCCGGGGCGCATCGCTAGAACGCAAATATTATGCACGAATCTATTTAGCATTTTTCCATTTCTGTTGATTTATCAAAAATGGCTCAGCCGGTTTCGATAAAATTTAAATGGGACCAATTTCGAAGTATACTCTTTCCAATAAAAAAAGAATTATTGAAATTTAACAACTATAAAAAAAGTTATGCGTGGTTATACATAAAAAAAAAATATACGCGTCGAATTGTACACCTCCTCCGGAGGTTCGTCGGTCAAAAGCTACAAAGTGGCATAAGTAAAGTACACAATTGAATAGAGACATTGTTGAAACTAAATGCATCAGAAACAACAATGGCAGAAGTTTCCAAAATAACCCTAAACTACTCGGTCACCACACATCTGAATTTCAGCCATTAGAGCATTGGAACTGCAAATTTAATCATTCAGAACTTTGTCCTGAAGTCTGGCTGGCAGTCGGGATACGGAAGATGCACACGGTGTTGCAGTATACCGATATATCCAGCAAAATGTATGAATATCAAGAAAACTAAAAACAAGAAGTTTAAATGTTCATCGCGCATTTTCGAAAAACATTACTTGACCTTATAAATAACTGACACGTAAATACGTGATGAGTGAACCAAATTAGTCAAGGACCAGTCGAGATATAGATTTTTGAAAATTAAGATCTATACAAAAGCCTATGGGACAGACAGATGAACGAACGTTTAGACTCCATCAAAAATATCTAATACAATACGATACAATAACACTTTATAGACACTACAAAAAAAAACAAAACAGAAGAAGAAAAAAACGACAGAAGAATGGTACAAAAGGCAGTCTTAGGTGATCCTATTGCTGCTTACCCTAACCCTGCTAAGGTTAGTTAGTACAGTAGGTAGGTATGTGTACTTGGGTATACTAAACATTCTAAAATAAATGTATTAGTTTGATACCGCACAAATAACAAGTATAATGAATTACCCAGCAAGTTAAAACACCGATCAATCTGCTTCAACTTACATCTTGGTTTAGCCTATATCAGAAGAAAAGTCCTTAGAGTTGTAGCACCGTGTGCACCCAGCTTAGACCGCCTAACACTATAACCGTTGATTAGTTCTGGTTAGTTTAACCGCCGGTTATCGAGTTCTGTATCAGTTGGGAACGTGGCCCGTCTTCGTTTTGTACAAATGCTGATTGGATTGGAGAATTTTCAGATGCAATTTACGTATGCAGGAGTGCTGCATAATTTTGTTCTTGAGTTCTAGAATTTTTGCATAAAGAACTAATTATAAAAATATTGTGAACCAGCTTAAGCTGTAATATTTTAGCATACTGTCCCGTAGTATAATCTTATATACTACGGGACTAATCGCACACTGAAAATACGAGATAAATAAATACTTCCTTAGATTAATAATTGGTCTCGCTTCACCTGACAGTGAGACCAAATCGAAAGAAAGAAATCTAAGAAATACCTCATTATCTGGACGATTTTAAATTGTATAATTATTGTGATAAATGACAATAGTCATCGTACCGTAAAAAATACTAGTCAATAGACTAGTATTTTTTACGGTACGATAATTTCTCTACTATACAATTTTTTGTACATATAATTTTAGTATAAAACTTAGTATTTCAAAAAGTGATTCTAATTCTACTTCTTCATTTCAAGTTTTTAAGCTACAGTTGAAAAGCCTAGCTCGATCGATTTCAATATCAATTATTTTTAGTTATTCCTTACACCAAAACAAATTACTCGTAAATGTTAATAAATCTCCCAACCCTTGACCAAAGTTAAATAAAATGCTGCCAAATTAAATTAAATTAGCATTTATAAAGAAGGACCGGACGTCGCGTAATTATAAAATATTTGTACCCAATTAAGTTCTAATGAAACCTCACATAGAAAACAATTTCAACTCTGTCCTTTTATTCAAAAGCAACGTATTGTCGTGAAAATAAATATGTAGGGAAAACAGCTAAATTAATTTTAGCAATTTCACGTGTCCCGTAGCCCGAGTAGGTATGTCATTTGTGAAATTATTTTACAAAGTTAGATAATACAAACAGTTTGTTGGTTTCAATTTAATAATTTGTTGGACTCTGCATTGTAACATTGTTTCAACTGTTCTGAAACCACAGAAGTGAGAAGGAAATCTGCTGTTAAGGGGGTGAAACAGTTAAAAAAAAATTAACGTTCTTTTGGAAAAATGTGTAGGCGGTATAAAAAGGCGGCAGCTGAAAATTTTCTCTTTGTACCGATAACCGGCGAACGGTGACTTCTATGTACAATTATATCGTTCAATGGTGATTCTATGCAATGTGTTTGCCTACCGGTGTCGGAGCCTTAAGCGGTGACATCTATGGAAAATTTTGAACAACTTTTACTATGGCACCAACAGTGAAAATGTAAAAAAAAACTGCTGTTCCATACGACTTTTATAGATTTTCGACAAAAAGTATGAAATAGCTGTTTTTTTACGTTTTCACTGTTGGTCCCATAGTAGAAGTTGTTCGAAATTTGCCATAGATGTCATCGCTTAAGGACCCGACGCCGGTAGACAAACACAATGTATAATGTGTGGAGCTTATCTGCTTACCTTATAGGTAAATACATTTTTTTGGAATTTTGGCATCTATGGTATTTTTTTTGTAGTCGACTGAATCACCTCCTTTCGGCTTCGTGCATCTTTTCTGGATAACCCTGTATAATTTTAACGATCTATGAACCCACCCCTTTGTCGTGACTTCTGTGCAGTAAGTTTAAGTTACGGTAAACATATCATTCGTGATTTACAAATAGAGTGGTATAATATATATTTGAATAGGTAAATGCTGTTTACAAAGGACACATGTTAGGAGTTCCTTTTCAATATTTTCCACCCGGCTGACCAAAATGAGATAAGAAAGCATTTTCAAGTTATAAGTATCTGTTAAATCTGTATGGGAGGCATACATCTATCTACACATAAATATACGATTTATATCGTATGATAATTATGTTACGTATCCAATTTGGAATGTTGTGTTCCTATGAGTATATTTTTATAAGCTTACATTTAACTTGCAATGTACTTTTATGATTAACCCTCTGCAACTCACGTGAGGTCTGAGAGACGAACTTAATATCCACAAAAAATATAATTAGAATTAATTAATGGAAATTAAATTAGAGGTCTGACATACCGCACCTCATCACAATGATTACAAAAATCCCACCTCAGTTGCAGAGAGTTAAGCTGAAATTTTGCATACATAAGTATATTGCGTGACAATGCAATAATAATTGGTATTATGGAGCTAATTTGATGAAGGAGTCGGAAGGTTTCCGTAGGAAATCTTGTACTAAACAAGATAGACTTATCGTGTTGGGGCACATTTTACTTGTCTTGGCTAGCACTCTGCTGTTAGTACATGATATTCAAGATCTCAATGTCCAACGGCTGATAATAATGATATTTTTATAAAAATCTAAACACACAACCCAACTCCGACTGTACCCGGCGCAAAAGAGCCCAAAATGCTAGCCGCATTACCTCGCTGGATGGCGATGGCTAATCTTTGCGCCAAGTACGAGCCGGAGCGGGAGTCATTAGTCTTCTCCCTTAGCCTGCGCCCAATTTCTCCAATAAATTTTTAATTTTTTAATTTTTATAATAATTTATTAAATTATATGACACATTGTCTGACAAACCTGTTGCTAAGTCTATAGTTAAGAACGAGTCGCGAAAAACATCTAAACAGTGAGTCATGCAAAAGATGAGCTCTAACGTAGACATAATACCAATTGTCATGTCTTATGATGCTAATAACATAATTGGCGTAATGAATTATCATCACACTTTTAATGCGTTTTCGACATTATCTTGCTGTGATCATGCTACTACTACTTTGAAATTATTATAAATTGACCAATTTTTTTTTGATATTGTGAAATTTTCATCGTTAAATTTTCCAATTGTGAATCAAACATTTTCTTTTTGATTCAAAAGGGTATACTCTCGAGTTGGTCCCATTTAAATATTACAGAAACCAGCTGAGCCGTTTTTGAAAAATCAACAATAATGTAATCAATTAGAGCGATATTTTCTAATTGTGTACACGATGGAAGGAGGTATTGCCATTTTTTCGAAAAATAATTATTTGTATTTTAGTGATGCTTATAAGGGTATGCAGATGATGATGATGACTACGTATTTTTACCTAATATCTACTTATTTAAATGTTCAATAACAAAAACAGGACCTAATTTATATGTACACAATCTGATCACGGTCTCTAAGTAAGAGCAACTAGCTACTAAAACACGAGTTCTCAACACACTTTGGCACCTAAATAAATAAATAATCGTTTATTTCAGACAAGTCCATACAAATCTAGTTTGAATTTATACACATGTTAATAAGTAATAATAATTTTAAATGAAAGTAACAAAATGTCAAAACTAACAACAAAATAAATGAATTATTAACAATGTCAAAATTATTGCAGTGAAATCATAATAATTAAATATAATTATCATATAATCATAATAATTAAAACTAACATTGAATAAAAATAAAAATTAAATTAAAATTGAGCCTGTTTATATAATAACCAGTTTTTACCCGCGGCTTCGCCCGCATACGCAATATATCATTATAATTTATAGCCTATGTGTTATTCTGATGTATAAGCTACATTATTGCAAAGTTTCATCTCAACCCGTTCAGTAGTTTTGCGTGAAAGAGTAACAAACATCCATACATCCATCTATCCATCCATCCATCCATCTTTACAAACTTTCACGTTTATAATATTAGTAGGAATAGGAATATACAACAATATAAATCAATAACTAAAAATGTCAAAATGATTGCAGTCAAATCCTACCTAAAGCAACCAAGAGCTAATTGTACTATTAAATTGATAAATATTTTTGAACAACAGGCGTCTGGGCGCCTCGGTCCGGACATTCTTCATCAAAATATGTCCGGAACTCAAGCAGTCGCAACAAAGTGGTGCATCGAACTCTCGCATGACGTGGGTAAATATTGGGTAAACATATTCAATGGAATATGACCGGTACGAAGCCTTAATAATAACACTAGGTCCTAACATTTTCGTGTTGTTTTTTATTCAACGTATCTAAGTGACTCAGTGTTTACATATTTTTGCAACTTGCTCCAAACTAGCCAGCTAGCAACAGGTTACCGACAGCCGATGCGTCATACAGACTCTTGAACTCGAAAACTTGACCTAAAAACTTGGTAACCTGGTCGGAATGTTACATCAGAAAACTTTACTCCTCCAGAGGAGCTGAGTTTGTAAACTTTCTTTTTTTTGACGAAAATCACAGTAGCTTACAAAAGCTTTTGTTTGTAGGTAAAAAAAATGTACACGTGTATTATAAGTACTTAGTTTTATGGATTGACTAATGTTATGGATTGTAGAAAATAGGGTAATAAGAATCGCAGAATGAAATAAACAAATTCATTTGCTGTTAACATCAACGATCGTCATCGTTTATCCTCCAGTTGTAGAGCATCACTGTTGGACATAGTCTTTTCCTATAGTTTTCCAATGAGACCGATTGAAAGTGGCTTGCATCCATAGAGTTCCTGTGGTTTCATTATTATCGGCGTTACATTGATTTTGCGTTGCAAAGGCGCTGAAACTTTTGATAGAAACAATAAAGAAATCTTTTACAACATACTCGTACCAGTTTCTTTCCTGTTTAGTATCATGTTTCTAATGATAATAATATACCAATTAAGTATAATATCTATTCTCTATTAAGAACAGGAAACCACAAAGGTCGATCTGTGGTCGGCTTGCCAAATCTTCGTCCAATCAGAACGTCCCATCTTAGCTCGAGTAGCAACTCCAGATAAGGTCTGCCACACCCCCGTTCACTTTTAATGATTCACTGACAATGGCAGTTTAATCAGCATACTGAACTTTACTGTACCAGCCTTTATAACAGTCCACTGCAGGACGTAGGCCTACTCACGAGGTTATTGAGACATATCCACCACGCTGGTCGGTGCGGGTTGGCGGATTCACATATGCCATCGAATTTCTTCTACGGACGTACCTGCAAACGTCTCCTCACGATGTTTTCCTTCACCGAAAAGCCAGTGGGGTGAAATTCCGTACATAAATTCCAAAGAACTAATTGGTACGGGACTGGGATTTGAACCCACAAGATTGTAAGGCGAGTGTCACTACCTCTAGACCACCACGGCTCCCATCAGCAAAACGCTAAATAAAATTACTTCATCATCATCATCATCATGTAGCGCTATTAATAGTTGTTCGTTTAGGCTGGGTGGCTAGCCCTGGGTGTCAGAGATTGTAAGCCGCCTGAAGACCTCTGCTCAACGAGCTATGGAGAGGGCTATGCTCGGAGTCTCTCTGCGTGATCGAATCAGGAATGAGGAAATCCGTAGAAGAACCAAAGTTACCGAGATAGCCCATCGGATTAGCAAGTTGAAATGGCAATGGGCAGGGCACATAGCGCGGAGGACTGATGACCGGTGGAGTCGAAAAGTTCTCGAGTTGAGATCGCGTACCGGCAAGCGCAGCGTAGGACGTCTACCCACAAGGTGGACGGATGACCTCATTAAGACCGCAGGATCGCGCTGGATGCAAGCCGCTTCCAACTGGTCTTATTGGAGATCCATAGGGGAGACCTATGTCCTGCAGTGGACGTCCTTTGGCTGATGGATGGATGGAAGACCTCTGACACGGCTAAATAACAATCGGGGTCTACAATTTATCACATAACGCTCGTGGAGCGTTCGAGACGGTCAGTCTTCGAATGAGTGACCGCTGGTGGCATTCAAAATTGAGGGTTACCGTGGCTCGAATTCTTGGAGTTTTTAACCGTTTCAAAATCTGTCAGATGGCTAATAAATCTGACACTAGAGCTAGATACTAAACCTATGTACATACTTACTTAATTATCTCATCCATCCCTCAGCCGTAGGACGTCCACTTCTGGACTCTGGACTGGATCTCCAATAAGGTCGGTTGGAAGCAGTCATATTACGTCTAGCACGTTCCTGCTATCTTAGCTATATCGTCAGTCTACCCAGCCCACTTAATTATCTATTTTCAATTAAAACCAGGAAACCACAAAGGTCAATCTGTGGTCGGGTTGCCAAATCTTCCTCGAATCAGAACGTCCCATCTTAGCTCGTGTAGCAACTCTATATAAGGCCTGCCACTCCCTCGTCCACTTTAATGATTCACGTTGTAGTGTTTCATCAGCATAGCACTAAATAGAAATACTTCATTAATCGAAGCGAAGCGGAGTCATAACGCTGTCTCGTTCTGACACTACGAAAAAAATAATTGTGGCGCGCATACTAGCCCGGCAGACGTAGTTTTCAAGGAAACTTTTACACAGGTTTTAAACAGATGTTTTTTTTGTCGTCGGTGATTTTTGTTGATGGGAACTGTCTCAATAATTCTTTTTCGCAAAGAATCGCTACACAGACTTCCACTGTGGGTTTTCTATCAGTAGTACCATTGATTAGTTCCATTGGTGGTACTACTAACGTATACAGAATTCGAATATTTTGCACGAATCGATGTGACATCCATGTACGTTATTGTTGATTTATCAAAAACGGCTGAGCCGATTTCGATAAAATTTAAATAGGACCACCTCGAAAGTATACCCTTTCCAACTTACTACCTAACTACTATAAAAGATTTTTAAATCGGTTAACAGTTGGCGAAAATATCGATGAACATAGACAAAAAATACATACAGACGAACATAGTACCTCCTCTCTTTTTGGGAAGTCGGCAAAAAGGAGGGCAATTTGCAGTCGCGCTCGCGATATTTATTAGCGGAGTTCAATAATATCTGGCAATTTTTTTTACATTTTAATCGTAACAACGTTCTTTATAAGCGGTCGAAAAAATCCATTTAAGGTCAGACACACAAACTCTTTTCTTGTTATGATTCACCAGCAATGGTAGTATTTGTTACATCAGCCTAGGACTCAATGGCAACAGCGAAATGTAAATTGGATGAGTGACTCACCAATAGGCGAAGGAAAAGAAGGTTAAGCATTCCAGGTTCTATGTAGGCGTGTGTGGTTTATTTTGATACCTGATACTTTCAGACTCTTTGTGTTACGTAAGGCAGTAATATTTTACTTGGTGTTTTCTTGTTGTATAGCCGTGATAATGTAGTGGTAGTAACACCCGCCCTACAATCTTGAGATCGTTGGTCAAATACGGTACTTACTAATGATCAGTGACTTTTCAGTGAAGGAAAACATCGTAAGGCAATCTGCATACGTTCGTAGAAGGAATTAGATGGCGCATGTGAACCCACCAACCCACCCTATGCCACCCTATGGGCCATAGCGTGGTGGATAATACCCTATAACCTTTTTGGGTAGGCCTACGTCCTGCAGTGAATTATTAAAAAGACTGGTACAGGTTCAGTATAATTAGCTTTTGACTTCATAAACATTACTACTTTATTTATATATATTTTTACACTATTTTCTATTACTTACTGATATTATTGTTTTTTTTTTCTTGTTAGTGTCATGACCACAAAATTTCACTTACTCAGTCATATAATTTTATTCATACCTATATAAAAATGTACATTATTAATTTGAATTTTGAGGCTATTTCTGTATATTTATTGTTACTCATAGTCAGTAATCATAGTCTCTATAATAGTACGTAATACAAAAATATCTTTAAATCCCAAATACAAGCCTAGCAAGAAAATACAAATGAGCTTTTTAAGGCTTAAAGCTCGCATCCTTCGGGAAGGAGATTCGAACTCTAAAACCAATCTTGCTTTTAAAATGCTTAAGGCGTTTATACGTCTTAATACTTCAGATGTTGAATAAAATTAATATCCATTTTTCCCAATTTCCAAGGTTAAACTTTTAAAGGAATTTATTAAAGAAAACACTGTTGATAGATCAGCAAGTAGTAGTGAGTGAATATTAAATAAAAAGACAAGAAAAAATTAAAACAGGTAAGTACTTATCAAGGCAACAGACATATTCTAGAATATTATTTTTACTCATAATTAAAACAAACTTTCGCTATCGGACTACGAGTAACTCCCAAATCGCGAAAATGATCAGCTTTTAAATACAAAAAGATCATCGACTCTCGACAAAATATTATACATAACTTACTTACAGAACAATTGCTTTTTTCTTGCTATGACAGGGTCAAGCCCATAGTAAAAGCTAGTCATAGTTTTGAGTACAATGATATGCTAGAATATTTCTGTCCTCTAGAACAATACCCGTAATCAATGACTCTATAGCTAAAAAGAAAGCGTCTTTAGTAAATATGCAAAAGTTCAAGAAGCACAATCTTCAAGAAATTTCCGCAAAAGCTAAGATCATTCTAGAACATTATGCTAATAACATATTAAATGATGTTAAAACTCAGTTCCTTCATCCATCGCAAATCAACCTAGAACGTGCTATTAAAACTGTAATGCACATACTGGCAGCACACGATTACATTAATGTATTCAAATTGTTATGCACAATGACTCTTTATGCTCCAGTCAACCTCATAAAGGATGATAATATAAAACCTTATCGCATTAAATAATGTAATAAAGACTTGCCTTCTTAAGCTGATGAAGCAGTTATTAATTTAGACAAAGTTGTAAACAGTGATGGTGTAAATGTTGGGAATAATATTTATCTATGCAACGCGATACGCTGTCAAGGACATTTCGATAAAAACTCGTAACAGTTTATGCACTTTGTTTGTAATCGAAAATATAATGGGACACAAAGGACTTACTTGAGTGAGTTTGTAGTAGTTAGTACTAAGAGAATTTAGATCAAAACAGTTTAAAATTGATTGTTTTGCTTGTATTGATTTAGATTTCATAGATAGTATAGCAAAGAGGTATAATCGAGCAGTAAAACCTTTTAAATAAAAATTAACACACGCAATTAAAAAAACTGAAAGTATTTCAATATTAACCGCGAATGCTGAACGTAGGTTAACCTTTGGTGTTGATTTGACGGTACTTCACACATCGGGAAAGTTGCTGACACTCTATCAAGCTCTCTATCAGATCCGTTCGTGTCTGGATTACTGCTGCCACCTTTGGCATAGGTGGACCGAGGTCTTGGAATCGGTGGACCGAGGTCTTGGAATCGGTGAACCGAGGTCTTCGAATCGGTGGACCGTCTTGCTGTTCGGCTTATAGGTGACAAAAAGTTAGTTGCAAAAAACTTCAAAGCCTGAAGCATCGCCGTAGGGTTGCGAGTCTGTCCATATTTTAGGATTAATTTCGGAGAGTGTGCATCTCAGCTACACGACCTTATCCTGTCATCCTCTTTTTATCACAGGACAAGTTAAAAGACTCCTCGCTACCACCCCGCCACTGTCGATTTTCTTCCGATACGTACAAAGCAGTTTGACTCAACATTTTTGATTCGTACCGCCAGGAAAAGGAACAGTCTTCCTGCTTTCCTGTTTCCAAGAGATATGATCTAGAGCTTTTCAAGATCAGAGTGAATAGGTATCTCTGGGTCTGCTTGTTTCATCTTCGACCACAACGTTTCTTGCCATCAGGCGAGTTGGTGATCAAGTACGGATATATTCGCGTTAAAAAAGATCGATTTATCTTATTATCGGGCCGAGCGGCTTCCTCGACACCGCAACTGCAGACGTGATCCTCTACCTAAGGCAGGCCTCGCCCTTAACGAAAAGAGAAAGAGAAGTTGCCACAGTCTGCCTGAAGTAGTGTAGTAGTAGTGCTTGGCATGAATAACCCCAAGTATTTAATAGTATCAATTCGTACACATTATATAACGTTTAAGCTCAATAAAGTGTGAAAAGCACTCTCAAAATATTACATAACCCTAAAATAATAATATCTGTTCCGTTATTTCACTTTGGCACCTTTTGAACACATGTTTTAACGCACTAAAGCATTATCATGTCCAAATTCTACCTCAAATCTTTATTGCCCTCTTACATTAAAGGTAACAATGGGCGTCCAATTTAAAAGTCATAAAATCCCATATCCTAATTACAGTTTTATTCGCGGTCGCAAAGCGTAACGCGTAAATTTCAAAATGTCAAAAAACACGCTAATGATTGCAATGATTTCGCTACAACCAACATAAAGTTACGATGCCAGAAACTTCAATATTCCTAATTTCAATAATGCTAAAGTTGAAATTTCTAATGACGATAAATTTGAAGTAGTTAGAGATAAATATGTAAACGAGACAACAATATGGGCCAGCGAATTTCAGTGTTAATCGCGTATCGCAAATTTAATCTTTTCTCGGAATGTGTTTGAGGATTTGCATGGAATGGGAGTGTATTCTGAAAACTGACAATATTGTTAGAATTTAAAGCAATTGAGCACAAAGAAATAAACAGAGAACACATAGCACAGAGGACTGATGACCATTGGGGTTAAAAAGTTCTCAAATGGAGACCACGTGCCAGCAACCGCACCGTACGTCCACCCAGAAGGTAGACAGATGACCTCAGGATTGCGCTGGATGCCAGCCTAGCGGCTAATAAGACCGGATGGATTATATTATTGGATATCTATAGTGGAGGACTATGACCAGCAGTGGACGTCCTATGGCTGTAACGACGACGACGACAGAGAAATGTCTGGAGAAAAAGTGAAGAGATTTAGGAGTTTCAAAATGTTGTCGAATTTCTGATGATGCAACATTATTAATCTTTTGTGGATAAGTGTCATAGGAAATGTACTTATTTTCCATAATTCTTCTAGTACTGTCATAGGAAAGTAAAATTTTTCTTCACTCTACTGGTTGTGCCAATCAGTAGTGATAAATAATATTTAGTCGTACGTGGCTTTACAGTTGGACCTATTAAAAACAGAATAAGTCATCCAAATGACCTCATCGAAGGTACATTAATTGTTTTATTATCTTGACCTTGTTTGTAAACAATATGAGTTTGAAAAGAGAAAGTCGGAGTGAATCATGATCATATTTTGCATTGAGCGCTCAATCAGTAATTTGATTTTAAAATGTCACCACAACAGATAAAACATTTTTTATAACCTATATTTATTTACATTGTTAATCGCTTCAAGTAACGCTGTAGCGCTCATCGAAGTTAAGCAACGTTCAGCACGGTCTGTCTTCGGATGGGTGACCGCGGGTGGCATTTATAACTAAGAACTGTCGTGGCTCTGATGACACGTTAAATCGAAGGCCCCGGTTGTTTAACCGTTTAGCCATGTCAGGGGCCTTCTTGCCACCAGGGCCAGCCACCCAGCTTTTACGAACTTCATAGGTTCAGGTACCATTTATTTTTGTGATTAAGTTTTTTTCAGAGACAATTTGGAGAATCTATCATTTGAGGGTACCAACCAGCATTTGTCCGCATGAATTTTGAATTTTCATGATATCCCATTTTTGGGATAGAAAGAAACCTGTGTTATTATTCAAACTTGAAACAATTATACGTAGAAAAATAAAAAACAAACAGGCTTTTGAAATTACAATATTGAGAAAATTGCGGGTCAAACCTGGACACGATTAACACAGAGCCGACATATATGGAACTGTAAGAGAGAGGCCTATAACCAGCAGTGGGATAGAGAAGGTTACGGACTTGCGAATGATAATGAGTAAAGATAAAGCTATAGTCAAACAACAAATGTAAGATTATATTACAAAATTTGCTTCGTATTATAATTAAATTCAATGATTAATGAATCGGTAGAGGTGATTCATGTTTTGTTTTTGTAGCTAGCATGATTTAAAAACTAAGAAAGTTAATAGTAATCTTTACAACATGGTTTCTTGCAGGGTTTATAGCTTCCTTCAGAGCAAAGGTATGCCCTAACTTTTTTAGCTAACGGACAGTCAAGTCTCCCACATGGACCATGAACATCCCTTTTGTTTACAAATGTGCCGTGCTGGTATTTGCCTTTCACTGTTTCTCCATGAATGAATTGATGCTGACTTCCTCGATATTCCATTCTTTGAAGACAATTGGTTCCTCCACAAGGTCCTTTAGGAAAGCCCATAGAAAGAATTGCTAGTTCACTTCGAGTAAATGGAGCAACAAAATCTTCATATACCACCGGTTCTGGTTCAGGTCTTATTGGTTCTCTAGTGATATCTGGCGCTCCAAAAAAGTAAGCAACAGGTGGAACAGGATCGATTGTTGTTCCTTCCCAATGTCTAACTACTTCAACGTCTTTAAGTTTCAAATCATCAGATAAATATTTTCTGCCTGGGATCCGATCCATTTCAGGCAACGCAACGAAATAACTGACCAGGCGATTACCTAAACACGACAGTCGGATGTAAAATTCTATTTCTCCAGACGATTTCAAATCTTCTTCGCACTGTAATGGCCTCGTCAACTCGACTGTGTTAGTAACCAGCTCTTGCTTTCTCGAGTCTCTAAATTCAGCTTGATCCATATTTACTGGGTTCATGCTACCAGCTGTTTGAAGACAGTCGAAGAATGATTTGTGCCATTCGACAATGCAGAACCCTATACAGTCCATGTCCTGGTCTCTATTCCATACTGTTATGTAAAGTGGTGTCTTTTCTAATTGTTCTTGGAGCTTAGATGGTCGAGATATAAACATGACAGCATTTCCAACTCCAAAGTATGGCGGCTGTGGTAATGGTTCTGAAGGTAGTACAATTTTCCTAGGTACAACTTTGCCTTTTCCCTTCTTTCCTTTTTTTGGTTTCGGTGGTTTCTTAGCTTTCTTTCCTTTTCCTTTTTTAGGCGGTGGGGGTGGTGGTGGGGGTGGGATAAAGTTGTCATGAGCTATGTAAAAGTCAAAAAGAGGAGGACAGTTCATTTGCATTGTGCATGTTTGCATGAATTTCATTTCTTCTGGTGAAGGCAGTACTGGTGCTTTGCCTTTCTTACCTTTCTTTGGTTTTTTTGGTTTCGGTGGCTTCTTACCTTTTTTGCCTTTTTTCATTGACTCCAGAAGTGCTAAGCGTTCTTCTTCCCTTTTCCTCTCCTCTTCTTCCATACGAAGCTCGTATTCATCTTTCTCAGGTGGCTCTATTTTGAGAACTATTTTTTTGACAAAGACTTCGATCATGAATACTTGCTCCATTTTAAAATCTGAAATATTAAGTATGTATATTTTATAAAAGTTCGGGTGAAACACCCGAAATATACATACATGTGTATACCCGTGGCCATCATCAATATAGAAGGAAAAAAATGCTAAGTCGATGGTGGCCATACTAGTTCATATCTAAATATGTTCATATATTTTTCTTATTCTATATGATAAAATATATATATCTCATTTTTTAGTTAATCCAAACTTGGCATGGCAATAATAGCTATTACATCACATAACGTAACACATTTTTCTCATTTTTGACCGACGAACCACCGGAAGAGGTATAAAATTCGACGCGTGTATTTTATTTTTTTAATGTATAACCACGCATAACTTTTTTGAAATTGGTCTCATTTAAATTTTATCGAAATCGGCTTAGCTATTTTCGATAAATCAACAATATTGTGATAAATGTTACATCGATCCGTGCGAAATATTTGCGAATTCTGTACACGAGTGACGTCGGTCATGCTATTTTTTTGCAAAAAATAATTATGTAAAATCAATTCACTTTTGCTATAAAACACTTCGGACACTGCTGGAATAATGCCTCTTCAATAAAAACTGATACTGTCTCGACCGACACCGATCCTGTCATTTTTTCTCAGTGCCCCCTTTGGTACTCTGACCAGCTAATTCAAATTCAAATTTATTTATTTACAATAAATATAGCTTGACAGACTTACATCCAAAACGCTACATTTATAAAATTGAAATACTATACCTATATATAACCACTTATGCTAAAACAGAAGCAAGGAAACAAAACGAAATATAATATATCTTACATCATAATTAGGTACAACGAATTAATCAGTCTAAATTTGAGCTAAGCTTTGATCAGAGCAAAATTTAGTTCTAGCAAAGCTATTTTTGTAAACAATCATAACGACTACTATACAGGCACACAAAAACTGACTTAACCTACAAAAAATATGTGTGATATTAATACCGTTAGGCTGAATCATTTATGAGGATACGAGAACATAATCCCTCACCTTTTAACCCAAAGGAGTCAGTGCCCTGATTCTTTACCTCTCTTTACCAGTCAATACGATTAAATTCAACATAGGATTGAAATACATAGTTTTATACAATAAGGATTAATTTTCATACATTATATTGTAGGATTTACTGATGTTGACTGTTCTCCCAGTTTGTATGGTGTTAATTGTTGTTTCACATATTTATTTTGAATTTCAAGCCATACTGATTTTTGTATTATTTTTGAGCTTTTTTGAGATGCTGATTTGTCAAAAGTTGTCAGTGTTGTAATGTCGACGTCAAAGTTTCGTGGGAACCAACAATCCAATTGAAAAATAGTTTTAACATAGACAGGTTTCAAATAGAAAACCATTAAGTATTTTTGTTGTTTTTAAACTTTCGCGATTTGAACACATTATTATTATATACAACGGGACTAACTCGGCCGAAACGTCGGGATGAGGGGGTATTTATTTATCTCGTAATTTTAGTGCGCTATTAGTCCCGTTGTAATAATAACATGAAGTACCTTTTTTATCAAGAGCTTAATAAAATGATTTATTTGTCCCATACAAACATAGTATTACACACACTTATAAACTCGAAAGAATTATTTTTATTTTTATTGTAAGGTTAAAACTTTAAAAAAAAGTCCTATGTCAATACAAAATCTTTTTAATAACTGTAATACAGAATATTAACTTTTATGGTGTCATATCAGTTCAAAACTGCGCGGTACACTACCTACTGTACTTATCTTAACAAGATATTGTAACAGACCCTGCCTGCCTGCCTACCTAAATAACCTAATTTGTAAAAGCTAAGAAGAGTAGAACCTATTTTAAGAAACCTACCTAAAATAAAACGTAAGATGAAATGATTTTAAAAACTTCACTTGCTTTCAATTGTCCCTAGTCTAATGTCTTTCTAGCTATGCAACTTGGTTCCACTTAATTATAAAGAAATTATAATTTGAACCTCATTAAGGAATTTCCTAAGATATTAAGAACGCCTCATATATTGCAATAGATATCCAATAAGACCCTAGCTTACAAATCGTATTGAATAATAATAAGAAATATTAATACTTAACTGTGAACCTCCCAGGTTCATTCTATAATCAGGCACTACTAGCGCCATCTGCTTCCGGTTCACTCGATAAGATACTGCCTACATTTTGATACTAGTATTCTGCAGTGACATTCCTATCATAATTATCTAATCTATTTACCTACTTGTACGTTAGTTTGGCCAGTGTTCGTCTAGTGGTAGAACCTGCGTTGTAGACCGCATAAGCCCTAGGTAAAGGTGATTCGAAAGACCTATCTGCCTAATAGAATACCTAAGTTCAACGATAACCCTGTGTTTTTTCCTATTTTGACATTCTATGAACCTGTATGTATTTTACTAATCTCAAAGTGAACTGAAGTATCTAACTAATGCCTCAAGAGATATAATATATAGAAATACTGATTTTAGAGCTTCTCTGTTTTACGTGGAGATTATTGGAATATTTTTGTTTTAAATGTGATGTAGCTCTATAAAGCTATACAGATTCTAGATTGTGAAAATATAAGATAAGTGTAGAGAAAGAATTTCCAGAGATTCCAAAACTTGTACTCTAGGATAACAAAGAAACTCTATCATTGATCTAATATTAATTTTCAAACTACGATTAATAAAAGAGTTAATTACGTGTCAGGAGAATAGTATTAATTTATTTCTGACTGTTAGTTTATATTAAAATTCTTAATTTTTATTTGCCAGAGATTATTTTGATTTTATGTTTATCTCTGTTTATTTCCCTAGTCATGGCGCTCGCGAGAGCTGAAAACCACGAAACAAAGACTCTACTAAGCTTTCGTAAACTAACGCATTCCTGGAAAAGAAAGCCCGAAATAAAAACCAGGAGTCGCGTATGTTTTGTCAGTCTGCGCTCGGTTATTTCGTCCACTTATCTATTTTATTTCATAATGTTAAGAAAATCATAAGTCTTGCATGAATTCCAGAATGTTCACAAGAAAGGCTCCAAGATTACTATAGGTAGAGGTTCGAGAATCGACTTTGCCATATAAAATATTATTAGTAATTATGTTATCAATAACTTTACTTCATTGTGAGCGGAATTTACACTCTTTAATACGGACACGGGTTATCCCTCCTTTACGGAAATGAGAAACACAGGCCCAAGCTCTATCTGGCTTCAAGAGTTCTGCACACTGTTGAAAATACAGCATTGATCAAGTAGCACTAACGGCTGGTATCCAAATAATGTGTTGTAGTAAGTAATGATATATAGCATTAGACGACTCCGCAATCCTCTAATTAAATGTAAATAAAATATAATCAATCTAAAAGAACAATCTGTCTTTCACAAGTTTCTATATTGTCAAGTCTGGTTATAATATCGCATTACTATAGGATTTAGACTCGAGAATCGTGGACTTCCTTAAATCGGTTGCATATTCACATAATCTGATTAGAGCTGAAACAGTAAAAATGTTATTAAATCTGTAAATCACTTGTGGAACTCTTAAGAGATTATAGGGATGAAAGTCTTGAATACTCATAAACGAGTAAGCATTCAGTATTTGGACTATACCATCATTGTAGCTTGGAAGAAGGAAAACATCGTATATCGGTAACATATTTCCATTGAGCAGATGCAATGACATATAAATCCTTCATCTTGCATTAGAACACTGTATTCATATGGTTCTATTTCTATAGATATTCCGCCCCTTTCAGGAAACATCGTAAGACAACCTGTAACAAACCCTAGCTGCCTGCCTACCTAAATAACCTAATTTGTAAAAGCTAAGAAGAGTAGAACCTATTTTAAGAAACCTACCTAAAATAAAACGTAAGATGAAATGATTTTTGAAACTTCATTTGCTCTCTATTGATCCTAGCCTAATGTCATACTAGCTTTGCAACCTGATTTCACTAAATTATGAAGAAATTATAAATTGAACCTCATGAAGGATTTTCCTAAGTTATTAAGAACGCAATAAATATTAATATAGATATTCAATAAGATCCCAGCTTACAATTCGTATTGATGAATAATAAGAAATATTAATACTTAACTGTGAACCTCCCAGGTTCATACTATAATCAGACACTACTAGCGCCATCTGCTTCCGGTTCACTTGATAAGAGACTGCCTACATTTTAATACTTGTATTCTGCAGTGAGATTCCTATCATAAATATCTAATCTATTTATCTACTTGAACGTTAGTTTGGCCAGTGTTCGTCTAGTGGTAGATCCTGCATTGTAGACCGCATATACCATAGGTAAAGGTGATTCGATAGACCTATCTGCCTAATAGAATACCTAAATTCAGAAAGAAAACCCTGTTTGAATGTTTTTCCTACTTTGACCTTTAATGAACCTGTAAGTATTTTACTAATCTCAAAGTGAACTGAAGTATCTAACTAATGCCTCAAGAGATATATAGAAATACTGATTTTAGAGCTTCTCTGTTTTACGTGGAGATTATTGGAATATTTTTGTTTTATATGTAATGTAGCTCTATAAAGCTATGCAGATTCTAGCTTAAGAAAGTATAAGATATGTAATGAGAAAGAAATTCCAGAGATTCCAAAACTTGAACTCTAGGATAACAAAGAAACTCTAACAATGAATTAATATTAATTGTCAAACTACGATTAATAAAAGAGTTAGTTACGTGTCAGGAGAATAGTATTAATTTATTTCTGACAGTTAGTTAATATTAAAGTTATTAATTTTTATTTATCAGAGATTATTTTGATTTTATGTTTATCTCTGTGTATTTCCCTAGTCATGGCGCTCGCGAGAGCTGAAAACCACGAAACAAAAGACTCTACCAAGCTTTCGAAAATCTAACGCAATCCTGGAAAAGAAAGCTCGAAATAAAAACCAGGAGTCGCGAGTGTCTTGTCAGTCTGATCTAGGTTATTTCGTCCACTTAATAAGTCTTGCATGAATTCCAGAGTGTTCACAAGAAAGGTTCCAAGAATACTATAGGTAAAGGTTCGAGAATCGACTTCGCCATATAAAATAATGTGTAAATCAAAATTATAATAAGTCATCAATAACTTTACTTCATAGTGAGCGGAATTTACACTCTTTAATACGGACACGGGTTATCCCTCCTTTACGGAAATGAGAAACACTGGCCCAAGCTCTACCTGGCTTCAAGAGTTCTGCACACTGATGAAAATACAGCATTGATCAAGTAGCACTAACGGCTAATATTCAAATTATGTGATGTAGTAAATAATGAAATATAGCAATAGGCGACTCTGCAATCCTCTAATTAAATGTAAAGAAAATATAATCAATCTAAAAGAACACTCTGTCCTTCACAAGTTTCTATATTGTCAAGTCTGGTTATAATATCGCGTTACTATAGGATTTAGACTCGAGTATCTTGGACTTCCTTAAATCGGTTGCATGTTCACATATTATGATTAGAGCTGAAACAGTAAAAACATTATTATATCTATAAATCACATGTGGAACTCCAAAGAGATTATAGGGTTGTCTCGTCTCATAATCGAGTAAGCATTCAGTATTTGGACTATAACATCATTGTAACTTGGAAGAAAGAAAACATCGCATATCGGTAACATATAACCGTAGACCAGATGCAACGGCATGTAAATCCATCATCTCGCATTAGCCCAAAGTATTAAAAATGGCTCTTCCTCCTTAGAGAAGGAAACATCGCAAGACATCCCATACAAGACCGCCAAGGAACACGTAGCCGAATTTAAATTTATCAACCCGCAACGGGTCAGCGTAGACAATATTGTCTTGCCTCTATAATGTGACGTTGCAACACGCTCATACTCGTAAGAGAATAATTACGCATAAGAATCCATACCGCATCAAGTCAGCATAACGGACATAGGCCTATCTTACTTGAGCAGACCTTAATACTTCTTCAGGAAACATCGTAAGACCACTTATGCAACACCGCCATTATGTTATTGTATTGTAAATGTATATTTATCAACCCGCAACGGGTCAGTATAGACAATATGGTATTTTATCTATAGTGGAGCGCTGCATCGAAAGCACCTCGTACTCGTACATAGTTGTATGAGAATAAATACGTATGAACATTCATACCACATCGTGCCTGCGAGGCGGACATAGGCTTATCCTCGTTTGCAGATCTTAAATTGTCAGTTAGTCATTTACATCACTAATGCAGAACAGAACTGTTCGAAACATTAACTGCTGAATATATTCTTTACCTATATATGTATATTAATTTAAAAAGGAATAAGATTATACGAAACCAAATCCTCTAGGAACATCTTCGTCCTTCGATAGGAAACATCCTGCTTCTTGGAACTGATTTTTCGTCGTAATAGCTCATGATTAACCGCATTTCCTTTTCTGCTCATGATCCACACTGATTTATATCACTTTGTAAGCTAAAATCACGAAATATCTTGAAAATCTGCAACAATAATCCTAATTTTTCCGCAATGAAGTCCTAACTGACAATCCCCGTCAACCCCCGTTCTCTTTCTATTCTCTTATTTAAATCATGACTTTTTCTTTACTAAGCGTACTGCAAAGAGTTGATATACCTAGATTGTAGTTTTGTTGCTTTTTTAAAATGTATTTATTTACCTGTTTGTTTGAATATTATTTGAATGAAAAGTTTCTTTGAATAATATTGGAAAAAATGATATATTCATATGAGAGACTCCGAATCTACAATAATGCCTTCTTCCTATGCCTAATTACTCAGGTGTGGACGACAAACCACCTGAGGTTTGTTACAAACCCAAGTAAGACCACCATAAGAACCTGTAGACGTATGTATATTTATCAACCCGCAACGGGTCAGCGTAGACAATATTGTCTTGCTTCTATAATGTGACGTAACTTCGTAGCAACACACTCATACTCGTAAGAAAATAGTTATGCATAAGAATCCATACCGCATCGAGTCAGCATGACGGACATAGGCCTGTCTTTCGTTTGCAGATCTTAATTTGACAGTAAGTCATTCACATCACTAATGCAGAACTGTTCTGTTCGAAACATTATCAGCTGAACATATTATATACCTATATATGTATATTAATTTAAAAAGGAATAAGATTATACGAAACCGAATCCTCTAGGAACATCTTCGTCCTTCGATAGAAAATATCCTGCTTCCGACTTCATATTCTAAGGCATGGAACTGATTTTTCGTCGTAATAGCTCATGATTAACCGCATTTCCTTTTCTGCACATGATCCTCGCTGTTTTATATCACTTTGTAAGCCAAAATCACTGAAATATCTCGAAAAACTGCAAAAATAATTATAATTTTTCCCCAGTGAAAGCCTAACTGACAATCCCCGTCAACCCCCGTTCTCTTTTCTCTTCTCTTGTTTTCATCATGATTTTTTTTTACTAAGCGCCCTGCAAAGAGTTAGTATACCTAGATTGTAGTTTTGTTGCTTTTTAAAATGTATTTATTTAACCTGTTTGTTTAAATATTATTTGAATGAAAAGTTACTTTGAATAATATTAGAAAATATGATAAATTCATATGAGAGACTCCTGATCTACAAAAATGCCTTCTTCTTATGCCTAATTACTCAGGTGTGGACGACAAACCACCTGAGGTTTGTTACAGCAACCCCCAAATTTACGAAGATTGACAAATGTTGGTAAACATTTTAATCAGAGTAAATTTTCCCAAAATTTTTATAATAACTTCAAATTTAATCAAGTGCAAAATTGTATTTATCAAAATTCGAGTTCTAACAATAAAATTATATGTTTCGAATGTAAATGTATCCCTAATACAATATGCGAAAGTGTTTTTAAACCAGTCTACTGATAATCGTCATAAAATCTCCCCCTCTCAGTTTGATTACATATCTACCATGAAGAAAAATCGCCTTCCCCACTAAATTGTTACAATCTGCAAGGAAATTCTGGTTCGGTATCAGAAACGGAGCCCTCGTAAGGGAATTCTGAGTGAGGTAGAACCGACCCTAGTGGTCGCATGTTGAGAAGTCTCAGAACCAATCTTCCGTTCGAAGATTTTCCCAACACACCCCTTCCAAATTCTACGAATTGTCCATGAAAAAGGAAAATAAATCCGCATGGCATCAATGTCCCGCCAAGAGTGAAGAATTAAATTCTTACTATCTATAGACTGGAGCATGTGCAGTGTATCAATTCAGAGTTTCCTACCTTGTAGAGTAAAAGATCTCTATGAAATCAACTTATGTTGATGAATTGCCTGCTGGCCTACTCCTAACACCACACTCCTTCATAAAGATCAATTTGTTCAAGTGATTGCCAAAACTCAAACCCTGACAAACCGCTTCAAATCCCAACAATGCTATTGTCGTAGTCAAAGTCAATGTCACAGTAATAATTGTATCAGTAATTTTCCAATATCTTCACGCCAACTTCACGACGTAGCATCGCCTTAAGAACTCAAAGCGAGCCAATATTTGCATATTTCCCATTAATATCCAAAGAAAAATATTAAAAATGCATCCACACCTTCGCAATTGACTACTACCTTACTATCCTAGCTAAAATATTAGCAAGATAATTGTTAATTATTATTTGAACCTCGGTAAAATTTTTAATTATAATGTGAACCTGATTCTTTTTGTAATAAATATTCAGGCTCTTGCTTTCCCACTTGCATTTATCTACCTAAGAATCTCTCGCGTATTCTCATTTAATTTCACGTTGAGCAAATGTCAAAATGTTCACTAAGGAAATTCAATTTCTATTTCCTTTTTTTTAATATACCTAATAATTATAGCTAATAGAATGGCTTCATCCATAAAGAAAATTAATCAAATAACAATGTGTCAATATGCCCAAGTTTCCAAGTAAGTAAAATTTACACTCTACTAGTGGAAAGGATCTCTTCCATATGGTTAGAGAAACCAGTTCCTGGCGCGGCATTGCTTGGCCATGAGAGTTCTACCTACTCAAAACCCGACATATCTCCACCCGTATAATTTCTGGATATTAAGTGTATCTTTGAAACATAAGTTTAGCCAATCTATCGAGCTTACATTCTACTTCCTTCAAACTAGCAAATCAATTTAAATTATTTAATGAACACTCGAAATTACTTTTTAAAATATGAAGAATTGATATTTAAGCATCTAACAAATATATGAATGAATTTTAAACTAATTTGAGATAAAGAAAACTATGTATTGATTTATTTGGTTTTGTTTTCTGTATCATATCTTCCCTTAATGATTTCTAACAATAAACTCAATTTAAAAATATAACTTTGAAACATCTTAAATTGAGGAATCACGTATCTAAGTTTTACTCCGTTACGTAATTAACTAACCACAAAAATCCTTAAAGAAAAGGAAGATTGATTTACTAACAAGGTTTACCTACTATCTGAAAAGATTGAGCATATTTTCCAACCCCCCGACTAGAAATACCTTACTCTAATGTTCGCTTTATTATTTTTGTCATTTTTTAATCTGTTTTAACCTCCTTTTTAGAATCGCGAAAGGTTTGCATTTGACCGCTAAATCTTCTTAATGTAAACGACCTCGTGAACGCAAATGAAGCTCCTCGAACTAGAAGATACCTATTCGCACTAAATCCAAGTTCTGTTTCTACTTTTATTTGCATTCATGTTGTGTTATATAGTAGGGTTTAGTTTATTTGATCGATTTAATTTACTAAACCCGAATTTTGCTCTCTTTTAAACCGACAAATAATTTCATAATGCAACCCCCCGTTTAGAATTCTCGTACATTAATCTTTCTTTCTTTCGTTTTTCCGAATGCTTATTATTATCAACTATTCGAACTATAATAATTTTGATGCTAGAGGAATAGACGTGTAAATATTTATCTCAATCCCAATTAATAGAAGTACGTACAGATTAGCCCAAAGTTTATTTCCCATGCGCAATTTATATAGAATTTAGTAAATCAGTCCGCTTGTTCAATTGAATCATTAAATTTATCTACTTCCTGTGTCCCTGTTAAGAATAGTAGAAATAATTTAGAACTTACTAAACCACATCTTCTCTATCAATAAAAAAGAATTTACATTTTATAACGTTGCTTTACAAAATCGATATGATGTTAAGTATACTCAACCCCCGGTTTCCTTGACTAAAATTAAATTAAATAACCGAGTCAGACTCACAGATTTTCCTGTTATATAATATTAGTACCATTCTCTGCCTTGTCTGTACAGTCACTAACCATATCTTTTTTAAATTGGAAATATTAACTATTTAAAATTATTAATACATGAAGCAATAAAATATATTATAAATACTAAACTAGAACACTACATTTACAATATACAAACTACATAAATGTCGAATAAGATAAAATAAATGAATTTATTAACATGAAAAATTATGGACGTAACTGAAGATTCCATCTTTGGCTTCATCCCTTTTTTGTAACCTGAGTTGACATATTACTTATGATACAAAATGCTTGCTATTGTATGCTTATTATTTGTATAAAACAAATCAACCCCCAATGTTTTAATCTGTTAATACCCTAAGATTATGATTAACCTGATATAGATGAAATATTCGTTACCTTGTCTAATGTATTCACGACTGAAATTATTACGAAAACCTAGTTAATACTATCATAAAAATTTCGAATCACCATCGTCTCCATTTCACGGCAACAAATTGTGTTCAGATAGTCTGACTACTGAACACAGTCCTATAATAACCTGAATCGATCTGCCTAAACAAAGATGAACTAATACATCGAAAACTTACGAGCTCCACCTATATCCGATTGACACAAAATCTATTTTAAACCTATTTGTATGATAAAACAAATCGTTTTTATCGCTAATCCTGGTAATCCTGGTCACGGTCGCCGGATTGTAACAGACCCTGCCTGCCTGCCTACCTAAATAACCTAATTTGTAAAAGCTAAGAAGAGTAGAACCTATTTTAAGAAACCTACCTAAAATAAAACGTAAGATGAAATGATTTTAAAAACTTCACTTGCTTTCAATTGTCCCTAGTCTAATGTCTTTCTAGCTATGCAACTTGGTTCCACTTAATTATAAAGAAATTATAATTTGAACCTCATTAAGGAATTTCCTAAGATATTAAGAACGCCTCATATATTGCAATAGATATCCAATAAGACCCTAGCTTACAAATCGTATTGATTAATAATAAGAAATATTAATACTTAACTGTGAACCTCCCAGGTTCATTCTATAATCAGGCACTACTAGCGCCATCTGCTTCCGGTTCACTCGATAAGATACTGCCTACATTTTGATACTAGTATTCTGCAGTGACATTCCTATCATAATTATCTAATCTATTTACCTACTTGTACGTTAGTTTGGCCAGTGTTCGTCTAGTGGTAGAACCTGCGTTGTAGACCGCATAAGCCCTAGGTAAAGGTGATTCGAAAGACCTATCTGCCTATAGAATACCTAAGTTCAACGATAACCCTGTGTTTTTTCCTATTTTGACATTCTATGAACCTGTATGTATTTTACTAATCTCAAAGTGAACTGAAGTATCTAACTAATGCCTCAAGAGATATAATATATAGAAATACTGATTTTAGAGCTTCTCTGTTTTACGTGGAGATTATTGGAATATTTTTGTTTTAAATGTGATGTAGCTCTATAAAGCTATACAGATTCTAGATTGTGAAAATATAAGATAAGTGTAGAGAAAGAATTTCCAGAGATTCCAAAACTTGTACTCTAGGATAACAAAGAAACTCTATCATTGATCTAATATTAATTTTCAAACTACGATTAATAAAAGAGTTAATTACGTGTCAGGAGAATAGTATTAATTTATTTCTGACTGTTAGTTTATATTAAAATTCTTAATTTTTATTTGCCAGAGATTATTTTGATTTTATGTTTATCTCTGTTTATTTCCCTAGTCATGGCGCTCGCGAGAGCTGAAAACCACGAAACAAAGACTCTACTAAGCTTTCGTAAACTAACGCATTCCTGGAAAAGAAAGCCCGAAATAAAAACCAGGAGTCGCGTATGTTTTGTCAGTCTGCGCTCGGTTATTTCGTCCACTTATCTATTTTATTTCATAATGTTAAGAAAATCATAAGTCTTGCATGAATTCCAGAATGTTCACAAGAAAGGCTCCAAGATTACTATAGGTAGAGGTTCGAGAATCGACTTTGCCATATAAAATATTATTAGTAATTATGTTATCAATAACTTTACTTCATTGTGAGCGGAATTTACACTCTTTAATACGGACACGGGTTATCCCTCCTTTACGGAAATGAGAAACACAGGCCCAAGCTCTATCTGGCTTCAAGAGTTCTGCACACTGTTGAAAATACAGCATTGATCAAGTAGCACTAACGGCTGGTATCCAAATAATGTGTTGTAGTAAGTAATGATATATAGCATTAGACGACTCCGCAATCCTCTAATTAAATGTAAATAAAATATAATCAATCTAAAAGAACAATCTGTCTTTCACAAGTTTCTATATTGTCAAGTCTGGTTATAATATCGCATTACTATAGGATTTAGACTCGAGAATCGTGGACTTCCTTAAATCGGTTGCATATTCACATAATCTGATTAGAGCTGAAACAGTAAAAATGTTATTAAATCTGTAAATCACTTGTGGAACTCTTAAGAGATTATAGGGATGAAAGTCTTGAATACTCATAAACGAGTAAGCATTCAGTATTTGGACTATACCATCATTGTAGCTTGGAAGAAGGAAAACATCGTATATCGGTAACATATTTCCATTGAGCAGATGCAATGACATATAAATCCTTCATCTTGCATTAGAACACTGTATTCATATGGTTCTATTTCTATAGATATTCCGCCCCTTTCAGGAAACATCGTAAGACAACCCAAGTAAGACCACCATAAGAACCTGTAGACGTATGTATATTTATCAACCCGCAACGGGTCAGCGTAGACAATATTGTCTTGCTTCTATAATGTGACGTAACTTCGTAGCAACACACTCATACTCGTAAGAAAATAGTTATGCATAAGAATCCATACCGCATCGAGTCAGCATGACGGACATAGGCCTGTCTTTCGTTTGCAGATCTTAATTTGACAGTAAGTCATTCACATCACTAATGCAGAACTGTTCTGTTCGAAACATTATCAGCTGAACATATTATATACCTATATATGTATATTAATTTAAAAAGGAATAAGATTATACGAAACCGAATCCTCTAGGAACATCTTCGTCCTTCGATAGAAAATATCCTGCTTCCGACTTCATATTCTAAGGCATGGAACTGATTTTTCGTCGTAATAGCTCATGATTAACCGCATTTCCTTTTCTGCACATGATCCTCGCTGTTTTATATCACTTTGTAAGCCAAAATCACTGAAATATCTCGAAAAACTGCAAAAATAATTATAATTTTTCCCCAGTGAAAGCCTAACTGACAATCCCCGTCAACCCCCGTTCTCTTTTCTCTTCTCTTGTTTTCATCATGATTTTTTTTTACTAAGCGCCCTGCAAAGAGTTAGTATACCTAGATTGTAGTTTTGTTGCTTTTTAAAATGTATTTATTTAACCTGTTTGTTTAAATATTATTTGAATGAAAAGTTACTTTGAATAATATTAGAAAATATGATAAATTCATATGAGAGACTCCTGATCTACAAAAATGCCTTCTTCTTATGCCTAATTACTCAGGTGTGGACGACAAACCACCTGAGGTTTGTTACAATATCATATTAACTTCTTTAAGTCAACCAAAAAATCAAGCCACTAATAGTACTTGTTAGACTATTTGAAACTAATTAATAAGATCCACAGTCAGTACTAGCAATAAATTATATAAATAAGTCAATTAATTTAGATTTATTTCTTGTCTATAATTCCCTTAAAACACCATCTAAAATCATACGAGATCATGTTTCGCAAAACTTTTGCATAAAACAACATCGAACTTACATTTAATTTTAGAATGTAGATACTAGGTATAGGAAAAGAGAAGTATGTTTGTTTGTTCTACTTAAATTGACAAGCAAAGTGAGACAAAGAGTTTCCTTTTTAAACTTTCGCGATTTGAACACATTAATATTATATTAGTGTTACTTATATAGCATATTAAATAGTTAAACATACCAACTATTCACTTCACACACATTATTATTATAAATAAAGCTCGTTAGAAATTAACAATATACAAAGTGATAACTTGTAATTATTAGTAGGTAACTTTTAGTTCTTTTTTCTTTTTTTTTTTTTTAATTTGTGTTAAGTATCTGTGTTCAAATTAGGTTACTTTAGCGGTCAAAAGACCAACAGAAAAATGTACCCTGCTATACAGGCTCTTACGAGACCTAGTGTAAGGTCCAAATATTTTAAAGGTACTTTTGCGACTTTCCACCGCACCTTATTTTTAAGATTGTTTGTAAGTACCTCCACATGTTGTAATACGTAATAAAATATTTTATTTATTTATTATTTATTTATACTACGGGACTAATCGCGCACTAAAATTACGAGATAAATAAACTGAGTCTACCCGTGACCACGGTCGATGCAACTTGGCCGAAACGTGGGGATGAGGAGGTATTTATTTATCTCGTAATTTTAGTGCGCGATTAGTCCCGTAGTATAATAAAGAGCTTTCTGCCAGAAAACTTTATATTTTAAATATCGACAAATGTCGTGCTTTTCAAACCAATCAACTGCCATTCATCTTTAGTTTTTGTCTTTCACCCTCCTTTTTTATTATACCTAATTGAGTTACAATACGAGCTACCTATGCATTTTCCCGATGAAGTGTTACACGTCATGCTCATGTTACTACATACGTGTACATTCAGAATTTTGAACTTTTGAACCAGTGCAACCTGCATAAGATCCCTGCGTGGTACATCACACTGACTTATGAAGATCGTACCTAGCTCTCATGTTTCTCCAAAATTTCACTCGAAATTTGGTCTTTAAATCTTAAATACAGCAATCCTTGCACACTACTACATAGCGCTTGAATAACGGGTACTATAAGTAAACACTTCTCCAAGCGAGCTCTGCCCTAGAACGTTTCTTCAAAAAATGTCTTCGTAATTAATTTATTTTCGAAAAAAAACTATACTTACATTGTTAATTCAAACACTATTTTCCAAACTGAATATAAAATACACGTATCTTGGTGCCTAGGTATTTCCGCCATACGACATTTTAATATTATTTAAGTGAATAAATTGAATTTTACCTAATGAAACTCAACTATGTGCGATTTTTAAAAAGATAATGTCTACAAAAACTGAAGAAGAACGAGTAAACTCGCGTAACACAGCTACTCACCAATAGGCCTAGATTTCCCGTTGAATTATTCAAAACCAGCATCTAAAGCCTGTCTGCAATCAAGCAATAACAAAACAACATAGAACCTTGTCACTGTCATCAAATAAAAAATAATTTCAAGGTCCAATGACGATGGAAAATATCTTATTGTGACAAAGAGCTACCGTTTCAAAGTTGACTATACTTTGCAAATATGGAAGCAAAAAGGCTTGGTTCTAAAATTAAATATCAAGGCGCGAGCGAGACAGATGATACTGCTCATGCGCATCATTGATCAGATAAAAACTGGATGTGACTGATACACCTAATCGAATAATTTTATTTTTCGCCAAAAAATTGTACAACCTACTTCAACCGTGTACATAATTCGAATAATTCGTACAAATCGATGTAATATAATCGATAAAATTTAAATAGAACTTTTGAAGTATTCCCAAACATAAAATGAATCATCAATTAGGTATATACAAACATACAAAAAAACATATACATAGTCGAATTGCAAACCTCTTTTTTTGAAGTCGGTTGAAAACAAGGTTTGGTTCGTAGAACCATTCATTTGTAGTTTTATTGGTCATCTGTTCATTTTGTTTGTAAACGCTAACAAGACTTGGCGAGTACGTAAGTACAAACCCGGTCACAATATCTGTGCACCTGACCTCGTGACGTCATATCGGCTAATATCTAATATAAAGCTAAAATAAAAAAAGCTAAAATAGAGCTATAATATTAAAATTATCGGGACGTGTATCGGCAACGAAGATGATAACCGTACTGTCGCACCGGGGAGTGCGCGGAGAGGTGACAGGGAAAGCGGGAAAGGCGCCGCATTCCAGCGAGGTGCACAGATATTCTGACCGGGTTGTACTTATGATATTATTTTCAAATCGGTTAAAACCGAGTCGTTTAATAGGATTCAGTTAAAAAAAAATGCGAGATCTACAGTTTGGAGAACTACAAGAATAATTGGACCATCAACACAAAGAAAATTGGTCAAGTGCAAATTGGACCCGCGAACTATGGGATCCGTAATGTATGTGAGCCGCCCTTAATTTATTTTGATTTAATTATTTATTTTTGAAGAGTATATTTTATACAACTACGTTTAAAAAAATTACCTGTAAACTTTTACTTTATTCTATTTTTAGTATTTGTCATTACAGCAGCAACGAAAATAGGTACACTTTCTGTGAAAAGTTCAACTGACTAGCTATCACGGTTCATGAGATACAGCCTGGTCATAGACAATCACACAGACAGACGGATAGCGGAGTCTTAGTAACAGGGTTGTTACCCTTTTGGTACGGAACCCTAAAAAATATTCAAATGTTTATTCTCTTCCAGTGTGTTGAGATCTCTGACAAACTAGTCCCGCGCCCGCGCCCGCGCCGCGCCCGCTACGTTGCCCGCGTGCGTAAATGTGACCCCGCTGCTTGAACTCCGGCGCACTGATAGAGGTACTTGTTTAACCGACTTACAAAACGGAAGATTTCAATTTACTTGTCTGCTTAAAATTGTTATAAGTCGATTCAAACTTAATGACGTCTGTGTTAGCTACAAGCTACACAGATGCCCGATGCCTTGCCCTTGCGCTGCTGACATAGCTAAAAACTGCAGACATAGATATACCTAAATAATATAATAAATAGAATAAATAAATAAAATGACGTTCATCAACGATAAAAGTAAGTTCCGTATACGTATATCTATGGTCTTTTGCAGTTGCGTAAAAGAAAAACTTCTCTGTTATTGTAAAAAGTTGAGCCGTTTATGTCGTAAAAAAACCGCATATTTCGACACTCACAAAAATAAAAACCTACAGGGTACTTCCCGTTGACATAGAACTATAAATTTGGCGAGAAGCATTGTCTCAGAGTACACTTATGGAAATAATCTGAAAATTCACAAAATATGGGTTCAAAATTCAAAGTGAGTAAATCGTATCATGTAATGTATGCACATGCTAAAACAGGTTTTTAATTATTTCAAAAATGTGTAGTTTTCGATTTATGACGAGAAAAGTGAAAAAAAAAAATCTTTTTTGTCGATGGTTATTGTATAGAGATTTTAACAACTTATTTTCCAATTTTGTGAAATTTTCTGGATTTGTACGGAACGATGTGCGAGCCTGACTCGTATTTGTCCGGGTTTTTTTTTACCGGACAACGGACCGTCAATAAACAAATGCCTAAATTTTTCGCCGGATGGATGTTCGGTGCGTCAACACACGTTCATTATAAACCATACAACACCGCGAATCCAGTGAAAAAACGGTCCGTTGTCCGGTGAAAAAAAAAAACGGCGGTGAACAAGCGCTCTAAGGCTACTTGAAGCACATTAATAAGGCCCATAAAAGCTTATGCGATTCCGTGACATCTCATAAGTAGACGTTTTTCTCGCCTCATCGCTAAATCGTATATAAAATATATATGCAACTATTAAAACTGTTTCAATCAAACACTTTATCCTCATTCGTGACCTACAACGCTGAGCCAAAATGACCGGCAAAAACCAAACAAAACATAACTGACCACGACCAAGCTCACGATCCCAACAGAGTGCAATAATGGCAGGGGTCTCGAGTGAAAAAAATATACATCGGTAGAACTGCCAAGAAATATCTTTATATTGGTGCCAAAAATCGTTATTAGATGATTTACAGCTTTAATCCTTGTGTGTTGTTTGTTCTTCTTTACACAGCAACGGAGCATCGGATTGACTTGATTTTTAGCATGGACATAATCACATATGTAATTTGAAAGACGAAAACTGAGATAGGTTACTTTTTATCTCGAAAAAATCTAAGGTTCCTATGGGATAGCACAAAAATCAAAATATCACGCGGGTAAAGCCGTAGGCAAAAGCCAGTATTATAAATAATGTAGGTACTTTATGTAGCCTGAAGTGATCAAATTCTTAATCATTAAAACTCCGTCGAAAATTTGGTAAAAATAAACTCGGAAATCGTTGAAAAATTGATTCATTTCGATATCTCGGTAACACAGGTGCCAAATCGGTAGAAATACCGAAACATCGGTAGATTCGAGACCATTGAATAAAGGGCCGTAAAATTTTCCGTGTCTCGGATCGATTGGAGTAGAGGGCGGGGAGTGGGGGGGCGGGTAGGAGGGGGTCGCAGGGGGGTCGTTAGCCCACAGAACCGGTAGCGAGTGCGCATCGGGCAGCTGCGCTTGCGACGGGGTAAAGGCGTGTGTAGGATGGAAGAAGCTGGACTTATTATTTTAAATTAAGTATTTATTTCTTTTTTTAAGTATATATTTTTTTTAATAAAGTCTTATTAATTGATAAATGCTGGCTGCACGCACTAAGTGTCACGTTCTGGCTGAGCCAAAGATGTAAGACCTTTGGCCTGGATAATGAGGCACGATCGGCCTAAGTGTTCGGGTTTTTTCAGTTGTTGGTTCAACAATGTTTTCTTATGACCATATCACATAAAATTACTACAGCCTTCCTGAAGAAATGTATTACTTGTAGTATTCGGCTAGGATCTCATTTCACTCGCATATGTATAGTTTAGAACCAAAAAGAAAAATAAATGGCATTCTCTTCTTCTTCTCTTTTCTTCTCATAAGGGTCGAACCACGCTTACAGGTAAGCTAGGTTTGATCATCGTCCATATACTGAGTATGCATAAAACCATTTTTCTAATTATCTTTTGCATGAATTAAATGAAGCTTTAAGTCTCTGTGCGAGATTGAATCTGCGGATTTAATATTGATTTTCGCACGGCTAGAATGTATACGAAACTTGTATGTAGTGTCAATATGTCGCTTCAATTATCCATACAATCAGTCAACTTACCGTATACATTTTTTTCTGTCCGTTCAAAGCATACGAATGCTCTGCATGTGAACCAAGGTTACCGACATACTCGTAGCCCAGCGGATTCGCAAATTTAAATAACAGTGGGCAGGGCACATAGTAAGGAGAGTAGTTGGATGTTGAGTCTGTAAAGTTCTCGAATATAGACCACGCACTAGCAAACGCAGCATAGGATGTCCAACGCACGGCTAGGTGGATAAAATTAAGAACGTATAAACGCGCTAGATGCAGGCAGCTTACAACCGTGCTTTTCGGGTGTTTATAGAATAGGCCTACGTCCAGCAGTGGACGTCCTACGGCTGATAATTATGATAATAAGTAAATTCATCACAGTGTATTTAACAGTGTATAATATCATCAAGGTGTATTTCAAATCCTTATATTTAGTTAAAATAACGGTGCTTGTAAATACTACGATCCTATTATTCAATTCTACTCAATTAGATTCTTCAATTACTAATGTCTACACTACAATGTATTTCTCGCTAAATAATGATTCAGCACGTGTGTCACGGTTTGTATGCATATTTAACTAATCCGAGGCAGTCTAGTCGATCGATTTCATGTTAATATTACATGGAGTTTTGCTCGTGGACATTTCTAGGAAAATTGTAAAACTTGTGGAGAATATAGACCAATTCTAATTCAATTCTTGTAATTGTTCTTTGTTGTATTCAGTGTTATTTTTTAATAAGTATTAAGGGCCTGGTTGCTTTATTTCGACTGCTTCTTTCATATTTTGTATATTGTTATACATAAATACACAACCGTGTACAGAATTCGAATAGTACGCACGAATCGATAAAGTCATTTTGGCAATATTGATGATTTTTAAAAATAAGACGGGCGATATCAGTAAAATTTACAGAGGGCAATTTAACCTAATGAAATGAACGGTGTAAACAAAAAAACCGGACAAGTGTAAGTCAGGCTCGCAGACCGAGGGTTTCGTACAAATCCAGAAAATTTCACAAAATTGGGAAGTAAGTTGTTAAAATCTCTATACTAAAATCATCGACAAAAAAAATTTTTTTTTCACTTTTCTCCTCATACATCTAGAATCACACATTGATAAAATAATTAAAAATCTGTTTTAGCATGTGCCAATGAAGTTCTTTTATTTATGATACCTTACATGATACGATTTACTTACTTTGAATTTTGAACCCATATTTTGTGAATTTTGATGCCCTATTTTTTTGTGATTTTAATGAAAATTTACAGTTTTCAGATTTATTCTTATATGTGTATTCTGAGACAATGATTTTCGCCAAATTTCATAGTTCTATGTCAACGGGAAGTACCCTGTAGGTTTTGATTTTTGTGAGTGTCGAAATATGTGGTTTTTTACGACATAAACGGCTCTAACTTCTTTATATGATAACTGAGAAATTTTTCCTTTACACAACTGTAACAAATCATAGATATACGTATACAGTTTGAATTTCAACTCGATATCTTTACGCGTTCCCGAGATAAAAAGTCTTGACATGCACACAGACGGACAGGCGGACAACAAAGTGATCCTATAAGGTCCGTTTTTTTCGTTTTAGTTACAGAACCCTAAAAATCATAGTCAGTTGATAATTGGCGAAGTATTCGCGTAACATGAGTATATGTCACAGACATATACTATGTCTGTGGTATATGTACAGTTGTATTGAGAAACTTTTTTTTGAAGTACATTAAAAAAAAATTCGTTCGTAAATGTTCCTGAAAACCTGAAATTTGTAAGTTAAATATTTAATTTCAAAGAAGTTTTATTCGATCATTGTCATAATATGTTTATAGTGAAAAATTGGAAAATATTTCAAAATATGTAAAATAATATTTAGTAAATAATCACATCACAGAACAAGTGGTTTAGTCACGTCAGAGCTGTTCGGATGGCTTTAGGTTTAATTACCATATTTTTTTATATTACCGTATTATTTAAAAACACTTGTTAAAAAAATCAATTTGATCACTTGAAGCTCCATCTTTATGGACGAAGCTTTACAGATCATCTCTCTACTACACGTAGTATAGCTGATGGCGTACGTGCAAGTTACACTCTAACAACTGAGTCGTAATTATGTTACACTATACACTGTAGCTACTATGGAATAATATTATTATGGACGTGTATACGAGCGGTGTCAACTTTAGGTACTTAGAGCTTTTTAATATTATGGGACCAACTGTGTGACTTAAATACTTTAGAACTTTGTGGTTACATTCTTACTACTTACTTATAAGAAATAATAAGCCATTTTGTCTAGATATCATATTTTGTAGGGTATTTGACTAGTTTTTGGAAATCATTTTAAATTATTCGTTAGTACATAATAAGCACACTACATTTATATTTCCGAGAGATCTACTGTATTAACAATGAAAATCAGTGTTAAAGAATAGACATTCAAGATCCCACCAAAAACGACAATCTGTAATGGCGCTGGTCTTTGACGTCACACACTAGTATACCAGTAAATACGCTAGTTCATATCAAAAATTGACAAAAAATACTTTAAAAGTAACTTACAGAACCTGTAATAACTCAGAAATCACAAAAAAACATTACACAAACAACAGTCAATCGAGAAATTCTTGTTTACTATCATGTGACGTCACCAGAGTTGCCGCCCTTCTTAGAGCGTTTACGTCACAGGTAAAATATCAAAATAATATTGTATTTTATTTCGTGCGATTAGCGAAAATTAGACATATTTTAGTTTAAATAAAGTGAAATATTTCTTTTCCAGGCTATTATATAAGCAATATTATCTTTAAGGATTACCACAATTAATAGCATATTTTCTATGTTGTCAAATATATATACAAATATATTGAAGCATAAATATGTCACACTATAATACGCTGTAGCTACTAAGGAATACTATGGACTATGGACGTGAATGCGAGCGGTGGTACTTGAGGTATTTAGTGCTTTTTTAGGTATTTTAGACTGCCTCGGTGGCTCAGTGGTTAGTGACCCTAACTCCTGGATCAAGGAGGCGTGGGTTCGATTCCCACCCAGGGCAAATATTTATGTGATGAACATAAGTGTTTGCTCTGTGTCTGGGTGTTATTTAGTTACTATCTATATAAGTATTTATTTAAAAATAAGTATATGTAGTATATCAGTCTCTGGCAGCCATATCACAAGCTTTGCTTAGTTTGGGGTCAGAGGCCGTGTGTAAGATGTCCCAAAAATATTTATTTATTTATTTATATTTATTTTGAATATTCTGGAGTCAGCGTAGGCCGTAGGTACTTAAAAGTTTATAACATTATTGTAGTTCTCAAATATAATCATAAAAGAATGTTGTTATAGGCCCTGACTTCAGTAAAAACAAAATCGTGGTCACGGGTAAACGGGGTTAGTCCCGTGGTACATAAAATAATGTGTTCAAATCGCAATAGTTTAGTAAAAAAAAAAACAACTATAGTGTGTATTAAGGCCACAACTGCCACAAGTAAATATGTAACGAAGGTATATAATAGAATAAAATGTACCTATACTATGTATAATCATGATCGAACTTCAATATTTAAAAAAAAAATATTTCGAATAGTTTCGAGTTTGACTACACACTGCCTGATCCTGAATGATGCCTGATACCTAGAAGATACCTATTTAAGGTATCTTCTAGGTAAGCTCGGGATTTGAATACACCCACATTGTACTTTAACGGGAAGACAGACCCAGGCAAAGCGTTCCACATTCTGGCTGTTCGTATGAGGAATGAGGATTCGAAACGCTTGACGAATTTAAGTTAGTTTAATCAAAATAAGCCATACGGGCAACATAAATTATATATTTCATACTGTGTTTTAATCAGTTGAAGCGTAAATATGTTACACAATACGCTATTATTACGGACGTGAACGCTTGCGAATTGCGATGTCAACTTCAGGTGGGTACTCAGAGCTTTTGACTATTCAGTGTTAGCACCTACATAGTGAAACTCAAATCTATATTTTTTTGAAAATACGAGGAGATAAATCTCCCCAACTATGCCATAACATTTAAATCTCACACACAGGATTAGAACCTACGTCTTGTAGCCTCGCGGCTGGACATTCTAACCACTGTCTCATAATCATAGTACAGAATACAACCAGTAGCGGATTTACACATAGGCTGAGTAAGCTGAAAGCCTGGAGCGGCAGATTTTGGGGGGCGGCGAATTTGTGACCAAAATTAGTTCAGAAATGTGGCTGAAAACTATTTCTTGGGAAACTTTAATTAAATTGTAAATGAAAATCATCTAGGAACAACGCAATCACAATTTTTTACAATAAGCCAACATATTGTGAAACTTTGTGATTGTGAAAAGTTACGTTTATTCGTAATTTTTCACAATCATAATCTACTAAATTATCGGGAAAAAAATTGGTTGCCTGCAAAATCGGTTAACGTATTTTACGTGATAACGTCTTAAAAAAACATTTTTGACCGACAAAACGGAGGAGGTACTCAATTCGACGCGTATACAGGGTTATTTCTAATCAATTAGCATCCTTCTAGCGGCTTATTCTGTACATCAGAACTAACAACTTTTGCGCGACGTCAAAACTAAAAAAAAATTTGTTGTTCCATACAAAAATATAGTTCACCCGCGACAAAATGTATGGAACAGCTGATTTTTTTTTTTGACTTTTGACACAAGTCGTAGAACAAAAGTTGTTAGTTTGTATGTACAGAATAAGCCCCTAGATGGATGCTAATTGATTAGAAATAACCCTGTTTATTTTTATTTTTAAGTGTAATTACGCATAACTTTTTACGTAGTAGTCCGATTTCAATAATTCTTTTTTTATTGGAAAGAGTATACTTTCAAGTTGGTCTCTTTTCAATTTTATTGAAATCGGCTGAGCCACTTTCAACAATAATGTGAAATTGCTACATCGATCCGTGCGTACTATTTTGTGCACAGTTCAAGTCGGTCGTGCCATTTTTTGCGAAAAAAAATTACTGAATCAACAACTGAAATAAGCCGAAGTGCTGAACGCTTAGTCCGATTGTGCCTTTCTATCGCTTGTTCCGAGCTCTCGCTTGCACGCTCGGCTCAGGCGGAACGTGATACTTTTTCGTGCGTGCAGCCGGTGTATATCGATTTATAAGATGATATTCAAAAATTCAAAATTCTTTATTTCGTACAAAAAAAAACGTAAACTAACATATAACAAAGAAACGATGCTACCCGCAGTAGTCAGGAAGACTGTCAGAAACCATTTTTGAACAATCAATTGAACATGCGCGCTTGTGTGTGTGTGTGTGTGTGTGTGTGTGTGTGTGTGCGTGTGTGTGAGTGTGTGTGTGTGTGCATGCATATGACCGTGTGTGCGGCTAGTAATGTGAGCACATGTGAGTAACACTGCGATACACGAGATCTCATAAGAGTCAAGGTTCGCAGCGTTACTCATGAAAAAGTGTGCATTCATTTGCGCGTGTTAAAGGTATGAGTGGGTCTGTGTTACCATATGAATTATGTAATAACCGTAATCAAGTCCTCATTGTCTTTTATATCACGACAAAATGGAGTGTAGCAGTACATTTTCATCCACGGTCTCGTATTGTATGACGATAGAGGCGGCAAAATTAGCCTACAGGCGGCAAATGTGTAAAAATGCCACGTAATATGACCAAGCTTGCCGTAATGTATGACATAGTTGGAATAGTGGGTTCCATTAGACGAAATTACACGCTACCGACACGACTAAGTATACCTAAGTATCTACTCATATCGGCTAAGGTAAAACACTTCCTAATGAATACCTTCAGATATTTCTAAGAAACAAGTATCAATTTTCTTTTTAAAAGTTGTAATAACAAGTAGTTGTCAAAGATAATGAGAAGGGAATTTCTTTCTCGTTCTGATGACATAAAATCTATCCTACTAATATTATAAACGCGAAAGTTTGTGAGGATGGATGTATGGATGTTTGTTACTCTTTCACGCAAAAACTACTGAACGGATTGAGATGAAACTTTGCAATAATATAGCTTATATATCAGAATAACACATAGGCTATAAATTATAATGATATTGAGTCAAATATCAAAATATCATGCGGGCGAAGCCGGGAGTAAAAACTAGTTCTTTAATAAGGCGCAAGAAGTATAATTTTAAAAGTTTTCCAACCGTCCACATAAATGCATTGAATTTCGTAAAACTCTACATATACAGTACAATAATGGTTTTAGGATACTGTTGGGGCTGCCACGTTATTGTAGCGCATCAGGGATGTTCACACAAGCTCGAACCGATGGTTTTCATGCCATCATGAGGAAAAAAGTATACTCCCTGCTGACAAGAATGCGTGGCAGCAGTAACAGTATCCTACACATTATTATTAGTAAACCAGATTGCCCTATACAGGGACATTGGAATAATGTTTTACTAGGCTTAAGATAATAATATCTAATATAAATTACTGCTGTAATATGGACTAAGTACTGTCTGAAATAAAGATTTATGATTATTATTATATCTTTTTAGCTTTTATCAATCATAACCAGTTTAATGTACCTACGATGATTATGATCTTTTTGAAAAAAAAATGAAAAGTCAAACAATAATAATATATTACTACAAATTTTTTGTCCACTAAATATCGATAAAATATGCAAAATAAACAGATGAAAATACATCGCCGACTACGTGTAACGTGTAACAAAACATATACCTAATAGAAGTAACGAAATTAAAAATGAAAGCAATATACTTCAACTTTAAAGTAAAATTAATGAACTCCCATGAGTACGAGCTAAGTGATAAGTTAAAAAACTTCAGAACTGTTATTGACTGATCGTCTATTAGAAACTTTTAAACTTTCAAAAAGAAAATTAATACTTACGTAGAAAAATTGTTTTAAGGATAATTTTAAACATGTCTTTGGTATTATTTGGTGACAAACTTCTAAATTACCTGAAATGATAATTGTATGGGAATTTGTGCATACAGTTTTTTTACATAATACGATTGATTCAAGCCGTCCCTGTGGCCTTATTGTGAATCTATAAAAAAAGCATAATTATGTTTAACAGTAGATGTTCTGTGGCTGTGATGATGATTATATATCATAATCATCGTCACAGCCACAGAACGATCATTTAGTTTAATTTTAGGCATAATGAGACACTGCTGGATCCCATCTATATTTCTAATAGGTAGAACTAGAACGTGTAAGAAATGCGTAAGTGCCTACTTGTCAGGAATATTCCAAGGGGCCGGTTTAACAAAACACTAATCATTTAATCAGACGTGTCAACACAAACCTATCGTTTCGTTTCATTTGAAACTACAATATAGGTACGGTTTTAAACATGCTTAAATAGGTACTCAAAATAATGTTTACCTTTTGCAGTTGGATAAAAATGTGACATTCGTAAGTCGTAACATTTTTAGTCTTTATAACCATATGTCTAGTGCTATTGTTGATTATAAAAATAAATAAAAATAATTTAGTTATGATGATCAATGCCATAATTCAATGTAAAAAGCCAAACAATTTCATATATGACACACTCACACATTTGCCTGAACTAGGTCAAACCTGTGTTTCAGGCTGAAAAAGAGCAAAAGATTGTTGATGAAATGACTTTGGTACAGATTTCATATCGAATCGACTGTAACAGTTGTCTTATGTAACTAAGTCGTTGTAACTAGGTACCAAAAACATTATTTTCATAAATGATAATACACTTCAAAGGGCCAGTTCCACAAAGCTCTGATTACCGAGTGATCACCAATCGAGCTGACTTGTCATCACAAGCCAATCACTGCACAGGTGCGTCTGTTTTCACAAGTCCGTGTTTGCGCTTCAATTAAAACTAGGAACAATAAACACGGCCGGCTCATTTACATCGTGGCAGTTGGTTTTAAGTTAACGACTGCTTGGTGCAAGTTTGAAGAGATTAGCGGGAAAATTGGACTCTTTAAGAATATTATTCTAGTGTACCAGTGTTTTTAAAAGTTCACTGCCTTCAAAGTTGTTGAGCTTGGAGTCGATTCTTGGCTGAGCAGACTTTTGTATGTATGATTTATTACAATACTAGAGACCCGGCGAACTTCGTTTCACGCTATATCTTAATAAATATAGCCATGTGTTATTCGCGGGCTCGTATCGCATAGCACGAGACTATGCCATGCTCAGTGCTATGCCAGACGAGCCCGCCTGCTAGTACTCCAACGTTGAAAAAGATCGCAAAATGCGATCGAAACTATGTAGAAATCTACTAATATTAAAGTAACACCTGTGTTATGCTTTAATTAAAATGTGCGAAAACCACGCTAGTTTCCATAATCAAACTGTTTAAATTTGCCTATTAATAACGCAACAGCAAATTCCCCCCTTTTGAAGGAATGGGGTGTATTCCTATGTTCCACTCCTGTGTTTAATCAAACTGTTGAAATTTGCCTAAAAATAGCACAACAGCAAATTCCCCCCTTTTGAAGGAATACACTCCTCCCAATCAGCAATCACCAACGGCAAACACGACAAAAAATGTAAGTACAGCACTTGTTCACTAAATTTCGATCCGTTGAAAATGCAACCTCTAGAAGAGAATCAATAGCAGATAACAGATGATAGCAAAGTTTTCGAGTCAAAACTGAGACTATCATCGTATATCGACTATCATATAATAATATATCATAGACTCATCCGATGCAAGAACCAGCGGGCCACAGATCGAGTTACACAGAGAGGCTATGGTTGAACGGCTCAACTTGAGTCTGTAGGCAGTATCCGACTGGAGTGATGCTAACCTGGTCAAGTTTAATGCCACGAAGGCTCAGGGCTGTCTGTTTTCGGCCAAAAGAGACCCTTTCAACTGTCTCCCGCTTTCCGTGGTGTCTCCGTTCCGGTAACTATTAGGCGTTTCACTCTCATCTTCTCTTAACTTTGGCTCTTACATAGAGTCTAAAGCCCAATTAGCCTCCAAAAAACTTGGTGTTCTCTCTAAGGTGAGAGGGTTTTTCACATCTGAGCAAGTACTCTAGCAAGAGCTAGATCAAGCATCAACTTAGTCATTATAAAGCACAAGTCAGGTCTTGCGTGGAATACTGCTCTCACCTTTGGGATGGCTCAGCTAAATATCAACTGGAGGCTCTGGAGTCGATTGAGAAGCGAGCCAGGAGGCTAATTGACAACGACACCTTGACTAAGTCGCAGCTGCAAAGTCTTTAGCATCGTCGCAAGGTAGCGTGTTTGTCGGCCTTTTATCGGATACACTTCGGAGAGTGCGCCCAGGATTGCACAATCTGGTCCCCCCTGCCCCTTTCTTCTATCGTACGGCTAGACAGACGCGACCAAAGCGCCACCCTTTTATGGTTCGAATCTTCAGTCCTTATACGAACAGCCGGAATGTAGAACGCTTTGCCTGGGTCTGTCTTCCCGTTGTAAGTACAACGTGGGTGTCTCCAAATCCCGAGTAAATAGGTATCTTCTAGGTGAGCGTGCTACACCCTAGACCACACATCTGCTTAACATCAGGCAGTGTGTAGTCAAACGCGAACCTATTTGAAATAAAAAAAAAAACAAAAACTTCTTTCACTTTGCTTGGTCCAAAAAAGCTCATGAATAATGACGCTGCTTTTAACACTTGTACCACACTTTAAGGATTACACATTGAATTTTTAGGCTTCTATTGAAAATATTGTTCGTTTGTCAGTTTTATGTGCTTGTGTGCATTATGTTGATGTATGTCGATGGCCAATTATGTGTGTAATAAATCTGAAACCAGACAACTCAAAGGAGCTAGGTAAATACCACGATATATCACCTAATGTACCTATTTATTTGACGAGGATTTGTACGAGTATGTAATGGTTTTCATCAACATTGTCACACTATTTTGTAGTTAAGATGTCCACTACCTGCCTGGTACAGATTGCTGTCAGCGATAAGGCCACCTATTGTGACACTGATTGGTTTATATTGTTAGTTATTAATTGGTGTGCAATACAGACTTTATCTATCTATCTACCTCTTCACATTTTCATTTATCGTCGACCCCACTGTAATTCTGTTAATATCGATTTAAAAAAACTAATAAAATAACCACCTTGCCGCTCATAGTTGCTAAACCTACTAGTCTAATCTATAACTTTTCAGTCGGGAAAAACTTCATTGGGTGGGGTGTATGTCGAATCAAATTTTATAATATCTCACACATGCCATCACACGGAGCCAGTGGTTGCGCAATCACTTAATTAAGTAGTTTTTACTTTATTGCGTTAAGTACCTACTAATTAGGGAAGACAGTGACTGCTGCAATACAGTTAACGCTAAAGCAGCAGGCTGGGTTTTTCTATTAATTATTTTAAAATAAATTGTTATGTATTTGTATAATTTATTAATATTTTATGTCATTTGCGCAAAAGGGACTTGCGCAGCTTGTATCTAACTTCACAGGCGCCATTAAATTTGATTCGGCTTATACCTTTCATTTTGTGCAGTCGGGTAAACCCAAACTAATTAGTTCTAAACGTTTCCAATCCGACCTAAACGGCCAACTATCACATCTTCAACGGTCCCAAACAAAACACCTCGTATTTACTCAAACAGCACCTTACCCTTACAAGTGGGGGGTTAAGGGGGTAAAACAACCCTCCCCCCTCTAACGCGGTTAATTGACAATCTAAAGCACATTGTCCGATAGTTTGGCGATTTAAATAAACACTGTTAGCTAAATATTGGCCGGTGGCGGTTTCTGGCGAGGTATAGTTGTGTAGAAAAGTACTGCACCTTTTTTTAATAATCCACTGCAGGACGTAGGCATACCTACAACGAATGATTGGGCCATATCTACCGCACTAACCCAAGGCGAGTTGGTGGATTCACATACGCTATCGAATTTCTTCTACGGACATAATTATTCAAAATTAAAGTACAAAAATTATTATGCAGGTTCACTTCAGCAAAAAAGCAGGTAAAAAAGCAATGGCGTAAAAATTCACACATAAATTACGAAGAACTCATTAATACGGGACCAAGATTTGAACCCACGACCTCACGACTGTAATGCACTGACACTAAACTGCTACAGTTAATCGGTTCTTACGGCGTAGAAAAGTGTTTTGATTTAATAATGTAACCAAAAAAAATAACAAGCGGCTTCAAAATATTAAATCATAGTTTAGTTAGGACCACTTCATTTACTATTTATTGCTAAGATTTTTGTGGCTATCCCAAAAACCAAACAATTTATTGAAGTTCTTGCATAATTAGGTACTATATTAAATTATTTTTCACGGTTTTATAAGGTTAGGAACGGATTCAATAAGAAAACGTGTAGATAAAGTTCACAAAAAACATCTCGTAAAAGATATTCAGTATAAAGGGATGTATACACACTAAATATACTGCTAGTTATAGTTCTTAAAGTTTGAATTATTTTGTCAAATTTAATTAATTTGAATTTTGATTAAATTTAATTAATTTCCACTTTTCCACCCAACTGTACTTTTAGTCCACGGCTTAATCAGTAGTAAAAACACTCAAACCCTTTTGCATATGCAAACAATATGCCACTAGCAGTGACACTTGGGATCCTGGCTAAAGGAAAATAGCTCTTATTTCAAGGGATTACGATGGCAACGCAAATGATGTAGGTAAGATACTATTCAGCTCAAAGGCATAGAGTTTATTTGAATATGTTTTGTTTAAAGTTAAAAATACTCGTATACACCCTGCACAGCACAGCGGATAGGTAAGTTGAAAGTGTAGTGGGCGGGTCATTTGGTACGGATCCGAGGATCGATAGGTTCGGAAAGTTCTCGAGTGGAGACCACATACTGGCAAGTGCAGCGTAGGACGTCCTCCCGCAAGGACGGGTGAACTTATCAAGGTCGCATAATCGCGCTGGATGGAATCCGGTTCCAACCGGTCTTTTAGAGACGCAGGAGTGGACCTCATATGGCTGGTAGATGGATGGATATCGACTTGTAAAAATATACTAGTGAATTCAAAATGAATAAAACAAAATTAAGATTCGTGGAAGAGTCAAAGTAACGGCTTAGAAAGATGAAATTATAGAGCGCAGAGCATATAGCACGGAGGACTAATGACCGATGGAGTTATAGAGTTCTCTAATGAAGATCACGTACTGACAAGCATAGTGTAGGACGTCCACACTCAAGATGATTGAGGACATCATTAAGACTACAAGACATCGATCGTGAAATCGCGCCATTTCCAACCAATTTAGAATCTTTGCACGAATCGATGTGACATCTATGTACATTTTTGTTGATTTATCTAAAACAGCTTAGCCGATTTCAATCAAATTTAAATATACTAAGTATATAATTCATTGGGTATATTAATTACAATTCATTAAGTATGTTAAGTATATAATTCATTCGAACTATTTTTAACAATTGGCGGAATTATCGAAGAACATACACAAAAAAATACATTACATTACAGACGAACATAGTACCTCCTCCTTTTTGGAAGTCGGTAAATAAGAAAATATTACCTATGTGTGGTTCAGCGAAATTAATTATTACACAAAAGTCTCTGCTGAGGAGAGTTATAGGTTTAATCCTCAAGATAAAGAAATTTTTTATTTGTTTCGTATTATCCTGATTATTTTAGGTAATAATGTATGTATTTAACATTTTCCGCCCAAACCAAAATGAATTTTCATCTCATTACTTTCATCCCAAATTTATTTTAAATTCTGCCCGTCTGTTTTAGTTTGCAAAACTAATTGGTTATGCGAGAGTCGAGTGGTCTCAGAGACCCAAGTCTTCCGCACTGTGAAGAGATCCGCAAACATTTGTACGGTAATTGGACTGACAACGTCGGCGAAGCAGACTTGTAAAGTGCTGCCATCTATGTGTTAAAGTGGTTGCTAATTTTGGGAATTATAAGGGTACTAGTAACAGACAAAATGTTTTTTGATAAATATGCATTTCAAAAATTTGTTGTGACCGCAGGACGTGCATCTTTTAGAGAACCTTCTATTTCTTCTTACTCTTGAAAAATAAGTAAGGTTTAGAATGAAATTACTATTAAAGATACGAGTTTCATAATTTTAGAAATATTTGTTCTCGATTTTTGGTAGAACTATAAAAGGAAAATATGTATTATGAGAAGAATGTAAGTGACGCTTTCATAAAAATAATATACAATATTATGTTCAATGTACATATCTAGTTGAATAAAAATACCTAACTGTATTGAAAATCTAGCTGCATTCAAGCTATTTTTAATCATTTTCATTCAGAAAATCTACGATCGAGGAATATGTATTGTTGGAAGGTAGACGAAAACCAGCCGGCGAATGATATAAAAGGCGGTGCGCAAACGCCGCGCCGAGACTTTGCCTCGAGCCACCGTCGTGGAAACATCGTCCGATATTTCATTTCTCTTTATTTAAATTGTGTCGAATCGCTGTCCGATTGTTTAACTTTTGATTATTTTTGTTGAAATTATAATTCTCAGCAGTAATGTTAAATTCGGTGTTTTATTTTTGAAATAAAATCAGTTCAAGTATCCAAAATCAGAAGTGGGATAGAATCTACGTTTCACACGTTGTTCTATCTCACTACTCTGCCCACATTTTGTTGCAAAGAAATGTCGGACAATGTGATGGCCATCGAAATAGTAGTTTGAGCAAAATCTACATGAAGGTAGTTGCCTAAAAGCGAAACTAGGCGCGAGTTAATAGTGAAGTGAAGTGTTGGAGCAGTGCTTGAGAGCTCATAGGGTGCGTCGAATTCCCACAACCCGCAGGCCTCGCCGACTGACCGGTGGGCATACCGTCCTCAGCAGGCTTTGCACCTGTTCGGTGGGCATTGCCGCCTGTCACCTTTGCGATGCCGGCTATTCGGCGGGAATCACCGTCGTCAGCAAGCCTCGTCACGCTCAGCAGCACTTAGCACCAAGAGAGGCTGGTAAACTGTTTGTGGCAGATAACGTCACGGTAACAGACTGCATTGCTGATGCAGTACTTTTCTTCAGAATGTTGGTGGGAGCTATCCATTATATTTTTGATTTGATTTTGATTACTTTTACATATTGCGTTTGTGCCCATATTTACCAAAGGCAAAATAGACCGTGCTAAGTACTAGACTACCGACTTTTACGAATCGGGTTTTGTTTAAATTATGATTCAGGCCCATGCGTAAATAAATGACGGGTGAGTGATCATTTATTGTAAAGCAAGCCACCACCAGAACTGATGACCAAGACCACTCTGTCAAGAGTGTATACGACTAAGAAGAAAAATGATCATACATGGGGTTATTTTATTGCAAACACGAGCTATTTTGTCTGCAATAGCTAATCGTCACGATTATTTTGTTCGGGTTCAGGAACACAGCTCGAACAAAACTACCCTACATGTAACATTTTTGCTGTGTAGGTTACGCATTAAACATTTTGTGAAAAATAATAATGGAGCCAAGTATGTGCCTTTAAATAGGTAGATGTTGTGAAGTTCAACTCATAAGACAGGCATTGTTTTTTCGTGGTGAATTTGTCCGCCTTTCTGCGAAAGTCAACTGACATTTTTTGACACTCATTTAAATCTTTAACGTGCTTATAGCCATTCTAATGTAAAAATTGTTTTGGTGAAAAAAGATAACGCGTAGCATAAGCAACGTTGAATTTCTATGCAAAATGATCAGCGTCGCAATGCCTTGAAGTGGTTTTGGAATTTCGTAGTCTTGTGAAATAAGAAAACTTGTGAATTGTTGTAGTAAAGAAAAAGCTGGTTTCGATAGATTGTTTTTAGATTTTGAATATGACTTGAGATAGGTACGGGGTTACTCCCGTCAGATGTTTGTTGGGGAACTGTAAATTCTACTTTGTGTGATTTCGGAATGATTATTTTCTAGTGAAAGAAACTGAGCCTTTTAAAATAAAAGTCAAGGTCAGGTGTGACCGAGCTCTGATAAGATCTAAGTTCTACTTATGTAATTTTTCACATGTAGTCGAAGACAAAACTAGCAGGCAAGTAAGGCAATCATTAAAGCCGGCAGCTTTGCAGCTGCAGTTTGAGCATTCTGTTGGGTTTTATTTGAAAGTATGTACTTAGGGTTGTTTTTATCAAAAGTGTTATCTATGTAGTTGCCGTGACAAAGAAGAAAGAAGAAAGAGAGAGTAAGCTCAACTCTTTTTAAACGCTTCTTCTCTGTTTGTAGTTGTGACGCTGCAGCGTTTCCGATAAAACGCGGGAGTGCGTCTCATCGAGGTCACTGAATGTGATGGAATGTGGTGGCCCAGTTGTGAGTGCTTAAATGTTTGATTTTGCACTGGAAAAGGTAAAATGTTTGGTGACCTGTCGACTATAATAAGTCGTAGCCTTGAACGTTTTACACCATCGCCCGGCAGTCGTGAAAGTTTTGGTGACAAGTGGTGTTGTTGATAACTTGTCAGGACTACACCTGATAGACATGGGTAGTAGCTAGATTTCTGAGTTTTGAAAACCCGATCGCAACACTAGATTTTCAAAATAACCGGTTACATTCTTCTTGCCAGGCAAAAATAAATCTTAACTGTGTCGAAATAACGGTGAAATTTAATTATCATGGCGCCATAACCAGAGAAAAAACTGGTTTTCTTAGAGCAAGCTAAATTTAACCTTCTCTAAAGAAAACTAAAGTTGATTCTTCACTAACTGTGTATGTAGCCGTGATTAGTTCTGGACCGTCGCCGCGTAGCCGTCGGTGTCGCGTGGGTTGCAACGAAACTGTTTGGTTTTTAGTAACCAGAAAAGCCACGACACGAGCGTGACACGGCGTAGCTAGGTTATTATTTGTAGCAGTTTTTCGACATTGCAAAGAGCAGTTTTTTTGGCTACGTAGCTAGGAACAGTTTTATAAAGCTGCTGCGATACGTAACGCCCAGTCGCCCACTGCTAACATCCGATAAACGACAACAAAGAGATGCAAATAAAGATTTCTAATTTTAATATGATCTACTGTTCGTGTAATATTCATTTACTGGTACAATTTGTAGGGACTACTGTACACTGATAAACTTGTAATGATCAAGTTTGTGCCCGATCAAATGAAGAGTATGAACGTAACCTGCCAAGTGTTTTGTTACGTCTTGGTCTGTCTATAGAAGTACCTACGTTTAACAATGTGTTGCTATGTGAAATCTTTACTTTTTGTAAAAAGATACATCTGATCCTTATCATTTTCATCTGCACTGTGTTAGCCTTTTGATGGTCCACTGCAGGATGACGGGCATACCCACGAAGGTTGATTTAAGGGTGATGTTCATCTATTTGAAGGGAAATGTGCCCCCCAACGATTAACGTAAAAGCTTTGCAATTGTTTCTGAGTTAGATGATTATTGAGAGACCTTGTTAGTCATTGACACGTTTTATGACCCTAGCAGCGGCTCAGCGGTGATGTTTTACGTTTCATAGTTCTAATTGTGTTTTCTCTGGTTTGTCTCAGATCGATCGGGATACGGCTTTACGCAGTGCCTCTGTCCCTGGGAAACGAGTATTGCTTCACGTCGTGCCTCTTACTCAGTGCGGGATACTGCTTCACGTAGTGCCTCTGTCCCTGGGAAATGAGTAATGCCTCACGTCGTGCCTCTTACTCAGTGCGGGATACTGCTTCACGTAGTGCCTCTGTCCCTGGGAAACGAGTAATGCTTCACGTCATGCCTCTTACTCAGTGCGGGATACTGCTTCACGTAGTGCCTCTGTCCCTGGGAAACGAGTAATGCCTCACGTCGTGCCTCTTACTCGGTGCGGGATACTGCTTCACGTAGTGCCTCTGTCCCTGGGAAACTAGTATTGTCTCACGCCGTGCCTCTTACTCGGTGCGGGATACTGCTTCACGCCGCGCTTCTGCCCCTGAGAGCTAGTAAAGCATCAAGTCGTGCTTCGTGCTTGGTCGAGACAGATTTCGCGCCGTGCTTCTGTCCTTGGGAGCGAGTAAAGCATGAAGTCATGCTTCTTGCTTGCTTGGGACATGCTCTGCGCCGAGCATCTGTCTCTGTGAGCGAGTAAAGCATCCATTCGTGCTTATACTTGCTCGGGACAGGCTCTGCGCCAAGCATCTGTCTCAGTGAGCGAGTAAAGCATCCAATCGTGCTGCTTACTTGCTCGGGATAGATAGATTTCACGCCGTCGCGCCGTAGATCACTAGTTAAGTATACGTCTCTTGACATTTTTGCTGTCTTTTGGCTAAGTAACGATTGTTTGTTTCTTTTTTAGTCAAAACACAGGATCCACTTCAAGCGTGTTTCTTTCTTGGTTGTTTAGTCATAATCATAGTCATGGCTACAAAGTGCCTTTGATGAAATTTTACTTTCACCCGGTTGATCTACGAGTGAATTTCAATAAGATTTGACGAATCTGAACTGAGCTTTATGCGTAACCATTACAAGAAATGTTTCTTGACAGACTTTGCAAGGCGATACTTGTAGACTTCAATTTTTTCGGTTCAGTTCCTTGTTTAATGAATTTAGTTTAATTAATTGAATCTTTTTGAGCAAGAAAAACTTCATGTCTGGATAGTTTTTGACTTGCCTTCAAGCCTTTTCTATGGTTTCGTACATATGCAAATCGTTTTCACGTTCTGTACAGATGCTGACCTAGAAAAGGAAGAAACTACTTCAGCTGCGGCTGAGCTACAGCCACAAATTGAAGTCTAGCTGTTTCCGGTACCAGGGCTGTGAAAAGAAAATGAACAGGTTCCGTCTGGGTCTGCACGTCTGGGTTGCATAGAACTACCAAGAGACTTCTACTCAAGCGTGGAATATGAACCCTCCGAGCCTGAGCACCATCTAAGCTTCGATGCCAATGCTTGAGATTGGCCTGCAGAGCTAAGGGAGACCGAGGACGGTCTCATTTATCAAGAAAGGCCGTGTTGGAAGGTAGACGAGAACCAGCCGGCGAATGATATAAAAGGCGGTGCGCAAACGCCGCGCCGAGACTTTGCCTCGAGCCACCGTCGTGGAAACATCGTCCGATATTTCATTTCTCTTTATTTAAATTGTGTCGAATCGCTGTCCGATTGTTTAACTTTTGATTATTTTTGTTGAAATTATAATTCTCAGCAGTAATGTTAAATTCGGTGTTTTATTTTTGAAATAAAATCAGTTCAAGTATCCAAAAGTATAACAATAGATATGTTTACTTTCAAAATTGCTTCCGTAATTTTTTTATGCATTGTTTTACAATTATCTCAATATCCTCATTAACTAAACTTAATAAACTAACAATTCAATAAATAAAACGCATTTGTATAAAATTATCTAAATCCATCAAAATGACCAAAACATCCTATTTGTTCACATAAACAACTCATTTTGAATTGTCATTTCACATCATCGGTTGCCCACAATTTTTTACCGACGTTATTGTTAAAAATCCCGTAGCGTTGTAAAAATAAATGAGGCTTTGCGAGCATCGGGCGAGGACAATAGTTAGGTCATTATGTTCGGTCATTTGGGCCCCGGTGTTGTGGGGAGGACATAAATAACCCGTATGAGGGTTGGGGGGTTAACACATTTGTCTATTTTTGATTTTTAGCTGTGATTTGACTTGTGGATGTTTTGTCAGTTATATCATCATCATCATTATGATTTCGTCTCAATGGCCAGACTTTTTTTATGTATTTTTTTATCTTTGTACTGTACTACCAGCCTTTTAATAGTCCACCGAAGGACGTGGGCCTACCCACGAAGGGTGATTGAAGAAGGATGTTTCTACCTGTTTCTACCTGTTACCGTTATTAAAATCGAGCGAAACAGCTAAAAATTCAGGTTTGTTGTATGGGAACTACCTTTAATTATTTATTTCAGTTTTATTGATTGTTGTTATAGGCAACAAAAATGCAGCATCTGTGAAAATTTCAACTTTCTAGCTATCGCCGTTCACGAGATACAGCCTGGTGACAGACAGACGGACATACGGTCAGCGGAGTCTTAGTAATAGGGTTCCGTTTTTACCGTTTGGATATGGAACCCTAAAAACGGAACTCTTTGGAACTTATTGCAATGTGCTATGCCTACTGCCTTTTCAACTTGCCATTTAGCTGGGCTATGCCCATTGAAACTTCTTTAATATTGTCAATCGCGATGCCGAAATTATTTTAATACGAATAACATAAATCTTTAATTGAATTAACAAAGATAACCATAGTAGAAACCATAATCAGAGCAATACACATAAATATGCAAAACATACCGCACGTCGTTCATAAATACACAGATATTCCTAAAATATGCCATTGCTGTACCGTAACATTAATTTTAACGATTAAACTTGAAATTCTTTGCCACTTGTAAAAAGCGGGGCTTGAAAACTGCCTATTCAAATCTGTCGTAAAAATACGCTTAGATTTAAGGTGCTGTTTTATAGCAGCGACAGCTAGACCGATTAATTTACAAAAATTGTATTTTATTATATTTTATTCCGGATTTACTGTTTCTTGAGAGATAGGAGTTTTTTTGTATATTCGTCAGGTCTTCCTCTGACAATAAAATAGGTCAGATTCGTTATGTAACAAACGTTATGTAATTTTCAGGGTTCCGTACCTCAAACGGAAAAAAACGGAACCCTTATAGGATCACTTTGTTGTCCGTCTGTCCGTCTGTGTGTATGTCAAGACTCTTCATCTCGGGAACGCGTAAAGATATCGAGTTGAAATTTAAACTGTATACGTATATCTATGATTTCTTGCAGTTGTGTATAAGAAAAACTTCTCAGTTATCGTTTAAAAAAGTAAGAGCCATTTATGTCGTGAAAACCGCATATTACGACACTCTTCAAAAAATCAAAACCTGCAGGGTACTTCCCGTTGACATAGAACTATGAAATTTGGCGAGAAGCATTGTCTCAGAGTGCACATATAGGAATAAGTCTGAAAACCGAACATTTTTATTTAAATTGCAAAAAAAATACGGCCTCAAAATTCACAAAATATGGGTTTAAAATTCAAGGTTTATAAATCGTATAATGACAGACAGACAGACAGACAAAACTCTTTATTTACAACCACAATAAGAAAAATAAACACTATTTACATATATACGACAAAAATATGATTATAAAGTGGCGGCCTTATCACCCATGGCGATTTCTTCCAGGCAACCTTGCACGAATATGAACTGACAAGAACAATACATAGTGGCCTTAAATAGATATTAATAAAGAAAACACCTATAAATAATAAACTAAATATACTTATTCAATCTAAGTTTTAAATATACTTACATATATACGATATTATATAAAAATATAATTATACATATACCTACATATATACATACCTACATACGTTATAAAATAGTAGCGAAAGGAACAAGTAGCATTATGATTTCAGATAGTGAGCTTTCACAAGTTGTTTGAAAACGTTCAATGAAGGTGAACGCTTAATTTCTAAAGGTAAGTCATTCCAAAGTCTGACTGCCTCCACAGAGAAAGAAGAATCGTAGAAAGATGTTTTGTGACGAGGGAAACTAAGTGTGAGATTATCTGAAGATTTTAGGTAACGGCTCAATAGAGTGTCGAAAACGAAAACGCTCTCGGAGATAGGGTGGGTACGAAGGAATAAACAGGGTGCTATACAAAAGGGAAAGAATATGAGCATCCCGGCGACGACGAATAGGGAGCCACTTGAGCTTATCGCGAAACTCTGAAACGTGGTCATATTTGCGCAAGCCAAATATGAACCTGATACAAACATTCTGGAGGCGCTCAAGTTTATCCAGCAGGACTTGCGTGAGATCTAGGTAACATACGTCGGCATAATCAAGGATTGGAAGTAAAAGGGATTGTGCAAGCGCAATTTTAGTGGCAGTCGGTAAAAAGTTACGCAATCTACGCAAGGAACCGCTAGACGCAAATATTTTGCGGCTAGTCTCGGCAATTTGCGGACCCCAGGACAAACAACGATCGAAGACAATGCCGAGATTCCTAACCGTGTCACTGTAAGGAATGGTGACATTATCAAAAATCACTCGCGGTAGCGTGTCCCATTCTATTTGACATATCATGCGAGAGCTGCCTATTACAATAACTTGCGTTTTCGATGGATTCACTTTGAGCCCAAAAGATTTGCTCCAGCTATAAAGCCATTTGCTATAATGTAAGGTATCATATAAAAGAGGTTTATTAGCACATTCTAAAACAGATTTTTAATTATTTTAACAATGTGTAATTTTCAATGTATGACCAGAAAAGTGAAAAAAAAAAAACTTTTTTGTCGATGGTTATAGTACAGAGATTTTAACAACTTACTTCCCAATTTTGTGATTTTTTCTGAATTTGTACGAAACCCTCAATGTGCAAGCCTGACTCGCGCTTGTCCGGTTTTTTATGCAATTTGTTGTATGAAGTTTTCAGCCGCACACATACGTATAGGCTCGTCATAGGGATCATGGTTTGAAAGAACTTTAATTAGTTTCATTTACACATCAAATTGCTTACTATTACTTAACATTGCTTATTTTTATATTTTCTATTTAATTATTAAATAAAATTATTATAAAACTAGTTAATTACTTGAGATAATGGCCCAATCACCCTTCGTCACCCTTCGTGGGTAGGCCTACGTCCTGCATCGGACTATTAAAAATAAGGCTGGTACAGTACAGTACAGTACTCGTAGAAAATAACCAATCTTTATATTATGCCAACAGCTAGTATAAATTCTAAGATTTTTTATATTTTAATCTTGACGCATATCTTGCAGTGAAAACGTCCCTTAATATTACAGGAAAAGTGCAATTCTTTCGCTTGAATTGTAATCCTCCTTGTACTCTCCGACGTTTAGATGGCTGCTACGAAAATTATTGGGCGCAATATGGTTTTGGGGGCCTTATAGGACGGTTGTTATGTTGTACTCACAATATTTATAAAGGGTGGCTTGGTAAAGGAAAATCAAAATAATTTGTGTCCACATTTCTGACAAGACTATGTGCTTCACGGCACATATTGTCATAACTAAAGATTACTAAAGCCGACATTTTCAAATGTTTTAGATTTAGTTTCTAGTAATATTCGTAAGCAAGTCGTATGGACTGGGTAACTAGACTTAGTGTCACAGTTTTTAAGTCGTCTTTCAGGCGACTCAGGCCTTTGACATGGCTAAATGGTTAAAAAAATTGCAAACCACAACTTACTCGTAGAGTGTCACTCGAGCCATAGATGTGCTTTGTTGAAAATGACACCCATATGAAGACGGATCGTTCCGCTGTGATCCAAACAGAACTCTGTTTTTTAGTTATTTTGAATAATTTGTCTAAAAGTATGATTTATCTAGGTTATTGACAACTTTTAGTCCCACGTGTTTACTTTTTGATAACTGATAATGTAGCAAAGGTACGATAAGTAATATAATTTATATCTAAAGTCTAGACTTTAGCAAAAATGTTACCGAAATCTGTCCAAGCCTAAATAGGTAATTGCTAATAATATGAAAAACGTTGTTAAACATAATGCGGTAGTATACATTTTGGTTCAGTACTTTACACATTATATAACATACTTTACAGAAATTCTTTTTTGTTTGGACTCTATTTTAAAACCATTGTTGTCAAATTGTACCTTAACAGCAAACTAATAAGAGCTATTATTAATTACAAATCAATAGTGTTAATCTGGGTTCTATATGAAAGGCTAAGACAATGATCGTGGGAAACATTCCGAGATAACTGTATCGGGGAAAGCAAAAGAAATTGCCGATTGTATTCTGAAAAGTTGCTTGAAGGGAAACCCCAACAAGCAAAATAGTCGAATAAGGAAACATTTACTAGACTAAACATCGAATAGTTGTTGAATAGTAGCTACATACGTACAAAATTGTGCAGTAAAAGTGTTTATGTTATGTCTTTTAGTGCAAATCGTATAGAAGTGCCCGTATCTGGCTTATGTCACAAATAAATGCTATACGAGGGCTATAATAGTGTTTGATTTACTATTTAATGTGTAAAAAAAGCTTTTATACGACAATTACCTGACATACTTTTTATTCAGCAAATTTGTCGAATACTAGCTACCTGGTGATTAAATAGCAACGTAGTTTCTTTTATAACACGGTAAAAACACAAGTCGAATTATAGTTTTCCAATTACAGTTACAGAACTTCAAGTGTAACAATTTTATTATAGCACTTTTATGCGACAAAATATTGAGTAAAAGAGTTTTTGGTACTTTTATTGCTCAAAAACCCAAAACATGGCTGCATATGAATGCAACGCAGTCACATTTATTCGACGAATAGTCGAGTTAGTATGATATAACAGCAACAAATTTACTAGTGTTCGCGTAATGGCTCCCTAGTAGCATATTAATAAAATTAAATGGAATTTATAACATATATCTACAAAATTATTGCAAAAGACGCGTGGCCCACACATATATGTTAAATAATACATTACAGTTTATCGACAAAGTTAAATTGCCAGTAATTTTCCTACATAATTATGTAGATATACATTTAGATATAGAAACTGTATTCTTTTTAATAATTACTAAATGGACATGACACCTCTGTCTTTTATAATATTTTAAGTGACAAACACACAAAGACTGGTGCATTTCCATAACGGCACTGAATACGCAATCGTTCTAATTTAAAATGGAATAACAGTGCAAATTTGGCGTTTAACGAACAAAAATGTCGAATTGTAGCAAATTAGCAGCGTTTACTTCACTTTATTGCTGATTAGTGGCAACATAAACACTTCAACTCTATCAATAAGGGGTACAGTTGCAGCTATATTGCTTTTACTGCACTAAAACGGGATCATTTTGCTTTTATTCGATGTTTATTCCACAAATCATTCGTCCTATTTACACAGTTACTGCACTTCTACAGCACTTTTTAGTGCTATAATCTGCGCCTTTTTCGCGTTGTATAAACGTTGACTCGACGTTTATAGCACTAATTATGGGACTTTTATAGAACTAAACAGTAAAACCAAAACGTCGCCGCGACTGTTATAGCACAACTTTTTGCTAGTTGGGACATTCATAAGTGTGTTTAATAAAATTATTAAATTGTTTATTGGAACGCAAGAATCGCGACTTGCCTCTCTTCTTTCACCCTGAAGTAGAAAGGGTTTTGTAGCTAATATAATAAAATGGAAAGAAGCGACTTCAAGGAGAGCACTTTTGATGACGATTATATGTGTTACATGTTTGCACTACTTTTTACTCTATTTCAGGACCTAAAAAGAATGCAAATTACTGTTTAAATAAAAAATAAAAATGATAGATCAGTTTTGAAGGAGTGTGATTATATACTTAAAATAATTAATATTAATCACAAAATCACAATATAATATAATTTATTTATATGCCTTTACTGAAAATATTTTCTTATATAGATAATACTTTATTTCAAGTTCGTGGTTTGTACCTATCTTTAGGTTTGATGGTTTGATCATGTGTGACATCATAATTTCTCAGCAATTAGGTAGATGGGTTTCGATCTTTTTATTTAAAATTAGATATAATTGAGATGATTCTTAAGAAAACATTCAACAATAATATTTGTGTTAAACCGTTTTTTTTATTAGTGCCTACCTCGGTATAAGCAATGGTCACCTTAAGAATTTGTGTGTAAAACTAACTAGGTATAGGTGTTCTATTCAGTGTAGTCTATTTATTTAGTATCGATATTTTCAATTTTTAACTTACTACACTTTACAAATCATCGTTCACGAGTCGCGTGCCCATCCGCACAATACTCAATGCATACTTATAATTCAACAAATTTTATTTTCCAACTGTTATTATTTATAATCAACTCTCTCCCCACGAGAATAAGAATTATATTGCCCGCAATATCATAAATTTCCTCTACAATGATGACTAACCACGTACGTGAGCTATAATAATTAGCAATTTTTTACTGGAAATTGTGCTTCAGATACAGTCAAGTTCAGACTAGTTGCCGTGATAAGAACCGTATGTTCTACCGTAGATAGATCATGTCATATCAATTATTATGTAAGCTCGTAGAGGTCGGGTGGTAAGATTTCAGTTTTTAGGCTGCCTGAAGGCCTTTGATATGGCTTTTATTGTCCACTGTTGAACATGGGTGGGATCTCTACCGCTGAAGAGCCAAATTTATCACTCTGGTTTAGTTGGTTGGCGATTTCTATAAATAGGTACTCTATTTTTTCACCGAGTGCGGATTGCTTCATAATGTTTTCCTTCACTGTATTATTATGTATTTCATTGATGTGAAATTCTGTACCTACGTGAATTTCAAAGGACTCATTGTTATGAGACCGCAATTCGAACCTCGTTTTCATCATCATTAGACGTCGTGGGACAACTACTGCTAGACATAGGTCTCCTTTATGGATTCTCACTGGTTGCATCCAACATGACCTTGCGATCTTGATTATGTCATCTGTTCACTTCGTCAGTAACGACTACGGTGACGAATCTGAACCTCCGCTTTACGCCATCATAATCATTCTAAAGCTTTTCTAATCCCTCTTTTTTTTCAAACCGCTTTTTAAAATTAAAAGCTAGAGACGGCCTAGGCTAGAAGCCACAAAAACTTCAATATCGTACTGATACAAATATGTAAATTCGCCAGTGCGTATAGCTTAGATAATTAAGTTCTAATAACTGAAACAGACAACCATAATGTACACAAAATTGCATTTACTGCTGTAACAAAGACAATGGAGCAAACCTAGAAACCTTGACAGTGCAATTATCGCAAACCAATTACCTGCGCTCTACTATTGGAGCTATGTTTGCTGTCTCATAATGTTACAGATCAGAAACAGACTAGATCATTAATCTATTCATATCTAGATCTAATAGGCACTGCATTTCGAGTTATATTCCACTAGCCTAGCTCAAAATGTGCGTATCAGCAGTGTATCAACATCTTTTATGGGCTTATTCTGTACATCAAAACTAACAACATTTGTTCTGCGACTTTTGTCATAATAAAAAAAAAATCAGTTGTTTCATACATTTGGTCGCGGGTGAACGACATTTTTCTATGGAACACCAATTTTTATTAGTTTTGACAAAAGTCGTATAACAAAAGTTGTTAGTTTTGATGTACAGAATAAGCCCCTTAAAAGATGCTAATTGATTAGAAATAACCTGTATAGTATAAAACAAAGTCGTTTCCCACTGTCTGTCTGTCCCTTTGTATGTTTTTTTTTTTAGGGTTTCGTACCTCAAACGGAAAAAACGAAACCCTTATAGGAGCAGTTTGTTGTCCGTCTGTCCGTCTGTGTATAAGTCAAGACTCATTATCTTGAGAACGCGTAAAGATATCGAATTGAAATTTAAACTGTATACGTATATTTATGGTCTCTTGCAGTTGTGTAAAAGAAACACTTCTAAGTTATCGCTTGAAAAGTTAGAGCCGTTTATGTCGTAAAAAACGCATATTTCTGTACGTACATGTACTTCCCGTTGACATCGAACTATGAAATTTGGCGAGAAGCATTGTCTCAGAGTACACATATAGGAATAAATCTGATAACTGTACATTTTTATTTAAATCAAAAAGAAATTTCACAAAATATGGGTTCAAAATTCAAAGTCAGTAAATCGTATCATCATTTTCTGGATTTGTACGGAACCCTCGATGTGCGAGCCTGACTCGCACTTGTCCGTTTTTTTTGTTGTTGTTCCTCTTTTACTGCCCCCGACATAAGTTGGACACATTGTCAAGCGGGACATTTGCTTACGCGGTTTTCTGTTATATTAATAATAGGCCAATTAGATTGCCTCATGCAAGATTTATAATGTGTTAGCATAAATATGACATGAATACATATATAACATATAGTATAAAATATAATATAATAGTAAATAATACGTGTAATATATTATGTTACAAAGAAAAAAGAAAACTTACATTAAATTAATTCTAATTTAAATTATAAAACACCAGTGCCAAAGTCTGACGCTAATTTCTCTTACTACTGATTACATATCTTTAAAACTACGGATTTAGATGCGGTTTTTTTGGATAGAGTTATTCAAGAGGAAGGTTTATGTTTATAATACACCTGTGCGAATCTGGGCCGAGTTGCTAGTAACTTATAAAATCACTAGCTTTATCGTTTAGCCATGTCAGAGGCTTTTAAGCAGCTTAAAAACTATCGACAACAGGGCTAGGCATCCGACCTTTACTTATTTACTTTTATTAGAAACCTTTATTAGCACTACATCTTGTTGTAGAATCCGTCTATCCCCCGTGGCTCTATTGCTTGACTCAACTAGTAGTCAGGCTGTTTTGTTCCTTGTATTTTTTTCAGAATTTTTTAAAAGTCTACAGTTTCTCACTTCATCTGAGTATTATTTTTTATTCCAATGTTACCTGTTTGATTCAGTTTTGTTACGTAATTTAGTTAAAAAAATTACAAAACATTTGCATTTAGCAGTTAAAAAATCGAATACCTACTAAGCAAGAATCACTTTTGAATCAATATGGTTCAATAATGTCATCTAAAAGAGAACTTTTGTCAGGTTTCGAGTTAGTAGAAATATGTTTTTGTCAAAAAAAAAATCATAGCATACCTAATATTGCGGTAGCCCACATTAAGTTGTCCTAATAATACAATCGCATGGCACATTCGATTAGAATGACATCGATCTAATGATCCGTACGAATCAGGACGAGTTTCCCATGCAGGTATCGGTCCATTATTGACCATTGTTTTCTTAATGGGACATAACATAACGTAATTATGTTTTTTATTATAGTTTCAGGCTTTGAACACGGAAAATACCAGAAAGCTTCGACCCTCAAAATGTGAAACATAATCTCTCTGTATTTCAAAGCGTAGCGAATAGTGTTATCTATTCAATTTTGGGCGTAGTGTGTTTTGTTCAAATTAATCAAGAGTCTTTCTGATTTCTTCCATGTTGAATTGTTTTGGGCAGACATAATGGCATGACATTAAATCGTTATGAAATGTTTTACAGTTTGAAAAACAAGCTTTGGACTTGAATAATAGAAATTCATAACTCTAAAAACGGCCTGAAATTTAAGTAAATAGATTGACTATCTTTAATTCCTTTCATCCATCAGACATAATACGTACACAGTCGGGAAAAAACTTCCTTATGGATCTCCAATGAACCCAATTTAAAATATGTAATAATTAGGAATGAGAAATGGAAACCAAAGTCAATTTTCTAAACTCTCAAAACTACGAACAACAAAGCACAAAGAAACTGGCACATGCGAGTAAACAACTAATAATAATTCGTATTTTTTATCAGGTTGCCTAATGGGAGAGTTATCAGCTAATAGCCTTACAACTTACAACTTTACAAACACAATATTTTTTCTATCAGGAGTCAAGTTTTTATCGCAGGGTGTTGGGTATCTTTTGCGTAGTAGATTTTGTAGGGTGTCATGGGGTAAAATAAAGCAGTCTTGTGAAGCAATAAAATTATTTTGACAATTTACGTAAGAAATTTGATTTTGTTTCGGAAAACGAACATTTTAATAATAATAATGATAAATAAATATTGGAGGACATCTTACACACGGTCTCTGACTCCAAACTAAGCAAAGCTTGTGATATGGCTGTCAGAGACTGATATACTACATATACATATTTTAAATGCATACTTATATAGATAATACCTAAACACCCAGACACAGAGCAATCACCTATGTTCATCACACAAATATTTGCCCTGGGTGGGAATCGAACCCACGCCTCTTTGACCCAGGAGTCAGGGTCACTAACCACTGAGCCACCGAGACAGTCATTTTAATGATGAAACAATCAGAATTATAACGTTTAATGTATAAACTATCAACAAACGAACATGAAGAGAGTTTATTAAGGGAACAGGGGGTGATTCAGACCATCATTATCCTGAATATTATGAACATCGTATTATTCTATTTTACAATGACTACGACTGATACGTTAGCTTACTTAGCTACTATAAAATAGGAGTAAGATTTTATCAAGAGTAAAATATATTGTACTTAATAAATTAATACTGTACATAGATGATACAATAGTGTATCTAAATCCTTGGTGATTCTTAAATTTAAGCAACATTATATTATTATTGTCGGCGAAATTGCTTTTCATCTTTTAAATTCCATCATATCAACTTTAAGACTCTGTGTTTAGTTCACAGTAAAGTAGGTAAGTACATAATATGGCAGATAAAATGTATGTACAGCAAACAAAAATGTCAGTATCAAATATTATTGTGAGTTGAAAATATTTTAAATTTTGATTATTTTTTTACTATAGAAATTAACGCGGTTTTCACACATTTTATACTATATATAACTGGACTGAACTCAAGTGTTTTTTTTTTCGAATAGTTTCGCGTTTGACTACTACTACGTGTAGGGATAGTCGTAACAACTACTCCTACACGTGAGTTCAGTCCCGTTATAAATAGTATAAAATTTTGATTACTTGTCCAATTGTTTCAAACTTACCCTCATTTCCCCTACAAACTTTATCTTTCGTCCACAACGTGTCCAAACCTGACTATTGAAAAAGGTTATGTTTACATTTTTTGTGTGCCTCACTGAGGGTAGTATTTTTTGTCAATAAGTAGTAGGTAGAGAGCTGCAGTCTTTATCTAAAGTTATCTTTAGTGCGAGGTAGATGGTTTTTCTGCAAGCGTTTAATAAACGCGTTTGGAACTTTTGTTGTTAGGATAACAATTAGGTCCATATTAGTTAGCTACCTACATATATCGTATATCATTATTAATTCCGAATTTGTAGAGTAGATACATAATACAATATAGTGCGCATTTTTGAAAACATACTTATTTGTACATTTTTCAAGTTATCACCCTCTCCACATGTCAGAACCACCTTCCAGCCGCCTCAAAAGTCGCAGAAACTTTCTGGACCATTTATTTATTTATATCAAATTAGCACGGTAACAGTAACCAATTACACTAATGATAAATAATAAATATTACTTACATTACGTCAATGTCAAATTTGGTTAACAATAATAATAAATTACATATCACAAAAACACTCACAAAAATATTACGTCCATGTCAAATTTAGTTTACAATAATAATAAATTACAAAGCACATTGAATTCGATCATAAAAAAAAATTATAACACAAAAAGAGAACAGATATACATTCAAAAATACAAATTATTAAGTACAACATACACAAGAAACAACAAAGTCAGTTCATCCATTCATTCGTTCATACATCACACCTTTCACAGTAGCACAAACATTCCGCCATGATCGTCTTCCAGTCATCAGTGAACAGATCGCACTGTTGTCTTGCGTCAAGGATATCATTGAGCGAAGCAAGTGATCGTGGTATTGGGGATTTTTGGTGAGCAACTGTTTTGCATAGCGGGACTGCAAACAGCTTATGTTTCCTACACCGGATATAGCTATCAGGGACGAACAAACGACATAATTGATCATGAAGATCCGGTTACCATACAGAACCCTTATCCGGTCACCCCAGTGAGGCCCGTCAAAACTATGGAAGGAAACTTGTCCTCCACCCCAAACCTTCATAGAGCCAGCGGAAGAACTCCGCCCCAGGTAGCGACTTAGCGTGTCCAATGTGGAAGTCGTTGAATCGATTCTGGACCCAATTTAGCCTCTGCAAGTGTAATACGGCCAAGTGGGGGTTCACTGACGCGGACTCCGTGAGGTGTGACTGTGGAGAAGTGCAAACGATGAATCACCTTTTGTCCTGCTCCCAGTGTCCAACCACCTGCACACTGGGTGACCTCATGGAAGCCTCCCCTTCTGGGGTGGCAGTGGCTACCTACTGGGCGAAACTTGTATAGTTAGCACCATTGGAAACTATTAGAACCATCGACATGACGAAGAAGAAGAAGAAAAAGTTATCACTATTGCTTTAAATAACTATTAATAATTTTAAAATAACAACGCTTAAAAATTTTCATCACTATTGAACAAAAACTACTTATTTATAAGTTCCTAATAAATTTATAAGTATTTAACGCTTCATACTTATTACAACTCTCTACTAGAAATCCTTGTGTTGTGAGTGTCATGATAGGTACTCCTTTACCTTTCATTACACTCACAACACAAACAAAATCTAATAATGTATATCTAAAAGTTTTCTTTGTTTTTACAAGGAAATCTTTCAGATATACGCCGTCACATTAACTAGAAGCTTTACCATGTGACGTTATTTTGGCGCTCAATTACAAGTGCGAGTCGGACTCTTGCACGAAAGGTTCCAAACCATCTTCTATAAAAGATAAGTTTCTACCTGCTTATTAAGATCGAGTAAAAATTGCTTAAAAATTAATGCGATGCGTCGAGTGTTAATGTGACCGTGTTATACATAGTAATTATGTACCTAGAATTGACATTAAATTTATTTGTCTTTGATACTGCTGCTCCGCGGTGGCACTGGTCTTCAGAATTTGATGTATCTTTAGACCTTCAAAGGTCTGTGGATGATCAAATTGATTTCTACGTAGTATGTAGTAGTTTTGGCCTAAGCCTAATACAATACTACATAGTATTAGAATTTATTGTATGCAGCTATCGGTTCAAAAAAAGAACCCCGATGAAAGCATTTAATAAATTTTACTTCAATTTATATTCTATGGACATTTAAATCGTCACCCAAAATACAACTATACACTGTCAGGTATTAAACCCGGGAAGGTCATTCCAAAACAACAATTCCTTTGTGCTGAACTCCCAAAGGGTTATCACGAGACAGACATACTCACTAGTAAATTAACTCCACTTCAAAGTAATACAGTAAATTCTAACGACTCGGAAATCTATCAATTTGAGATATTGACAGACGGTAGATAGTTATTGGTCTATTAAATGCTGGTAAAGCCCCCGAGAGTGTCGGCTTTGTTGTATAAGTGTTCATAGTTTAGGTATTGTTAAAACGAAACAGTATAAAAATGTCAGAGTAAACTTTACGTATATCTATAGTTTCTTGCAGTTGTGTAAAAGAAAAACTTCTCAGTTATCGTTTAAAAACGTTAGAGCCGTTTATGTCGTAAAAAGCCGCATATTTTGCACTCACAAAAATCAAAACCTACAGGGTACATTCCGTTGACATTGAACTATGAAATTTGGCGAAAAGCATTGTCTCAGAGTACACATATAGGAATAAATCTGAAAACTGTAAATTTTATTTAAATCACAAAAAATAGGGCCTCAAAATTCACAAAATATGGGTTCAAAAATTAAAGTGAGTAAATCGTATCATGTAAAAGAACTTCATTAGCAGATGCTAAAACAGGTTTTTAATTTATCAACGCGTTTGTACGGAATCCTTGATGTGCGAGCCTGACTCGCACTTGTCCGGTTTTTTCTCTTCCTATCTCATCAATTATCACTCTTTTTTCAATTTTCACAAATGGAACACGTTACTAAATTATGGTTTGAGAAACATTAATTTTTAAAATCCTATTCAACGATATTCCACATGAGATGGGGTTGAATTTTCATCCCTACTTTACATGCATGAGAGCTACTACTTTTATATGCAATTTTGAACCTTTTAAAAATCAGATCTATATTAAAACTAGTATAACGTCAAATTTCATGCACTTTGGTTAATAAATGTGGAAATTATAAGGCTTTGTAACATTAGGTCGGAAAAACACAACTAAGTTATAAGGTTTCCTCGTTTACTAAGGAACCCTAAAAATGGACGACGACTCAGGGAGACCACCAGCCCGATGGTCTGATGATATTACCAAATAATATATGACATTGATGACGTTTGCACATGACTAGAATAAATGTCATGAAAGAGGAGGTTTATATCCAGTAATGGGTGGGTCACAGGCCGATTACGGTATAGACGTAGGTACTGAGTCTATTTGACAACTTTTGACTTGTTTGCCAAGCGGTTTCACCCGTGCTACGCTAAAGTCCTATTAGTCGTACACACCGCACAATAAGATGATGATGACGTCTTCCACGCTGATTTCGGCTACGGCGACCATTTTCGGTACACAATAAATAAGTAGCTATTCATCTGATATTATTTAAGTAAGTAGGTGAATAAGTTCGTGAAAGCCGGATAATTAACTTTATTTCAGAGATATAAAACCGGATGAAGGCCTATGACATGGCTAAACGGTCATAACAACTGGGAGACCGGGACCTACTTTATAACGTGTCATCAAAGTTGCCTACCAGCCGCACGTTGCTTAACTTTGGTGATAGAAAAGAAACACCTAGTCATAATGGGCTATGAGCGCTACCGGCACCTCAGAAAATGTTAATAACCAACAGTTAAATCAAACCCCCGTTTAAGACCGGAAGTCCTAAACCACAAGACACCAGCCGCTGATCTTGTCCCTGATGAATCCAACTATCACCCTAATCTGGGGGCTCATAATAAACCAACTTTAGTACCGATAAAATATTTTATGCCAAAGCAAACCAGAGGAGGCGAGATCGACGATGCTTTTTTTTTTTTGAAAAACCTGCGTGAGTAGAGTTTTTTCAGGTGTCCTGGCTCATTAACATAGATATGCCTTTGTGATTATTGTATGTATATTTTTGAAGTGGAAACTTCTTTAGTGGCGTTGCGCACTTTTAAAGATGGGTAAAAAATGTTAAACTCGCGTGAAGACACGCCTACCTGATCAAAAATTTGTAAGACGGTGTATGGCGCTTGCACGAGTGCGCGTGTGTTATTGATGTTCATATTTAAGTTTTCATTTCTGCCGGCTGTTGTTTTTTTTTACAAAATGTATTAGTACAGGATCTTCATTCAGCTTTCAGACACGAAACTAAAACGCAAAACAACACTACTTCAGAAGCTAAAATTAAAATGAGATAATTCTGAACTGAAGATGTAAAAAATATCGCACGCTTTTACTTCATTAACCATAACTATAAAATTCCTTAACGCTTTTGCATTTCAATACTTTCGATTTTAGTCTGAAATTTTAGTCCTTTTTATTTAGGAGTATTTTATGAGTTATGTTGCTAGGTATTAGTAAAGTTTGGAATAATTAACATGAATGTTTGTGAAACAGAAAGCTCTACTTAAATTGGTATCAAAAGCACATTTTTACGGCACTGTTTTAAATAAAGCAAAGACACCCCAGCTTTAAAATTTACGGTCAAGCTCCACCAAAGAGGAGCTGGGAGAACAGTTGTTATCTGTGACTCTACTGCATCAATGCCATATTTTCTTCATTATCATCACTATACATAATTTATGACATAAAATAGGCTAATATATAACAAAGGCCTACGAATATCCAATAAAACCTGTCAAAATTATCAGTCGACGTACTCGTATTTTACGGCTTAGCCCACATACACTGAGCATCCAAAGTAAAATTTATTTAACACACATTAACAAAAAATGATCTATATCACTGTTATGTTCTATTATAATATATTTTCTATATTTCTATTTCGCTTAACAAGGAACGAAACAAAATTATGATCAACGCAGAGCTGTTTCTTCTTCGCTAATAAAATAATTATGAAATTTTGTACTAAGATTATGGACTTCAACGCTTCGACCATCTCCGCCCATGCCCGCGTGAAAAAGCTATCCCCGCATCGCACCGCTTTGGTAGAGCCATGCCCTTACAATTTATGGCTACTGTAATTTTTGTTGGCTCAAGACAATGGTTTAATTATCTATGGTGATAACTACCTTTCCTATAAACTGTTTTAGCGTTTTCGGGCTTTGCTGCTATTTAAAATGGCGCGACGTAAAAAGTTAAATGAGGTTGTAAAGTTTTTCGTTTACTTTTAGATCGATCGTAAACTGTGAAACAATGGATGGAATATTTTTATCATTTTAATAAAAGGACATGAAAAAATTCTTCTGAAGTTTTGAGAATAAATTAGATTGTTTATTGTTTTGTCTTAAACAGCGCCTGGATGACGTCTGATGAAGCACTATAACAAACAAACAAACAAACAACATCTTTATTGTACACCATATAGTAGATACATTAATGTAGATTTTTTTCAGATGTTGTACAATAGCGGCCTTATCGCCTTTGGCGATTTCTACCAGGCAACCTTTGGATGGACTGGAGAAAAATTAAATAATAGGAATACGGTCGGCGGTGTATACATACTGTGACAAATATTATACTTATATATCTTATAAATATACTAATAACGTGTAAAAATACATATAAAATACATAAATACATACATATATATAAATACATAATTTTTATTTTTAATTACTATAGGCCGAATCAAACTTCTTGGCGTCTATAAAAATCCCAACTTATCGTACACTTGATATACTTATTTTGCTATTGCGCAATGACTCATCATCAACATCTTTTATCGTGTTCACATAGACGCCAAGAAGTTCGGCCTGTACTGCAACTACTTATAAACCAAAAAGACTGCCTCGGTGGCTCAGTGGTTAGTGACCCTGACTTCTGGACCAAAGAGGCGTGGGTTCGATCCCCACGCAGGGCAAACATTAATATGATGAACATAGGTGTTTGCTCTGTGTCTGGGTGTTGTTTAGGTATTATGTATATAAGTATGTATTTAAAAATATGTATATGTAGTATATCAGTCTCTGGCAACCATATCACAAGCTTTGCATAGTTTGAGGTCAGAGACCGTGTGTAAGATGTCCCCTAATATTTATTTATTTAAAAGTAGTATAAAATGCAAATAAAAGTAAGTAACAAAAACAATATTTTTTTGTTTTTTCCTACAAATATTATAAACGCTTAAGTTTTTGAGTATGTATGAATTATAGTTACTCTTTCAAGCAAAAACTACTGAACGGATTGAGATGAAACTTTGCAATAAACTTTCTTATAAATCAGAATAACACATAGGCTATAATTTGTAAATATATCGCGTGAAACGAAATTTACCGGGTCAGCTATTAATTGTATAGTTTTTATTTGTTAGTTTAATAAATATACCTAGCAAAGTTTTGAACAAAGTTCAATTAAATTTTCGCAGTTTCCTTATTACTCCTTACTATACGTTTTTGTAAAGAATTTACACAAAATGCACCTATTCTATAGTTCTCTCAACACCCTGTTTATAATCGTAAATTCTACAAACTACATAAACTAAGCTGAAGCAGCATCATGTACAATAATTGTCGTATCCTAACCTCTTAACGACCTACCTGAGTTATATGAGAGGAGCTTTTTTATTGTCAATAAATTGTAAGCGTTTGTTTTTAAAGATCACTCACAGTAATTGCTATTAGGGGATTAAAATGTTACTAAAAAGTTATTTATAAAGAGCAAAGACTAAAGTAAATATTGTGTACAAGTTATTGCTTTATAGATAACAGGGATTTTGATAATAATTATGGAAATACAATTATATAATGGCGACAATAAGCATTCATCAAGAATATACTTATCTGCCACATATCTGGTTAACAGATAGTTTGTAGTCAAACGTAAACTTATATAAAAAAAACTTTTAGGTACTACTAGACCGACACCAACATTGCAACCGCTTCTAAATTTTGTTTAAGGTGAAATTTTGGTTTAAAAAAAGTAGGTAAAATGCTGTTGCCAAAAATAAATGTTTAGTACAAAAAAGCTAGGTATATTAAAAGTTAAAAATATTATGGTGCGTCGAATAAATATCCTAGAATTTGCCTGTAATATTCTGAAAAATACTTTAAATATTTGAAATAGTTTTGAGTAATAATAACAACTTATTTTAGTATATGCTTAAAATTGTGTAAGGACTGGCCTTATTATCACTAAGAGCGAGCGTTATATATGCTACGACTGAGATAATGATGATGAATTTACAGTATAGGTAGCCCAGCAGGCCAATCGCACTAAAAATTACAGCTGAATCACAATTGAACTTTAACCGAACTTCAACTTTTTGTCTATTTTCGTATCGCGCTAATGATTTTGACAAAAGTTGAAACGCAACTCAATCAGACTTGGAACGTAACCGCTTTCAAACAAACGATTGGTGTATGAAGTTTAGCGCAATACCGAATTCTTCAAAACTGAATCGAAACTTAACTACAATTGTAACCGAACTTTAACTGGATTACAGACGGAACGTAGCTGTTTAAAATTAACGTGATTGGCCTGCAGGACTACCTTTTGTCAATCTTACATACATCAAAAGTCATGATTATCTGATTTTATTACTAAATGCTCTATGAAAAGCGAATTCAGGCCGAAGCGTTTTGCACAGCACAACGTTAAAGCCAATCATTTCACAAAGACGATCTTAAACCCAATTCACAGTCGTAAAGTCAATCCGCAGCTGTTAATATAAACAGGCCCTAAAATGTAAACAAGTCTTGATATACCTAGATCCTAGGATAAAACCTTAGGCAGGGCTAGTCAACCTTCAGCATTTTCATGAAAAATCCTACTAATATTATAAACGCGAAGGTTTGTGAGGATTGATGGATGGATGGATGGATGTTTGTTACTCTTTCACGCAAAAACTACTGAACGGATTGAGATGAAACTTTGCAATAATATAGCTTATATATCAGAATAACACATAGGCTATAAGTTATAATGATATATTGCGTATGCGGGCGAAGCCGCGGGTAAAAACTAGCACTATATATACCTAGGTATTTTATTTATAACTAGCTGACCCGGTGAAAAGTTGTGAATAACAACTTTTACAGTAGGAATATTTGTATGGGAAAATTAAATTCACGTTTTGATTATTTGTCTCGCTACTTTTTATAAATTATCTCACCGTTGAGACCTTCCCTTAACTTTCAAAAATATTTCAAGATAAAAATTAGCCAAATCAGTTCAGCCGTTCTTGAGTTTTAGCAAGACTAATAACTACGATTCATTTTTATACATTTAGATAAAACACTTTTCAGCTATTGTTCACAATATCTAATTAATATAATAATATATGAGTAAACAAAATTCATTTTACAGGGTTTTGCCGGGTTATTTGCATAACGTATTTTAAATCGAAAAGGGGACATACAGGTCTCTATAATAATTAACATCTTTTATTACAGCCCACCCGGATCTCAAAACATAAAAAAACTGCAAGGCCAAATTAGTACAATGGGAAACCAGCGAATTCTGGATGTGCCAAATTGGATAAGAATTTTTTATCACCCACTTTTGGCTTTGTATACTCCATCCAAAAATATGTCCATGTATGTATCTTATGGCATAAAATGCAATTTAAAAGTTGGCTGCATTCCTTTGGTATCTATAGACAAGATATAAGCCAATGCAAGATATGCGACCAACTTTTGCCAAACACTTTTGGCATGACATTGAAAACCTCTGGCCATTTTCAGACCAAAAGTTACATTTCTGACCTAAAGTGTCATACATTATAGACACCGAACTTAGAAGCTTTCAAATAACTAAGTCTTGGTAGTGAAACAAACCATTACGACATTTTAGCTTGCCTTGGCGAGCTTTTGGCCATTTTGTGACCAAAAGTTTGCAACCCCTGGCCTAAACTGTCGTTCAATCAACCTACATAGGATTACTGCGTCTTAGATTCCTTTTTTTCGTAACTGGCCCAAACCGGTTATTATAGATACCGAGCTTAGGTCTTATCTGGGCTTTCAAAGCTCTAAATCTTGGTAGCAAAATAAACAAACGAAGTATTGGTTTGACCTGAATTATTATGAAGGTCAGTTATTCATGTTGATTACTTACTAAGTTACGTTTTGTAGTTTAGTCTGGTTAGTTACTTTATTTGAACCTAAAATCTTACTATGCCGAAATGAGTGATGACTATGGGGTTTGAATTATTATTGTTTTATGAATTTATTGTACTATGATTGATGATATTATTTGTTCTGTTTGACATTGTTAAGTGTTCACATTGTGTTCCTATGGCAAATAAATGAATTGAATTGAATTGAACCCGGAATTGGTCTTCCGAATCATTTTTAGGGTTCCGTATCTCAAACGGAAAAAACGGAACCCTTATGGGATCACTTTGTTGTCCGTCTGTCCGTCTGTGTGTATGTCAAGACTCGTTATCTCGGGAACACGTAAAGATATCGTGTTGAAATTTAAACTGTATACGTAGGTACGAGTATATCTATGGTCTCTTGCACATTATAAAAGAAAAACTTCTCAGTTATCATTTAAAAAAGTTAGAGCTATTTATATCGTAAAAAACCGCACATTTCGACACTCACAAAAATCAAAATCTACAGAAAAGTAAAAAAAAACAACTTAGAGATTAGACGTATAGAGATTTTACAACTTACTTCCCAATTTTGTGAAATTTTCTGGATTTGTACGGAACCGTCGATGTGCGAGCCTGACTCGCACTTGTCCGGTTTTTTATTTCTCTCGAATTCTGGATTGGCTCCATGGTAAAAGTTTTTAACAATGATGTTCTGAATCACCTGCTTTCGGCTTAGTACACCAGTTCTGGATAACCCTGTAATTATTAATTGAAAAATTATTACCTACTACTCAATGGTAATTTCCCTTTTTTGCTTGCATGATTTACAAAAATGTCTATTTAGGATTGATTGATTGATTAACTTGTCTTATTGTTTTAAAATATTTTAGACTGACGTTTGTTCTTGGACTCAATAAAACCGTATAAAAACAAACTGCTTATGAAGCACGCAAATTAGGAAACAAAAAAATTAATGAAATTATTTTTATCGTGCTTCACACACTAGGTGTATAGAAACTTTATTTTTGTGATAAACATTTCAAAAATTGACGCGTTCGCAGGATTTGAACCTGCATCCTCTGGGACACCGGCCCAGATGCTTTGTCCAATTAAGCTAAATCGCGCCCTGCGAATCCGCCAAATTAGTGAGTGTTTATCATTACCAACTACTGCATTGTTGGAAGCGCCATTTGTGAGAACTGCTTTAAACCAGTCAGTCACTTAATGTGAAATTATTAGAACTTCTTACCATTAACGAGAAATGACGCATTGCTTAATGAATGAAATTATTTTTATCGTGCTTCACACACTAGGTGTATAGAAACTTTATTTTTGTGATAAACATTTCAAAAATTGACGCGTTCGCAGGATTTGAACCTGCATCCTCTGGGACACCGGCCCAGATGCTTTGTCCAATTAAGCTAAATCGCGCCCTGCGAATCCGCCAAATTAGTGAGTGTTTATCATTTTTACCAACTACTGCATTGTTGGAAGCGCCATTTGTGAGAACTGCTTTAAACCAGTCAGTCACTTAATGTGAAATTATTAGAACTTCTTACCATTAACGAGAAATGACGCATTGCTTAATGAATGAAATTATTTTTTTTTTTTTATCGTGCTTCACACACTAGGTGTATAGAATTTGTGAGAACACAAATGGCGCTTCCAACAATGCAGTAGTTGGTAAAAATGATAAACACTCACTAATTTGGCGGATTCGCAGGGCGCGATTTAGCTTAATTGGACAAAGCATCTGGGCCGGTGTCCCAGAGGATGCAGGTTCAAATCCTGCGAACGCGTCAATTTTTGAAATGTTTATCACAAAAAACAAAAAAATTACTCGAAAGGAATTACTAATAACTGTAGTCAAAAGCCTGTCTTGCAAGCATCGACAATATGTTTGCTTATGTTGTGTCCATATTAGTACATTCAATATAATTTATAGAAGTTTATTTACAAACTGTAAGCTATTTTTAACTAGCAAAACAAAAATAAGTTTTAACCCAAGCGACAGAGCCAATTTGCCTTAACAAAACACTCTATTTTGTACCATGACCTTTGGAAACCACCCTTCTCTATGGAAACAGGTAGAGTTTACCCCCAAACTAATCAAGAATACAATCCAATGCAAACTGTTCTCTATTTCCTGGTATTAAAGTACATACCATCGGCAATTGATTAGTTTGTTGTTGGAGTTTTTGCCCTATATTTGAAACGAGTTTTTGCAAAAAATGGTTTTTTGTCCGTGCACGTGTGCAGTAAGGACGTTTGCAAGTGCTTGCTTATTATTCGCATTTTTTGTAAAAATAAACTAAATACGGCACCTGATGCACATCTGTTATACGTTTATTGAAATTGAAGCATGATATTGTAATGGATCTATCGAGATATAATACATATATTATTAAGTATGTAGACTTTGTAGACATACTATAATTGTAAACTCGTAAGTTGTAATGTAAGACTTATGGCACAGAAACGTGGTCTCTCACTATGGGCCTTATTAGTAAGCTCCAAGTAGCCCAACGAGCCATGGAGAGGGCTATGCTCGGAGTTTCTCTGCGAGATAGAATCAGGAATGAGGAGATCCGTAGAAGAACCAAGGTTACCGACATAGCCCAGCGGATTGGCAAGTTGAAGTGTCAATGGGCAGGGCACATAGCGCGGAGAACTGATGACCGATGGAGTCGAAAAGTTCTCGAGTGGAGACCACGTACGGGCAAGTGCAGCGTAGGACGTCCACCCACAAGGTGGACGGATGACCTTGTTAGGACCGCGGGATCGTGCTGGATGCAAGCCGCTATCAACCGGTCTTATTGGAAATCATTAGGGGAGGCCTATGTCCAGCAGTGGACGTCCTATGGCTGAAATGATGATGATGATGAAGTTGTAATAAGCTTTTTTTCTTGGGATTTTGCAATTTATTTTGTAACTTGTAAAATATGTATATTTTAAAGTGACTAAATCTTAACCAATAATTACATACTATATGGATACCTAGCTTGTTCTAGTTCGATAACTCAAACTCTAATACCCAGCTTACAACTTTGACAGTTTTAAAGAAGTTTAAAGTTCTCTTTTTTGGCTTATAATTGATTTTACTAATAAGTAACCATTACATTGTAAAATTACATAACATAATGATAAAGAAAAGCTCAGGTCCTGTGACAAAGGTCGCTCTAGTGTGGGATCTAGAGTACCTACCTCTTGTTTGTGATAACTTTTTGGAACAATAAGCGTTTTTATGTATTTATTTAAAAAGTAAATCTAATCATACTTGTCTTGTACCGTGTAACTGTGCTTGTTATATTTGTACGCCACAACGGGAATAAACCTGCGTTCTCTACTCTGTTCTCCGAAAATCTATGTGCAAATTTGTAAGCTTATTACACTACCATGTTTCTGACAAATAAAATATCTTGAATCTTGAATCGCCTGACTTAGGTACATAATATAAATAAAAAAGTAATTAAATTCTATAAAACCGAAGCACAGAACGGACCAAATTGACACGATCGTCATGTAAGCCCTTGTCAGCCTTCCTCCCACGACCACAAAAACTGCTAATCCTCACACAATACCACCCTCAGCTGAGTAAACATAGGTTACGGTTGTGGCAGCGACCAAATGGTGAAAGGTTGTGCGTAGGACAGAAATCGGGAATTGGTTGAGCCCACATCAAGTAATGGCTCGTCAAAAGTCTGTACTGTACTGTACCAGCCTTTTTTTTAATAGTCCACTGCAGGACATAGGCCTACCCACGAAGGGTGATTGGGCCACATCCACCACGCTGGCCCAGAGCGGATTGGTGGATTCACATACGCCATCGAATTTCTTCTACGGACGTACACAGGTTGCCTCACGATGTTTTCCTTCACCGAAAAGCCAGTGTTGTGAAATTCCGTACATAAATTCCAAAGAACTCATTGGTACGGAACCGGGGATTTGAACCCACGACCTCACGATTGTAAGGCGGGTGTCACTACCTCTTGACCACCACGGCTATCTAAAAAAAAAGTCTATTTCAAAAGTCTATTTTGTTTCATCTTTATTTTAATTTTTAAAGAAACATATAGGTAGGTAAACATTAAGCACATTTTTTAAATGGGCCGTTGCAATTTTAATAGCAATTTAGAATATTATTCCTTTTTTTTTCAGCATATTATTATGCATTTGATAGAGAGAATAGTATTTAACGTCGTTAATAAAATTGCGATGGCGACTTTAAAATTGGGCCTGTTGACTTAATGGGTACTGTACTGCATCAGTCTTTTTAAAAATCTACTGTTAAACGTAGGCTTACCCACGAGGAGTGATTGGTTCATATCCACCACGCTGACTCACTGCGGATTGATGGATTTACATTGGCCATCAAATTTGATCTACGGACGTATACAGGTTGCCTCAAGATTTTTTCCTTCATCGAAAAGCCAGTGGCGTGCAATTCAAAATTGAATTTCGCTTGGATCTATGTCGCATGTTTCACATTGTTGATTCGTCAAAAATGGCTTAGCTGTTTTCGATAAAATTTAAATGCGACCAATTTCAAAGTATATTATTTCCATTAAAAAATAATTGTTGAAATCGGACTACTATGTGAAAATTTATGCGTGGTTATTCATAAAAAAGAAATATACGCGTCGAATTATACAATACAATATCTTTATTTGCCAAAGCTTAGCCTAATTACATAGGTACTTAAAGCAAACCAATACAGACAATCTATTCATAAATAATAAATATTAAAACTACAGACCATACCTACCCTGATAATAAGCAACGTACTCCGTAATAATAACTTGATGCTTATTCTGTACCGCGTTACAAAGTGTGGACTCACATCGAATGTCTTCTAATTATTATATTATTTAAGAAGTAATTAGGCAGTGAATTGAAAGTATCTAGTAAATGCAAAGTAAAGGTTGAGTATTCGACGTTTCGTCGATCAAAAAAAAATTAATTGACGCACCAAACCACCTGCCTGACCTATACGAATTTTACACCACCGCGCACCGTACAAAGAATTGACAAAAAGCAATTCAAAATTATAACACCGGAAACAAAACTTAGGCAAACTCATCAAAAACTCGTTAAAAAACCTATTCCAGAAAGTTCGCTAAGCATTCACTTGCAGCACTGATTGATATCAGAACTTCCTAAATAAATGTTAGCTTTGGGCAGAACGGTAGAGGTCGATCATCATCAGTTATTTTGGCACGAGACTCGATGTTTTGGAGCACGCGACCTTTGCATTAGTGAGTATTCGTAGTAGTTCGTAATTCCCAAAATTCGAACTTCTAAGCGTTGTATTCCTTGAAAATTATTTTCTGATTAGTTTTAGCGGTAATATGCAACGGTATTGTCATTATTATCATATTTATATATTATGTGAAAAAAGAACGCAAATTTTATTTTAAGTGCAATTGGTTTAAAAAATATATAATCCATCATTGCGATTACAGATAAAACTTATTGTACCCAACCATTAATGCAAAACATACAAACGATTTAAGAAAGTAAATAGGTAGGTATACAGTTTTTTTCTATTTCTAATCAATAAGCATCTTTTTAGAGGCTTATTCTGTACATCAAAACTAATAAGTTTTATTCTGAGAGTTATGTCAATACTCAAAAAAATATTCGTTCTTCCATAGAAAAATATCGTTCACCCGCGACTAAATGTATGGAACAGCTGATTTTTTTTAGTTCTGACAAAAATCGTAGAACAAAAGTTGTTAGTTTTGATGTACAGAATAAGTCCCTGAAAGGATGCTAATTGATTAGAAATAACCCTGTATATAACAAAATATGGTTTTGTAACGGCAGCCTTATTATCTAAGGCAATTTCTTCCAGGAAACCATGATCAGCTAAGCTTTCAACTAGATTTTTGGTAGCTTCAACGTAAAATTCGAAAAAGAAACACTTGGCTTAATACAGGACAAACAGATAACGCAATAGAATTTTAATAAAATCAGTTCAAAGTTCATCCAGCTTGTTCCTTCAAATCGTCTGTATTCGATCGTTGCGTTTGCCGGTCTGTAGTCTCCATTCGAGAACCTTACGGCCCCGTCGGCCATGAGTCCGGAAACTCGCTATCATCTGGTATTAGCAATGATTAGGTAAGTATAATTAGGTACCTATGATGTGGTCTGTTTCTCCACCGATGGCGCCCAATGACAATCAATAACCACAGGCAAACGACCTACGGTTACAGCAGGTTCACACAGTGCGGTGTGGAGACATACGGCGTCTGAGTGACCAATGCACGCTCCATTCTCTTGAAGGCCAATTCTGTATCGATTCCAACTAACATTATGTGTAGGTACCTGTATCTATCCTAATTAATATTCCACTGCAGGACGTAGAGTCCTACCCGTGAAGGGTCATTTTGCACCATATTCACCACGCTTTGCCAGTGCAGGTTGGTGGATTCACATACGAAATCAAGTTCTTTCTACGGACGTATACAGATTGCCTTCTCCGAATGCCGCAGTGGTGTGAAATCCCGTATTTCAATTCATAATTCCAAAGAGACACATTGGTACGGGATCGGTATTTTATCCCACGATCTCACGAATGTAGGGCGGGTGTGATTACCACTGGGCCACCAATGGCGATAACGTTATACATGTGTAATATTCATAAACTTTATCGATTTTAGCTCATTATTCTTTTACTACTACCTACTCTTCGATCTTAGACTAAACGCGCTCTAGTCGTTCCTGTATTACTGCGACTGTACTTAAACACGCTATTGATTTTGACCCACTGATTTGGTACTGTAACTCGGCCTTTCTACATAAATTTCATAACTTGGCACACAACGGAACTTAAGATGACGATACAGAATCAGGCAAGAAGGGTCTTGGTCCTGCACAGAAATGTCGATAAGCGCAAAGCATTCTGTTGCCGCACTGCATGCATACCTGATTTAGTCCTAGAGAGATAGAAATGAGTGCACGCAAGGCACATCACTAGAGCAGTTGCAAATCAAAATCTGCTGCGGCGTTGCACCATCCGAAAATCTATTTGGTCCATTTTCATAACTTTTTTTCATAACTAGCTACGAAAATCAAATTTTCTTCACTGTTTGAGAACTACTCATAAAAATTGACCAAAGGGTCATTATTAATAACTGTTTATCTCATTACGTGTGGCGTTGCACGGCACCGTGTGGACGGACCTTTACACAGGAAATATTAAATAAAAACTGCTTGATAGCGCTTTTTGTTGCACTAATGGGATCGTTAAATAGATAGTGCGTCATATCCTGTGTGTTTGATTGTTGGTGACTTACATTAGAAATTGTATGATTTTTTACTTAGTTCGTGAAATGAAAAGCAGTTATAATTATATTTATTGTTAGAGAGAAGAGATAGGGAATCAAGGAGACTATTCTTGGCTACTATACATTTAAGGCCTGTGTAACATCTAAATAATTTATCTAATTTTGATTCAGGTTTTTTGTGTTTAATTAGATTTTTTTTTGTTTAATAGCAGTTGTAATCGCGATGTTTCATAGGCAGAAGTGGTATGTTTCAATAAAATAATCATATCGACAGGCTTTTTAAAATTAATAATAACCTTTTACTTAATAATAATACCTATTAACCTTTTTGACCGACGAAACCTTAGAGTATATAAATAACTATACTCTATACTCTAAGGACGAAACGAAGGAGGTACTCAATTCGACGCGTTTTTTTATGTATAACCACGCATAACTTTTTACGTAGTGGTCCAATTTCAATAACTCTTTTTTTATTGGAAAGAGTATACTTTGAAATTGGTCCCATTCAATTTTTTTTTAAATCGATCCGTGCGAAATATTCGCGAATGCTGTACACGGTTGAAGTCGGTCATGCCATTTTTATCATTTTTTTTTAATAATACCTATAGGTGGCGTAGTGTCTAGTAGTTTTTCTGAAATAATGACGAATCGGAATTGCCTTCAAATATCACCAAAATAAAAATTAGACCAGCACTGCGTCGTGCAGAATTAAATGATTCAAAGTACTGTTTCTTTTTATTTATCAATTCGAGAATGAATCGAATCTTAAGGAAGTAAGTGAATAATATTAAATAGGTACCTACAATCTTCACGTATTTGTAATCGGGTCGATGAAACTTTACTAGGCCAGGATAAAATGATGCAATTTGTTACTGGACAGAAATCTTTAGACAAAGTTGTCCTTTTAACATATCTCTATCACTCTCTATCAGTCGATGTATATAATATGTCCTGTATTTGTCCGCGGTATTGTATTAAGTAAGTGCATATCAAAATGTACCTGCCTATTTTTTTAGTTTATTCGTTAGAATATAATTTGGATATCGTAAACGGCTATTTTATAGCAATTTTGATAAAATTTGGTATTTAAGAGATTTTCTCACTAATGTTATTTAGATAGACTACTTAGAAATTTCCGAAAAAAGGCGAATTACGTTGTTGTTTTTTAATTTGAACTGTGTTTTCCTAGATTTTGTGCCTCGATCACTTTCGCTTTTAGGAAAGAAAAAATGCCAAGTCGATGGCTTTGCTCTAGTTTTTCAATATAATTGGTAGATGTTTTTAGAATGTATAATTTTCCATTTAATTTTGTAGCATAAAACTGTCAAAACAAAAGACCTTTCACGTCAAAAAAGCCGTACTACCTTGTCGCACAGGTGTAAAACGCTAAAATAAAATATGAAAAAAGTGTCATTACATCCAAGCATTGCATTGCAAAAATAAATAAAAATAAAGCAGTGTGATGTGGCACACCCTGGGCGAAAATAGCCGGAATAACCGGAAATATTCAGAAAAATCCGGATATATCCGCTGCAAACCAGTTACATTTGTCGCGTGTCCACATGTCCAGGAGTTAATAGATTGCAATACGGCTGATGCGCACAGATTAGCGGAGGCGAGTTCAATGTTCGGATTTATACAGAGTTGGTGTAACATCTGAAAAAAAAAACTAGGGGTAATTGTAAATGAAAAATCGGATAAGTGCGAGACTGGCTCGCCTACTGAGGGTTCCGTACAAATATCTAAAATTATAAGAAATCGAGAACTAAGTTGTTGAAATCTTACGGAAGAAGGAAAAGATTTACAGTATCCAGTCGTCGACAAAGGTTTTTTTTTTTACATGTCTCCTAATAAACTGATAAACACATAGCAAAATAATCAAAAACCGTTTTTAGTTTGCGGAAATCTAGTTCTTTCATATGATATGACAAGACACGACATTTGTGAGATACAGCCTATTGACCAGGGTTCCCAACCGTCCGGTTTTCGACCGTGTTGGGTTTTAGAAGGAACTGTTGGGGTCAGGTCGCTATCTTCCGACCTGATGCAATTTGTCCGGTCCGATAACGTTCTGAAAGCGACGTCGCTAATTCACCTCAAAGCATCATACAAATAATTGGCAGGACAACAGAAATCGTCTGAAAGTCGAAATGGTGAAGGCGGGATTGATGGTAATATTCAACTATAATGTAATACCTAATTTTAACCTGTTAAAAGTTTGAAGAATTTCTAAAAACAGATACAGGAAAATTACTTGGCGTAAAAAATTAAAGCGAGAACAAGTACAAATTTAAGAAAAACTAATTTTCATACACATTATATATTGGGTTTTACCTAGGTAAATGTTGATGTACATCTGCATTTTTTTTACGAAAACTCTTTTAATAATGCTTAATGAGTGTTTTCTCGATTATTACCAACCATGTCCGGTTAAGGCGACTGGAAAAGTTGGCAACCCTGCTGTTGGCAGACAGACGGACAGCGGAGTCTTAGTCTGTCATAGTAATAAGGTCCCATTTTTACCCTATGGGTTTGGGTACGGAACCCTTAACATATTGTATCTGAATCTCTTATGTGACTTTTTTATTATTTCGTAGATTTTACGATTGATTTTTTTGTATAACATATTTCTATTTATGATTCAAAGCTGTTTCAACTACACCGTAAACTTATTTTCTCTTAATCTAGCACGTTTAAAGTTTATGACGGCAAATTGCGTCGTCCATACTGCACCTGTTATTCAGCATACTATTATTTACCGTCCACTGAAGTAGTTGCATGTTATTAGTCTGGTCAGTCATAGCAGAGTTAGCTTGAGAGGGAAAGCCATGGGAACCTTATGGGAAAGTAACTTTTTAAGACTTTAACACTTTTGATAAACCAGCTTTGCCTATGATTTCTTACAGGATTCTATTTTTTTATAATATGTAGCTTATTAAATAATTATTTTTTGCAAAAAATAGCATGACCGACTTCACCCGTGTACAGAATTCGCGAATATTTCGCACGGATTCGTGTAGTATTTTTCACATTATTGTTGATTAATCAAAAATGGCTCAGCCGATTTCGATAAAATTTAAATATGACCAATTTTAAAGTATATTCTTTCCAATAAAAAAAGAATTATTAAAATTGGATTTCTATGAAAAAAGTTATGCGTGGTTATACATAAAAAAAAAATTACGCGCCAAATTGTACACCTCCTCCGGTGGTTCGTCGGTCAAAAAGTAGCTTATGATATAACATTCTTTTTCATTACTTGGCGGTGAAGCAACTTCTACTTGTCGCAGTTTTCGGCCAATGTTTCCACAGTTTTCACCTCTGTGTACGACATTACATCTACCGTCTCCTTAATTTAAGCTAAGAATGCCTTCCGTAGTCTTCTCTTTCCTCTCTTTCCTCCTATTATGGTTTTCATAAGATTATCATATCGTACAAGATGGCCAAACATCTTTCCTCTTTTATTTTTGTAAAATTAATGCAAAAATCTTGTCGATCCATCTCTCCGTGGCAGCGTGAAACAGTAAGAAACAAACTAATAAAGTTTGCATATCTACCACAAATAATTATCTCGGTTGAGACAGAAAGAAAACATCAAAACATAAATTCGCCTACAATTGTCGTTTTCGCAAACTTTTTGTCAACAAATGTGCTCAATATGTTTTTGGTGATACTACGCCACACCGGGGCTTAGCATTTTTTTTAGAAGGCCTTCTACTGTGCTTAACATTATGAAACCAAAATCTGCATGTTTTAGACGACTTTGTTTTCGAAAATTTAAGAAAATTGTGGCCATAAAAGTAACATAAGTAATTTGTATTAATTATTATATTGTATTTTGTAGGGATTTGTGAATTTTTAAAACTTACTACCTATCTGTCAAAATTCTTCTGTAAGATCGATTTAGAAATGCGGAGATTAAGATAGAAGAAACAAAGTTACCGACATATCAAGTAGATTGGCAAGTTGAAATGGCAGTAGACAGTTCACATAGCATGGGAGACTGATGATTAATGGGGTTGAAAAGTTCTTGAATGGGGACCACGTAACGACAAGTGTCACGTAGGAAGCTCATACTTATATACATGGTGGAAAGATGGTACTCTTTTTCGGCGCAAATATGCTAATCTCGGCAGTAGTACCATATTTGAGTCAGTTGGGGTTGAGATATTGGATCCGTGGATTCCGTGGGGCACGAAAGCCCAGAAATTTTCCATCAGACGCTCAGTTCAAAAGCTCTATTTTTTAAATTTGATTTTAGAACGTCTTGTGGATGCAACGCGTGACCATAATGCTGAAAGTCCTTGGCTGGGGTTTATTTGCTATTCAGCGTGGCAATGCTGCCAGCATGCCAAACAGACTGGCTTCTAATGGACAGTGAGCTGAGCACATTGGTTATTATATTTGGACCTTCATGAGTTTTTGAATGATCCATTTGATTTTTATGTAGTAGTGATTTATGTATGCAGTTATTTTTAGCTTAAGTAATATTGTATTTTATTGTAGTTATAAAAATATCGTTGGATGAACTTTGATGATAGATGGAAAAGGATATAGAATAGGTATAATAGAAGTTGGAAATGACGATGGAGATGACTATCCGTATCGGCTTTTTGATCCCAGCTCGATGTTTCCAATCTACCCTCAAAAGCCGCAATATTTTAATGCTTACACAGTTTTATTGAAAAACTATTCCATATTTCTGCGTCAGCATATACTCCGATGATTGCCACCCTCTAGGTTGCACCCTGTTGATTTGGGGATGGTTTTAATAGTTTTTGAGCCTGAACTACCCTTCGGTTCGATTAAAAATGATTTATACGGACGGACACAGTGTTTTTAATTATAAAGGTATGGGACGGTGATGACTTTTTGAGAGGAGGATACATGAATCGATTTATCGTTTGCGATTTTTTAACCAACTTCCAAAAAGGTGGAGATTTCTACAATGTTCGTTTGTGTGTATTTTTTTGTGTATATTCATCGATATTTTCGCCAATTCTGAACCGATTGAAATCCCTAACTCCCGGGGTGCTCTCATCAAAATGTTGTCGAAATCGGCTGTTGATTTATCAAAAACGGCTTGTTTTTGATAAATCAACAAAATATCTTAACTCTAGGTGTAACCAGTTTACACTAAGTTCTAGTTTCATTTAGAAAACATTTGCTAAACTTTATCTTTTCATGACCAAAAATCTCTTAGCAACTTCAAATTTTGATTTTAAATACTGTCATATTTGTACACATAGATTTCCGTGTGTTGTGTGTGTTTGAATTTATGTAAAGACAAAACAATTTAACTAAAGCAGTAGTCTCCGAATAATAGACCTCGCAGCACATCACATCTCATTAATTTAATCTTTATAAGCCTACAATTTTAAATCACTCTAACCGATTTGATTTATACTCCCAAATCTTGTTTAGATTTAGATACTAAGCAATCTCGCCAAATATTATCAAATTCGAGTGATAAATGGCGCGATGGCAAATTTCCCTTCATGTTGAGAGAAATATCCCAATCAAAAAATATCGCCGCCAACAAAAAATAAAATCGGCCAAGTGCGAGTACGGCTCACGCACAAAAGGTACTGCGTAGAAACCCCCTTTAATGTATTTGTAATTTTATTTTTTAGTTAAATTATTTATTTTTCAAGTGAACACACAACGTTATTACTATATACTACGGGACTAATCGCGTACTAAAATTACGAGATAAATAAATACCTCCTCCGAGTTGCATCGACCGTGGTCACGGGTAGACACCCGTGAGTCTACCCGTGACCACGGTCGATGCAACTCGGCCGAAACGTCGGGATGAGGAGGTATTTATTTATCTCGTAATTTTAGTGCGTGATTAGTCCCGTAGTATATAATAATAATGTGTTCAAATCGCGAAAGTTTAAAAACAACATACAACGTTATTTTTTGTGAATATTTCAAGCATCTGCTTGTTGCCGTTACTAATATCGAGCATAAAATTACGTTTTTTTGTATGGGAGCCCCTCTTAAATATTTGATGTATTTATTTATTTATTAAGTGAATATTTCAAGCATCTACGAGTACATGTCACCTTTATTAATAATGAGCGAATAACTTCTAAAAATTCAGGTTTGTTGTATGGGAGCCCCCTTAAACTTTTATGGTGGGTTACAGCTGGAATGTGGAACGCTTTGCCTGGGTCTGTCTTCCCGTTAAAGTACAACGTGGGTGTCTTCAAATCCCGAGTAAATAGGTATCTTCTAGGTAAGCGTGCTACACCCTAGACCGCACATCTGCTTAACATGCTTTGATTTGATTTTGATGAATATTTGATTTTTAAATTTTAACTGTAGTTTATTTTCTCAATTAATTAATGTAATGTTATAATTATTATTTACAATGTTTGGCTCGATTTTAATGTATGTTGTCTTCACCTATAATTATTGTGACATTTAGCTCCTATTTTTTATGTTTAATCTTTTGACAATGTATTGATGTACACAATGTTGGTGAACTGAAATAAAATTTGTTGTTATAGCGGCAACAGAACTACGTCATCTGTAAAAATATATTATTCTCGCTATTACGGTTCATGAGATACAGCCTAGTGACAGACAGACAGACGGACGGATAGCGGAATCTTAGTAATAGCCAATAGGGTCCCGTTTTTACCCTTTGGGTATATAAAATCTGTATACTAAGTTTCGTAAGATTTGTTGAAATATGCGACCTGTAGCCAAAAATCAACATGCGATGCCTTTGCTTTGCTTCGGTCAGCTAATGATAGCTAATGATAGCATATGCAAATCCAAAACTAATTACGCCAAACGTGCGCTAAACCAATCAGACCTACTTATTTCAATTGCCGTCAACGTGTGTGATTGGAATTGTCAACGGCACAGAGCTTGACACCAGGTGGCCTCATTCGAGTGAATTACAACCGGACAGCGCGACCGCAGCAAAATTAATGGATGGTGCAGATGCCTTATTACTACTGTGGATTTCAGAACTTTAATTAGCTGAATGTATGAAAATTAAATCAGAAAAATGTATATAGATAATGGATATATATGTACCAATGAAAAAAGAATCAAAGAATCAATGATAAATTGGGCCGATGTCGGCTTTCGATTGCAACACAACTTATAATGCTGCATTTGCTAGGCATTATTAAACATGTTTTTTCACTATATTACAGTAAGAATAAGCAAATCCTCATAAATTTCAAAAATAACGATTTTTTTCCAACAGAGAAGCTCAGAGCAAATAAAAACATCAAGAGAGAATGTTGTGAACAAACAAGTGAAGCCAACGAAAACTACGCCTTGCCGTGTACAGACAATTACCCACACATTCAGGCAACTATGAAACTAAGCCTTGGCTTGTCAGTCAAACTATGGCGGCGCAACAGTGACGCACTCACACATGTATAAAAAACCAGCTTCACTTGACTGTTCAACGACGTTCCCTCTGGATTTTTTTATTTGCTCTGAGCAGAGAAGTCACAGTTTTCACAGTAAGTACAATCGACACAATATGGTGGACCAGGCACGCGCGACAAGTCACGAAAAATATAGACACTATAGCGAAACTGTGCTGTATAACGTTGGTATATTCTTATCACGTACATTTGAAAGAGACGCCAATATGATTATTATTTCGGTTTTTAAACTATTACATGTCAAAGTGTCTAAATGTTATTACACCATTTCCGTTTGATTCCTTTTCAATGAGATGTACTGAAAGGAGGATATAAGAATGAACAAAATGATTGAGGAGTAACAAAGGTAAACTTTGTCAAAGTTTGGGAGTGGGGGTCGTGACGCCATCTCTTTTACAAAAGTCACATTTCTATGGCACTTGTGACGTCACACGGAACTTTAACAAACTATATAGCCTTATCTTTATATATATTTGTTTAAATGACAAAATAAAAATTACGTGTGTAATATTTATTAATATTCTATCTGACGAGTTAATTATATTTTTTATTTATCATGTCTATTACACAAATCATCTGAACCACGGTAGTGCTCAATTATAAACGCCAACCGTAGTAACGGATCCAACAATTTTCCGATCGTTGCATTAGTTTAAATACGCTGCTGACGACTATATTAAAAAATCTCACATATTTTTTCATGCATTTACACCAACAGAAATATTCCAAAACTTAATTATTAAAACATCAACCGTAAATAATAATTTCTGTGTACCAAAGAGTGCATTACCATTGAAATAATGAAAGCATAAAATATATGACTACGTAATGGCAAAGAGGTGTAAATTCATTCGTGTACGATTGACAGGCCGGACGAAAATCACAGTAATGCAAAATTTTAAGTTATGTTTATTACGTAGGTGTAAAGTAGAGTGCATTTAAATGAAAGCATTTCCATGATTTAGTAGTTTTGTCATCAAGTAGCTTTTACTCCCGGCTTTGCCTGCATTAATTTTTGGTTATTCTGCCATCCAATTAGAATTTCCTATCCCAATTGTCGGAATAAACATACACTCTTCAATCTTCAGGAAATATTCACAAAACATGTACCTATCTAGTTGTAGGTAAATTACATGGAAAAATAAATGATTAATTAAAATTAAAACATGGTGACTGGGTAAAAAAATAAGTATTATATGTCCATCAGTTAGATATATCAAAAAATTTTAGACACGTATTTTTTCTTTTGTTAATCGAAGAATAAACCTTGGAAAAGTTCGGGAGATAAATTTTTATTTGATTGTCGATTAGAGTAAGATAAAAAGTAATTTTTCATATTTTAAATAACTTTAAATTAATATAAATAATTTTAAAAAACCGGACAAGTGTGAGTCAGGCTTAAAACAGGTTTTTAGTTATTAAAATAACTAAAAACCTGTTTTAGCACATGCTAATGAAGTTATTTTATATGATACCTTACATGATACGATTTGCTCACTTTGAATTTTGAAGCCATATTTAGTGAATTATGAAGCGCTATTTTTTGTAATTTAAATAAAAATGATCAGTTTTCAAATTTATTCCTATATTTGTACTCTAAGACAATGCTTCTCGCCAAATTTCATAGTTCTATGTCAACGGGAAGTACTCTGTAGGTTTTGATTTTTGTGAGTGTCGAAATACGCGGTTTTTACGAAATAAACGGCTCTAACTTTTTTACACTATAACTGAAAATTTTTTCTTTTACACAACTGCAAGAGATCATAGACATACGTATACAGTTTAAATTTCAGCTCGATATCTTGGCGCGTTCCCGAGATAAAGAGTCTTGACATACACACAGACGGACAGACAGACAAAAAAGTGATCCAATAAGGGTTCCGTTTTTTTCCTTTTGAGGAACGGAACCCTAAAAATAATTATTATATGTCCATCAGTTATATCAAAAAATTTTGGACACGTATTTTTTCTTCTGTCAATCGAAGAATAAACCTTGGAAAAGTTCGGGAAATAAATTTTTATTTGACTGTCGATTAGAGTAAGATAAAATGTAATTTTTCATGTTTAAATAACTTTAAATTAATATAAATAATTTTAAAAAATACGTGTCTCATATGTTTTTGAAGCCGTGATGGCCTAGAGGTAGTGACACCCGCCATGCAATCGTGAAGTCGTGGGTCAAATCCCGGTCCCGTACCAATTAGTTCTTTGGAATTTATTTACGGAATTTCACACCACTACTTTTCCGTGAAGGAAAACATCGTGAAGCAACCTGCATACGTCCGTAGAAGAAATTAGATGGCGTATGCGAATCCACCAACCCGCACTGGGCCAACGTGGTGGATATGACCCAATCACCCTTCGTGGGTAGGCCTAAGTCCTGCAGTGGATTATTAAAAAGGCTTATACAGTACATGTTTTTGTAACCTATCTGACAGACTTATTATATGTATTTTTAGTCATTTTCCCAATTTAAACAGGTTTGCATCTAAAGAGGATTTTGCAAACCAGAATATTATACGAATAAAATTAAACTCCATCTTGGTAATAACATACAATCAGCTTACTTAGTTGCCGAAGCTTACAATAATTCACCTCACAGTAACCAAACCAATCGAGAGTCAAGCCGTGAAATCAACTTGTAGTAGTAGCAACTATGGTAGATTAGATTACAATTTATACTTTAATTTAATTGACATAAGATATAAATTACGGTTTTAAGCTTTTTATTTATAATTACTGTCATTTCAAAATGCCAATTTCGTTAATAGATATGCTGTCTGTCGATAACATAGAAATATAAATAAATATATACGAATACGACAGTAGCAATAATGATAGTCAAATTAAAAATCCTTAAAGATATCCACAGAATATTTTTCAATCAATCTATAACACTTTATTAGACTACCACATTACAAAAAAATAATACCAACTACCAGTACAAAACAACACCCATAAGGTGAAATGGCAAAATTGGCACCTACATTATTTTTTTATCCGGCAACCACGGACAGAAAGAAATTGTTAATATTTATTTAAACCGATTATTTTTATGGTTATGCGAATTAATATTTCGGGAAGAATATATTTATAGTGCTTTCTTTGTTTGTAAGATGATGCAATCGAGATGGTCCTTAGCTCAATTTCAATGTATATTTTTTGGATGAATGTCTTTCATTTATAATTATTATGACTTCAAAAACGGATAATCAAATAACATAATACCTATATCTGAACATTCGGTCACGTTAAAGCTTGCCATACCCTTTAAACCCCTCGTTTTTATAAAAATGTGTTGTTGGCGTTTCGGAACTACTAACGCCATCTAGCGGTAACTTGTGTGGGTTTCGTTATGATACCAAAGAAAACAAGCAACAAGATATTTTATTTTACATTTTCTCAATGATTAAAATTGGTAAACTTTGTAAGGGGTTAAAATATGAACAATAACTTATATCTTACTCTAATCGACAATGTTTTTTTGGCCACCGTATACAAAGACAAGTCTTAAGTGAATTTTGATTGCTATAAATATTATTTTTAGATGTGATTATCTTGTCATCTGATTTTTATTGACTAATTAGTACGTGACTGTATTAAAATCAACTTAAAACTTAAGCCGAGTAGCTTTATTTTTATAGTAAATTCTGCTTTAAGTATAGAAGGTAAAGTTAATATATCAACTTGAAGTAGGTAATTTAGTTGTATGTAAAATTGTATCATCTCTCTTATGTCTTTCAAAAGCTAGATATTTAATTAAAACATCAAAAATCAAGGATTTTAATTTTGAAGTAGTAGGTACCTACCTACTGTACTGTACTGTACCAGCCTTTTTAATAGTCCACTGCAGGACTTAGGCCTACCCACGAAGGGTGTTTAAGCCATATCCACCACGCTGGCCCAGTGCGGCCTACCTACTTACATCTAAATGTAAATGCGTAAATATTGTTTTTAAACTTTCGCGATTTAAACACATTATTATTATATACTACGGGACTAATCGCGCACTAAAATTACGAGATAAATAAATATGGACCGTCACGGATAGAGTACCCGTGACCACGGTCGATGCAACTCGGCCGAAACGTCGGGATGAGGAGGTATTTATTTATCTCGTAATTTTAGTGCGCGATTAGTCCCGTAGTGTATAATAATAATGCGTAAATAGTTCTACAAAACTCTTCGTGTACTATAAGTTATTCGTTTTATCCATAAGAAGTCTACTTCTGGGCACAGGCCTTCCTTATATTTCTCCAATAAGACCGGAGGAAGCCATTTTTTGAGAATTAATAAAAGTCGTAGAACAAAAGTTGTTAGTTTTGATGTACAGAATAAGCCCCTAGAAGGATGCTAATTGATTACCAATAACCCTGTATAATAAGTTCGTATAGGCCAGCCCTGGTGTCATAGTGTTTAATCCGTCTGAAGGTTTCAGACATACATAGCAGAACGGTTAAATGAACCAGCTGGCCAATCGCACTAAAAAATTACAGCTGAACTACAATTGAACTTTAACCGAACTTCGACTTTTGTCTATTTTCGTATCGCACTAATGATTCTGACTCAAGTTGAAACGCGACTCGATCAGAGTTGGAACGTAACCGGTGTCAAATGACCGGTTGGTGTATGATGTTTAGCGCAATATGTACCTAATTCCTTGAAGCTGAATCGAAACTTAACTACAATTGCAACCGAACTTTAACTGAATTACAGATGGAACGCAGCTGTTTAAAATTAGCGCGATTGGCCTGCTGGACTTGCAATTTAATGTGTCATACGAGCTATTGTAACGCTCAGTCGAAAATGCGGTCACCCATCTTATGATTGTACTGTACTGTATCAGCCTTATAATAGTCCACTGCAGGACGTAGGCCTACCCATGAAGAGTGATTGGGCCATATCCACCACGCTAGCCCAGTGCGGGTTGATAGTTTCACATACGCCATTGAAATTCTTCTCCGGACATATGCAGGTTGCCTCACGATGTTTTCCTTCACCGAAAAGCCAGTGGTGTGAAATTCCGTACATAAATCCCAAAGAACTCATTAAAATAAAAATAAATAAATATTTTGGAACATCTTACACACGGCCTCTGACCCCAAAGTAAGCAAAGCTTGTGACATGGCTGCCAGAGACTGATATACTACTTATACTTATTATGTATTAAATACGTACTTGTATAGATAGTAACTAAATAACACCCAGACACAGAGCAAACACATAAATATTTGCCCTGGGTGGGGATCGAACCCACGCCTCCTTGATTCAGAAGTTAGGGTCACTAACCACTGAGCCACCGAGGCAGTCATTGGTACGGGACCGGGATTTGAACTCACGACCTCACGATTGTAAGGCGGGTGTCATTACCTCTAGACCACCACGGCTTACTCGTATTTTATGACTATCTTATGACTGACCGTGCTGAAAGTTGCTTTACTTTGGTAATCGCTAAGAAATATCAAGTCAATATACTATGAGTGCTATGTTTTAAATTTGAATTGATATTGACAGTAATCTCATTAAATTTTTATTAGTCTTCCATTCAGCATTTGCAAACTGAACAGAAGTCCTCAAACCAAGCTAATTAGTGTACAAATTATATTTATTTTATGATGTTCTTCTGTTGACTTTGACTCCATTTGTTTGTGATATATTTTACTTGATAGTGACTCAGGAATCCTTGAAGCAGGTAGAGAAGAAAACTACTACCTTACTCATACAGGTGATACGTAGAGCTACTATCGAATTTTTAAAATAAAATCGAAAAGATAAAACGTTAGCGATTTAGTTCTAAAGTTTTGCCAACTCTACCAAATCTTGTCTCTCAGTACAATGACTAATTTTAATTTGTGTCTGAGGTTGAAGACTCAATCAGTGGTGATTTGGTGTTATATAGAGTCTGTGGTGTGAATTTTTTGAATTTTTTATACTTATTTAATTTTGAATATTTTTCCAAGATGTGAAAATCAGTTTCTCGTGAATCTATAAAAAAATGTTTTGCTTTTAAATAGTGTGACTTTCAAACTCAGGTAATTTTTTGCTTTTGGGTTTTTTTTTGCCCATTTTTATTTCCTAATATTACCTATGGAACTTTAGTGTGTGTATGTTTATTTATATTTACAGTGCTTGTATGTAAAATTGTGTAGGGTGTATAAAAATAATGTGTGACATAGAGTTAGAATGTAAAATACCCACCAAGTATCTTCGTTTTCCTGTAAAAAAAATCATTCATCGTAAAATAGCATTTATTTTTTTACTGCGCTTGCTTTCGAAAATCCCATAATTTATTTAGTATAACTTAATATCTGCGTAAAAACTCGTAACTATCTATTTAGATTCTAGAATATTAGACCCGATTAAAAAAAGGAAGAGTTTCCAAATAGACGCATATAATTTTATTTTTTATGTATGATCACGTTGATGACACACAACATTTTACAGAGCCGTCCAATTATGACTTTTTTTTGTAAAGTTTTTATTGAATACGCAAATTTTTCGGCATACGAGTGAAATTTTTAAATATTTTTAATATCTAGTATTTTTTAATTTATGCCTCACTGGTGAAACTCGTAATTAGGTATATTTTATTATTCAGACTATTTTTGTAGTTTTAGCGCACGGGCGAGACTCGTAATTATCGGTCGACTATTGATAAGTAAAATATGGCACAATTTAACACAACGAAATTGAAGTGTGGTTTTGGATTTTCCGAAATACATTTTGAACTTTGTTGCACTCTCTTTTTTCTTTGGATTGGAAATATTTAAACAACGTGAAGTTTTTGACTGGTTTTGCTAACGTTATGTTTATTAGGTACATTTGTTCCAATTATAATTAAGTTTGCATTTCTTTTTTGGTGCTTTCAATATTTTTAAGGCATTCAAAATTTCGTTTCAACTTAAATGCGAAAAAAAAAACAAAAAATACTTCACAAAAAATCTGTAAGCGCGTATTATTTTGTTGGAAATACAGAAATAATAAAAAAATCACTGTCACAATTAAAAAATATTTTAGATACTAGCAAATTTTGATGAAAAATATACGTGTTTTGTAAATTTAACTAAATTTTTTTGCATTGTACAGAAAAAGATATTGCACAATATTTCACTGTTTTTTTTTTTGTAATTTGAACTAAAATGTATTAAAATGAGTATCTTAGTTTACTTAGAGCAATTAAATTTCCAAACACAACAGTAACAACGGAGAAAAAGTATCACAAAAAACAATTGCGAAACATATTAGCGCGTTAAAATTTTATTTCACCGGTCATATCAATTTTATTACCCGTATACGGAGAATCTCTACAAAGCTATCCACTCGGCCTAAACGCCAATAAACCCAAAAACACCTTCGGTTGCACAAACGAACGCCTATAGCGAAACCGCGACGTAAAACCGACTTTATACGCAAACCATTACCAAATTGCTAACGTTCAAACCACACGCGCTAACTCCTGTCACACAGCCGTATAACCCGATCCTAAACTCACGTAAACCAGCTTTACGAACCTCCGAACAAAGAGCCGTTAAAATCTCGCGAGAATTACGCGGATCGTATTTTAGTAGGACTGTGTCTGCAAGCCCGTGATCAAGTGAACGCTCTCCGATTGTCAACCCCGTGGTCTCGAGCCCTCCATTCTTACGTCACCTCACCCCATACGAATAAGCCCATTTCATTGGCTGTTTCAGTTTCGCGCGCTTTCTAACTTCGAATATCAGTATCGTCACATACTCTCTTTCGCTCTCTCCAAGGGTTGAACCCACCGTAACGAAACGAGCAAACTGCATATCACGACGACTGGCGTAACGTGATGTAACCAGTTTGAAATGAGACGACGATACGGATTAACAAAGGGAGTGAAAGGGAAGGGACAGCGGTGTCGACGCTGATTGTAGTGGTCGAGTCGAAGGGAACGTGCTACCGTGCGTTCCACTATTTATAATCAAATGGGTTGTTGTTGTGTGCGCGCGTGCTTACGTTATGCACCGCACCACTACATGGAAGGGAGTCGAGCGAGGCAATGATGTGCACGAAGTATTATCCCAGTTATTACACGTTTCGCTTCCGTGCAGGCCGCACGTGCAATAGTTGTCGTTCCAGCGACCTCTTTTGTCGTACGCCGCGCGAAGTGTCAGTCTGTTTACATCGGATCGCAGCGATGCATAGTGCGTTAGCGCGATTGTGTCATCGACCGAGACCCGGTCACTAAATCCTGAGTGAATTATTGCGGACAATGCTCGTCAGCTCGGCAAACTTTGTGAACTTGTGATTTTCGAACTCGATCGTGATCTCAGAAGCGCCAAATTGAACTTTTGTTGTCATCGGACTCGTTGTGCCATAGGAGTGTCAAAGTGAACTTTTTGAGTGATTTTACAAGAGAGAACTTTTATACGACTTTTTACTGCGAAGAAAAGGTTTTATCGAAAATTTTGCGACTTGGAAAAATTTTCGCCGGAAACTTTTAACGTCGACCCGAAATATCGACTAAATTAAAATTGAGAAAGTATCAAAAAGTAAAAGAGAAAATAAATCTGAAATAAAAACTCGAAGGCAATAAAACAAAGACGTGGACAACAAAATAAAAGGCACAGAGCCTTTATGCATACAAAACAAACTGCTATCTGTGCACGTTTCTTCCGGAGGAAAAGACGTTGCGAGAGACAAAGATGGCTATAGCGTTCAACTTGCCGAGCGAGCGAGAGGCAACCGAGGAGAACTTTTCGCGTCTGAACCGGCTCCTAGCCGAGCTTTACGAGGTTCTGTGCCACATCTTGGTGTCCCGGCAACCTGGCCAAGAGGCGCAGGAAAACCGCGGAGGTGAGTGTCCGCGCCAGCCTAACCAAACACCACCTTACCACTTAAGATGCAATTCGACATACATCGTCAACCTTGTAATGGTCGTGGCCATCATTAAAGTGTCCCTCGCGTCGTCCCTCTTCAATACCATCAGATAAAAGAAGACTTAGATAAGTATTGTTAACAGGGAACTGCATAGCAGATCTGGACTGTTGTTAAGTATTTGTAAGTCCATCCGTGTTTGTGTTCTTATTTTTTGTTTCTGGCTTAGAAGAGATGTTGTGTCAAACTGCACTTAAATTGTTAATGGTGGTTCACCGGAATATATCGTGGAGACAATCTTCGATATATTTCGGTTTTACATTTCTAACACGATTTAGTTTCTATACGAATTTTGCTTTTCGTCTCTTTGAGTGAAGTTCGACAAAACGCCTCAAATTTTAGTCTCAAAACTTATGTCCGAAAACATTTATGTTGATGCGAAATAATTATGAGTACTTACTAGTTCAATAAGTGCTTTTACGACGTCAAATTTTAAGCAAGTGTCATGTTATTTTTACCAGTGGTTGCTTTACAATTATGTAATTCAAGTAACGATGCATTTTTAAACTTAATCATTTTATTTTATAATACGGTTACAAATGACAATTTTAGTATTGTTAAGTTTTTAGTTACATTTCCATTTGATCTCTTATTTTTGTTTATCAATTTTAGAATCAAAAATAATTACTTATGATTAGTTTAATTTATTATAATTATTTTTGATATTTCCATATTAGTTAATATTTAGTGTATGAAATGATTAGTTTTCGTATGGATCTCAAGATATATTTTAGTTCCAAATAATATCCTTAGTCATAATGACTTTGTCTAATTTCTTGATTTTTCATCCTAATTCGATTGGACGCCAAATATTAGTTAAATGTTCCAAAATCAAGAAATTTTTTAAAATTTATCAGCGACTTAGAAATATTGTCGCAATTTCCATATGTTTAGTTTAAAACTACTTTAAGAGGTAGTCCTACCTAATTGTAAATAGAATAATTTAAAATTAATTTGGTGAACTACATTTTGTTACTTGCGTCATGATTTTGTTTTGTTTCAAAAAGTGTATAAAATATAAAAAGCTGATGTATAAATAAAATATACAATTCCATTTGCTGATGTAGGTAGACGTATTTTTTTAAACGAACCTGTAAATATTGCATTTAAAAGTTTGTGATTCGACTAAGCATTTTTTGATTATAATTTTACTACTATGTAGATAAGTGAAACATGTAACCATTTTATACATAACCTTTTAATAAACTGGATTGTGTTTAAAATTATCATAGCCATCCCGAATATTTAATAGAGGGAAATAAACATTATTTTATAACATGATGTTTTGTTTTTCCATTCCTAAGATAGAAACCGAGAGTAGCTTTTAGAATTAGCAAAATAATTATCTATGATATGTGGTGAATTAAAATTTTAGCTTACCTATCATAATAATATTTATGCAGTATAAGTATTTCTTCTACTTTTAAACTTTAAAATCGATAATTTCCAGATTATTATTTATAGATTTCGACGGCACTCTAAAAATGACAATAAAATATGTTTTAATACGTAAAAAATATTTCGTAAAATTACGTAAGATTTTTTTCAACAGACAAGTAAATTACAGTATTTTCTTAATGTTCCAAGTTTTAACACAATACAACTAAATATTGCCAAGTTATTCAGATTTCCAATAAAACCTGATGAAAGCAGTTTGCATTCAGTGTAAATTTAAAATTACAAATTTATTGTCACACGTCCCAAATTTTAATACAAAATAAATAACTTAAAAAATACCCAAATTATTAATATTTTCTATTACAAATATTCTACAACAATTCGCAATAAGACCAGTAGGCAAAAAAATTGCATCCAGAGTGTAAATATATATGTAGTTACAAATTTATTTTCACATGTGCCAAGTGTTTAACCCAAAATAATAAGAGCCAAGTTTCTCAAGAAGTTTGCACCCAGAATGTTAATTTAAAACACAAATTTATTTTTACATGTCCCAAGTTTTAACAAAACAATCCTAAAAATAGGAAAGTTAAATACGCGCCCATACTGCTAAGTCATAAACGGTGTTTGTTCGTACGGGTCGTCAATCAAACCAAAATATCCTTGTGTTTACGTACACTAATGTCAGAACTCAGAAGGGAACCAGAGTTAGGGATGGCTGATGGACGGCATTGGAAGTTTTCTTGTTTAGTATTTACCGTCGTTAAATTTCAGTTAGAACGTCTAAATCTAAATCTCTCTATTTAGTGCATGTTTTTTGTATTCGTCTAAATCTGTCTCTAGTATATGTTTGTTTGTTTATTAGCTGATATTACTGTAAAGTGCAATTTTTTTCTCAAATTAACCAGTTTTGGCGGTATTTTGATAATATTTGCCGGTTTTATTTCATATTTTTTTTCTTAATACAAATTTAACTCGCATATTTAGTCTAGTGGTTGATATAAATGCAAAGTTAATTTAGAACTAAATATTATGTCTGATTTAGCTGAAAAATTTCAAATATTTTTAATTTTTAGAAGACAATGTTTCCGGCTATCTTAATCAATTTTTCAACTCACAAAATAATGTACTAGATATTTACTCATGTCATTTTATTTCAGTTTCTGATACTCATGTCAAAAACAGAGACTAACGTGGATCAATAAAACTTCGTAGAAATTAGTTTTAAAGTCGTTTTCAAGGATAAAAAAGTTGAACGACTTTTTGTTTGGGTTTATTGTTCAAAAACTAAATAGTAAACTAAAATACAGCTCATTTTCATCAAAATGTGACATTACATAAATATCATAATTCTAATGTATGTAACAAAAATGACGGACGAACAGCAAATAACAAAAGGTTGCTAGTAGAGAGAGATAACAAACTTGAACTAGTTGTGGTCGGAACTATCGATGCAAACTTGGCACGCTCTGCATCGTAGTAGGCAACCAGTCACGACTTACTTGTTGTGGAGTGCAAGACATAAGCTATCAACATTAAATAGTGAATTTTTTTCGTCATTGACATGCAAACTGTCTAAGCTATACAGACTTCCTAATGTTAAGGCGCTATAGTATAAGCGTAATTTTTTTCCGCCGGTTTCGCCCTATTTTTGCATTCAAGAATCAATATAAAATTGTTATTACCACTTTATCCGACATTTTTATGGACGAAAGCTTTAGTTCAATTCATGTGCATATATAACATATTAAAAAAAAAATAGACGTGTAGAAAAGTGCCCAAAAATGCAATAAACTTTCTTAGAAATCATGAAATTGTTCTAAAAACCGGTATCTTTGCATTTTCTATCGAGCAAAGTTTTTGAATTGTGTTTCGAATTATTGAATCCCCTACCGGTTAGTTTTGAAAATATTGTGCATTTTATTTTTATTCGACAACTTCAAGGTTTGATGGAGAAAAGTCAGTTTAACTAGGGCTCTAAAAAGGTATTTTGAGATTGGATACCGGCTTAAGCAATATACTAACGCAAAGTGAACATAGATAAATAGCGATCAAAACGGATCATATTCAATATAGCTCTCATGATGTTAAGCAACATAATGATAAAGAGTTCAGAAAGACTAATTCAGCAATTAAGCAAACTAAACAAAATATAAATACAGGAAAAGAAATAACACTGATGAATATTTATACTGAAAGTAGTGATAGTATAAGAACGAAAATGTCAATTAGAGTCCTGATAACCGTTGGGAATTATTCATAAATTGAAGATGACAATCCTGTGATAAATTAAAAATGCGAGATAACAAAGCAATTTTAAATGTTATCCTCATGTCATCTCGAATTCATTGACCATTAATTTTATTGTAAGCAGTGCTAAAATGAAATGTTAAATGCGTAGTTAAAAGAAATCCAGTAAAATTAATTAAAAGGGTTAAGTTCCCATTTGACTGAGAGTGAGAATTAGCACTCGAAACCAAAAAGTGTCATCTTAAAAGACAAACCGAAATTGAAATGATAAATCTAATAAATGAAAAGGATAAATCTGATAAGACAATTGTATATTCCAATAGGAAATATTAAAATGTCGCTGCTAGTCGATCATTTGAGGCACAAAGCAATGGCAATGGACTCATTGCAACTCAATACGCTTGAAAGCGAAAACCATACGCATCGTGAGGAAGGAAATCGAAAATAACATTTTGAGTGCATATGACATCAATTTTATTATAAATGTAACATTTATTAATAACATCCTCAGTAATAACACGTGATGCTAATGAATACCAGTGCAATATTATGTTTAATTATAAAGTTACGGAAGTATGTAATATACGACAGTAAAGTAGAGATGCGTTTGACAGGAAAATGAGTTCCGTTGTTTCATAACACAGCGGTAAGTAGAAAGCAAATTAAAAAAATCAGTTTACTGTGATTTGAGTGATGATAAAGCAATAAATGAAAATTAAAAAAACGCAAGAAAAGGTACTTACGAAAGGAAGTAATGAATTCTTATGAAAAAACTAAGAGTAGGTACATCAAAATGACGAAAAGCAAAATTTGTCTTTCCAACACATGATGACAATATGTTTTTATTTATTAATATTAGTATTTACATAAATATTATTATGATCTAATCATAATTGTTAAATAGTAAAACATATTGTTGTCATGTTTTTGTAATTAAGTTAGCACAATAATAAGTTAATACATACATAATGTTCCGACATGTAATATATTATGACATACTCGTATAAGGAGCAAAGCATCAAACTCATCAGATTCAGCGCGCAGCGTATCGCTTGAATTGGTAAGTCCTGCACTACACTAGACATAGCCCTATCCTCGAAGACATTGGTAAGTATGTAAAAAAAGAAGTAACCTAAACAAAACTGTAAGAAACGTTTAAATAGCCTTATTTCGATTACGATTGAAGTGTAAAGGGACGCTTCAACGATTCCAATGGATAAAATGTTTTTGTCACAGTAGATTGAATAGTCTTGAATGTCTTGATGCTTTTTGAAATAAGTCGCCGATTGTATGACTCAAGTAGATATTATTTTTATTCCGTTAATAAGGTAGATGAACTTATAAATACGGAATCTTTACTAATGTTATAAATGTGTGTTTATTGCTTGTTGGTTTTTATTTTTGTCATGTAATTAATTCAAAAGTCGGAGAGTACTAGCTCAGTACTAGAGACAAAGGCAGTTTTTCCTTGGAATCCCGGAATGCTAAAAAAAACCTATGAAATAGCACAAAAATCTAAATATTACTTTTCTAGCCCCATATAAAATTGTATTTCAGAAGCGGCAGAATGAAGGAAACAGTCGGGTTGGCCCCATAGTAAAATAACAATGGTCTAAACCTACCCTAAGCTAATTTATCAATGAGCATTTTTACAATACAATAAAATAAAAAATACAATATCAATAATGAGCTCTAGACTTTACAAAACAAATCCTTTTATTTAACTTTAAGGACACTTATTTACATTTAAAGTTGTAATAACCGTTTTACTGAATTGTATACGGTTCTTGAATCTAAATTGAGCCATATCAAATTATGTAGCCATCTTTATAATAAGATGACCCCTGTTCAAAATTTTAATTCAGTCTTTATGGACCATGAAATTATTTCTTTATAATTTTTAATCTACTGAACAATGGAGATAACTCTTTTCTGAATACAAAACAGGTCGACGCCTTTTAACTTCTTTTTTGACCATAATTGGGTCAGAGTCAAGTGCAATGTTAATTCATATAAGTAATGCCGGTTTAATTTTATGAATTGAGAGGAAAAGTTAATGTTTAGTAAAAATCGTGTGATATTTTGAGACAGTTATGTTCACGTAATTAGTAAAAATGGTTAAGTATATTTTTAATACATACGCCCAGATTACGTAAAAGACAATTTTGTTTTAAACGTAACTACTTTTTCTCATGATGCAGACTTGTAGAGTATGCAAGCAAAAGTTTAAAAAAATTGCACTTAGTGAAGGATTTCAATTTGGATGCATTCTAAGGGCGCGATTGCTATATCAACTTGTTAATTTTCACATTAATAAATTAGCGATATTATTATTACAAATCCACAATAAGCCGTGGTGGTCTAGAGGTAGTGACACCCGCCTTACAATCGTGAGGTCGTGGGTTCAAATCCTCGGTCCCGTACCAATGAGTTCTTTGGAATTTATGTACGGAAATTCACACCACTGGCTTTTCGGTTAAGGAAATCATCGTGAGGCAACCTGCATACGTCCGTAGAAGAGATTCGATGGCGTTTGTGAATCCACCAACCCGCACTGGGCCAGCGTGGTGGATATGGCCTAATCACCCTTCGTGGGTAGGCCTACGTCCTGCAGTGGACTGTTGAAAAGGCTGATACAGTACAGTACAGTACAATAAGTAGCTTTATCGCAAACTAGCTTTTGCCTGCGGCGTCATATTTTTGTGCTATTTCTTAAGAAAAGAAGTTTTTATTTTTTCGGGATAAAAAGTAGCCTATGTCACTTTCCGTCTCTCAAACTATGTTCATGCAAAAAATTAAGTCAATCTGTTGCTCCGTTACTGCGTGAAAGAGAAACAAACCAATGAACCCACAAACACATTTTTAGATTTATAATATTACTAGTTTTTACCCGCGGCTTATCTATATATCATTATAATTTATAGCCTATGTGTTATTCTGATATATAAGCTATATTATTGCAAAGTTTCATCTCAATCCGTTCAGCAGTTTTTGCGTGAAAGAGTAACAAACATCCATACATCGATCCATCCATCCATCCTCACAAACTTTCACGTTTAAAATATTAGTAGGATTAGTAAGGATAATTATCTCTTCTAGGCAAACTAGGGCTTACTACCTACTAACTACTATGTAAAAATAAACACGTTACACTTTAAAATGCATACAGTACTTTTATCTACACTTCAACATCTTATTTTACAAGTTACCAACACCCAAAGTATCCAGCCCAATCTTCCGCTACCGGTTCTGAACGCCGATACTATCTCATACACTTAAAACTAACTCCATCGCAATAAATTATCATTCGTTCCGAGTCACAAAAAAGACATAAAAAAACACAAAATATACCAAATCGGGCATAGAGGCAGGCTCTTACAAAACCCTATTGAACTTGTCTGGACCTGTTCGAAAAAAATGGTTAAGGGTATTACCGCATTAGGATACGCCGCAATGCGTTGCGACAGAACCTTACAATAAACACTGATAAAGATTGAAGGATATGAAAAAAGATACCGTCACAATCAAATATGTGTTTTAAGCTAGCTGACAATTTTGATGTCAAAAAATGTTCTAATTTTTTTTTCTTTCGTATAGGTTTGCATTTGACTATATACCTACTGCCTGATGTTGAGCAGATATGCGGTCTAGGGTGTAGAATTGAATAGGGTGTTTTCAATGAAAGAATTTTCATTAGCATCGGACAAAATGTGTGTATTTATTACTTATTACCCAGTAAAAATATCAGAATTTATGATTCAAGCAACCCAAAACTTCAAATTCTCTAGGTGATCCCACCTAGAGATATCTTTAGATATTTATAAGTTTAATATAATTTAATGATATACTGGAGGTCCAGTAGCAATGTAAACCAAAAGCTTTATTCAAAATACGGGTTTACCGCAGTGTTATCATCAATAAAAATTGTGCTGCCGTATGTGCAATTACAAATAGCCGTACTTGGGCCAATTTGGGGAAAATTGCAGTACAATACGCCAAACGCCAACGTCAAAAATCACAATCTAGTGCGAGGCGTACCCCAGTAGGTGCTACGACATTCTGAAATTGCTGTTTGCTGGTAAAAAAATACCGTATTTTCAGGAACACGAAATGCCGTATCAATAATTACAGTCATATCAGGATATACCTACATGTGAGTTCATTACAACGCAACGCGACGCACGTGGCTTCGTCGCATCTCTTCACCATCGATCCTAGTGCAGT